>CP054674.1:37248679-37951585 GCA_013348765.1 Carpinus viminea | reverse complement strand
AATTTTAAATTTAAATTTTAAATTTTAAATTTTAAATTTTAAATTTTAAATTTAAATTTTAAATTTAAATTTTAAATTTCAAATTTTAAACTTAAACTCAAATTTTAAAATTTAAAAAAACTTTAAACTCAAACTCTAAACCCAAACTCAAACCTTTAAACTCAAACCAATAAAAAACCTTTAAACCCTAAATTAAACTCTAAACCCAAAACCTAAACCCAAACTCAAATTTAAACTTTAAAACCCTTAACCCCAAACCTTAAACCTTAAAACCCTAAACCTTAAACCCTTTAAACCTTAAACCCTAAACTTTAAACCCTTTAAATTAAACCTTAAAACCCTAAACCCCAAAACCCAAACCTTTAAACTTTAAACCTTAAACCCAAAACCCTAAATTTCAAACCTCAAACCTTAAACCCTTTAAATCAAACCCTAAAAGAAAACCCAAACCCTAAAACCTCAAACCTCAAACCCCAAACCCTCAAACCCAAACCCTTTAAAAATTTTAAACCCTAAAAAGAAAAATTTAAACCCTAAACCCTAAACCCTAAACCCCAAAATTTAAACCCAAAACCTTTTAAAAGAAAACCAAACCCCAAACCTAAACCCTTAAACCCTAAACCCTAAACCCTAAAACTCAAACCCCAAACCCTAAAACCCAAACCCAAACCCCAAACCCAAACCCAAACCCCAAACCCCAAACCCAAACCCTCAAACCCCTAAAACCCTCAAACTCAAACCCTCAAAAGAAAACCCCAAACCCTCAAACCTCAAACCTAAACCCTAAACCCTAAAACCTCAAACCCTAAACCCTCAAAACCCTCAAACCAAACCCCAAATTAAATTTTAAATTTTTAAATTTTAAAAAATTTTAAATTTAAATTTTAAATTTTAAATTTTAAATTTAAATTTTCAAATTTTAAATTTTAAATTTTAAATTTAAATTTTAAATCAAACCTTTTAAACCCTAAATTAAATTTCAAACCCCAAAACTAAACCTAAACTCAAATTTAAACTAAACCTTAAACCCCAAATTTTAAATTTTAAACTCAAACTCAAAAACTTTAAACTTAAACCTTAAACTCAAACCTCAAACTTAAACTCAAACTCAAACTCAAACCCTAAACCCTAAACTCAAACCCTCAAACTCAAACTCAAACTCAAACTAAACCCAAATCAAACTCAAACTCAAACCCCAAAACCCTAAACCTCAAACCTCAAACCTCAAACCTCAAACCCTAAACTCCTCAAACCCTAAACCCTAAACTCAAACCCAAAATTTTAAACCCCAAATTTAAATTTAAACCTTTTAAATTTTAAACCCTTTAAAAAAATTTTTAAATTTAACTTTAAATTTTAAATTTTAAATTTAAATTTAAATTTTAAACTTTAAATTTTAAATTTAAACCTTTAAACTTAAACTTTTAAAAAAAAATTTCAAATTTAAAAAATTTTAAACTCAAACTAAACTTTAAATTTTAAACTAAATTTTAAATAAATTTAAAACTCAAACTCAAAACTCAAACCCTAAACTCAAACCCTAAACCTTTCAAACCCTAAACCCTAAAAAACCTTAAACCCTAAACCTAAACTCAAAAACCTCAAACCCTAAACTCAAACCCTAAAACCTCAAACTCAAACTCAAACCTTAAACTCAAACTCAAACTCCTAAAACCCTAAATTCAAACCTAAACTCAAAACTCAAACCCCTAAACCCTCAAAACCCTAACCCTAAAACCCTAAACCCCAAACCCCAAACCCAAACAAAGAAACCTCAAACCCTCAAAACCTCAAACCCCAAACCCCAAACCCTCAAACCCAAACCCTAAACCCTAAACCCTCAAACCCCAAACCCAAAACCAAACCCTAAACCCTAAACCCTAAACCCAAACCCTAAAACCCCAAAAAGAAAACCCTAAACCTAAAGAAACCCAAACAAACTCAAACTCAAACTCCAAACCCTCAAATCAAACCCAAACTCAAACCCTAAACCAAACTCAAATTTTAAACCTCAAACCTTAAAACTCAAACTCAAACTCAAACCCTCAAACTCAAACCCCTCAAACCCTAAACCCAAACTCAAACTCAAACCCTCAAACTCAAACCCTCAAACCCTCAAACCCTCAAACCCAAACCTCAAACTCAAACTTTTAAACCTCAAACTCAAACCTCAAACCTCAAACCTTAAACCCTCAAACCCAAACCTCAAATAAACCCTAAATTTTAAATTTTAAATTTTAAATTTTAAATTTTAAATTTTAAATTTTAAATTTAAATTTAAATTTTAAATTTTAAATTTTAAAAATTTAAATTTTAAATTTAAATTTTAAATTTTAAATTTAAATTTTAAATTTTAAATTTTAAATTTAAATTTTAAATTTTAAATTTTAAATTAAATTAAATTAAATTTTAAATTAAATTTTAAACTTAAACTCAACTCAAATCAAATTTCAAACTCAAATTTAAATTAAACTAAAACTCAAACTCAAACCCTAAAACTCAAACTCAAACCCTAAACTCAAACTCAAACTCAAACTCAAACTCAAACTCAAACCCTAAACTCAAACTCAAACCTCAAATTTTAAACTCAAATCAAACCCTAAACTCAAACCTAAATTTTAAATTTTAAATTTTAAATTTAAATTTTAAATTTTAAATTTAAATTTTAAAAAATTTTAAATTTAAATTTTAAATTTTAAATTTTAAATTTTAAATTTTAAATTTTAAATTTTAAATTTTAAATTTTAAATTTAAATTTTAAATTTAAACTTAAATTTTAAATTTTAAATTTTAAAAAACTCAAATTTAAATTTTAAATTTTAAATTTAAATTTTAAATTTCAAATTTCAAACTTAAACCCTAAACTCAAACTCAAACTAAACTTTAAACTCAAACCTAAAACCTTAAACTCAAACTCAAACTTAAACCCTAAAACTCAAACTAAACTTTAAACCCTCAAACCTCAAACTCAAATTTCAAACCTAAATTTTAAATTTTAAATTTTAAATTTTAAATTTAAATTTTAAAAATCAAATAAATTAAATTTAAATTTAAATTTTAAATTTAAATTTTAAATTTAAATTTAAATTTTAAATTTAAATTTAAATTTAAATTTAAATTAAATTTTAAATCAAATTTAAATTTTAAATTAAATTTAAATTTTAAATTTAAATTTAAATTTTAAATTTTAAATAAATTTTAAATTTTAAATAAATTTAAATTTTAAACCCTAAACCCTAAACTCAAACCCTAAATTTAAACCCTAAACCCCAAACTCAAACCCAAATAAACCCTTAAACTCAAATTAAATCAAACCTTTAAACCTTAAACTCAAATCAAATTTTAAACTCAAACCCAAACTCAAACCCTAAACTCAAACTAAAACTCAAACCTTAAACTTAAATTTAAACTCAAATTTAAACCCTAAAACCTCAAACTCAAATTTAAACCCTAAACCTTAAAACCCTAAATCAAATCAAAATTTAAACTCAAACCCAAATCAAAACCCTAAACCCCAAACTTTAAACCCTAAATTTAAATAAATTTAAATAAACCCTAAAAAATAAATAAATAAATTTAAACCCCAAACTCAAACCCAAATAAATTAAAATTTAAACCAAATCAAAAAATCAAATTTTAAACCCTTTAAAACTCAAAAACTCAAAAAGAAAACTTAAACTTAAACTCAAACCCTAAACCCTAAATAAACCCTAAACTCAAACCCTAAACTCAAAAAACCTAAAAAATCAAACCCTAAAACCCCAAACTCAAACCCTAAAACCCTAAAACCCAAACCCAAACCCTAAACTCAAAAAACCTAAACTTAAAAGAAACCCTCAAACCTTAAACCCAAAACTCAAACTCAAAACCCTAAAACCCTCAAACCCAAAAAAGAAACCAAACCCTAAACTCAAAAAGAAACTCAAACCCTAAACCCCAAACCCTCAAACCCTAAATCAAACTAAAACCCAAACCCAAACTCAAACCCTAAACCCTAAACCCTAAACCCTAAACCTTAAACAAAACCAACTCAAAGAAAACCCCAAACTCAAACCCAAAACCCTAAACCTAAATTTTAAATTTTAAATTTTAAACCCTAAACCCTAAATTTTAAATAAACCCAAATAAATTTTAAATTAAATTTAAATTTAAAACTTAAATTTTAAATTAAACCTAAACTAAATTTTAAAGAAATTTTAAACCCAAACCCTAAATTTAAATTTAAATTTAAAGAAATTTAAACTAAATTTTAAATTAAACCCTAAACCTAAATTAAATTTTAAACCTAAAATTTTAAAACCTAAATAAATAAAAGAAAACCAAAACCCTAAAACCCTAAAAAAAAACTAAACTCAAAAAAACTCAAACTCAAACCCTAAATAAAGAAATTTTAAATTTTAAACCCTAAACTAAAAATCAAACTCAAATTTAAAACCTAAATTTTAAATAAAGAAATTTTAAATTTTAAATTTAAATTTAAAACCTTAAATTTAAATCAAACTAAACCCTAAATTTAAAAAGAAAACCCTAAATTTAAATCAAACCCTAAAACCCTAAATCAAAACTCAAAAGAAATTTTAAATTAAATTAAACCCTAAAAAAAAACCCTAAACTAAAACTCAAATTTTAAATTTTAAATAAACCCTAAACCCTAAACTTAAATTTTAAACCCTAAATAAACCCCAAACCCTAAACCCAAATTTTAAACAAACCCTAAAACCAAACTTAAACTAAAAGAAAAAACCCAAAACCCTAAAAAGAAAACCTAAAAACCTAAACCCTAAACCCTAAACTCAAAAGAAAACTCAAACCCTAAACCCAAACTCAAACCCTAAAAACCTCAAACCTCAAACCCTAAAAGAAAACCTCAAACCCTAAACCCCTAAACCCTAAACTCAAACCCCAAACTAAACCCAAAACCCTAAACCCTAAAACTCAAACCCTAAAACCCTAAACTCAAACCCTAAAACCCAAAAAGAAAACCCAAAGAAAAACCCTAAAAGAAAAAACCCTAAAACCTAAACCCCAAACCCTAAACTCAAACCCTAAACCCTAAACCCTAAAACCCTAAAACCCTAAACCCCCTAAACCCAAACCCAAAAGTAAAACCCTAAAAGAAACCCTAAACCCCAAACCCTAAACTCAAACCCTAAACCCCAAAAAAACCCTAAACCCAAAACCCTAAACCCTAAACTCAAAACCCTAAACCCTAAACCCTAAACCCTAAAACCCTAAAACCCTAAAAAATAAAAGAAAACCCTAAACCCTAAACCCAAAATCAAATAAAAAGAAACCCTAAAAAAACTCAAACCCTAAATGAAATATCAAAACCCTAAAACATACCTTCAAAATAGAACCCCAACTTACTTTCTCTTTTGTTTTTTTTTATTGTATACAGAATATAATTTTTGCAAAAGATTGCATAGTGTGAGAAAATGTTTCTACATCAGAAAACAAATGACTTGAAAAAATTGTAGTAAAACATTTAAAATAAAATTTTATTTTTTCTTTCTTCTTTTTATCATTACACTATTTGCACAACTATTTATACAATGCTTGGAGAAGTCACTCATAGTTGACAGAAAAAAAAACAAAAAAACATGAGCTTATAAACAATAATTATGGCATTTTAAAAGTAAAAATAAGGGTGTTAGGGATGAAAGACTAATGGACATGACAATTTTTTATCTATTTTAACATTTGATATAGTAGCCTATTTGATATAAAATGATAGTTTGACGTATTCATTAATGCCACTTTGATTATTATTATTATTATGTTTAGTGGTGTAAATTAAAACGTGGTGAAAGTTGAAGGAGGAATTGAACTATATTTTCTCTCTATTTTTCCTTCACTTGGTCTTCCCCTTAATAATGGAATTAAGGCCTTGTTTGGCAAACAACACCAAATTCCCTCACATTCCCCCATATTCCACCACACTATTCACTTCATTTTTTCAATAAATAAATAAATCATTCACTTTAAATATCATATCATTTACTCTTTATTACTATTCAAATAAAAAAATCACTACAAAACAAATTTTTCATTTTTCAATACCACTTTCATTTTTCCATATCAATCATTATTATTTTTATTTTTTTAAGAGTGAACAATGTCCTAGATAGACAATGCCGTGGGGGTTTTTTTTGTGTTGTTTAACAAACACCACCTAAATATGAGCCAAATCTTCCTCTTAACAACCTTCATACTTGTCACTTCTATATTTTCTCATCTCATCTATAAAAAGAAGAAGCCACATTAGATATAGATAGAGGGTTAGTTAAAGGTGTCTCAAGATAGATCACAATTCCAACATAAATACTTACAAAACCATGTGTTATTTGGATATGTATTAAATTAGCAAATATAAATGTTATATACTTGGTAACTAAATTAGGTAACATTTAGTTCACATTAATAGCATATGTTGACGACTTCAATTTATTTATTTTTAACTTTACCGTCTGTACGTAGCCTATAGTTTCCACCACTATATATATTGTATGTGGAGGAGGGCAATAAAAATGAAAGAAAGAAAGAAGATGACCATGTCATCCACTAGAAATGTAAGTTTGCTATTGATAATTATGTTTATCAGTGGAACATTTAAGAGTAGCGTTGAAGGCAGGAAACCATTCCAAAAACCCAAAATATTCGTGTCAATAAGAAATGATTTGACGACTGTTCTTACGGCTCACTGTCATTCATCGGAAGATAACATCGGTATCCAAATTCTCCAAACAAACCAGACGTTCGGTTTCCACTTTAGACCCAACTTTTTCGGTCTACAAAATTCTATGTGATTTCATTGGGTCTACAACAACAAAATATAATTCATAACAATCTTATGATATACAAGTACAAAGGACATTAATAACTGCTATCCTAGCTAGCTGCGTTTGGGGATTTATCAGACAAATGCAACTCCTTACTTGGTGACTACAATACGCCCCAAAGATAGCCCTTTTTTCATCACCTACCTACCCTTAATATGTGTATTGAAATAAAGCTCTTTTTCTTTTCTTTTCTTTAACAAGAAATAAAGTTAATTATTGTTATATTATGTGTTCTTAGATTTATTTATCTTTTATTTTACTCCTCCATGCATTTTCAATCTTATCAAAAGAGTAGATTGTTGTTTTATGCATGTGATTGCTATTTCTTTCTTAAGTTTGATGCCATTTTATCTTGATGTCTGTACAAGAAGTTTTTCGACTTATAACGAGAGATTTAAATCTTACCCTCATTTAAGATTAATATATACTTCTCCATGCTTTTGATTTAATATGTATTTGAATTTGACCTAATCAGTAAAATAGAGATTAGGTTGAATATTCTTTTAATTTCCTTTCCCATTTTCCTTTTTTCTTCTGTGTTTGACTTCCACTTAAATATTGTGTGAGATAGTGTAGGTATGTCTAATCTCTAATTGTTGACTAAAATTGGCCACTACGAGTATGTCTCTTTAAATCTTCTTCTAACCTTAGGTTACGATACTACAAGACATCACCGAAAAGGTCAAGAGTTCAAGTGATAAAAATATTTGATATAAAGCTCACTGAGCTAGTGAGGTTTTCATCTACTAAGTTTCTTTCCGATAAAAGAAAATATTTTTTGTATAACAAAATTTTATTTTACTAACGTTAAATCCAAAAGGCAACAATCAACTTTGAAACTTTAAAAAAATTGAGAAATAAAAAACCAAAGTAATAATTGAGATTCACATTGGTACATTTTTGTTCACAACATACATAGTGTTTTTACTAATCAATTTGTCCATCATCAGCAGTATCTTATTAAGCTACGCAAGCTCAATAGCTTCCTATGTATCAAGTACAAAAGAATGTAACATTAGCTCCAAATTGAGGGGGTGGGGGTGTGGGTAGGGGGAGAGTAGAGGTAGCTCACCAGTAACCTAATTCCAGAAAAAGAAAAATGTAAACTAAAGGAAGCCAAATTTGGAGTCAATATTACACCATTTGGAGTTTCAACAAGGTTTCATTTGAGTTTTCAACGGAGGTTTGACACATGTTTCATTTTCATCCGAACAAACCTAAATGGTACAAATAGTTGATGCATAAAGCTCGAAAAAAGAAGAAGATATTCTAATTTTTAGCTGTCACAAAATGTTGGAAAGTTCATTTGGGGTTTCAACGTGTTTAAGGTTGGGAGTTTCAACGGATTTTCAACGAATGATTCATTTTCGGCTGAACGAACCTGGTTGAGAAAAATATTTAATTTTCTAAGTTAAACAAAAAATTGATATTCAAATATTCATCCCTTCTGGGTCACGAAAATTGAAAATTTCATTTGGTGTTTCACGTGGCTTCATTTGGAATTTCAACAAGCTTTCATTTGAGTATTTAATGGCATTTCGACGAGTGTTTGATTTCTATCTGAACAAACTTACAAGGGATAAATATATGACATTCTAAGCTAAACCAAAAAAAAAAAGAAAAGAAGATATTCTAATTTTAAGCAACCACAAAAATTGGAAACTTCATTTGGTGTTTCATCGTGTTTTGGGTTGAGGGTTTCAACAAATTTTCAACGAATGTTTCATTGAAAAATATTTAATTTTCAAAGTTAAACAAAAAAAGACATTCGAATTTGCATCCCTCTGTGTCACGAAAATAGGAAAGTTCACTTTGGGTTTCAATGTTGTTTCATTTCGAGTTTCAACAGTTTTCATTTGAGTTTTCAACGGAGGTTCGACGCATGTTTGATTTTCATCCGAACGAAGCTAACGTTACAAATATTTGATGCACAAAGCTAGAAAGTGGAGGAAGTAAATATTCCATTTTTCAGCAGTCACAAAAAGTTGGAAAGTTCATTTGGGGTTTCAACATGTTTAAGGTTGGGGGTTTCAATGGATTTTCAACGAATGATTCATTTTTGGCTAAACGAACCCGACTGAGAAAAATATTTAACTTTCTAAGCTAAACAAAAAAAAAAAGACATTCTAATTTGCATTCTTTCTGGGTCACGAAAATAAGAAAGTTCATTTGGGGTTTCAACGTGGCTTCATTTGGAATTTAACCGAGGTTCCATTTGAGTTTCCAATGGGGTTTCGACGAGTGTTAGATTTTTATTCGAACGAACCTGAATGGGATAAATATATGACATTCTAAGCAAGACCAAAAAAAAAATGATATTCTTATTTTCAGCCGTTCCAAAAATAGGAAACTTCGTTTGGGGTTTCATCGTGTTTCGGGTTGAGGGTTTCAATCGATTTTCAACGAATGTTTCATTTTCGACTGAACCAACCTAACAGAGAAAAATATTTAACTTTCTAAGTTAAACAAAAAAAAGACATTTGAATTTGCATTAATTCAGTCTAATGAATATAGGAAAAGTTCATTTGGTGTTTCAACGTTGTTTCATTTGGAGTTTCAACAAGGTTTCATTTGAGTTTTCAACGGAGGTTCGACGCATGTTTGATTTTCATCCGAACAAACCTAAATGGTACAAATATTTGATGCACAAAGCTAGAAAAAAGAAGAAGAAATTCAAACTTTTAGCCGTCACAAAAAGTTGGAAAGTTCATTCGGGGTTTTGACGTGTTTAAGGTTGGGGGTTTCAATGGATTTTCAACGAATGATTCATTTTCGGTTGAACGAAGCTGACTGAGAAAAACATTTAACTTTGTAAGTTAAACGAAAAAATGTTATTCAAATATTCATCTCTTCCTTGCCATGAAAATAGGAAATTTCATTTGGGGTTTCAACGTGGCTTCATTTGGAATTTCAACAAGGTTTCATTTGAGTTTTCAACAATGTTTCGACAAGTGTTTGATCTCTATCCGATCGAACTTACAAGGGATAAATATATGACGTTCTAAGCTAGACAAATAAAAAAGAGAAGATATTCTAATTTTAAGCCGTCACAAAAATTGGAAACATCATTTGGTGTTTCATCGTGTTTCGGTTGAGGGTTTCAACAGATTTTCAATGAATGTCTCATTTTCGGCTGAACCAACCCGACGAAGAAGAATAATTTAATTTTCAAAGTTAAACAAAAAAAAGACATTCGAATTTGCATCCCTCTGTGTCACGAAAATAGGAAAGTTCATTTGGGGTTTCAATGTTGTTTCATTTGGAGTTTTGACAAAGTTTCATTTGAGTTTTCAACGGAGGTTCAATGCACGTTTGATTTTCATCCGAACGAACGTAAATGGTACAAATATTTGACGGACAAATCTAGAAAAAAGATGAGGAAGATATTCAAATTTTCAACCGTCACAAAAAGTTGGAATGTTCATTTGGGTTTACAACTTGTTTAAGGTTGGGAGTTTCAACAGATTTTCAATAAATCATTCATTTTTGGCGGAACGAACCTGACTTGGAAAAATATTTAACTTTCTAAGTTAAACAAAAAAAAAAGACATTCAATTTGCATAACCTTTGGGTTACGAAAATGGAAAGTTCATTTGGGGTATCAACGTGGTTTCATTTGGAATTTCAACAAGGTTTCATTTGAGTTTTGAACAAAGTTTCGACTAATGTTTGATTTTTATCTAAATGAACGTAAATGGGATAAATATATGACGTTCTAAGCTAGACAAAATAAAAGATAACTAATTTTCAGCTGTTCCAAAAATAGGAAACTTTGTTTGGGGTTTCATCGTGTTTCAAGTTGAGGGTTTCAACTGATTTTCAACGAATGTTTCATTTTCGGCTGAACCAACCTGACAGAGATAAATATTTAACTTTCTAAGTTAATCAAAAAAAAGATATTCGAATTTGCATCCGTTCTGTATCACGAAAATAGGATAGTTCATTTGGGGTTTCAACGTGGCTTCATTTGGAGTTTCAACATGGTTTCATTTGAGTTTTCAATGGAGGTTCGACGCATGTTTGATTTTCATTCGAACAAACCTAAATGGTACAAATATTCGACGTACAAATCTAGAAAAAAAAAAAAAGATATTTAAATTTTCGGAAGTCTCTAACCATTTTCTCTCATTTTGGGAATAAAATTACTTTTTGATTTCCTAAAAAAAAAAAAAAAATTCCTAGATTTTCTTATTTTTTTTCCTACAAGAATTAAATACTATTTCTTCTTAGCATTGTAACCAATGATAGAGGAGAGAGGAAAAAGTATTGTTGGGACTAGGGCAGGGCAAAAACCTGCCCAACCCGCAAAACCGTCCTGCCCTGCCCAGATTTAGAGTGCTTTTTGACATATTCGGGTTGGATTTTATAAAATCCAACCCGTGTGGGGCGAGGCAAGTTGTGGGTATACAAGTTTTTCCCATGCATGTACCCAACCCACCTCGCACTGACCCGCATAAGCATATAAAAAGGAAAAAAATAAAACCCTCGCCTCTTAGCTTTCTTTTCAGTTTCTCATCTTTAGCTGCCACCTCCTCCCTTAAGTCATCTATTCTCTTCTTTTTTCTTTTTTCTCTCTTCTCACTCTTGCCTCTCTCTTTGCTATCTTTGTTCTTTCTCTGTCTTCGTGGACCAACAAAGCTCGTACCAGAAATCTTCGGTTGTTGAGGATTATTTTTCGGTAAATCTTGAGCTTTTTTCTTTATTTTTTTGTGTATTGATATTTGGGTTTTCTCATATATTTTATCCCTCTCTAGTCTCTACGATCTATTTGCTTACTAGGAAAATCCTTGGGAGCATAGAGTCGTGGACTTTAGATTCTTACCCGCACAACCTGCAAAATCCGCCTTGATCTACCCCACCCCGCAATACCCAAACCCACACAAAGGTGTTCCTTTTGCTCGGGTGAGGGGTTAAAAATTTTCAATCCGCAAGGTGTGGGGCGAGTTTAGGAAAAGGCCAATACCCGCCCCGCCCCGACCAGCACCCACAAGGTGTGGGGCGAGTTTGAGAATGAAATGTTTTATAATTTAATAATGTATAGGGAGTTTACAATGTTTCTTAATGCATTGGAAGACAATGTAGATGCATGTTGGTTAAATTTTGAGGCTTCTGTTGTGGGTGCTTTTTTGTACTTTTTTTGAGATTTTTTCTAAACATACTGAAGAGAATGAGCTATAAGGAGTCTGCTGCTAGTGTTCTTAGGCTTTCAATAGACTTGAAATTCCCTTCCAAACATTCTTCATGCATAATCATCAATTTTTCAGCTACTTGTGTGGTATGAGAATGCAAAAACACAAAAACCAACAAGACAAATCACTCTCATTTGAAAAATTAATCAGATAATAGAAGCATATAATAAAATGACATTAAAACTGCAAAAATCATGACCAATTGATCAAAACTGCCTAAAGAAGTATGGTCAATGATAAATTACCCCAACACACCAAAAAAAAAATAAAAAAACTGAAGGTGAAACTTCAAGATTGGCTTCCTGCCCCTGAAGCATTAGGCATGATGACTAAAGGAACTCTTCCATTTGCTTGTTCCCCTGTAACAGTATTTTATGTATCAGCAAAATAAAAATAGTACTAATACTAACTAATAATAATACAAGATGAACTCTATCACAAAAGAATTATGCTAAATGAATTCGTCCTATTACTTGGTTTTTTGATTCACTGGTAAAGATAAGTAGTATAACATTTATTTCATGCATTTTTTAGTATGCTGTATCAAGCACCTCTCCCCTCATGGTCACAGGTCCAATAATTAGGAGTATCATTCGCTTGGTAAAACACAAGAAAGCTATAATAAATGACAAGTAACGATACCTACCCTTGGCGATAGAACCTCAGTAGGTTCTGAGAGATTTTCCAAATCCCAAATGCAAAGTTCACCATAATCAGCCCCAGATGCAAGCAGGTTTGGTGTAATGGCATTATATTCAAGACCATGAACCTGAAATTGAAAAGAATAAGTTCAACAAAGCATGACTTGCAATCATTAAAACCGTCACAGTAATGAAAGAACATCAACAAAGAGATAGCTAACATAATGCAGAAGTGGAAAACTTACTGGCCCTCTATGCATAGTGAAATGTCGAACTAAAGCATGTGCATTTGCTTCAGGACTGCAAATAGAAAGGGTAATAATCAAATAACGAAGCCATGAATAGAAAGAAGTCAAAAACTATCCAAAGCAGCATAATTTTGTTATACTTGAGGCACACAAGCAACGACAACTTAACTAAGAGAGAGAGAAAAAAAAAAAACCTCACAGGTTCTTTCGAGTCTACCAAACCGAAATTCCCATGTCAAAAAAAAAAAAAAATCCGAAATCCCCGGCCAATTCAACTCAAATCAAATTTCAATGCTAAATCAATCCTCAGCCATTTTCTTTTTTTTTTTTTTTTTTTTTTGATGAATGAGTAACTTTCATTGACCAACAACTCAAACACTTTACAAAGAAAAGCTAAAGCACTTAGCTAAAGCTGAAAACATCTATACAAGCAAAAAAAAAAAACTCCAACATATTAAACCAATATCCCATCTATACTCCAAGCACTACAAAGAATATCATTTCCTCTAGTCTTTTTAAATTTACCTTTTGTAGTGAACCGAATTCTCACCTCCCATCTAATGCGTTGAATAAGCTTCTCTTCAGTACACGAATTATTGTTATGTCTCAATGCATTACGATTCCTCCAAATATTATATATTGTAGAAGCAAAAACTAGCCGGCATAAATAAGCCTTCATAGTTTTGCCCTTCCACCTCCAATCCCAAAACAACCACATCTTTCCAACAAGTAGGCGGATTAAGCACACTCTGAGAGAGTCATAACTTCTGCCAAATCCTACTACTATAACCACAAGCAAAAACAAATGATCTCTATCCTCAATTACATGTTTACAAAACTGCATTTCACATCCTTGAAGGCCCCAAATCAATGACTTTCTCCCGATGGTCAAAGCATCCGCATTGCTAACCAAGTGATGAAAGCTTGTTTAGGAATTGAAAAGGAAACCAAACCAATGACCACCAATCCACAATATTTTCCTTAACCGAATAGAATTCCAAGTATCGAGCAAGAGAACATACCAGTTTTTGAAGCATTCCATTTGCTTATCTTCATCACCCATAGGAACCATGCATAACCTACTTTGAATATTAACAAGATGATCGAACAGCGGCAGCCAACACCATTGACCGTTCGAATGATAGAATCTAACCGGGCCTCAAGTTTACTATGAGAATCATAGATGACTCTATGCCCATATTTTTCATAGAGAACCCCATCCGCCAAGCATCAAACCAAAGATAAATATTCTTCCCATTACCAACATCAAAAGAGATAAAATGTTTTGCTTCATCTCTAAGCTTTAACAATTTTCTCCAACTCCAAGTGCAAATCTGAGGGATAGAAACTTGCCAAAAGCTCTTACCTTTTAGAAGATTTTCCTTAACCCATGCAACCCAAAGGGATCCAGCTTTATAAATAAACTCCAAATATGCCTCATCATGGCAGCCTTGTTCCATTCCTCAAGCTTTTTAATGCCTAGACCCCCCTCTTGTTTTGGCATAGAAAGCACACTCCAAGAAACTTTAGCTCTAGCATTCCCTTCATCATTACCATTCCAAAGAAATCTATTAAACTTTTGTTCAATAGCTTTAATAATTCGCTTTGGTAGAATGAAAATATTACTCAATAAACTTGCACTACTCTGACAGGAGGAAATAAGTTGCAACCTCCAAAAGGATAAATTTCTAGAAAGCCATGAATTTATTCTTGTAGTAATTTTCTCCAAAAGAGTATCACAATCAGCTGCACAGCCGAGAAGAAATCAAGGGAACTCCTAAATAACGAATCGGAAGCTTACCTTCACCCATCTTGTAGAAAGAATCGAGAATGAACCAAAGGAGAGACCCCAAAGACAAAAACAAGTACTCTTATCGATTTGCCTTCAACCCAGAGAGAGACTCAAACTCACTAAGAACTGCTTTGAATAGCACTAACACACTAGCCTCGAGAAAATGAGAAGATCATCCAAAAACATAGATGAGTGAGACCAACCTTAGAGCTGATGATGATTGCCAAATCCTTCCTTCTTGACCACACATTCCGCCAAAAGACTAGACAAAACTTCCATAGACAAAACAAACAAATAAGGAGATAAGGGATCACCTTGTCTAAAACCTCTTTTCCCTCAAAATAACCAACCAAAGTACCATTAACCACCAAAAAATCGAGGAGAAGTAATACACTCGAACCCATGAAACAAATTTTCCAGGCATACCAAAACAGCAAAGACTATGAAGAGCAAAATCCCAATTGACGAATCATAAGCCTTCATAAGATCCACCTTCATTGTACAACGAGCCTTTCCACCACTTTTATGATAATTCTTCATAACTTCTTGAGCTAATAATACATTTTCAGCAATACTTCTATTAGGAATAAAAGCTGTTTGGTTAGGACTAATTAAATCTTCCAAACAAGAAACCAACCGATTTGCCAAAATTTTAGTAATGCATTTGTAGATAAGATTACAACAAGAAATAGGACGAAAATCACCCATTTTTGAAGGATTTACTTTCTTCGGAACTAGTGTGATAATTGTAGCATTTGTTGCTTTTAGAAGCTTTCCAGATTGGAAAAAATTCCTAATAGCAACAATAACATCTTAACCAACAATAGACCAAGCCTTCTTAAAGAACTCAATAGAAAAACCATCAGGACCAGGAGCTTTCTCATTTTTCATAGCAAACACAGTAGCCTTAATCTCTGCAACAGTAACCTCAGCTTGTAGCATAGCATACTGAACATTAGTAATTCGCTTAGTAATAAGTTGAGAGACTCTGTTAGCTTTATCTTCATTGAAAACAAGAGACTCGAACCCAAAAGCTCAGATAAAAATCAACCGCAAACTTGCTTAATTTGATTCTCCTCAACTACTTTATCACCATTATCATCCCACAAGTGAGTAATTAAATTCCTAGAAGCTCAATTTTAACTATCTTGAAAAAATAAGATGAGTTTTGATCCCCAAATTCAACCATTTAATTCGAGACTTACATTTTATAATAAGCTTCCTCGGCCTTGCTAATTGAAAGAAATTCATGAAGACATTCTTTCTCCTTTTTCACACAATCACCTGTCCACCATACATTAAAATCTCTCTTTGAGCTTGCTCCAATCTTTCTTTAGCTTGAGCAACCTTTTGATGAATACCCCTATAACAAACCAAGTCTTATTCTTCAAAATTCGTTTAATGACCTTCAACCGAGCATATAATCCAACATAGAACTCCTCCACATATAAACTCCATCCCTCTTCCACCCAATTTAAAAATCTGCATTCTCATTAAAAAGCTAAAAATTTAAAAGGGCGAGGACCAAAACTCCTTAACTTACCCACAAGAACCATAGAAGGGAATGATCAAATTCTGCCTCAAGAAAATCAACTTTGAGTATTGCCATAAGCCCCATCCAAGTATTTGCAAGCACCCTATCCAACTTCCTAGCCACAAAACATGCACCCTCTTGCTTATTACACCAAGTGAAAAAACATCCAAAAATTCAAATCGAACCTCTAGATTATTTAAAGATTCTTTAAAATCAATCTCATAAGAATTTAAATGCTCCTTACCCCACTTCTCCTTAGCACAACACTACATTAAAGTCACCCCAATCAACCAAGGAGAAGAAGCTACAAAGCTTTAACCAAAACCAAAGAATGCCATAATTGCCTTCTTTCAATGCCTTTGTTAGCTCCATACACAAAAGAATGAAACCACATCAAATTCTCTTGAATAGCACAATTTTACAACTTATTTCCGATCACTTTTGCTAACAATATCCACTTTCAAAACATTTGGGTCCCAACAAACCCAAATTCTGCCTAAATGATGATACTCATAATTGAAATAAATCCCATCCAGGAAAAATATCTCCCCGGATCTTCACAGATTTATCACTTTTAACCTTAGTTTCAATTATACAAAAAGATGAATATGAAGTCTTTTAACCAAACTTCTAATTTCCCTTTGTTTGAGAGATCATTAAGACCTCTAATATTCCAAGTAACAATCTTCATCTTGTAGGTGAAAACCTCTACCCTCATGATCATTCTTCTTCTCATCCACTTGCCCTTCCCTTTAAGCGTTTTTAATTTCAGCTTAGGACATTCCTTATTCAAAACATCCCCAATAATTTTTGAATAGCATTGATTGCTACTCTATTGCTCGATTTTCTCCTTCCTCAAACTCAACATCCTCCTTACTACGCAATGCCTCAAAAGAATTTGACCAAACCTTCTTAAGATTGTTTATTAGAGCTTGATTTTCGTGGCTACCTCTTGAAGAACTACCCCATCCATATCCCCATCCTTATGTTTCCTTGTCCGAAGTTGAAATCTCCTTCCATTCATTACTCAAGCAGAATGAATTTTCACTCGAACCTTCACCTCCATCACTTGGTTTTTAGTAGTATGAGCCTTAGGCACCCAGATTTTCTTTTCCACCTTAGAACAAGAATATGCTGCATGACCAAAGGACTTACAATTTTTACATTGAACTGGAATCCACGGATATTCCACCCCAATAGACACCAATTGACCACCAACCCCTTTAATCACAATTTCCTTAGGGAAAGTAGAATCAGAAACTTCTACAAGGACCCTAGCAAAACCAAGACGTGTTTGGTCTCCTGTAATAGAATCAGCATATAGAGGTTTTCCAACCCCACTAGCCACATAACTTAAACAAGTAGGAGTCCAAAATTCCATAGGGAGATGCATCAATTTAATCCAAATTGGAATTGAATTAAGAGACAACTTTAAAATTTGCATACCTGGTTCCCACCTCCTAAGAATAAGAGGTTTGTTGGAAATATGCCACAATCGAGCAGATAAAACTTCATCTCTAGTAGCCTCATCAGCAAATCGGAAAATATACATACCATTATCCAAAAGAAACACCTCCACCTTCCCAAATTGCTTCCAAATAATATCCACTGCCTTCTTAACATGATAATAAGGAAAAGGCTTATCCAGAAATTGCCCTACTAAACTAGAGCTCCATTTGAAAATACCTTCCTCAATAACCTTAGATGGCGGCTCAACAACAACCTTTCCATCAATGACTTCCGGCTCAAAATACTGCAGAGAGACCCCTGCATTTTCAGACTGAAAAAGCCCACGCCAATCACTTTCGCTTTGAAACCCTCCTAAAATTGATTTTGCTGAAGATAGAAGTCCCACCTCCTCAGCTTTCTTCAATTTTGCCCAAGCTTTACGCCCAAGCTTTCTTCAATTTCGCAATTTCTTGATTTCTGCAACAATCTCCTCAGCAACCATCTCTTCAATCTCCTCTTCAAGCTCATCAATATCATCCACTGAAACAATTACCTCCTCACCAGATCTACCCACCGATACTACAGATTCCATATCCTCCACCACTTTAGTATTCTTTCCCTTCCCACGCCCACGCCCTCTACCACTCGTACGCCCACGAGCCATCCCAAATTAATCAGAGAACAAAGATCCAACCAGAAAACCAGCCAGATCCATTCACCAGAAAGTGAATCACAGAACAAAAATGTTATTCCGGTGTCCCACGCGCCTCCTCTCTCACAAAACCCACCTTCCGTACAGCCAAACACTCAAGGATTTCTCTAACTGCTTCAGAGCAAAAATCGTCAGCCACGTCAGCAAAATCCTCTCACTTCGTTTTTTTTTATCTCCTCAGCCATTTTCACTGTGTGCAATCAATTAAATCTTATAGTACCAAACCAATTACCGAATCAGAGCGAGCGGGTTCCAGATGTCGATGGTCCCGTTAGCGAATCCTTCGGCGACGAGGCCAAGAGAGAACTCCTCGGAGGCGAATCCTGCCGCAGGCCTCCCCCATGAAAGGCGGTTGAAGCACTCGGAGCTCGGCGCCTCACCGGCGAGTGGAAATTCCCGATCGTCAGACTCAAAATCAAGCCCGAAGATCTCAAGGCTCGCTGATGAGCTGAAACATTGATCAACAGCCCCGACCACTTTCCCCGTCGCCATGTACGGAGCGTCCGGCGCAAGCGCCACTAAGGCCGCCGCCGGTCTAGTCACCCCCTTCAAACACGCCATACCTGGTTGTTTTGTTTTAGGTTATGTGAAATTTTTATTTGTGAAAGTCAGGCGTGCAAGGAATCGTGGTTTCTTGTGAGTTTTCCAAATGGGTGTGAGCTAAAATGAGGAACTTTATGTTAGTTTTTTGTGCTATTTGATATTGGGTATGTGTGATTGGATTCAGATCGAGTGTTGCTGCTTAGTTTGATTTTTGTTTTTTTCCTCTATTCAGATTGATGTGCATCATGTGCTTATGTGTTGATTGTTGTGGGTCTTTACTCAATGCTATGGGGAAAGCACAAGGAGAGCATGGAGAATAAAGAAGAGAAGATATTTTGCTATTAAGGGTGCTCAAGTAAATGCCAATGCAGTTTCAGGAATCGAAGATATTTGTAGAATTGGTTTTCTTTGTAGATTATGGCTAATTGTCAATGGAATTACCATTATCCTTTGAATTACAACTTTTTTAGTATGAAGTATGGGGTGAAGCTGAGGACAACAATACTAGTGTTAATAAAATGATGTTAGGAATTGAACCATTCTATAAATTTGTGTAGTATATACATTTTGAACATTTCCTCACTTCTAATAATTGATTTGTTGTATTTTGCCTTTATGTGATGGGATTTTTGAGTATAAAAGTTTAGAATTCCTTCAATTTGCTTTCTTCTTATCGGATGAAGGAAGGCATACAAATGTGAGTATAAAAGTTTGGAATTCCTTCAATTTCTTTTCACGGACATAAATATCGGTCTTTTCGAGGTAGTCAAAGAAAAAAATTAGAATTTCGAAACTTCTGTGTTGAGAAAATGCGAAATTACTTTCCTTCTTAAAATACATAGCTCGTGTTCCGATAGGCTGATGGATGGAATAAATCACGAGTCCAAAACGGCCGATTTTTGTCCAAATTCATTTCAACTAGCAAAATGTTGTACTTCTCGAGCTAGACGAATAAAGAAATTCGAATTTTTCAGCCGTTCATGTGACGTCCTACATTGCCTGGGTATGGATTATATGATGTGTTTATATGGAGTATGCTCTCTCTAAATGGTATGAGGCCTTTTGGGGGTAGACCCAATACTAAAACCGTGCGGGCTTGGCCCAAAGCGGATAGTATCATATCATTTAGAGGGGGATGTTACGTATGGTATCAGAGCAAAGGTTATAAGGTTCTGTAGACTTTAAGAGTTAGAACTATTGATAAAAGAAGTGGGGTAATGGAAAACCACATTCCGGCCAAGTAGAGTCTATATTTCCTTTTGTGTGGTCTCTAGTAAATAGTATGAGGCCTTTTAAGGGTAGACCCAATACTAAAACCGTGCGGGCTTGACCCAAAGCGGACAGTATCATATCATTTAGGGCGGGATGTTACATATGGTACATCAGAGCCAAAGCCCAACCTGAAATGGGGGGGAGCGTGCACAAGCCCATAGGGGTCGCCAAGAGGACGCTGGGTCCTAAAAGGGAGTGATTATGACGTCCTACATTGCTTGGGTATGGATTATATGATGTGTTTATATGGAATATGCTCTCTCTAAATGGTATGAGGCCTTTTGGGGGTAGACCCAATACTAAAACCATGCGGGCTTGACCCAAAGTGGACAGTATCATATCATTTAGGACGGGATGTTACAAATGGTATCAGCAGCAAAGGTTATAAGATTCTGTAGATTTTAAGAGTTAAAACTATTGATAAAAAAGTGGGGTAATGGAAAACCACATTCCGGCCGAATAGAGTCTATATTTCCTTTTGTGTGGTCTCTAGTAAATGGTATGAGGCCTTTTGGGGGTAGACCCAATACTAAAACCGTGCGGGCTTGGCCCAAAGCGAAAAGTATTATATCATTTAGGGCTAGATGTTACAGTCATGCTTCACTAAGAGCATCCACGTCAAGCTATGTAAAATTTAGTTAAATTTAACTTTTAAAGTGTACTTTTTTAGATATAGCTAATCACTTTTAAAGACTATCAAATATCAAACTCTTTAAATATTCTGCTATTTTTACCAAATATTATTATTTTTATTGTGAAATCAAATTACTTTAACTACCATGAAACTTATTTTCATGCTCACATACATTGAATTATTTGTTGTGTACAATTACATCTTTAATTTAATAGATTTCATTTTAGTAGAATGTAACATCAGTTTGGAGCTGATGTTACATTCTTTTGTTGTCCGTCATCACCAGTATCTTATTAAGCTACGCAAGCTCAATTGCTTGATACTTTTGTACTTGATACATATCAAGCAATTGAGCTTGCGTAGCTTAATAAGATACTGGTGATGATGGACAACAAAAGAATGTAACATCAGCTCCAAACTGGGGGGGTAGTAGAGGTAGCTCACCGGTAAGCTAATTCCAAAAAAAGAAAAATGTAAAATAAAGGAATCCAAATTTGGAGTCAATATAACACCGTTTATTTCCAATAAGACAGGATAATTGAGAATCTAAGGAAACAAAATAGGCAAATAAGCATGCAATCTTCAAAACATAAACGAAAACCATCTTCTGGCCAACCGACTAGATGATGAAAAGTAAAATTTCCACAGAGGCTCATTCCCTTCATCTCCTTAAATACCACTTCCAGAACAACAACCTACAAGATAAAATGAAATTAGTCAATAGATTATGCAATAGCACTATATGTACAATTCCTGAGAGTACTAACAAGAGAAAAGTATAATTAATTCAAATAATAGAATTTACAGAAAGTATATATGACTAAAATATACGAATACAGAACACAACCAGCCAAATAAAATTAGAGATCTTTTGACAAATCACGAAAGAAAAAAGGTTTTGATCATACCCAAAATTTCCATAAATCCACCCAAACTTAGAGGAACGAGAGGGAAAGAAATGTGCCGTGTGTGAACCTTTATTTTTTCTTGATTTCCCTCCTTTCTCTTATTTCACACTGATTTCTCTCTCTCTCCAGCTAGACCACGGCCCCCTTCCGGAACCCATTCGACGACGTGTTTTGTCTCACTGTTGTCTGGGTCAGTGCAGCTGGGATTTTCTTTTAGCCTGGCTTGAGGAAGAAGAAGGAGCGGCAGAAGAGGGGTTTTTTTTTGGGTTTTGAAAGTTCGACGTGAAGCATTTTCCTTTAGTTTTAAGGTTTGAACGTGACAAAAGACAGTTGTCATGTTTTGCACCCTTAGATGTAAAGAACGGTCAGGATTTTAAAATTGGAGAAACTCATATTTCCAAAATCGGAGGGGATCCGAATCCCTGGTTGTAGCTTCGTTTGTTTGTAGCCCCGTAATTGCTGACCCGCGTGAGCGTGAGATCCACGCGCATCGGCACCACCGTTACTCCCCACTGCACCTACCCTCTCCTCCTCCTTTGGCTGAACCCTTCCAAGCAGTGTCCAAAGGAAGTGGACAAAGAAATGGCTGGCGGTGCCGCTGGGGGTTTTGTAAGCCGAGCATTCGATTCTATGCTCAAAGAATGTTCCGGCAAAAAGTATCCCGACCTCCAGAAGGCTATTCAGAGTTATTTAGGTTGGTCATTTTCATTTTTGATTCTCTTCCTAAAATCTCTTTCTCTTTCCCCTGCTACTCATATCTTAATTGCTACATGAAATACGCTAATTCAAATCTATATTCTAATTCGCCAGTTTGTCTATATATTTTATGTTTCTTCAGATAATACGAAAGACGTCGATCAGACTCAGCATTCTGGTTCCACTGAGACCAATCAACCAGCATCTTTGCCTGGAGATGGCAGGTCTATTTTTCTACATCATTTTTGTAGTCTGCGCTTTTCTCTCTCTCTCTTTTTTTTTTTTTTTTTTTTCATAATCGGAACTTCATAAGACACTAAGCACATTTTTGCTTTGATTATGTATCGACTAACGCTTCTTTAGATTCAACAGAAATGCGTTCTGTTTTCTTTTGATAATCAGAACTTCATAAGACACTAAGCACATTTTTTCTTAAATTATGGATCGAGTAACGCTTCTTTAGATTCAACAGAAATGTATCAACGCCATCAAATAGAATTTAGTTATGATTTCCATCAATAGATCCAAAAGATGGATTCTAATACTAAAATCGTTTCATGTTTGTAGTTCCCTTGAAACCGACGGTGGAGCTGCAAGGACAGCAACAGAACCTGATAACTCACACTCGGTCCAACATAGTACGGAGGAGGCAGACCATGTTGGCAGGCCCGTTGGAAGGAGTGGAAACATCACTACTGTCTTATCAAGTGCTGGGCGCACCCTTGAAGGAGCACAGGCGGAGCTTGTTCTGAATCCACTTCGACTTGCATTTGAGACTAAGAACTTGAAAACCATAGAACCTGCTTTGGACTGTCTTCATGTATGTTCTTCATTTCAGTCTTGTTGTGTGATGTTCAAGATACTTTATAGACTATGGCCTTTTTGTCAGACCCTCACATAAGGCGTTCATGAGTGCCACATAATAAATTGCACTTTGATATTGTTGTTTAATATGGACATGAAACTTATTGCATATGATCATTCTGTGAGCACAGAAACTCATTGCATATGATCATTTAGAGGGAGATCCTGGTTTAGATGGTGGTAAAAATGTCACGCTGTTTACAGACATTCTGAACATGATTTGCAGTTGTGTTGACAATTCATCGCCTGATAGGTATGTGCTGTTACATATTGGTTACTCTTTCCCAATTAGGTTTCTTGTTCTGCCTGTTTATTTAAGGAACAATGTGCAGTACCATTCTGCAAGTGTTGAAGGTGCTTCTTACCTCTGTGGCATCCACAAAGTTCAGAGGTATGTCATTAGGGATAGAAATGGTATTCTCTTTTCTTGTATTTTTATGTGCAAATTGAGTCTGTTATTTGCTGCTTCTGTATGTGTTGTCTATATGCTTTATTCATGTGGAAGAGTGGAATCAATCATGCTTTGGACTATGGTGCATCTTGAGATGTGGTGTAGGAGTTATAGTGTGCAAAGTGATGCTCCAATGGTGTGCTATATTTCTTGTATGTACCCTTGAGTTTTGAATGGAATGAACTTCACTGTTCTGAGATCAATCTAATTCTTGACTGGTGATGAGTTGAGTTATAGCTACCAATTTTCAGAGAAGATGTTATGCTCTCGTGGACAGCATGTAGGCTTGATTAGGTTGTTGTTGCATTGGCTAGAGTAGTCAAGGCCATTGATTAGCTGCATATGGATGATTGAAATGATATACATATATGAAATAAAAAATTGAAAAAGAAAAAAAAAAGTGTGAAGTCTACTATCTGTTGATGAGGGTGCACTTTGAAGACATGATGTAATGGATTTAGGCTTTCATTATTATGGATCAGTTGGTTGAGTGGGCTATCACGGGAGTAAATTTATTCACAAGGCGAGAGGCAACTACTTTTGTGATACCACCTATGCACTACTTTTTTTCTCTCTCCTACTGATGATTTTTCTATCTCTGGTCGAGGCCTTAAAGAACATAATGCAGTTGAGACTAGGGAGTTTTTGATATAGGGCATGTGCCATTGTTTAACAAGTGCCCACAGGCCAAAGGGAACACTTAATGCTATGCTTATATAATGTTAGTTATTATGTTTCACATTTTCTTGTGTTAAAGGAGGACATGACTTAAAAATAGAAGTGGCATCCTAAGGACAATATATTTATATGCTGCCAGGGTTAAATTGGATTCTCTGCTTAAACTGAAGTGTGTGATAATCATCATTTTGTTGATATTTGCAATCATCATGTCATGCTCTTTTTTCTTTTTCTTTTTCTTTTTTTTTTTAATAAGTAATAAGAAGTTTTATTAAAAAGTGAAAAAAGCGTGTGGCGCCCCTAATTACACATGGAGTATACAAAGGGGAGCCAAAGCTAACCCATAGAAAAACCCCAATAAACCAACCCAAACACCCTCAAAACAACCCCTAGAGAAATCAAAGCTACCCCTAGGAAAACCCAAAAACCCTCAAACAAACACACCAACGTGATGCCTGCTAACCAAACACCCTCTCCCCTGTACAAATGGCTATGACACAATAGTCTTGCCCTTCCTTCTCTTGGAGGATGCACTAGCAATGCCATAGTTAACGGAGCTTTCTAAATTTAACAGCTCCCTTTTGCCCTTAGTCCTAGGCCGCGTGACCTCCATTACCCGAAGAAAATCCTTTTTCACGTCATCTAGCATTGCCGAATACGGATCCTCCTCTTCGTCGCAATTCAACACCCAATAAAGGGGATCGTGTGACAGCTCCCCATCCCAATCGTTGTCTTCTTGATCCCACCCAAACCTGAAAGCTTCATTATATCATGCTTACTATCATGATTTTAGTTCTCTTTTATGTCAATGCTTGATTTTAATTCTCTTTTTGCTTCGACGTGGCTTCCTTGGCCCGAGAGTTGTCTCCCCCTCTCCGGGGAAGGAGCCTACTACGGAGGATGGGTCTTGCGCTGCCTCTACTATCTCTGTGCCGGTGTTACCGCCGGTGATCCTTCCTTCTATGCCGAAAGATAAGCGGGTGTTGTCCATGTTGTCAGCCGTTCTTGCCTTGGGCGAGGTCTCTCATCTTCGCCGGGACCGACATATGAAAGCCTATTCCCATTAACTCCTTTGTTTCCTTGTCTCAATTGTGGTATAACAAGGTTTGATAATATTAAAATTATGACAGTAACAAACTCTCCGTTCTCTCTTCGGATTTTCAAATTTTTTCAAATCTCTCTCAGATTTCATCGACTCCGACAACCATGTAAACTCGATTGGCATCGCGTTGTAGGGTTCGGCGCTGCTGCGATGGAACGGCGGTTTTCCATCAAAGCCAAATCCTTCTGTTTTTCATCAAATGATGGGTCATCTCTTTTCCGGTTGGAGGAAAGGAGGAAGAACTTTGTAGGGTATATTTTCGTGAGTACCCAAGGTTCTTCTTGGCTGGCAGACACGGTGGATGTGGCGTGTCAGGTGAAGGAGGATATCGCCAAGTCTTTCCATGAGGGGGACAAGGCGTTGATGGTCTATGGGGGTGCTAATATGGCTGGGAGATTCTTGGAGGTGGCTGTGTTTGCGGAGGGTGGGCAGAAAGGAGGCTTATGGCTCCCTGAGGGGCGAAATGGATGGGGCTGGCGGCGCTTTGCGGGCGAGCTGCGTCGTTTTTTGGCTCCAGGTGGTGGATCGGAGTTATCTTGGTTTTGCTCTTCGTCGAGTGCGAAGGCCTTAGCGACCAAGAATGCGGAGGCCAGGGTCACTGGGGATGGCTCCAAGAATCAATCTTTTGCGGAGGTGCTGCAATTGAGACCGTGAGTTCAAGTTGAGGCAAAGAATGGCGGGGATGAAATTAGAAGCATGGTGGACTGTGAAATGGGCAAGTCAGTGCAGGCGGCTGGTTCTGGGAGGAATACGGGGGGTAGGGTTGATACAAGTTAGGTGGGTGAATTGCTAGGGTTTGCCCAGTTAGGTTTGGGCCGGGTCGTGGTGGGGTTGCTTGAAGGCATTCTAGATGGGCCTGAAAGTATTTTGGTTCGCAATAGGGTTAGGGCTGCTCTTAAAAGGTTGAAGGGTTCAAAGGGCTTCGGGGTTGGGCCTGTTTTCTTGCCCACTTCTACTGGACACATTTATGGGCAACGCAAAGGAAAGTCTAGCCTTAAGGGTGTGGGGATTGGGCGACTTAACAAGAGAGTGCGTCTGAAGCCTTCTCTTTGGACCAAAGTGCATGCGGTGGATTTGGGTTCATCCTCACAGCAGGTTTGTGCCGGTGCTGAGCCTTCGGTGCCGGAGCTGGGTTTGGGTGAGGTTCTTCCTTTGCCGGTGTCGACGATGGTTGAGGGTTGCTTGGGAGCGTCGATTGGTGATGGGTCGTCTTCAGGGGCTGTGCCGTTTCCTCCAGTGAGCTCCCTTGCGGTTTCAATGGCAACCTTTCCTCTGGGTAAGGAGAGGGAGGGTCGTTTGGGTGCATCTGAGGAAGGGTCTTCTCCGGGAGCCGACACGTTGAAGGATGCTAAGCCGACGATTCCGGTGCGTTCTCAGACTACTTCGGTGGTGACTCATTCTCTTGGTAGGGATAGGGAGGTTTATGCCCCTGCTCCGTCGCTGGAGGAAGCTCCGGCGGAGTCTGTTCGAAACTCTGCTCCGGCGTTGGGCTTTCTCAGGAAAGGTTTTTTTGGTCCAAGAACTCCTTTGGCCTCCTCTTCTCTGGATTGTAAGGATGCCCCCGTCAAGGATAAAGGGACGTCGGCTCCAGGGAATGGCATGATTCGCCGGGGTTTTTTTGGATCGAGCCCTGCTTCTTCCAAGATTCCGTTGGTGACTCAGGATTGCTCTTCTCCGCCGAAGGCTCCTCCTTCGGAGGCTTCTGTGTCCTTGTCGCATTTGGCATATTCCCGGAGGGTAAAGGAGAAGGTCGCCAAGCAGTTCCATAAAAACAAAGAGCTGCTGGCCAAGAGTGTGGGTGTCTCTCAGGTTGGAGCGAAGGACTACTCCAAAGCGGCGCTCGACGCTATAAAGTTTGCTCCTGTTGTGGGTATGACTTGGGGGGGTGAAGACACCAAGATGTTAGAAATGTTTTCTGCCCTTGATAAGAGGAAGCCTTCTGTTGATGTTTCTACCCCTAAGGTTAAAGGCTTGAGGGAGCTTAAAAATTTGGACTGTACCTTGTCTCCGGTAAAGTGTCAACATAGGAGGGGTTTTTCAGGGTCTAACAACGATTTCTCTTTTCCCCCTGAAGTGCATTAGGGTTGGGGGAAGTCAGGGTTGTTTTGGGGGTTTTGCCCATTCGGGTTCTTGGGATTGTTTTTTGGGTCTTTGTTTGGGTCCCTTTGTATACGTCTTGTATATTTAGAGGCGCTTTGCGCTGTTAGGGTTTGAGTTGGTGCTCTATTACTTTGTAATTTTGTGCCCTTTGGGTTTTTTGAAATACAACATTACTTATCCAAAAAAAATTGTGGTATACCTGGAGGGTGAAGGAAAAGGTGGCTAAGCAACTGAATAAAAACAAGGAGTTGATTGCGGAGGCTGTGGGAGTTACTCCTGTGGTCGGGGAGGATCGGGTGGCTAACGCTTTGAACCTCGCTCTGGTTTTGGGGTTGTCTTGGGGAGGTGAAGACAAGAAATTTCAGGATCTTGTTGAAGCTACTGTTCCTAAGGTCAAGGGGATGAGAGAGCTCAAAAATTTGGATTGTGCCATCTCTCCGGTGAAGGGCAAGAGGCGACGGGGCTGGTCGGGATCGAAAAATGCATTTTCGTTCCCTCCGGAGGTGCACTAGGATTTTCTCGGAGGAGCACTAGGGCTGTACAGTTGGGTGTTGTTTTGGTCCTTTGCTTGTTTTGGGTTGTTTCGGGTTTTGTTTTTGGGCTCCTTTGTATACTTTTTGTATACCTAGAGGCATTGGTGGTTTGGGTTTCCTTTGTATGCTTGAGGTACTTTGCGTTGTCTTTGTGTACTTGGAGGCGCTTGACGCTTTTTTTTTTTTTTTGTATATAATACATTGACTTATCAAAAAAAAAAAAATTATGAACAGCCCAATGGTTTGTTAATAATTATGCCAATATATTGGCTTGTGATTAGGGTTCTATTGAATCTACCCAATCAATTGTGATCACAGCTTAGTTGACTTGAGTTGAGTAGGCTTCTATTGCTTACTATCATGCAAATATATAACTTTTTGCCCATGACATGCGAATTTCCTTTTTAGTTTGTTTTATCTCTTACTTTTATTTGTTTGTTTACAACTGATGACTTGTAATACTTGTCTCAAATGCAGTACATGGGGAACCTTTGCTGGGTGTTATCAGAGTGTGCTACAATATTGCTCTTAACAGGTACTTTTTGGGTTTGTCTCATGGGTTTCTGATATCAACATGATGCCGTGCTTATGATTTGCATTTTGAATGTTTAGTAAGAGTCCTGTGAACCAAGCAACATCGAAGGCAATGTTGACACAAATGATCAGCATTGTATTCAGGAGAATGGAGACTGAACCGGTGTGGAAACTAAATCCCTTAGTCCTAAATGTCTTTATCAATTCTCTTGTAAAAGAAGTGAGAAAAAGTTGCTTTGACTGTATACTAGAATTTTTAACCTCTTTGGTTCATTATATGCTGGAAAGTTACTAATGTATGACCGGGAATCCAGGATTGCGCTTCAGCAGAGAATTCAAACACAAAAGTTGAGGAAACTTCTTTGGTGGACCAAGACGAGAAAGGAATGACATTAGGAGAGGCACTGACCCAGGTCAAAGACACATCTCTTGCATCTGTTGAGGAACTCCATAATCTTGCAGGAGGTGTCGATATCAAGGTGCTTCTGTTTCTTTATGAATGCATTTTCCTCTATCCTCTACATAGTTAGTCAAGCTCTTTGCTTTGCCACCACTTTATATGTTTCCAAGCTTTCTGACATCGCTAATGCTGGGTGTTACCATTTACGGAACTTTCTTTTGCGGTATATACTGACCCTAACATTCCTACTATTATATGTTGTTATAGGGTTTGGAGGCAGTCCTTGACAAAGCTGTGCATCTTGAAGACGGTAAAAAGATAACTCGGTATGGACATCATATTATATTGTAGATTCCACTTTCAATATATTTTTTTTATTTGGAAAGATAATTATATTTATTTTGGTTGCTCAAAACTGCAACTCTGAACTCTACTTAAGAGGGATTGACCTTGAGAGCATGAGCATAGTACAACGTGATGCTTTATTGGTATTCCGCACCCTTTGCAAGGTTGGTTTTCTCATCATGCTCTCCAAATTGTTGTTAAGAGTTTTGGGCCCCCTGTATAATTCCTTGAAGTATAATATCTGCAGATGGGCATGAAGGAAGACAATGATGAAGTTACAACTAAGACAAGAATATTGTCTCTTGAGCTTCTGCAGGTTAATT
The DNA here is from genome assembly GCA_013348765.1 of Carpinus viminea. Lineage (NCBI taxonomy): Eukaryota > Viridiplantae > Streptophyta > Magnoliopsida > Fagales > Betulaceae > Carpinus > Carpinus viminea. Next base: position 37,921,798 of record CP054674.1, on the reverse strand, counting down.
ATGTAGATTTATCTGTGTTTTTTGGTGCGTACTTTAATTGGTTGATAGGGCTAACAGGCTAACACACTAGATTGTTATCTGACTTGGGGTGTCATTTAGATATTATTTATCCATGAAATTTGGCAATCTGGAAGGCTAAGAGCCTGCTGAATTGTAATGAAAGCAGCATAGTGACCATAGTACAGTTGGTTTAGAAAAAAGGTGACGTCCATTAAACTATTGGCATTTAATGTATAAATGAGCCTGTGAATCTTTGATGAAAGGTGGTGGAATCATTTGACACCACTGAGTGGGGAACTTTCTCAATTTGCCTAATGTTGATTGCAACGCAGAAGTCTTGGCAAAAATTATGTAAGGGAGAATAACCTAAGAACAAACATTGTAAAATGGAACACATCTATTACTCTTTTTTCATTTATGAAATGATTTTTTTTTATGGTTGCTCCAGTTGAGCAGATATGTTGAAGCTGTAATTTGTTCTCCCAAGTATGATGCTACGTATTCTTCAAGAAATGACATTTTTGTTAGATATGTATTATGTTGTTGGATGATTTGTAATATTTATTATATTTTGATAGTTCAGATGAGTGCAATTGGTAGCCTTTTTCCTTCTAGTATACAGAGAGGAAAGTAGAATACGTCATATGTAAATTATCAAGCTGATATACATTTGGCCTCCTTAAGGACTTCTGTATCAGAGGATGAATTGGTTTGAGTGTTTATTGAATTACTTTAATTTGTGATATGGTATTTCAGGGTTTGTTGGAAGGAGTTAGCTATTCTTTTACGAAGAACTTCCATTTTATTGACTCAGTGAAAGCATATCTTTCATATGCATTGCTGCGTGCTTCTGTTTCGCAATCTCCTGTAATATTTCAGGTTTACTTCATCAAATTTTCCTTCTTTTCTTTGTCTGATTTATCAGAATCTGCTATGAGAATTTCTGTTGCTGACTATACATTTCTTTCTTGGCAGTACGTAACTGGAATTTTTTCAGTTCTTTTGTTGCGATTCAGGGAAAGTCTTAAAGTATGCGTATTATCCTGACAGACTATTATAGAAGATTATTTCTGTGGTGATACTATTGGCTTTGATTTATTCCCTTTGTTTTGAATCTGTACCAATTTTTCTTTTCAGGCTGAAATTGGCATCTTTTTCCCCTTGGTAGTTCTGAGATCATTGGATGGCTTGGAATGTCCTGTTAATCAAAAACTAAGTGTTCTTCGGTACAATGTTCTTTCCAATTGGATGTTGCAATTACTATGCATATAAGCATTTATTACATTAGTTCTTTTCCTTCGTAGTCTTATGTTCAAGTGTGGTTTTGTAGGATGCTTGAGAAAGTATGCAAGGATTCTCAGATGCTTGTTGACATATTTGTGAACTATGATTGTGATCTTGAGGCACCAAACTTATTTGAACGCATGGTATAATCTTACATACAGTCCCCATAGTGACACTTAGTAATGAATTTAGGTTCTATCATTGTTATAGACTTAACTCATCTGCATTGTCTTCTGGCATATCATACAGGTTACCGCTCTATCTAAACTAGCTCAAGGAACACAAAATGCAGATCCGAATTCAGTTAGTGTATCACATACAACTTCCATTAAAGGGTCATCACTTCAGGTAGGTTTATCTGTTGCCTGCTTCCTAGAAATCAGCTATCTAATGGTGCTATCACTTTTTAGCAGAGGTTGCTGGTTGACCCTTCTCTCTTGACCTTTCCAGTGCCTTGTGAATGTGCTTAAATCACTGGTTGATTGGGAGAAGTCACATAGAGAATCAGAAAATCAGACTAAAGGTAATCAGTCTTCTGAAGAAAAGGTTTCTGCAAAGGAATCTCTTGAGATAAAAAACAGGGAAGACGTCACCAGTAACTTTGAGAAGGCAAAGGCTCACAAATCTACAATGGAAGCTGCCATCTCTGAGGTAATTGATTATATTTAAGAGGACGTGTTAGTATGTAAGGTGCAAGTATTTTATAATACAACTTTACCTAAAAGCTTTAGCTGTAAGGCACCTCCTCCCCCAGTAAGAACAGGCTGGAGGTTCATGGCATAGATTTGTAGTGTACTGGGTGCAGTGTAACAACCAAAAGAATCATGTGACTTCGACTTTTAGAATTTGTTTTGATCTGTCTTTATTTGCCACTGGCTGTATTCGGGGAATGACTAATAGTTTTAATCATCTTTCAGTTTAACAGGAAACCAGTAAAGGGCATAGAGTATCTGATATCTAATAAGTTGCTGGAGAATATACCTGCTTCAGTTGCCCAATTTCTGAGAAACGCTCACAGCTTGGACAAGGTGGATTTTTAAATCTAACACGAAGGAACTTTCATGCTGGAGCAAGAACTAGCATAAAAGTCAATCTATCCTGATTTGCATGGCTGTTTGTGTTTCAGTTTATTTTCAAGCCAAGCCCTTCTAGTTCAATGTTGAAATAGGATTCTGTAACACTTTGATATTTCAGGCTATGATTGGCGATTATTTGGGTCAGCATGAAGAGTTTCCCCTTGCTGTGATGCATGCTTATGTAGATTCCATGAAGTTTTCAGGAATGAAGTTTGATAATGCAATCCGTGAATTTCTTAAAGGGTTTCGACTTCCAGGGGAAGCTCAAAAGATAGATCGCATCATGGAAAAGTTTGCAGAACGGTATTGGGGGGTGTCTCTGCGTTGTGTGTGTGTGCTTTTGTGTGTGCATAAAGGTGAAAGATTTGTGTGTTCACGTGCACACGTGATCATTTGTGTTAAAATGTCCTCCCTCATTCCTACATTGTTGGTCCCTCACTCACTTCTTTGTGGGATGTTTCTAAATGTGTCTTAAAAAAATTTTATCATTTTTTTCTGACTTTCCTCTGTTGACCCTACTTTTAGAAATTAAAAACAATAGAACTCCATATAGAAATTTAAAAGAAAATGTAGTTTGGGAAAACTACGACTTTATCTTGCATGAGAAAGCATTAAATTGTACCCTTAAAAAGTTGGCCTTGTGGACGACCAACAAAACAGGGCAGAGGGAGTATTTGTCTATGCTGTTAATGAAGTGGAATCTTCTGTTTTGCATCATAGACATGATACAGATCTTAGTCTTTATTTGTGTAAAAGTGCTTTTCAGAAAATCTTCTCATATCCAAACTTGGTTTAATGTCGAAATGAAAGGAACAAACAAGAAGTTTGAGTTGACATATGGTACAAGAGTACGTCATGTATGTGAAATCTGAATTTGACCTGCTGTCATGTACGCATCATTAGTTGTGTAATAAAGTTTTTTTTTGTTTTTTTGATGAATAATTTTTTCTGCTGCTTAATTGTCTAATATATTAATATTTGAACATATAATGATATCTGGTTCTTGTTATATTAAAGGCGGTATCTGGAACTTTTCTTTTGAGCTAGCAGCTGCAGTTATTGTCTGTTTTATAGGGTTGGCATTGTAGATCAGAATTGCTGCCCATCTATGTAGGATTGCAGCAATTTGCATAATCCTGGGGTTTAGTCTCTATTTTATGCTTACTACTAGTGTTAGTGTAAGTTTTGTGCTGGTGATTAATATTGCTATTCACCCAAAAAAAAAAAATTAGTAGTGTTATTCCATGATTGGGTTGTAAATGATGGAAACAGAGAAACATAGTGAGTTCCCTTTTAAATTAGTACTTTGATCGTGTAGAGTCCTATCTGTTTTGCAAAAGGAAAGTAAACTCCTAGTTTTAACGAAATATCATCTAGGCGTCTACCTTTTACAGATATCATATGCCCTTTTCTAATGCTGGCTAATGATCAAGGCTTGCATGTGTTGTGTCTGGCAGATATTGTGCAGACAATCCGAGTCTCTTTAGAAATGCAGATACTGCATATGTTCTTGCATATGCGGTCATAATGCTGAATACTGATGCACATAACCCAATGGTGTGGCCAAAAATGTCCAAATCAGATTTTATACGTATGAATGCCATGAACGATGCTGAAGAATGTGCCCCTCCAGAACTCCTGGAAGAGATCTATGATTCTATTATTAAACAGGAAATAAAAATGAAAGATGACTCAGCTGGTATTGATAAAAGCAGCAGACAGAAGCCAGAAGGTGAAGGTGGCCTTGTCCGTATTCTTAATCTGGCTCTCCCAAGAAGAAAGTCATTGACAGATACCAAGTCTGAGAGTGAAGCTATTGTTAAGCAAACACAGGCTATATTTCGGAGTCAAGGAGTTAAAAGAGGCATTTTCTATACTTCACAGCAGATAGAACTTGTAAGGCCCATGGTTGAAGCTGTAGGATGGCCTTTGCTTGCTACTTTCTCCGTTACTATGGAGGAAGGAGAGAATAAGCCAAGGGTTGTCCTCTGTATGGAGGGATTTAAAGCTGGAATACACATAACACATGTTCTTGGGATGGATACCATGCGCTATGCCTTCTTAACATCTCTGGTCAGGTACATAATCTTTTATTGCTCTCTCTCTCTCGTATTTAATTTCTTCTTTTTGTTCTTTTTCTAGTTAAAAGCTTGTTTTGTGGGCTCTTTTGTATACTTTCTGTGTACATGGGTTGCACCCCTTGCGCTTTTAATATATTGATTTTTTTACCAATCAAACAAAAAAAAAATCTTTTTGTTTATTTTTTTATGGGCAATCTGTTTGGCAAGTATGAGCACCTTTTTTTTAGTGGAAATGCAGTGTGAAATTTAATCTTTTGGGCATAAATTCTTGACTTGCTGATTGAGCTTTTTGATTTGTATCACAGATTTACTTTCTTGCATGCCCCTAAAGAAATGCGCAGTAAAAATGTGGAAGCATTGCGGACATTGCTGGCCCTTTGTGAGTCAGAGACTGACTCCCTTCAAGACACATGGAATGCAGTTTTGGAATGTGTTTCCCGACTTGAATTTATAACATCAACGCCTGCTATTTCTGCTACTGTCATGCATGGATCAAATCAGATCTCAAGAGATTCTCTTCTTCAATCCTTGCGAGAATTGGCTGGGAAGCCTGCTGAACAAGTATTTGTGAGTAGTGTTAAACTGCCCAGTGATTCTGTTGTGGAGTTCTTCACTGCTCTCTGTGGTGTATCAGCTGAAGAACTAAAGCAAACTCCAGCTCGTGTTTTCAGCTTGCAAAAACTTGTGGAGATCAGCTACTACAACATGGCTCGTATACGCATGGTATCTCTTCAATCTACCAAAAAACCAACTAAAATTGCATGTTCATATTGATAAGTGCTTATCTAATGGATAGTATTGTGGATGTTAATATGATTCATGAATTGGTCTTTGTCCTTTAGTTGCTTCTGGTAAGGCACATGCTTTTCCTATCTAATTACCCATCAACTAGGTGTAAAGGAATAGGGAACATAAAGAGCAAATGGGGTTGGCATGTATAGTGTTCTTGTTGAAGGGTTTCTAGATTGGAGCTTACTTTCTATAGTTAAAGATTTCTTTGAGCTCCTACAAGATTTTTTTTTTTTTTGATAAGTAATGTAATATGTATCAAAAAAAGCACCACACGCCTCTAAGTACACAAGAGAGTATATATAGGTAGCCCAATTAAAACCCAAATACAAAACCCAAGAAGACCCCACCCAAAAACCCACCTAGTAACCACTACCAAACAGTAAGCCAAAGCAAGAAACCCAAAAACCAACCTAATAACCACAACCAAATGGTAAACCAAGACTACAACCCACAATGCCCCCACCAGCCCCTAAGAGACCAAAGCCCCTAATGCACCTCTGGGGGAATGGAACACATTTTTTGTCCCAACACATCCCCACTGACGATGACACCTCTCCGGGGAAGGTCTCTCTCTAGCCTCATAATTGATGGAACATTCTAAATTCTTAAGTTCCCTCTTCCCTTTTACCTTAGAGGTAGGCTTCCGCTCCTCTTCGATTTTCGAAATGAGATTCGAAAAACTTTTCTCATCACCTCCTTCACCACAATTCAAACCCATGTTGGATGTGAATTTCAACGCATCTAGCACCACCTCCGAATAGTTCTCCTCCCCCTTCTCCGAAGTGTCCGCCACAACTTCATTAAACAACTCCTTATTCTTATGCAACTGCTTAGCAAACTTCTTCTTCACCCTCCGGGCATACCCTACGTGCTTCTTTGATGAAGAGCAAACCTGTGAAACTTCAGCTACAACCTTAGAACCCTTTTCCAGCGAAGAAACCTCCTTCATCTCAGGCAGAGAAGAAGAAGAATCATTTCTAGCCCCTAAAAAACCCCGACGTAGCAACCGTTTCGCCAATGCAATCTTGATAGGCTCACCCTCCTTCCCCGGAATAGCACCATCTCCCACTAGATGGACAGAGACCACTGCCGAAGACTGTGAATTACCATAAGCATCCACCAGAGAGACAGGGGTCTCCACCGGAGAGATAGAGGCCTCCGTCTTATCAACAGAGGAACCAATCAAATCCCCAATCCTGAGCATGGTACTCACCAGAGTGGACAATTTGGTCTGGATATTTTTCGGCATTAGAGCAACCTTCATCAGAAAGACAATGACCTCTGCCAACAATAGCCCCACCAACGCAAGCTCAGATTCATTGTTGGAAACCACGGTGAGACCACCGGCGACCAGCGCACCTGACTTCGAAGTACTAGCCTCCCTAGAAGCGGCTGGAAAATCAACCTCTGGCGCTAGAGAGGCAGTAGTGACTGCCAGAATCGCCAAAGCAGAGCCATCCACCGGAGAACTCACCATAATCCCAACCTCCTCGACCTCGGACCCTGGTGGACACCCACTCCCCATCGCAGGGGCAGGATCCTCGCCTGGACCCTCAAAAAGGCCGCCGGAAGCAATGGCCATAACCCCCTACGACGCTAGATCCACCACGGGCGATATCGTCGAAGCATACTCGGTCCCCCTCGTACACTCAAAAACCAAATCAGGCACCATAAAAGAAGATTTAAGGGAGAAATCCACGTCCGGATCCGAATCCAAAGCCCAATCCAAATCCAGAGCCAGATCCAAACCCAACCCCGAATCCATAACCACGGATCCGAAACGGATCCAAATCTTGATTCATACCCAGAAGATTTTTTTTTTTTTAATAAGTAAATCAATCTTATTAAAGGTCAAAAAGGCGTAACTCTAGTACACTGAGTGTACAAGTGAAACACCCACTTAAAGAGAGGTAAAGGAACACATATCCATAAACTCTACAAAGTTAGCAAAACAAGAAAGATTGATAGCAACCATTCACCCATAAAGAGTATTGAACAATATTTCTTTTAATGCTGGCAAACTTCTCTCACAATCTTTAAAATTGCGGGAATTGCATTCTCTCCAAATGTACCACATTACACAATGAGGAGCCATCATCTAAGCTTATAAGCAACTAGGATTTTCCTACCTCTTATGAATGCATTCTGCAACTTACAAATGATCTTCTCAACCCTTGGTCGGGGTCATGGTCTAGTCCATGCCGTCTGAGGCAAGAGCTATTGGATTTCTCGGGGTAGTGCAATATTTTCTGTCTTTTAAGCAAAAAGGGAGAAGGGAGCTGAAGAATTTGGAATGCTCAATTAATTTTGGTACTAGAGGTGTTGGTCCTAGCTAAAGATAAAAGCTAGAGGGTTCTTGCTTTGCTATAATGTAGTCTTGGGTTTTGCAGGCTTTGGGTTTCTGTTGTGGTTGTTTTGCGGGTTTTTCTTTGCTTTTGCTTCTTTTTTTCTGTTTTGGTCTCCTTTTTGTATACTTCCTATATGCTTGGGGGCGCCTTACATTTTTTTACGATATTCCTTTAATTACCATAAAAAATCAAAAAACCTTTGTAATTGAAACCCCCCAAGACTAATCGGCCAAAAGTCCAAAGGGAAGACGATCCACCAATTGCCTCCCACTGCCCTGGTCTGTATATAAACTTTTGATAAGGAGTCAATGGAGTTCTTCCTTCTATTGGAGTTTGCTATTGAGTGAAAAAAATTTAGTACACTTATTTCCCTTCTTTATCCAGAACACCCTAGATTTTGCCTCAAACTCGCTTCCTCCATGAGTGTAGATCACTCTAACTCACTAACAACTTTTGCCTTCATTTTCTCCTCAACGCCTAAAGCCTTTTCTTCTTCAAGGACATCAAAAACACGTAACTCTTCTAGTAGGATCTTCTTCTTCCTATCTACATTGCCAAACATATATCTACATCTCTTCAAATCAGTTTTCAAAACCTCGAACTTGCTAGCTAAAACTAAGCTCGGATTGCCTTAGAAATGATAATAGTCCCACTAGTGTTTCACCTTGTTTATAAAACCTTCAGGCTTTAGCCACATGTTTTCAAATTTGAAAGACCTACTCCCCTTAGAGCATCACCATTGGGAAATGATTCAAACAAAGTCGAAGGAGCCTCTTCTAGGAAACACCAGGAAACAAGCTTCCCACACCAAAAGAGAGAAGGAATCTATCAATTATGGGCCAAGCAAGAAGGTCCCAATTAATCAACCAAGTAAAAGTACTGCCAACGAGAGGTAGGTCCATCAATCCCTGATCAAAAATGAAGTCATAGAACTCCATCATAGTAGCAGACTCATGTTTGAACAAGTAAGGCTGGGATGCTGAGTAGTCTCATGGATTTTAACTTGGTTTTATCATTTTATCATGATTTTTGCTCTCTATATATTCAATATATTCCTCATATTTGAATCCCCTTGCTCTCCCTCTTTAATTTCTGATATACAGGTATCTTATGATTGATCTAGGTAAACTGATTTGTTTTTGCCGCAACACCCCCCTTTTTCAAAAAAAGAAAGAAAGCTAGTTGTCTGATTTCCATCATTTAGTTATAAATTGCCTTTTTGCCTGATTGCTGTAGCCAGATATTTGAAAATTTTCAAATGATGATAAACATCTACTGTTTAATTCCATGAAGTGATAAAATGTTGACACTCCTGTGGATCACTGAACTAAAATCTAAAAACTTCTTCTGATTTCTCTTCCAGGTTTGGGCTAGAATATGGTCTGTTCTAGCAAATCACTTTATTTCAGCTGGGAGCCATCATGATGAGAAAATATCTATGTATGCCATAGATTCTTTGAGGCAGCTTGGTATGAAGTATTTAGAGCGTGCTGAACTTGCCAATTTCACTTTCCAGAATGACATTCTGAAACCATTTGTTATTCTTATGCGAAATACTCGAAGTGAATCTATAAGAGGCCTAATTGTTGACTGCATTGTTCAAGTATGTCTACTTAATTAGCTTTCCTTAACACCTATTAAGAATCAAAATCTGAACCGTCTATCTTTAATGTTGTTGGGCATTTCTGTTAGAAGTTAATTTTTGGTGTCTACTGCAGATGATAAAGTCTAAAGTTGGCAGTATAAAGTCTGGATGGCGAAGTGTTTTTATGATTTTCACAGCTGCTGCAGATGATGACTTGGAATCAATTGTTGAAAGTGCATTTGAAAATGTTGAACAGGGTAAGAACCATGCTTTTCCTTCTTCTTGCATTAGTAGTTGCTGTTATATATTAATTTTATTTTTCTTATTGGAAACTTCAGTATATCTAACACCAAGCATATTTGCAGTTATCTTGGAACACTTTGATCAAGTAGTTGGAGATTGTTTTATGGACTGCGTCAACTGTCTTATCAGATTTGCCAATAATAAAAGTTCGCACCGTATAAGTTTGAAGGCTATTGCACTCCTTCGTATATGTGAGGATCGCCTGGCAGAGGTTTGTAAATTAGTCTGCAGTTTTGTTGAGCATATCGTGAATTTTTTTAATGGGAAATCTATTGGATAGATAGAGATGAATAATGGAAGTTCTACTTGTGTCCAGATGCACAGCTAAACTATATATATATGTGTATATATAAGCAATGAAAAGTGTAAGGCGCCCCATGTACATAGGAAGTATATAAGAGAAAGCACCTAGCTAGAATAAAAATAAAAAAAAGGAAATCATGAAAGCTAAGCATCAAAGGAGATACAAATGCAGCTGTTCAAAGATAAAGAGTAGTAAGCCTCAAAACTTCTATCATTCATTTTCCTCCAAAGAAACCACAAAAAATGCAAGAAGGTGCCATCACAAAATTATATAATTATCACACTTTAATTTAGTTTCTTTCCTCAAGTACAGCTTGTTACATGCCATCAAAACTTCTATCATTCATTTTCCTCCAAAGAAACCACATGGCAAGAAGGCGCCATCACAAAAGTATATTGTTATAGTTTGTATGAACGGTTTAGATACAATAGGTGGAGGCTGTTATATTATTCAACTTATCTTAACCTAATACAAGCATCCTATTATATAGGATTAGGGAAATACCATAAAGACTAAACTACCCCCAAAACCCTAATGACTCAAACCCTAACTCTTTTAACATATATAATTAGCACACTTTAATTTAGTTTCTTTCCTTAGGTACAGCTTGTTACATATCCTTAATGATTCATATGCCATTATAGAACTTGGTGAAATATACTCGTTAAAGGCCTATGTTTTGGAATAGAAAATAGTAGTGAGCAAGGTTAGATTAGCAAAGATGTGGCAGAAAATATGGTGAACAGGGTAGAAGTAAAATGATTTTGGCTATAGTGAACAGAGGTCTCTTATCAGGCTTTTCAGTGGGATCTAGGAATGATGTTGATTTCACCATTTCCCACCTTTTGTTTGCCAGTGCGATTTAGAGTTTTTGCAGGGCGAGTTCAAATCATCTTCGTAACTTGCTTTGCTTGTTCTTATGCTTTGAAATGGTTTCAGATTTGAGGATTAATCTAGCTAAATCAAAGTTGATCCCGTTGTCAATGTCAATAATGTTGAAGGCCTGGCTAGTATCTTGGGTTGCAAGATAGAGCTGCCTTAAATCTTAATTTGCTTAGTTTGCTTGATTTTCTCAATTGTTATCCATTTCTAGCTAGGTGTTTTTTTTTTTTTTTTTTGTATACTTTCCTGTGTATTTGAGTGACGCCTTTTGCTGCTTTTAATGATATTTCATCTACTTATTATTAAACAAAAATAGTAGTGGGAGGAGGGCATGTGGAGAAGCCAAAGCATATGTCAAATCAAAGTGAAACATGCAAGAAAGCTTGTGTAGCATGAATTATATTGAAAGGCTGCTATGCTACTGTTATCCGTTCCTGTTGTTGTACAAATTTCTAACTGCTTTGGATCTTTCATAGTAAACTAATTGCTAGTTAGTAAAATGTATACCTGTATGTATCCACTATGCATGGGTTGCGCCCCTATCTGTATTGTTTGTTAATATACTTATTACTTATCAAAAAAAAATGTATCCACTACAGCATGTGAGACATGAAAAATGCTTTATCAATATGAAAGATGTGTTCTGAATTTACAGGCGTGAAGCTCTATTTTTGCATTTAGAACTGTTAAGAAAATATAGCGATTCCAAAATTCACACTTCTCATTCATACACTAGTATTTATAGAAGTAAATATAATGTTCTAGATTTAGGACACCTCATAGGAACACCTCATTACCTTCTAGAATCGGGACACTTTGTCCCTCCCTCTAACACTCCCCTTAAATTTGGGGCTTATATATCTAGCCAAGTTTGTAATAAATGAACTCTTATTGACATAAAGACTTTGTAAACATTCATCTGCATCCTGGCATACTATCAAATTGGTTGAAAATTGAAGAATGGGTCAAAACACCATGAAACCGGCTGTAGAACCACTATATCAGTCAAAAAGAACTGGCCGCAATAACACTTAATAACTGAAATATCACCAAACTGGACGAAAGACTATATGTACCTTCTGAAATATCATCAAACCGACCAAAAACCAAGCTGGACCGACCCAAAACACAACATAACTGGCCAAAAACATCTGAACCAACCAAAAATCTACTTGTATCAGCTTAAACACAACTAAAACAGAAAAATCGCTGGGAAATACCAGCGCCAGTCAAAACTCACCAGGAAATACCAATACTGGCTGAAACTCGCAGGAAAATACCAACTCAGTTGAAACTTGCCGGAAAATACCAACATCAGTTGAGAGTGGCTGGAAAATACCAACACTGATTGAGATTCGCTAGAAAGCACTAACGTCAGCTGAATCATCACCAGTCAAAATTGGCCTATGAATGCCAACATCGGTTAATTCGCTGGATAACACCAATGCTGGCTGAAATGTTGTTGGAAAACTTCAACATTGGCCAAAACATGATTTTGTCGAGTTGACCCTATTAGAATTTGGGTTGGTCTGATTTTAAGAATATGGGTTCAAGCCTCACGGTGGGCATAAGCATTTATTTGTTTTACTTATTTAAAATAAATAAATAAATAAAAATAAAAAAAGAATAAACCGGGTTATTGGTCGAGCCCGAGTTGACTAGATTGGGCTGGCATGATCAGTATCCTTTATGATAGACCATGCTTTGTCTTTGAATTACGTTGAAAATTTGCCATCAACAACCAAATGACGCAAACAGCCACCACAAGAACACGAATAGATATCATTGATGACTACAACGGTGTGAATGGACCACCACAACAATGGTGACACCCATAATCTAGGTTAAACCACCTAGATTCGCCTCACTAACAGCAACCTCAAAAGGTTGGCTTGCTGCATTTCACACTACTGTTAACCACAAGAGAACAGACTGCTGGCAATCAAAACATAATCAAAGGCAACACACTCAACCACTGACCACCACAACCACTGCAAAACCATTGGCGAACTACAGAAATGACCAAGAAACTCCGCAGACAACACTGACCACAAGATAACCACCAACTACCACCATAAACACTGGACAGAATTATTCATTTTTTTTTTAATCCATCACTCATAGCCACTGACCACCATATTGATGAGGTAGATAGCAGCAGCCACTATTGACCTCCACAGTTGCAGACAGGGACATGTAGAACAAAAAAGAAAAACAGAAAAACACACTGTTTTTCCGTTTTTCTTTTTTTAAGAAAATATGGTGATACCAAAATTCATGCACTTTTCATTCATACACTAGTATTTATGGGAGTGAATACAATGTTCTAGAATAGGGACACTTTTCCCTTTCTCTATAACAAGAACTATGTATGGTACATGTGTCTCTGTGTGTTTTCTGTAATATATTAGCAGCATCTCTAGTTGCTGTTGTATTTTCTTGGCTCACTACAAGAGCATTTTGGCATCACTGGATATTGAGCAAGTCTTCTAGAAATCATTTGATCTCATCTTTTGCTTCAAATAGTTTGTTGGAGTTTCTTTATTTATCTTTCACGGAGAAGTGGTTACTTTGCTTTGTAATAATTTGTTTTAGTGTCTCTATGTTTGTCAATTTTAGGGCCTCATTCCTGGAGGTGCATTGAAACCCATTGACGGTAATGTGGATGCAACTTTTGATGTGACTGAGCATTACTGGTTCCCAATGCTGGCTGGATTATCTGATCTGACATCAGATCCAAGACCAGAGGTCAGGAGTTGTGCACTTGAAGTTTTGTTTGATTTACTGAATGAGAGAGGTAGCAAATTCTCATCATCATTTTGGGAGAGCATCTTCCATCGTGTCCTGTTTCCTATTTTTGATCATGTAAGACATGCTGGAAAGGAAAGCTTAATTTCTTCTGATGATGAGTTGCTTCGTGAAACAAGCATTCACTCACTTCAATTGCTGTGCAACCTTTTCAACACTTTCTACAAGGTACTTGATATTGATTGTTTTTCAACTGTTACTCAATGTGTTTGCCATTTGGTCAGGAGTGGATACATTGATCCTGATGTTAATGTTTAAAAGGATGAATGGGTGCCAAAACTGATGTGTTGGTTGTCAAGAAAATGTGACATAGAATACATTTCGTTGTAAGGCAACATTTTCTGAAAATATTTTACTCCAAAATAATTCTAAGATAAGTACAACATTTATTTGGAAGTTTACCACTATGATTGCATGTGGTGCACTGCAAAAGTATATATCTTTTGGCCAGAGACATGTGTGCAAGTGCTGAATGTTGTTGTGGTGCACACACAAACACAATGATTATTGCTTGAATGTGTAGAAGAGATGTTTGACTCTCATTTACATATCAATGGATGTAATGACAATCTTGGCAAGTATTGTTTTTTTGGATAAGTAAATTAATAAAAATGAATAAAATGTAATCGCAGAAAACGGCTCCATGGAAAAGTATTGTTACTGCTAACTTCTAGTTCTTTTCAAAGTTGTCGTTGCCTCATTTTGAATTTTTTTTGGAAGGTGTGATCCTTGAGCTAAGAGTATATAGTATTACTTGGATATTTCCAATCACATGAATAAATATCTTATAATGTTGATTTGTTGACAACATTGTGGTCAAGTGTTTAGTGAAACAAATGACTAAGGAGGATAATAACTTGAACAATTTTATTGATCTCTTCAACTTGAGGCATCTGACCATGTTACTGAGTATAGTAGTTTGTGTATTGAGCATATGATATTTAAATTGCTGTGGAATGATCTAATTTTTTTAATTATATTCCAAATTTATGACGGAAACTTTATTATCCTTATTTTGTACAGGAGGTATGTTTTATGCTTCCACCATTATTGAGTTTGCTGTTGGATTGCGCCAAACAGACAGATCAATCAGTGGTTTCAATATCTCTGGGTGCACTGGTGCATCTTATAGAAGTTGGAGGACACCAATTCAGTGAGAGCGACTGGGATATGCTGTTGAAAAGCATAAGGTGCATATCTCGTATTTCCTTAAAATATTTTGTAACTCTTCTATTACTAATCTTTCTTTTATTTTGATCATTAGAGATGCTTCATACACAACACAACCACTTGAGCTACTCAATGCTTTAGGTTTTGATAGTGCTTCCCTAAAGTCTTTTGACAATGAGGAAGTGGATGGCAATACGTTTGATGTCAGGGATAGTGGAAACGTACATCTGTTGCCATCCGCAAATACTGGTCCTGATGCCACTGCAGGGAACCTTAATGCTGCAGTTCGGCTGGATCACTATCAAGAATCAGGGTCACAAATCAATGTGAAAGGATCTGAAGGTTAGTTATTAGAAATTTCATGGAAATATATGTTTATAGCATGCTCATGATTAACATTCAAATAACTGACAATCTGCAATTCAACAAATTGAAAACAATAATCTAATAAACAATTTTTCCATTTTATCCCATATTATGAATGAAGGATTAATTTTGCACTACCATTGAATGTTTATTCTCGAAGGGATTCCATCACCATCAGGAAGCACTTTAAAAACTGTTGATGGAGGCCTCCAACGGAGTCAGACAATAGGCCAAAGGATTATGGGAAATATGATGGATAATCTCTTTCTCAGAAATCTTACTTCTAAGTCTAAAAGCCATGCTTCAGATGCTTCAGTACCATCTTCTCCAGTCCAGGTATCTCACCAGTAAATAATCACGTCCTAAAGGCTATGTGATATCTACTTTAGGTTTACCCCTATAGATTCTTACCTAATTAATTATGCCCATTTGAATTTTTATTGCTTTTAATTGAATGGCATACCTTAATTGAATGCTGAACTTTCCATGGGTTCTTTCTGACCTGGAGTACAATTTGTCCCCCCCCACCCAAAAAAAAAAAAAAAGTCTTGTCAGACAAACAAATCCTCTTTAACTTATCTTAATAGTACAACATTAATTTTGTTCTTTGGAACCTCGAACACCATCTTGATAGACTTCCTATCAGAACAAATCTCAGTAATAGAAGCCCAATCTTATTATGTGGAAGTAAAACACAAGTGTTAGCACAATAAGGCATAATGACCTTGCATTTGGAATCAGCAGTTCAATTTTTTCTAAAGCGGCCTTTTCCATCCTCCAATATGATGCAGCACCCGTTTAAAGTCTTAATCCATTGCTTCATCCGATCAAAAGTTTAGTATTTGCAGATTGAATTAGGTGTTCCTAATATAAGCACCTTTGGTCATGATTGTAGCCCTCAATGGTTCGCAAAGGATTTAATCCTGAAGATTTGAGTTATGAAGAGATTGAATTTATTATGTTTTAACACATGAGAAGACATAAGGGTGTGGTTTAGGAACACAATTTTAGAGTGAAAAGCAGATCTCATCCTTGGAAACGCCAATTACATATGAAAGTCTTTCTTGATTGGTTTATGGAGATGGAATAGTCATTTAATTATATGAAGGTTTTTTTATTTTATTTATTTATTTATTTATTTTTGTAAGTTATAACCAGCCTTATTAAAAGCGTAAGGAGCCCCAAAGTACATAGGGAGTATACAAAAAAATCACTTAACTAGAAAAGGAAAAGCGAGCAAGGAAAACATCATAACTAATCAACAACGGGGACAAATGTGCTACAGTCTATTAGAAGAGTTAGGGTTTGATTCATTAGGGCTTTGGGGATAGTTTAGTTTTTATGTTATTCCCCTAATCCTATATAATAGGATGCTTGTATTAGGTTAACATAAGTTGAATAATATTATAGCCTCCATCTTTTGTGTCTAAACCGTTCATACAAACTTTAACATGGTATCAAAACCATAGGGTTTGATGACTATTCTTCTAGTGGTAGCACCGCCCATACCCACATGGGCAGCATCCTAAAATATGTTGTTGTCCATGGTTATTTTTGGAAGAAAGAAAATTTTTTGTCGTCAATCTGTCATGGCTTCTTGGTGTGATGGTCACTAATAGCTTCTAGGTGTGATTGTCGGCCTTGTCTATGGTGGCCGGCGAGTTCTGTGGTGGCCGGCAAAGTTGCAGTGGCCATTGGAACAAAAAAAACAAAACCCGGCGATTTGATTGTGTTGTTAAAACATTGATCCGTGGTCATCGTTTGATTATGTTGTTTCTGTTCTTGGAGTGGCCGGAATGTTGTCTTCTTCTGCGAGCTCCAGCAAAGGTCCGGCGACCCTACAGTGATTTTTTTGTTCTGTTTTCATTGTTTTGCTTCTGTTTTAGGTACTGCCGGCATGGTCAGCCTGTCTCCAGCCAGTTTTGAAGCTCCGGCAATGTTCCGGCATGTCTCTGGCGAAGCTCCGGCAAAGTTTTTTTTTCCCAGTAGTTGTTTTGCAGTGAAACTCGTCGGTTGATCACGTGGAAAGTGATCATTGTTGTTAGTGATCGATGTATCCGACCTACCTTGGTGTTTTGCGTTGAGTTTTCAACCAGCCTTGAAGTTTTATTAAATTATCTTGTTATTTGTATGAGTCTTTGTATTGTGTGCTCCGAGCTGTTCTAGTTTAAGGGGGGAGTGTTAAGTATGTTTTTCTAGTTGTTTTTCGTTTGCTTGTATCTTCCAAGCTTCATATGATATATATGCTCCAGCTTGAAAAGGAGTGTTAGAAGAGTTAGGGTTTGAGTCATTAGGGTTTTGGGGGTAGTTTAGTCTTTATAGTATTTCCCTAATCCTATATAATAGGATGCTTGTATTAGGTTAACATAAGTTGAATAATATAATAGCCTCCATCTTTTGTGTCTAAACCGTTCATACAAACTTTAACACAGTCCAAAGATACAAAGCATGAAAACAATTATATGAAGGTTCTAGACAGTAAGAATGTGAAATTAATCGCATACAAACTCAAATGAGGACATCTAATTAGTAAGAATAAATATAGAGAACCATCTGACTTGCAGATTGAATTAGGTGTGAGCAATTAAGTTTAAAGACAAGTGTTGCAAAGTACTTGAGGAATATTGATTGGTTGATTAACTGGCACTGACCGTTGGGTTTTAGGTTAGATTTGAAGCATTATCTAATGGCTAGAGGTTGGAAAAAAAACTTCATGGTTTATGGGTTTCAAAGTGTCTAAGAGAAGGGGTATGGTTTAGGGCTGTAAAGAGGGAAGAAAAGAGAGGTTCAAGGGTATGTTCTTTTAAATACCCTTTAGGGTTTCAAGGGTATGTTCTTTTAAATACCCTTTAGGGGATGTAGGGTTGGTTTTTGGGTTATTGGGTTTTTGGTTGAATTTCTTTGTATGCTCTTTTGGTTCTTAGGTTTTTTGTGGGGTTTCTGTGGGTTCTCTTGGTTTAGTTTTTTGGGTTTTGTTGGGGTGTTTTGTGTTTGGGTTTTGTTTGGGTCCTATGTATACTTTTTGTGTACTTAGAGGCGCTCCGCGCTTTTTTTGATATATACATCTTTACTTATCAAAAAAAAAGGGTATGTTCTTTTAAATAGTTTCTTTTAGTGAGGGTCAGTACATCAGCCCTGAAGAACCAAGTTTATCTTCAGTTTGCTAAAATTTGCATTCAAGCAGGTATTCTTAGTTACAAAGCACTTCCATGTCATACCAACTTTCTACGGTGTTCCCATTGCATTTTCATATCCTTCTTCAAAGGTTTCCACATACAGATAACCGAGGGAAACATCAATACATAATACCTTCCCCTTTTTTTCTTTTTGGTGATATAGCTGAAATCACACTCCTATTTTCTTTTCACTAATTTCTTTTCTTGATATAATGCCACTCTAGCATCCCGATGCCATGGAACCTGATGCCAAAGATGAGGTAGAAAGTCCACTGTTGGGAACTGTTAGGGGCAAGTGCATCACACAATTACTATTGCTTGGTGCCATCGATAGTATCCAGGTTTGGTTCTGATTCTTGATAATTTCATATTGCCATTATACACCACCTTAAATGCGTGATTATTTCTTAATCATTAAATATCTCTTTGAAATCCTAGATAGTGAACTTTTGAGTTTGTGTTTTAGGCAATTCTTCCGGTTGCAAGGCTGGCACAGGTGGAGAGATTTACTAGTACTCCAAATAGCCTAGGCCTATTGCCATCTCCTTCTGTTAGTTATTTACCTGGTGGGGAGAATATTAGTGGCGGAGAATGTAGAGTTTGAACAAGAGAATGGGAGAGTGAGGTGGAGAGATTTTAGATTAATCTAATCCTGCACATGGTTATTTTTTTCTTTTGGGGGGAAGAGGGAATGTCAGAACTCAGCCGTTCACCCTATAAAGTAAATTTCTATTGCATCATTTAAGTATGTGGAAGGTGCCTGATGCTGTTTCTTCCTGTAAATAATGCAGAAAAAATACTGGAGTAAGTTGAAAGCACCACAAAAGATTGCTGTAATGGACATATTGCTATCTTTGTTGGAATTTGCTGCTTCTTATAATTCATATACCAACCTCAGAATGCGCATGCACCAAAATACTGATGAAAGGTATCCAACAAAATTCAGATTCATTTATCTTCCTTCTCCTTTGCCTAAAAATTTTCTTGTTATTGAACCAGGATAACCTTTTATCATTGTTATTTCAATTTTGGACAGGCCACCTTTGAATCTTCTGCGCCAGGAATTAGCAGGAACTTGCATATATATGGACATCTTACAGAAAGCAACTTCAGGATATGATGCCAGAAAAGAGAGAGACAATACTCATCCAGACACTGATACTACTTCAGCCAACAACTCTAACGCAGAAGAGAAACTTGAAAGAGTAGCTGAGGAGAAATTGGTATCATTCTGTGAACAGGTACTTAGAGAGGCATCTGACGTTCAGGCCAGTGTTGGGGAAACTACTAATATGGATATTCATCGAGTGTTGGAGTTACGTTCTCCAATTATTGTTAAGGTATCTAATTTTTTGTTTATATGGTGAAAGTTATTGGATTTTCTGTGATGATTTTTCAAGGCTCAGTACTTTGCAGCTACTGATTTAGGGAAGAATTTTGCATAATATGGTTTTACAAGTATTTTTCACAACCACATGCCTTGCTTATAAAGCAGTTTTGCCTCTTTACACCAATAAGGTGCTACGTCATTCTGCTTATAAAGCAGTTTTGCCTCTTTACACCTATAAGGTGCTACGTCATTCTGTTCTGTTGTAAGAGAACACAAACCTACAGTGTAGTCTTTGCACATGCAGCATCTTAAAACCAGGACCATTTCAGGCAATTCAGGTTGTTGAACAGTCAACTGGCATCGCTTATTGTTTGCTTAGAGTCATCAGGCCACTTTATTGTTAAAAAGTACTTTAGCCATGTTGTCTCGCAGCCAACTTGATGGCACTCATGGGTACATGACCCAGTCCAGGTTCTTGACCTGGCAGTGGATTTGTTAGAAACACATTATGGAGTTCTTCAACTCTTGACCTTTGGAAAGTACCTCCAACCACCTCACCACTTATTATTTAGTGTTGTAGATGGCACTTAAATATTTGAAAGCAACATGCTCTAGAGGAGTTGTTTCTCCACCTGCAATAGCGATTACTGCACTAGTGGAGATTCAAACTCATGACTTAAAAGTCATTAGAAGAGCCCTAGTGACTAGACTACTATACATTCAATGTTGCAATATGCTTGAGGAATGTACTTTTTGATATGTTCTTATTTGTTGTTTAGATAAACTAGTGAATAATTATTTATAACGTGATCCTGATGTCGCAAGTCGATCGATTTAGCAGTCCATTTGGTGATCCAGCCAAATTTATTTTGGCATAAACATGTATTGCTTGGTTTTTTTGCCATGTTATTACAAGCCTTGTGCTTGCATAAAAGCTACTTTGCTTATTCTCTTCCTACTTTGATAATTATTGCAATCCTTTTTTTTCCATCCATGGTTAATGTGTAACACTACAAGTCTTTCTTATGTCTCTCTTATGTACCTCCACAAATAATATAGCTCTTAAAATCATTATTAAGCTTGTGATCAATTACTATTGAATTTTGATCAAATTGTAACTTTAAAAGCCACCTCGCAACCTCATTTTTTAAGGATACAAGAGATTTCTAGAATTACTCATGGTTGACTGAACAACCATAAATATCTGTCATTTTTTCTAACAAGGGAGCTTCTAAGCTTGCGTGATATTTCTCCATTTTGCTTGATTGTTTACTTTTGGCATGGATCATCAAATCCTTTCTTTGAGATCATTGGTGGGTCCCCAACTCCCCCAAACCCCCAACTGTCCCTTAACTTTGTTTAGATTTTTAATGTGATTGTACTTATAGACTTTAACTTATTATCTTTGTATGCTAAAGTTAATGTAGTCATACCTTCATTATACTGTTATTGTTGTATGGATAGACTGGACGGTTTCCTTGATTCCTTGCGTTAAACACTTTCATAATTCGCAGTTATAACCTAGATTTTTTTCTCTACTACTTGGTCTTTCAGGTAATTAAAGGCATGTGCTTTATGAACAATCAGATATTCAGAAGACACCTGCGAGACTTCTATCCTTTGCTTACAAAACTTGTATGTTGCGATCAGGTAATCCCCAGCGTCCAGATCTAATTTGTTCTGTGAAATGTAATTGCTGTAGCATTAAGATTGTCCCACTCCAAGCCCCTCTCTCTTCCAACACATGCGCACACAAAGAAAAAGGGACTTTTAGCTGACACCTACCATGGTCTACATAAAAGATATTTTATCTATTTGTAGATGATACATATGAAATTAGGTCATGTTGTTTGTGCATCTGTTTGGCCACTGAACTAGCCAGATTCTAATTTTGTACCACACCTGAAATTTTAGAATGGGATTGTGCAATCCATGCTTCAAAGTTGATACCTGCAACCTTGTGGAATGCCTTCTTCGTTCGGTTTGGTCTTTGTTGGGTTATGCCTTGCTCGGTTAAGGAGCTATTGGCTAGCTGGTGGTTGAGTGGTTGTTCCAGGAGTGCTGTTGTTTGGAAAATGGTCCCTCTCTGTATTATGTGGTGCATTTGGAGTGAGCGAAACTTTAGATGTTTCGAGGATTCCTCGAGGTATATTGAGGAGCTTCTCCACTTTTTTCTGTATACCCTTTTCTCTTGGACAGTGGGATGGCTGGCCCCTAGGGTGATCAGTTATTCTGATTTTCTTTCTCTCTTCTCCCTCCCCCCCTAGCCCCTTTGTATACCCCCTGTGTACTAAGGGTTGCACCCCTTTTGCGCTTTTTAATATACTCTACTGACTTATCAAAAAAAAAAAGTTGATATCTTCGCATTTTAGAGATTCAACCCATTTTTTTATTAGATTCAAGTCATTTTAATTATGCTATGAAAATAAATAAACCTCTATCTTAATGGGGAATTTACCCACCTAAACAAATACATGTGTCCTGGTGCTTAATCTGTTTGTCCCCGAGTCAGAGTCCCTTCTGCTTGAAGATGTTAGGAGAAATAACCCCTACTGCTATAACTATGGTTTCTTAGGTGAATTAATTGGCATTATCTTTTTCTGGGGTCCCATAATAGCATTTATTGTTTTATAGTTTAATGTTAGGTGATAGTAGTTTCTAACTGAGCCAGAATATGGTGTGTTCATAAATTCACCATCTATAATGTTGGAGAGATTCGGTTTTGGGGATAGGTGAAGAGGTTGGATGTATCAATGCATCTTCACGATAAGGTTTTCAGTACTCATTAATGGTACACCTGAAGATTTTTTTGACAGCTCTAGAGGAGTGAGGCAAGGAGACCCGTTGTCCCCCCTTTTATTTGTAATGGTGATGGAGGCGTTAGCAGAATGATGAATGTAGTGGTGAAGAAAGAATTATTGACAGGATTTTCGATGGGTTCGAGACCTGATAAGGTAATGGTTGTATCACATCTTTTATTTGCAGATGATACACTCATTTTTTGCGAGCCAAAGGTGGAGCAGATTCAACATTTGAGATGTATACTGTTGTGTTTTGAAGCGGTTTCAGGGTTGAAAATAAACCTGTCAAAGTCGATGATTGTTCCGATCGGTACAGTGGGTAATTTGGAAGTTTTATCAAACATACTTGGATGTAGGGTGGAGTCGTTGCCGTTGACTTATTTGGGGTTACCTCTGGGAGCTACTCACAGGGATACATCTATATGGGATGCGGTCATTGGGAAGATGGAGGCTAAGTTGGCAGGGTGGAAGTGGATGTACTTATCCAAGGGAGGTAGATTGACCTTGATTAAAAGTACGCTTTCTAATATTCACACATTATTTATCGTTGTTTCAAGTTCCAGTGAGAGTGGCAAAGAGATTGGAGAAAATACAACGAGACTTTTTGTGGGGTGGTGTAGGGGATAAGTTTAAATTTCACTTGGCCAATTGGTCAAAGATTTGTATGACTAAGGAAGCGGGGGGACTAAGGGTAGGAATTTGATACATTTTAACCAAGCCTTATTAGGTAAATGGTTGTGGAGGTTCGCTAATGAAGAAGAGGCTTGGTGGAGGAAATTAGTGGTGGCGAAGTACAACAAAATGAGGGGTGGGTGGTGCTCTAAGGAGGTAGGAGGATCTCATGGGTTGGGACTATGGAAAAGCATCCACAGGGGGTGGGATACTTTTAAACAGTATGTGAGGTTTGAGATAGGAAATGGGTCTCGAGTATTATTTTGGAAAGATGTGTGGTGTGGGGAGAGACCCTTAATGAATGCATTCCCCACGTTGTTTGCTATAGCATGTGAAAAGGATGCATGGGTGGAGGAGAATATGGCTATAGTTAATGGTGTTACTCAATGGAATGTATTATTTATCCGGCCGGTGCATGATTTGGAGTTGGAAGAAGTGTCGAGATTTTTTGAGATGCTGTATTCTCAACAAATTAGGCATGGTGGGGAGGATAAAATTTGTTGGACTCCATTAAAGAGGAAGAATTTTGAGGTGAAGTCTTACTATAAGATGAGGATGAATTTGGAACCGGTAGATGGCCCGTGGAAGAGTATATGGAAGAGTAAAGCTCCATCGAGGGTGGTATTTTTCGTGTGGACAGCAGCATTGGGGAAGATATTAACGATGGACAACTTACGCAAGAAAAACATCATAGTGACGGAATGGTGTTGTATGTGTAAGAAGAGTGGCGAATCTATTGTTCATTTGTTATTGCATTGTGAGGTGGCGATGGAGGTGTGGAACATGGTGTGTCAGTTATTTGAGGTGATGTGGGTGATGCCAGGTAGTGTGACGGATTGCTTGGGAAGTTGGAGAACACAAAAGGGTAATCGCACAGTATTACAAACATGGAGGATGGTGCCCTTGTGTGTAATGTGGTGTATATGGAGGGAAAGGAATGCTCGGAATTTTGAGGACCGTGAGCTTGGTATATTGGAGTTGAAGAAAAGGGTTATTCAAACACTTTTCTCATGGAGAGTGATGTGGCATTCCCCGCAAGTTTCAACACTTGCGGATTTTCTAGATTTTTGCGCTACTTTTTCTAGTTAAAAGCTTATTTTTATGGGCTCTTTTTATATACATCCTGTGTACATGGGTTGCGCCCCTTGCGCTTTTAATAATATTGAACTTTTACTGGTCAAAAAAAAAATGTATCATACAGGAATTCCTAGTTCTATCACTTTCACTGAAAAAATGTGGACAAGTGGCATCACTGCTGCATCACGATCTAAATGGCTGTCTCTGATGCCATTTCTCTTTCTATAGCAATATAAGTCTGTGTTTAACTTGTTGATGAACCGTCCTCCTTCCATATCACCTTTGTCTCTATCACTTCTATGTTTACAATTGGGACCATCATATATATTCTCCTGTATTGTATTTTTGTTCTAATATGTTCATTTCTTCTCATTTTTATCTTCTGTAGTGATCTTTTTGTTATTGAGTGCAATAGTAGAACATGTTTTTTGTTGCCAGCCCCAAACCATGTAGATAAGGCTTAGTAAAGCCCCAAAGATTATCGGACACAATTTAGCATGTGCCATATTTGCACCTAGGTCTATATTGTATTTTCAATGAAAACATGTGCTTGGTACAGTAAAACCGAGCATACATTTAGTAAAAAATAAACTTTCCTTAGGAATTTTTACAAGAATCTATTAATCTATGGGATTCTTTTAAATTTAATTTTTACAAGAATCTATTAATCTATAGGATTCTTTTAAATTTGAAACTCATTCTTTGTTTCATAGTGAAATCTTACTATTTCATAGTTATGTCTACTACTTTACGTCCTGCAAGGGACTGCACAATCACCTTCATAGTTGCTACTGTTAATCCCCCCCCTGTGTTCACCAGCCTCTGAAGGCTAGCTACGGGGAGGGATCAACAGAAGCAGAATTATGTAAACTATTTGGGGGAGCAAACGAACATGCAGACCATGTAGAGGTGGGGGAAGCAATTATAGAGGGACTAATCCCTCTTTTCCTTTTTATGTTGTCTTTCTTTAATTTGTAATTTGATGTACGACAAATATATGAGCTTCTTCCTTGGCTTCAAAGCTTTAAAAAAAAAAAGAGTATAAGGAATGGCATTTGGGGCTGTAATCAAGCCAAGCCGAGTATTAAATGTTCAAGTTCAATTCATTTAATTTTATATCTAACACGAGTCATGCCGGAGCTGATCACCAAGCTGGATAATTGTTCAAACTTGGCTTGTTTATTTTTCAAGCGAACTTGTGCTTGTTTACGAGCTGCTCAATTACTTTATTCATTTCTCTTATAAAGTAAAGATAATGATTGTTTGTTCTTTTCATAAATTCATACTAATCATTAGTTAATTAATTATTGTTAAGGTTTATTAGTTTAGTTAATTAAATATATTAAGTTGAATCTTAAATATTTAAGTATCAAGTTTTTATTTACGTTTTTGAGTATGTATATAAATTTATTATGCAGACACATATATACACACAAACACACTCATTTGCCCACAAACATACATTTAATTATATGAAGTCTCACAATAACAATAATTCCAGCTATATATCTATCATATTATGAAGAAAATTCTCTTTTACTTAAGATGTCCTCATTACAAAATTAAAATAATACTTTAAAAGATAATAAAAAGGGAAAAGTATACATACCCCTCACAAACTATCACTATATTGTCAATGTCCTCTCCAAATTACCAATTGTGTAAATGTCCCTCTCAAACTACCAATGTCTCCCCAAAAGCCAGCAAAAAGACAAAAAATAGCCTTAAAAAAAATTTCAATTAGACAAAATTCCTTATATATATATATATATTTTTTGGTCATTGGAGGGACATTGATACAATTAGTACTTTAGGAGATATTGACAATGGGCCCGGTGGTAGTTTGAGAAGAGTATGTATACTTTTTCCTAATAAAAAGTTATATGAGTCAAGTCGAGTTTATGCAAGTATAGCTTGTTTAATAATCGAGCTTAATTTTGTGTTAACAACCAACTCATTTATTAAATGAACTTAGACTGTGTCAAGTCTATCCAAGTCAAGCCCAAACTTGTTCACGAGTGGCTTTGTTTGTTTATAGCTAATGGCATTGGATGGCTGTGGGAAATGACTGAATGACATTTCAGATCCTTAAGTTGCTAGCCATTCTAAGCTTCATTATTGATTATTATAGCTAGAGTCTAGTAATATTTTGCTTCCTTGAAACACATTTTAAACTCATTTCTAGTTGAATGCACTTGAGGTATATAATGTGAGTTTTTTTTTTTTTTTTTGGTGAGGTATAGTGTGAGTTATGTGCATAATTTAGTCACTTGACTGAATCGATCAGATCCTTTTGCTGCTACCCATTCTAAGCTTCATTATTGATTATTATATATCCAGAGTCTAGTAATACTTAGCTTTCTCCAAAGTCCAAACACATTTTAAACTCATTTCTGTAGTTGAATGCACTTGAGATATAGTATGAGTTTTTTTTTTTTTTTTTTTTTGCGGTGAGGTATAGTGTGAGTTATGTGCATAATTTAATTCTTTCAGATATCTTAATCAATTGACTG
Organism: Carpinus viminea; assembly: GCA_013348765.1. Classification (NCBI taxonomy): domain Eukaryota; kingdom Viridiplantae; phylum Streptophyta; class Magnoliopsida; order Fagales; family Betulaceae; genus Carpinus; species Carpinus viminea. The sequence goes on along the minus strand of CP054674.1, from coordinate 37,895,230 downwards.
CATCAAGATGCCAAAGAAGTTATAAGACAAAGGGCACAACTCAGTCATATGATTGCATGGGTGGATGGTCTTAACATTTCCCAATACATAGAACTATTTGGTTTTTCTAATGCTGCAATTGGATAAGTTTAAGAAATTATCATCATCATTTCTATTACCATATTCAATTGACTTTTCTGTATTCAATAGAGAAGTTCAAAATCAGTAAATAATTGACATTTATGTATGCACTGTCCTGCTGGCTCAGGAAATTGTTAGAAACTATCATAAGGGTGAGGGGAATCCTAGATGTACTATGAAGATTGATCTCATGAGAGCTTATGATTCAGTCAATTGGGAGTTTATGATCCATTGTCTTCATTGTTTTAGTTTTCCAGAGAAGTTTCTGAGTTGAATCAGGGAATGCATCACCTCTCCTAGATTTTCTGTTTGTTTAAATGTGACTTTAGTTGGCTATTTTGAAGGAAAGAAGGGTCTAAGGCAGGGAGAACCTTTTGTCTCCTTTTTTGTTTGTCCTAGCTATGGAAGTCTTTTCTAGGATCCTGGCTGAATCTACTGGTGCTGCTAAGTTTCACCCCAGATGCTTGAAAATGAAGCTCACTCATCTTTGTTTTGCAGATGATTTGCTTATCTTTTCTGAAGCTAGTTTGGGGTCTATTAAAGCCATCAAAGATGCTTTGGCTGAGTTTGAGGAGCTGTCTAGCCTGAAGGCCAACCCTTCTAAAAGTTTTTTTCTGCTCTGGTATTTCAGATAGGGTTAAGCACATTTTGTTGAAGGACTTGTAGATGAAGGAGAGTACTCTCCCTGTGAGATACCTTGGGGTTCCCCTAATTCCTTCTAGGCTTTCTTCTGCTGATTGTGGGGTGCTCTTGGATAAAATTACTGGTAGAATTGATTCTTGGTTATCTAGGAATCTTTCTTATGCAGGAAGGCTTCAGTTGCTTTCTTCTGTTTTATACAGCCTGCAAGTTTATTGGACAGGTCTTTTCATCCTCCCAAAGAAGATTTTAAAGGCTATTGAGCAGAAATTTAATCGGTTTTTGTGGAATGGGAAGGATGTTGAGGCTGCAAAAGTAAAAGTGACTTGGTCTGATGTTTGTTTTCCTAAGAAAGAGGGTGATTTGGGTTTGAAGAGCATTGATGTCTAGAATAAAACCTCTATGCTTAGGCACATTTGGAGTCTATTTGCTAGATCAGGCTCTTTATGGGTGGCCTGGGTTAAGGAAAATTTTTTGAAACATAAGAGTTTTTGGAGTGTTAGTATTCCTCATAATTGCTCTTGGTGTTGGAGGAAACTTCTCAGGTTGAGGGATACTGCAAAGAAGTTCTTGAGATTTGAGGTTGGGGATGGGAAAAATATTCATCTCTGGATGGATTGCTGGCATTCTTCTTGAGAAGTATGGTTTCAGAGCTGTTTATGATGCTCAAAGTAGTGTAGAGGCAAAATTATCTTCTGTTATTCACAATGGAGATTGATTTTGGAAGCCTGCTAGGTCTGAAGCCTTGGTGGATTTTCAAACTCGGCTTTCTGAAATCAGATTGGGACCTTGTGATAAACCCATATGGACTGCCTCTTGAAAGGTATCTATGTAAGTTCAGATACTTGGGAGGCCCTTGGGAAAAAGAGATCAAATTGAGTGGTGGAAGCTAGTATGGTTTTCTCTAGCCATTCCTAAGCAAGCCTTCATCTTATGGCTTGCCATGAAGGATAGGTTGTTTACAGGAGTAAGGCTGCTGAGTTGGGGCTAAAATGGAGATGTTCAATGCTCTTTTTGCAGAAATCAAAAGGAGAGCCGCAACCATTTATTTTTTTAGTGCAGTTTCTGCTATAGAATATGGAAGTTTTGTATGGCTAGATGTAGAGTGGCTAATCCTCCTCTTATATGGGAGGATATTCTACAGCTGGGATGTGGTTCTTGGAGTTGTAATACTCTTAAAGGCTTGCTTTGTCGGCTAGTTTTGGGTTCTGCAGTGTATAACATTTGGTGCACTAGAAATGAAATTAAGTATGCAGGTCATCCAAGAACAAAGGGGCAGATTTTGAAGAATATTTTGTGGGAAGTTCATGCAAGAGTTGTTGGGAAAGGATAGTTCCCAAAGACTAGGGAGAATATTGTGCCCTGCTACTTATGGAACTTGCCTGCAAATTTGCTTTGTTGATGCAAGTTGTTGCAGGGTCTTTTATGGTTTGAGGACAGTGTTTAGTCCTCTGTAAGGGAGTGTTGTCGGTTTTGTTGGTTTGGTCTTGGTTTGAGGACAGTGTTGAGTCCTCTATAAGGGCTTGGTTTAGTTGATCTGGGTTGCTGTTTGGGGTCTCTGCAGCTTGTGTTTTGTTTAGTGTATTTTTGGTTTTTTGGCCTCTGTGAAGGCTGTTTCTAGCCTGTTAGGCAGGCTTGTATTGGATGTTGATGTGTTTTGGCTTTGTTTGTTCTATGAAGTTGCTTATTCATTAAAAAAAATGTTCAGAATCAGTAACTTGCTGTTACTAAATGGACTTGCATTTCACTAGCTGTCAAGTTCCAATTAGTCAGCTGTGTTTTCTCTACTAATGATCTGAACTGATTTTTTCAGATGGATGTTCGTGGAGCTCTTGGTGATCTTTTCCGGGCACAATTGAAAGCTCTTTTGCCATAGTATCTTTGTTTTTTTTTTTATTCTACGCTTAATCAAGTTTATCTGAATTATTATCAGTCATTGCACATCGCGAAGCAGGTCATCTCATTTTCTAGTTGATTTTTTTTTTCTACGCCGGAAAATTGATGTGCTCTACAAAGAGATTTTTTGCAGTCATTTTGTTTTGGTGGAAAAGAAGGAAAAGAAAGAAAAGAAACGATGTGTGCCTCTTAAGTCTTACGGGAGGCTCTGATGTTAGTTTCCGTGGTTGTACTTTATTGCTGAACTTTTATATATTCCCTACAAAGCTGTGTTTTATTGCTGATGTTTAATGAAGTTCTTCAGAAAGAAAAATATGAAGAATAAATCCGGTCTTGATTCATATGGCTTTGTACCTTGGGTGTGAAATTGAAAGTAACAGAAAGGATTTGGTTCAAGTTTTGTCCAAGCTACTTTGTTTTTTAAATCATTTTTTGGCCAGAGCCAGGGGCAATTCCCAAGTCCAGGAAGGAATGATATGAATCATATTTAGTAGAAAATTAGCAGGAATATTTAATATTTTTAGGGTGACATTTATAATATTTCAATACAAATTAGACGATCCTCCCTTGTAACATTTTCCCGTACTTGATTAGAAAAAAAAAAAAATACAAATTAGACGCATATAATTTCAAACATTTGAAAATATATATATATATATATATAGAGGAAAATAAACAATTTTTTTTTTAATGAAAATTTGTTCCAAATAGGTATGGATGGTTAAAAATGAAAAGTATAAAGATAAAAAATAATAATAAAAAAAATTATTAAAAAAAAGCCTTTTAAAATAATGGGCTATATGACTGATTTTTTTTTTTTTTTATGACTTATATGGCTTAATGTAGTATGTTTTAAAATTTTAAATGTTGTCTTTATATTTTTTGGAGAGTAATAAATTTTGAGAAACTAATATAATTGAAAATAATGTTCTAGCAGAAAAACAAAACTTTAGTAAAATTTTTAATTAAGAAATAACGATTAGAAAATTAAAAAGAATTATTCTAAAAACGATAAAAATAAAAAATAAAAGAACTTTTTCATTGAAAAACAACAAACGAAAACTCTCGCTCATATTTCTTCCAAAATTGATTGTGAAATTTACTAACAAACATTGAGATATAAATAGAAAGTAAAAGAAGGAAAAAAAAAATTTAAAAATAGAAAATATATATATAAAGGACAAAAACAAAAATTGAAGAACATAAATACCTTAAAAAAAAAACGTATAAAATGAAAATACTAATATAATTGAAAATATATGTTCTAGCAAAAAAAAAAAGATTGGATAAATATCGTGCTAAATGATTGGACAAGATGAGATAAATATTGGACTTTCAAATGTATAAAAAGATATGTTATTTTCGGCAAAATTAACCTTAATTAGAATGCATTTTTTTTTAATAGAGGAAAATAAGAAAAAAAAAATCAAATGTCTGATTTTCGGTCGAAACTACTTGAATGAGAAAAATATGACTTTCTAAGCTAGACCAAAAAAAAAATGTAATTTGAACTTTCAGTCGTTCTAGGTCACAAAAATTCGAAAGTTCATTCATTCTTATGATAACATGTGTTCTTTTTCAAAGTGTGGAAAACAAGAAAAAATTTGAATGTTTGATTTTTAGCCGAATTAACCTGAATGGGATAAATATTAAACTTTTTGAGCTAGACAAACAAAGAAGCACGAATTTTCATTCATGCTTACGGTAACATGTGTTCTTTTTAGGTAGAGAAAACAAGAAAAAATTAGAATGTCTGTTTTTTGGCCGAAACAACCTTAATGAGATAATTATTCGACTTTCTGAGCTAGAGTTGCATAATAGCAAGTTAATGGCCTTGCATGTGTTTTCTTAATAGCCCAGGATGAGATGTATCAGCTCTTAGATTGGATAGAAGCCTTAAAACACAGTTTGGAGCTTTTGGCCGAAACACCTAACTCACTAATCAGACGTATGCCCTCGGCCAGGAGGTCAGGCATCTACACTTTAGTTCCACTTGTGCATTTTAAAGTCCAACAACCCTTATGTTAGATAAAGTTTAGTACCATACTCATAGAGGTCCTTTAGTACTGCTTATAATGATGTGTTGTATTTCGTTATAGCAATGTTTTGTACTGTCAGAGGATTTCAAGCGAGTGTACAAGATAAGTAAACACTTACAAACATTTTCCTTAAAAATATGAGATATGTCAGTTGACTGACCACACGTATGATATGAGTGTGTCTACATTTTTGTAATGACTTGATAATTGCTTTAATAACTAGTTAATAAGATACATCGTACAACATGCCCACCGATACGTGTGGAATAATGACCATAACTTACTATATAGATTCCATTATATGGTCAAATGTGTGTATATTTGAGCATTGAATCCAATGATTTCATGACCAGGTGCAGCCATTCCCTAATTGATGGTTACTATAAGACTCGATCGTGCCATTAGTGTTACTATATAGTGGCTAAAGCACCGACATTGTATTATAGGTCCCTCGGAACAGCGTCAACCCTGCTAAGAAAATGTAGTATCTCGAGTAGACCATATATAAGAGTTATGGCTTATAGAGCACTAGTCTTTCTACATTAAAATACTTGGGTGATTGCCATCGAGAGTACACCACTCTTTTATTAACCAAACAATACGTTTATGGTGTATTTACGAAGACAACACTCCTTTTTAAATGTGTACTAAAACTGCATATTTATTTCTGCTTAAATTGTCTCATTTCATACCTAATTGTGAGGTTTAGTTATTAAGCCTTTAGACTTACGTTACTATTACCCTTATAAGAAATTTGTTTCTAGAACCCAAAAGACTTTGCTTAAAGGTTTACATGTTGTTATCAAGTTTGTTAATTATCATGAGAGCGTCTTCTGTGTGGTCATTGCACAAAACAAGAGTTTTGTGCAATCCACTTAGAGTTTGACACATCATCATTGAAAGGAAATTGCAAGAAAAATATATGTGAGCAAAACACTAGATTATTTCTCTCACAAACATTTGAACCACCACTTGCCTCAGCCAAAAGCCAACACCGCTGCCTCAGACCACCTCCGTCGACCCCAACCGGATTTAGGGTGGCTCGCCAGCCATCCCAATCATGGGTTTCGCCATTCTCCGCCTTAAAACCCGCCTAAAACCATCATGACATGCCTCAAAACTGGATTCTTATGCCTCAAAATCGGATTCTAATGCCTCAAAATTTGTTTTTGGATTCTAAACTAAAACATAGAGGTAGAAAAGTGAATCCTTTAGGGATTTTATCACCCTAAATTTGAAGTCCAATTATTTCATTAAGGGTATAGTCTAGGCGTGGCGTGGCGTGGCGTGGCGGCCTCACTCTAGGCAGTGGGCTGAGCGTTTGTGTGAGAAAGAATGGGTTTGGTGTTTGCGTGAGAAATAAGGAGAAAGAATGGTTTCATACGTTAGGTTTGGTATAAACTGGTGCATTCAATACATTTTTCTAATTTGCTCTAATTTGCTTTATGCTGACTTGTCACTCAATTATTGGCACTTTTGTGCACCATCCACATTGAAGTTATTTTCAATTATCATTGTTAGATGCTCCATGTCATTGAGTTTAAGGATTATAGTCTATTTAATGATTTAATAGTTTTCTCATATTTGTTTCACCTTCCTATGCATTAATTCTGATGATACTTAGAATGACGATTTTTCATTTAGCCACAAGTTGGGATAACTAGGGTAATTGCCAATAACCCTACTAGTTTTTTAAGTGTAAGATAATACTTAGAATGGCGATTTTTCATTTAGCCACAAGTTGGAATAACTAGGGTAATTGCCAATAACCTTACTAGTTTTTTAAGTGTAAAATTTTCTTGAGTGTAAATTTTTTCCATAAGATGCATAACAAAAGATAAAGGAAAAAAATAGTGTAAGTGCTAAAAATTGCAAAAAATAGAATATACAGTTGGCGTAGGGTCACCTGAGACTGCAGACCCAATAAATCGTGCAAAGAGGAGAGAAGGACAGAAATACAACAACAAAAAATTCAAGAATCACAGGTTTGGGAAAAAAAAGATACGAAAGAAACACTGAGGTTCAAGGCTTGGAAATTGATAGAGAACATCAATTCCAATCTTCACTCTCAAGCTCTGGGGGCTGGGTTTTTCGTGTAAATAGGTTGATTTAAATATAACTTAGGGTCGAGTTTCTGGGTTTTTGGCCCTCAAAAATCGTGTTTTTATTTCACGAGGATTTATTTTCTCTCCTTTTTTGTTTTAAAAACTCTAATTTTACATAAAACATACTTTTTATCTTGCCTCAAGCCACGATAGCTGTTAAAAAAACCTGTGGGAGAGATCTTCACCAACACCGACACTGAAAAAATAAATGAACTATCCAAGAGCACAATTTCCCCCCAAACCCACACATTCTCAACATATACAGCAGAAAATCCCTATTAATACAATCATATGCTTTTTAAAAGTCTATTTTTAAATAACCTCGGATTTTCGTATCTTAATCGGCGATCAAGACATTCATTAGAATTTAGCAATAAGAATAGGGGATATAGGATCATCCCGAAATAGTTATTGCCAACTCCATGGCCTTCGTCTCCTCCTCCCCTTGTAGCTCTGCATTCTTTTTTTGTTCTATACTGTTTTTCTATTGAAGATTCTCTCTTTAGAGAGAGAAATTTTGGATTGACAAGAAGACGACAGTGCAAAAGTGCTGCTGAGGGTGGCTTCTTTCTCTGCTTTTGTTGCGAAGAACGAAATGCTCATGTAAAAAAGAGAGTGTTTGGTGGGAGGAAATGCATAGGAAAACCGTCGTTTGGAGGCTCTTGTTTGGGTGTGCTCTTTGGAACCCTCACGGCACTTTCAACACAAGCCTAATGGTTTATAGAATTGGGTTGATTTTTGGGTTCTTGCTTTCTTGACAACTGAGAAGTCTTGCTCACCAAAGAAATGCACTTTCCCGCTAGCCGGAGGCCTTTTAATGAGTGTAACAACTTGGACCAATATTACTGCTTTAGGAATTGGTGGGGCTAGCTGCTAGTTTCTCTTGGGTATATGTGTGGAATAAATAAATCCACACTTAGGGCAACACACTTGCAGATCTGACCACAAATTCAACAATGGCTATGAATTTAACACTGGGAACTCAGGTTTTAACTAGTTCAAGAAAGTTCGCTTGAAAAGAGATGTCCCCTACGCTCACAAACGGCGTCAAGTCCACCTTTCACAAATATTTCCGTCATCTCTTTAAATCCCCATTAAAACGTTGTCAATAGATTAAAAGATTTCTTTGTTCATTTATGGATTGTTGGTTGATTTTACAGCAGGTATGCTGTTGTTTTTTCTACAGCACCTCCTAAGCATGATCCCTACAAAATGTGCATTGAAGGTTTAATATATCAATCTAGAAATAATCTTGTCCAACACCAGTTTGAAGTCTTATGTTTCATTAAGGAATAGCCATTCCTAGGCTTAGGAATAGCGTCTAGTCTTAAGAGTTGAAAAAATATGTTGGCCGGAAGAAATTTTCTAAAATTATTGTCTTTGGAGGGTTGATGATAGGGAAAGCATAAACAAATGGAAGGATAGACAGATACTAACAAATCCTATACTTCACAAACCACTTGAGGTTCAATGATAGAAAGTAATATTGTCACTGAGCAGTCGAGCAAGAGCTGGGACAAAGATAAGAATGACAGCAGTTATTTGAAGATTCCCTCAACCAAACCAGTTGAGAGCCTATTACACTCCCAAGATTGAAGAAAATAAGACATTCAAGAATTGCTGAAACTGGTGGCAATGGGGATGACCACAACAAGAATGAGCACAAGGAGAAGTATCAAACCGGCACACATCCACTTCCTGCTGTTCCTCTGGTACCCCACTGCTGTCTTAAGATCTTTTGTACCATCCTTGACATAGTGCGCAGCATTCATGACATGGTGCTCAATGTCGTCCATTTGCTCAGCCTGCGCTTCCACCATCACGGCCATATCCAGAAACACCTGATGCAGCTCCAGCAGGCTCTTCTCGATCTCCTTGGCTGCATCGTGCCTATCCTGTATCTCCACCACCGTCTCTAGCACCTTTCCCCTCCCGTGCTCCTGCACCGCCCTTCCCAGAAACTCCTCGCCTCCGTTAGATATGATCTTATCTATAACCTCCTCGTCGGGGTACTCCCCCGTCACGGTGAAGTAGCGTCTGCCCACCGTGTCCTTGTACTCGGACATCATTCTTTGCCTCAGCCCCTGGAAGTCCATCATAAGTTCTTTGAGCTTCTTGCGCAGCCCGTTAGTGACTGCAATCCTGGTCCTGTAAATCGGGGTGCCTTCTTTGTAGCCTGAGAGCCTCTTATTAGCGACGTTGGCGCGGTCCATTTCTTCGAGCTGAGAGCGGATGGTCCTGGCCTTCTTGAGCACGGTGAGTATGTCCGCGTTGATACTGCTGCGCAAGGATTTCAAGGCCTCTGGCTTGTGAAGGGATTTGCTCTCCTCGTTGGCTTGCTGTAGTTTGCCCAGAATGTCCCGGAGTAGGGCCATCTCCTTCTTCACTTTCTCGGCCTCTTCCAGGAAGAGACCAAGGTCGCTGTCCATGTAGGTTGTGGAAGATGCCATCTCTAAATCTCCGGCTTCCAGATCCGCATCCTTCACGGCCGCTTTCTTTAAATCCACATAGTTCGTGAAGGATTTGGTCATAAGGTCGTTCATGTTTTTATCCTTTTAACTTGGAAATTAAGATATATCCTATAAATGAACCACGAACAAATTAGATTTACCCTAAAAAATATCCGTTAATAAATTAAATTGACCCCGAAACACTTGAACATTAATCTTGAATGACGCAAAATAAGAAGCTTCCTTTTGGAAGTAAATGTAGTTATGCAACTCGGATGGGAGAATGCTTACCTCTTTCTCTGCTATCAGCTTACTTCCCAGTTGGAGATCACAGAGAGAGAGAGAGAGAGAGAGAGAGGATTTGGCAACAAATCTAATAAAGAAGAAGATGCCAGGATCTTTTCAGTAGAAATACTAGCTTAGCTGATTGCCTGTTTTATCTAATCGCAGTGGATTAACGGCTATATGCTTTTGAAACTACAACAGAAAAGTAGCCGTTGTACTTCGCAACGGCTATATTTTCAAATACACGTTCTTATCGTTCTACTTTCTTGTTTTTTCTTCTTCTTCTTTTTCCTGCGTCTATATTTTAAATGCTCGTCGTTGGGTCGTTGGGCTTTACTTGTGCAAACAAGCGAAGCCGACTGTGGACTATTGGACTAGGACTTACTTGGGCCAAAATTATGGCCCGAAGATATAACTTAACGACTCTACGTGGGTCAGATAGTGGACATGCGTTGACTGGTACAAGTCACTTACAACCTCTAAATTGATTCAGGTTGGATAAAGAACGTACAGATATACCCCCCAAGATCCCCAACAAAATTCTAGTTCATTTTTCTGTGTGTTTTCTTTATGTCTCTTCACTCTTTTTAGTGGGTAAAATTAATCTTTTAACTTTGATGGAAGAAAAAAAAACATTGTGTAACTATAGCTGTCAATTACAAGGACGGTCAACCAATAAATAATACATAACATCAAAGCTAGAATACTCACAAGAAAATTACATAAACAAAAATGGAGTTCCAATAATTATGTCAATCACTATTTTCTTACTCTTATAAGTATCAATAGCAAATTCAAATGTAACTCACTGTCTCAACTCTCGATCTTCTTTGAACTCAAAAAACAAAACCAAAAAAAAAAAAAGCAAATAAGGAAATGATTATAAGGGAGTCATTTCCATTCTTAATCCAAATATAATAGAGAATAAGAGACAAGTTGAAAATACTGTCAAACACGAGATTACAAGCAGCCCATCAAAATATATAATGTGCACAATAAAGTGTACTACAAATAAAGCAATTAACAAATCGAAAAACAAAAAAACAAAAATTCAATCTTGAAATGCTAGCAACACAGACTGAGTTTATTAAAGTCGGCAGAAGACAAGAGACACGTGATGGCAGCATTAATAATTTTACAATTAAAAAATCTAACAATTACAATTGCAATTGAAAAATATCTCTTAACCACAGTAACAAAACACATGCATCAAAGTAGATTGAGCCAGAGGCAAAAACAAAGTCTTCACCCAAAAATAATACAACACAAGAGTAGGGAGACTAAATTTAAAGCATACACAAAATAAGAAACTAAAGACAATAACAAAAAAACCCCACTAATAGAAACTAGAAAGGACTCTGGAGCAAAGACCGCAAAGAAGTGGAGGGACTCATTGAACTCCCTTTGTTCGCAATAAAGCTATATTCAAAGTTCAAACTAATAAAAATGATACATATTATGTTCAAAACGTTCAAAATAGTATATAGTACGTATTAAACTATATACTATTTAATCGTATGAAATTTTTTGAAAATAACTCATTTTAAATGAAGATAGAGAGACAAATATTAATAAGTACATTTAACCCAAAAAAAACAATGGTAAGTATAAATTGGAATTCTGTCACATGTTGTCAAGTGGGATGCTTTATAATTTGTTTTATTTCAAGGCCCATAAATAATGAATAATGCTTCTTCTTTTTTTCTCTCTCTATTAGAAATTAGAGAATTAAGAGCATATAAGATTATATAAATAAATTAAACCAAAAGAAAAAAGTGCCCGCTGGCGTTGCTTTCGTCTCTGCCCAACTGCTACTGCGAAAAAAAAAAAAAAAAAGAGGCGCCCGCTGGTGTTGCCTTCGTCTCTGTACGACTGTCACCGGCACATAATCTTATTATAGATAAACAAACAAACAGGGGCCAGTAAAGTCAAGACAAGAGAGAAAGAGAAAGGAGAGATCGGTGGTTGGTGGTATAGATAGATAGAAATGGGCGCGATAAAGGCGGCAATCGGAGATGCAGTGCTGACATTCATGTGGGTGTTCAGTGCATCTACGTTGGGGGCAGCGACTACGGTGACAGCCAGAGCTCTCAGAATTGAAGGGCTGGTTTGGCCTTCTGTCTTCATCACTACCGTGCTTGTATTTGTTCTCGTCTTCTTCTTCACCTTGATCGCTGATGCCTTGGGTGGGGCCAGCTTCAACCCCACCGGCACCGCCTCCTTTTACGCTGCCGGCCTTGGTCCCGACACCCTCTTCTCCATGGCCCTACGCTTTCCTGCTCAGGTCTTCTCTTTCTCCTTTTCAATTTCACAATTTCATCTAACAAATAACATGGCATGCATGCCTCGTTTGTGTCTTTTCATCTTTTTGTTTCTCATATAGATCTGCTATTCTTTGTGTATTCAGAATTCTTATATTGATTGACTGGACAATTCGCTGTTTCTTTTTTCTTTTTTTACATGCACTGCGCTTTTGTTGAATTTCTCATCTGTTTCTTTATGCAAATCTGCAACCCCCCACCCCCCTTTTGCATGCCTTTTTTTTTTTTTTTTAAAACGAATGTCTGCAAGCCATTTTACAAAATGACCTGCCGGAATCTTTCTTTTACCGTTACTCACTCTCAAGCCAAAAAAGGAAAAGAAAAGAAAACAGAAGAAGATGTGACAAAATGTTGAGGTTGTTGAACAAAAACATTCAAAATACTATTGTCTGCTTGACAGGCAGCCGGTGCTGTGGGTGGTGCTCTGGCAATCATGGAAGTGATGCCGAAGCACTACAAGCACATGCTTGGTGGGCCTTCTCTCAAAGTTGACTTGCATACTGGAGCCATTGCGGAGGGGGTGTTGACTTTCCTCATTAGCTTTGCTGTCCTTTTAATCGTACTCAGGGGTCCTCGTAGCCCGATACTGAAGACATGGTTACTTGCCATGGCGACAGTGGCATTAGTGATTGTGGGTTCTAATTACACTGGACCTTCCATGAATCCTGCCAATGTGAGTAGATCCTTGCACTTTGTATTACATTCTCATGGCTGATATTTTCACTGGTTTCTCTTAAAGTTCCCTTATATGATTTACGTCCTATTTTAAGCAATTTGAATGATATACTTTTCTTGATAACTATGCAATTAAGCCTCTTATTTTGGATGTGTTTTTAAGTGTTTTACTCACCACCCTTGTCTTCCCTTTTCATATAATTCACTTAGGTCATCAGTCTATAATCCAATTTTAATCAGACTGTTACATTTAAGCAAATTTTGTTGTATATATGTTTGTTGGAGACTAATACGGCATACTAAATGCATTATATCCATTGCTAATGCTTAGTGGTATGCTAAATATGACAAGGGATTAAATAATATTAGGACAGATTCAATGAATACCCTGTAGTTTCTTCCTTATTTTTTGTTCTTTTGCATGGCAGCACTTTTTGTCTTTCTTTAAGAATTTACAAAATTTATCGCTGATGAAACACATAGGAACAAAAGCATACTATATCTTCTTGTCTATCTGATGGAGTAATAAATGTGATAAAGCCAACAATAATTCGGAGATAATCGTTGAAAAAGGAAACCTACCTCCTCTTTTATCCAACTGAATCAACAAATAAAGAAAAAGAATCTTGGTGTCTATTTATTTTCCATTTCTGGTTGCCTTTCTTTTCTCCCACTTATCTCCTTATATTACCTAGAACCTTTGTGAGCTCACCTGTCATAAAGTTTACGTACATTTTAGGTTGTTTACCTGTGCAGCACTTGAGATATGTCTTGATAGCTGGCCTGGTGTATGTGTAAGGTTGACAATGGCTGGACTTCTCAAATAACTACCATATTCTGCCCTATTGGGAAGGGAATGGTAAATAACTTTCTAAGCACTGACAGTACAAGTTAAGTGGCTAGGTAGCTGTGAGATTTTAGTTAGTAACTTCCGACGTGTGTTAGGTTCAAGATTGGGTAGAGTTTGAATCAGTCCTACTTGGCATACACTGGATTAGAAGCACGTGTTGCATAGCCGTTACTTAAGGGCTTTCTTTAGAAAGCTCTTAGCCTGTAGAATTGGTAAGTACCATTGGAATTTTGTGCAAAGTTGCTTTGGTTAGATTGACTGCTGCTTTATTTACTGATTCGAATGGAAGTTTCTTTTATCAACTTTCTGATATGGGATGTGAAACTCATCTCTAATGCCATACAAGACAAGGCCTGTCGTGTAGAGGGATAGGTTGGCCCCACCTTTTGCCCATTTGTAATATACTTTTATTATGTGAGGAGGATGTTATACAAAAAAATTCTAACATAAGTTTTCTGTAGAAATTGCCACACTTATCATGTGAAAGAATTTTGTGGGCCAAAGAAAGATTATTGCCTAAAGCACTTATTCTTTCTTTCTAGATGAAGGAAGAAATTAGTATCTTCTTTTTTCCCTTCTTGTACTACAAATATGGGATACAAAATTGAGTTCTTCTCAATCCTTTTACATCACCATAGATCCATACCATGGAGAGGACATAGTTGAAGAATCCGGACCTACTGTTGATGGGACAGAATTTAAGGAGTCTCACCCTTTAATAATATCTCACCATTTTGGGACTTAGGCCCCGTTTGGTTCGTGGATTAAGCTCTTGGATTGGACTAGCTAGCTAACACTAGTATTAGCTAGTCCTTTGTTTGATAATATTCTATTCCCAGGACTAGTCTATTCCCACGGGACTACTAATCCTATACACACAGGATTAGCTAAGCCATTAAAAAATGAGTGGCTTAGCTAACCTTTCCTGTGAGATTAAAAATATCGTGTAAAATTACTCAAAAAAACCCTAAGCTTCTCACACTTCTCACGATCTCCATCTCTCAAAACAACATTCTTCATCACTCAAAACAACGATCTCCATCTATCAAAGTAAGGTATCTCTCTCCTCTCTCTTTTCTTCAATCTCTATTTTCTTGGTTATTTCATTCTCTATGTTTCTTGGATTTTTTTTCTTCTCTCAGTTTTTTTTTTTTTTTTCGTTCTTCGTTCTCTCTAAGTTTTTCTTCATTCTTTCTCAAATTTTTTTCGTTCTCTTCTCTCTCAAAGTTTTGTTTTTTTTTTTTTTCAAATCGCACAGTTTTTCTTTTCTTCTCTAAGTTTTTTTTCCTCATTTCAAACGGAAATCACCAATATAATTGGCTTGGAATCCTAAAAGGAATTACCAATATAATTGGGTTGGAATCTGAATCAGTTTTTCTTTTCTTCTCTTGGTATTTTTTTCCTATTCTTGTTGTAGTTTATTTTTTCCCTCTATATTGAATGAATACTTTCGATTTTAATGGCTTGCAAGCATTTTGATAATTTTCAGATGCTTTTTTTTTTTTTTTTTGGGTGTGTGTGTGTGTGTCTTATTTTACTGGATAGGAAAAGAACTTTTTGATTCTTTGAAGATGGTGATGCCAAAAAAAAAAAATTCCACATACATGACATAATTAAAAAAAGAAAAAGTATAGTTGTTTATGTTTCGAAGAAAAAAAAAAGTCCTTAATAATATAAATTGTATTCGTATTATAAGGGTATTTTAGGAAATAAGATCACAATATGATTCCATTCACCAATATATTACATTGTATCAAACGAAGGAATAAGATTAGGTAGTCTATTCCAGCGTTATAACCAAACAAATGAATAGGAGTAGCTAATCTATTCCCAGTGGTAGTTAATCCCAGTGATAGCTAATCCCTTTCCAATGGACTAAACAATCCACAAACCAAACGACGCCTTAGTTGCAGGAATTTTCCCATCTTTTACTCTTAACGTGCAATTCTGAGGTTGCTACCTAGATGCTTGCTAGAGAAGCAGCTCTATTGCAGAAGAATCATTGGGGCATGGCAGACACTTGAATCAGATCAAGAGACATTTAGGATGGTGAAGGAAAACATTTCAAAATTCAGATTTGTCCATGAATGGATACAAAGACATGTTAGTTTCCTAAGTTTAGCTTAAAAAGATCCTAATACAATAATAGGTCCTTTATTCAAATTCAGAAGTTTAATGCAACCAAACCTTTATGGCTAGGAGTTTTCAAATTTCAACTGTCCCATATGCATAAACTCTTCTATAGATCTTCGTATTACAAGATTGGCACGTTTAACCATTGCTTTAAGAGGCGGTTTTATGGTTTCTTTTGGAAGACTGATCTAGCTCGTGTCATTTGGGGTTCTCTAGGGGTAGAGTTTGTGAAGTTAAAGGAAACTTTGCTACATATGCTCTCTTGGATGGGGACTTTATTGGTATCCAATCTAGAAATAGATATATATATATATATATATACCTTTCTTTTTCATTTACATTTTCCCCATACACGTAAGTGTTTGAAATTCTAAATTCTTATACTCTCCTTTGAGCAAAATTTGAGCTATAGATTAATCTCCTACCAACGTTGTACCTCTTCCCTTTTCTGTGTGAGAGGTCTTGGAGTCTAGCCATGGAGGGGTGGATTTGGGGACGGTTAAGGCATTAGCCACAGTGTAAGCCTTTGGTATGTTATGTGATTATTATTATTATTTTAATTTCTAGAAGCATGTGAGTCCTCCTAAATGAGATTTTGTCTGGTGAATTGTAATACTCTGTTTGCACATACGCCATGCACCTTTTTTAGAAGAGCAAAGTGTCTAATTAATGATAAAAATCCTGATTTAGGCTCTTCACTTATAGCAAACCTTTTATATTTCTGAGACATATAATTTGGTGATTTTTTCTTTCCTCTATTAGGATTTATAGTAATGCTAAATACTACACCATCATCACGCCTTCATTACACTTTGCTGATGTCACATTGCCAACCTACAATTGATTTTTTTTTTTTAAACAAGGCATGATCCAATGGTGGGTTAGCAATGCCACGTGAGTATAGTGGGATGGAGGTGGGATTATGGGTATATAGCATTACTCTAGGATTTGACAAAAAAACCCTAACAAATTGGGTAATTGAACAAGGTTGATATATTAAAACCCCATATTTGTAAAACACACGTAGTAGATCAGGGGCAAGTAAAGTTTTCCCTTTAACTTATTATTGAATTCGTACTCCTGCCAATGAGCTTGATGGTACCTCCTCACCCTCTAAGAACAAGAGGAGGGTAATGTTGTGAGTTCAAGACTCATCGGGTGCATGAGTTGTCAATTAAAAAAAAAAAAGATTAAATACACTTGAGCCCCTTGAATTTCATTTTCAAAAAAGCCCCACAAAGTTGACTGGTGTTGCACTTGGATACATCAAACTATCATTTTGTGGTAAAAATGCTACTCTGTTAGGGTTGACTATTAGAATATATGGAAAAATCAAATTTGACCAAAATCATCCGAAAATACATTCACTTTAACTATTTAAAAACCAAATTTACCCTTTAAAAAAATAAAGTCAGTTTTCTTTTTTCTTTTTTTATTGATTAATAGTTATAAAGGGCAAATTTTGTTTTTCAATGGTCAGAGTGAGGGTATTTTTGGAAGATTTTGGTCAAATCTAGTTTTTCCGTCCATTCTAAGAGACAACTCTAACGTGTCCATTAACGGAGTGGCCTTTTTGACACAAATGGTAGTTTGTGAGGCTTTTTTGAAAATGGTTGATAGTTTAGGTGGTTAAAGTGTATATAACCCAAAAAACAATTTCCTACTCCCCTCAATTTTAATAAATGGAGTTCTATGTAAAAGGCTCTGATTAAAAATGTCAAGCTTGCCAAGCATTAATGAGATTAAATGACATCTTGTGATGGTGCTATTATCTTATCACTCCTGAACACCCATTGCAGAGTTTTTTGTTGTTTTATTTTAATGATATCCAGCACACTTCCACGCTTTTCTACTTGATGAACTTTCAGTATATACTCCTAGAGTTCTGTTGGTTTTGCAATTTACCATTTTATATCAAAAGTTGAATTTCTTCAATTGAAAATTTCTTATATTCTAATAATCTGCATGATTTTGCACTGTTCATGTAAATAGCAGGTTCTTGTTTCAATTTGACTTCCTACTTATCATGTACAAGCATACATATATACATGCATACATACTAATGATACTTTATATATACATGTGTGTGTGTGCACGCGTGTGTAAAGAGATAGACAGACTTTTTGCTTTAGTAAATGTGGAACATAGGTGACTGATTGTCCAATATGAAGAGTGTGAACTGACTAGATAAGTTGTTTGCAGCAGTTGCATCACTTATCTGCTTTATTCTTATCTTTTGCTAAGTTAACGCCTGTGTAGAGATCTTTCAAGTTTTTCTGATTACTTCATGCTTGTACTATGAAATCTATATATCTTCTTATATGGAAGATTAAGATTTGAGGTGAGTTTTCTACTAAAATATGGCTACTGAGGTTCTATATCACAATATTTTCTGACAATGAAAACAAAGCCTGGAAGCAAAATGGAAGGCGGGAGAGAGAAAAAAGGGGGTGGGGGTTATAAAAACGAATAATTTTTCTTGAACCAAAATAATAATTTCTATTTTAATGAAAGCCTTATGGGATGTGCGAACTTTTATTATGTATTGTCTCTTCAGGCCTTTGGTTGGGCATATGTCAACAACTGGCACAACACATGGGAGCAGTTTTATGTCTACTGGATCTGCCCCTTCGTTGGAGCAATATTGGCTGCTTGGGTCTTCCGGGTTCTCTTTCCCCCAACCCCAGCGAAACAGAAGGAAGCCTGAAAAGCCACAACATCTTATCTTCTGCTCGTCTATTTAGTAAATAAGCTTGATGTTAGTAATAAGGACCTTTCTTGAGGTTTTTGTTTTTGTTTTTTTGTTTTTTTCTACCTTACTAGCATTATTGGGACTCTATTCAGCTTATGGATCAATAATATAACCTGTCCAGAAATGAATATTTGCAGCCTGTATGCGAGGTTTGCCATTGACTAGTCCGTTTTTGTTGTGCTGGTGATGTGGTCTACTTTTCTTTTTTTCTTTCTTTTCTTTTTTATGGGCAAGTAGAAAGAAAGAAATTTAGGGAATATAGAATGCGGGTGGAAAGGAATGGAAATGTGTCGAGTAAAGTAATATAAATTGGAAGGCAACCCGACCCTCTACAGATAGGATGTGGTCTGCTTTTTTTGTTGTTGCATGCATGTGGTCTGCTTTTTAAGAGAGCTAAGCTACTTGTTCTCTATTCTAGACTTCTAGTTTCTACGTCTACATTATTGTCCTTGGTTCATTATCGGATATCTGGAAACTATGGCTAGTCTGAAATAGTGGGATTTAACCCAGAAAAAGAGTATTTAGAACTTGAGAGCGAAGTGACTGATTGATTGTACACATCTGAATGTTGCACAATTCAATAAGATAACTTGGTCAGATGTCTCTGTGCAGCCACGCGAATTGAGATGGCTAGGGTATTGTAGAGGTGGCTCTTATGATTATTTGATTAAATTATTTTTATGTTTTTTTAATAATGATAAATCACAAATTTTTTATTTTTTAAAAAAAGTTTAGATTTATTTTTTTAATTAAATTAATAAAAAAAATTAATATTTTAATGAGATGAAATGGTGTATTTTGATTAGAACTAACGGTTGTTAAAAAATTTTGACCGTAAAGATTTTATTGGTATTTCGATTAACTTTGAAAGTAAATTGTCGGAAAAAAAAACACTTGGGGAGAACAAAATGTTGCCCGTTTATCCAAAGTGTTTAGATATATTTTTCTTTTTTTAAATAAGAAAAATATGTGAACTACGCATAATTCCAAAATTCCTTTTTTTTTTCTTGTTTTCACATTCGCAAATTCCAAAAAAAAAATTGAAAGGACCTGACTTTTGCATTTGATCACAAATAAAAGAGTAATGTTATATATTATATTTTTATCATATAATTATCTAAAAAGCTAAAAAGCTAGTGCAACAATCTTGCCAACTCTTTGAATTTTTATTTTTTATAACAATGATGAATCTAAGGGGTCAATTTTTAAGAATAATTGTGAAATAACAATTACTTTTTAAGCCTTAATAAAAAGTATTTGTAGCTGTAGGTTTCCAAGGCGTAGGAATGCCAAACCGAATTAAAGAATTTCATTGGGAGATCAATAAGTAGGGTTTTCAACTTAATTTATAATAAATGATACGGAAACTTCACTTTTAATGTCCTCTTAAAGTTTAATTTCTCTCAATTTAATGTATCATTTCAATTATTTGCAATCTCATCCATCTGTTAACTTTTCCTAAAATACACTTAGTTGTTTTACAAAAAAAAAAAAAAATTATAGAGATTATGATGTTGGTTTGAATTTAACTGTATTCGCAAAAATGCTAATCCCTCAATCTTTGCAAAAATAAAAAATAAATAAATATTTTTTCTTTAAAAAAAATGGGGTATTTGAAAATTTCGTTGGGATTTAACTACTTGAACATTGGAAAAAGAAAATAAAAATTCAATACACTAAATTTAGAAGTTTTGAGCTTTAAGATAACATTGCAAAATAAGTGACAGTTCAAATATAAATGAAGTTTTTTCCTAAATAATATTGAAAAATGTTAAAGTCACAATATAGACGAAGAATGACCCAATTTCTCTCCTACATCTCATTTAAAAAATAAAATAAAAAATTAAGGTTTAGTGTTTTGAATTCAATTTTGTTTCTTTTTTTATTTTTTAAATGATATGTAAGAGAAAATTTAGGTCTTTGTTGAGTCTATGTTGTAGTTGTATCACATCTCAATAATATTAAGAAGAGAAATGACACAACCACAATATAAAATCAACAAATACACAACTTCTCTCTTACATGTCATTTTTCTAAAAAAATAAAAAAATGATACTGAGAGAGAAATTGGGTATTTGTTGATTTTTATGTTGTGACTTTATCATTATTTTATTAAAGGGTTTGCTATGGGTTCTCCCCGTAGTTTTCTCCTGGCATTTTTCCAGTTTTGTAGAATATGATTTAAGAAAAAATAAAATTGTAGTATCATTTGTTTGCCAACAAATTAATTTTTATGAGTTAATATTTAGATTTTTTAATGCTTTTAAAACTTGTTTTTTTATTCGAAACTAAAACCTAATGGTGGAAGGTTAACTCTTTAGGGATAGTATTATCCGAAATAGATATGATCATCCTAAATTTAGTATTAATACATCAATTTTGGTGCTAATGCCTAAAAAAATCGGTGGTGAAAGCCATTACAATTTTATTTTTTCTTAAATCATGTTTTACGTAAGACTGAAAGAACACTAAAAGAATACTACAAAAAGAACCCATAACATTTTCCTTTTATTAATTAAGAATTTTCTCTTTTCTACTTTCTAGAAACAACTTTGTGTAGATTTTACACGTAAAAATTTAATCACCGGCATATTTGGAAGTCTCTGTATGCACATGCTAAAAAAAAAAAAGAAGAAGAAATAAAATTAGGATTTTTTTGTAAAATTTCATTAGTGGGAGAGAGAGCAGCGACAACAGCACCCACTCTCCAGAACGAAGGAAAGAGCAAAAAAGGCAGCAGTAGCAGTAGCATCTCATAACTGCCTCTGCCTTCCAAAAACGGCATCGTCATTGCGAGTCTCCGATCTGGCGTTAATGAACGTATCTTTCTTTACTTTTTCTCCGCACAGATGAGATTCCGATTGATTGATAGAACAATTCGTAATTCTCCATTACATTGCATTGCATGTTTTCGTCATCCTCATCATCAGTGTCATAATCATTTGTAAATAGGAGGAGAAGTAATTAAACAGAAAATAAAAGGAAAGAATCGGTGGGAGTCGAAATCGGGAGAGCTGGAGCCCGTACAGGAATCCCAGTCCTTGAAGGCTACTCCCGCCGCCGCTGCCGGAAACGGACAGATCCGGTACAGATCCCCCTCGTCCGCCGAATTGCTAGAGGGCCAGTCCACATCTCCAACCGATCATCAACAAGAGGCTCTGGAATTCGAGAAAATGCTAAAGCGGCCAGGCCTCCGCCACGAGTCCTTGTCGGACAAGATCTACCGCTTCCGAGGGGTATTGCTCATAGTATCTGTGCCGCTCCTCCTCATCACCTTCGTCCTCTTCCTGATGCCTGCCACTTATCCCTCCCAGTCCCTCAACATCCGCAAGGTCCCCTCGGATCTCAGATCCCCCAAGTCCTACGCCGTTATCTTCGATGCCGGTAGCTCCGGCAGCCGTGTACACGTCTTCTGCTTTGATCATCATCACGATCTCCTTCCCATCGGCAAAGATCTAGAGCTCTTCGTGCAGGTACTGATACTACACCTTCACCGTTACCCATTCAACTCGATTGCGGTCCACTCCTTGCTACGTTTGCTTATTTTACTTACCATTGTAGATAAAGCCGGGTTTGAGCGCGTTTGCCAATGACCCGCGTGAGGCTGCCAATTCTCTGGTTACACTATTGGATCAAGCCCAAAATGTCGTTCCCAAAGATTTGCGTCCCAAGACGCCTGTTCGTGTTGGGGTCCGTAGTATTTCTTAAAATGCCTTTCTTTCCCCTTTTGTTGCACGCCTTCATTTCATTTGTACTCCATTTGCTTTCGTATAGACATTGGATTTTGATGTCAATTTCAGGCAACTGCAGGCTTAAGGGCCTTGGGTGGCGATGCCTCCGATCGAATCTTGCAAGCGGTAAAATCTCACTTCTTAATTGTCGTATTCATTGCTATTTCCAGAATCTTAAGCCTTTAATTTATGTGGAGTAGCCTAAAACTTTGACTCTTTAAGGTTAGAGATCTTCTGAAACATAGAAGCTCTCTGAAATCTGAGCCCAATGGAGTTGCTGTTATCGATGGAACGCAAGAGGGTTCTTTTCAGTGGGTATGGTGCTTGAACTTACTATCTTGCTTCTTCCTCTGTTAGTGGTTGAATTGATGCTTTCAAATTTTACTTCTTATTCTTTTAATGATGAAGCTGTTGTATTAACGATCTTGGGGGCCTGACTGTTGGAAATAGTGAAGTTTTACTTAAATTAGAGTCATAAGTTTCTTGGACTATTAGGCTATGTGAGTCTCTCCATTCTTTTATTCTAGGACTCGAGTATAGTTGTAAGACTCTTTCCTATATTCAATACATGCCCTTCTTAGTGGTAAAATTGATTGCGTCTGACACTGGCCTTTCTCCTTTTGAGACCCCACAGTAGAGTTTTCAACCCACTTGTCGATTAAAAAAAAATAGCTCCACCAAAACCCTGTAATAACTTGCACAATTTATCATGCATTTTAGTTGACACCTTGGATTGTGAAGGAGTTGATCCACAAACTGCAAAGGCACTTTGCAGTTGTTCCATGCTATTGTCTTCTTCATTAACAGTCTAGACATTTGATGTAGCCTGACTTGGTGAGCTGCAGCGAAGAACAATAATAAAGAACGGGATAACTATTTTTTTTTTTATCGGTAAAAAATAAAGATCTTGAGTCTATCAAAGATCTAAGAAATCTTCTCAAAATGATAGTCTATCTAAGGTTTGAAGGAAAAAGATGAATAAACTCAACTCTGAGTATTTTTATTGAACAAAACTGATTCATAAACAACTAATCTGTTTTTGGAGGCTATAAGCATGTATTTATAGACCCCAAAAACCCTAAACCTAATAAAACACGAAATAAGTCGGTTTAAGCCCTAAACAAAGCTACGCGTTCGAACGGGACAATGGCTGTTCAAACGGGAACTAAACTGAAAACATAAAAGTGCGAAAATTAACATAGGCATTCGAACAGTCTTCAATTGGGACTTCTAATGGAGCATTCTGCCAACTCCCTAGAATTCAAAGCTACCTGTTCGAACGGTCTTCAAACGGAGCATTCTGCCAGCTCCCTGGAACTCTTTGATCTACATCAACATTGCTCCTCTGACATTTTCACTGTTACAATTTATCCTTATTAGATGAACATAAGTTTATTTCATTTCTTCTCTCTGGTTGAATTTCTTTCGAATTAAAAAATTTGCACACAAGCTTTGAAACTCTTGTAGTCTTTCACTTTAACTATTATTTGTGGACTAATCCGAGTAATATTAATCTGCATTAATTGCAAGGTTTTTCAAAGCTTGGTTTCACCTAATATTCTTCAGGACTTCTCTTAGCCACAAGAGCTGCATTGTCACCTTGCTTTCCCATCACAATAGCAAGTTTATTGTTGGTGAAAATGTTAACACTTTCAATTTGAGCCTACAGGAAGTCCTCATCAGTAACTCTGTAAAGATTAATGGGAGTTCTATGAGTTAGAAAAATTATTAGATTTTAAAAGCCCCTTTTTTGGGACCAAGTGATGAGCACACTATTAATCCTTAGGAAATTCAACACAGTTTTATCCCTTTTGTTTCCTCCATATTTTCTTCTCTCTTGGCTTTCAATTGGGCAGTGGATATCTTGTCTTTGTTTTTTCTATTTGTTATACTTCTTTAGAGTGAGAAGGGAAGGTGAAGACAAGCTTTTGTAGGCCCCTTCAAACAAAGGGGTGTCAATGTTAGCTCTTTTTATAGCATCCTTGTCTGTAATGATGGGATTCCTTTTCATTGGAAGAGTATTTGATAGACCAAGGTTCATTTGAGAGTGGCTTTTTTCGCTTGATTGGCGTGTTTAGGGAAGATTCTTACCATGGACAACCTTAGGAAGTGGCATGTCATTGTGATCGATAGGTGTTGTATGTGCAAGAGAGATGGGGAGTCCCTAGACCATCGTCTTCTCCACTATGGAATGCTTTTTTCAGTCGCTTTGGGTTGTCCTAGGTTATGTCTAGTCGCATGATTGATTTGTTTGCATGCTGGTGGATCTGTTGTAGCTCTTGAGTGCTGCTATGTGGAAGATAGTGCCCTTTTGCATTTTTTGTGCCTATGCAGGGAAAGAAACGATCAAAATTTCGAGGACTGCAGAAGGACATTGGAGGAACTTAAGTCATTTTTTATTCTCTTCATACTTAGACAGCTGCCTTTGTAGCTCCTTTGGTGATTAGTTTTAATGATTTTCTTGTTCTTTTTTTCTCCTTCTAGATAGGTATCCCTCTTGTATACTTCCCGTGTACTTAGGTTGTGCTTAAGCTTTTAATGATATTCAACACACTAGGATCAGGCCTGTCCCTACACTTTTTTTTTAAAAAAAATCGTTTACTTACAAAAGAAACATCTTTTGAAGCATGCTTATCGTGTTGCCTTTGCACTTTTAATGATTTCTAGGGTCATTCAATGAAGGTATATGTTTTACTCTAGTGAGCCCTAAAAATAAAATTGCGAATCCTGAGAGTATGTCAAAAAATGGACAGTGGAAGTAGTTGGTTTATCAATGATGTCCTTCAGCTCATAAACTATTTACCTTAGATTTTGGAACATGGGAAAAGTGCTTACTTACTATCTGGTAATTCGTGTCTTTGGAGAAAGAGACCCGGGTTGATCAAATTTGGACTTCTTTCGCATTGTGCCATGGTGAGGAAGATGTGGTCATTGGTGCTGTCCTTATATGGAGTGCTGTGATGATTTGTCTTATTTGGATGATATGAGGAGAGAGTCAGAGAGGAACAATTGAGCTGTCAATGGTGTAGAGCTTAATTTGGATGATCTGAAGTCTATGTCCCTAACATCTTTATACAATTGGATGAATGCATTAGGAAGCCTCCATTGTCATTCTTTCTTGGGCTTTGCTGCTTCTATGAATTTTATTTAGATCATAATTGTTTGGAGGCTAATTTCTATACCTCCTATATACTTTTTCTACTTATTTTATAATATTATTTCTATTAATTATCAATAAAAAAGAACAGAAATATTGAGAAGCAATTATACGTTCTTCCTCAATGTTAGAAGCCCTATAATTACAAGTAGGAGGGAACGGTGGTAAATGTCCTGCAGTCACTCTGAAGAAAAATAGCAAATTTTTTTGGCAGAATGTCAGAGTGTACTAAGAGCTGAGTTTTGCTGGGTGAGGGATAATAAAAGCATGGAAGTCCCATCAGAACCAGTAGATATTTAAATAAATAAAGTAAAGAATTCCTTTAACTGGATTCTATGACTCAGCCTCAATGATAGCACGGCAGAGATTAATTGCTGGGATTGAGGTCCTGTTGCCTTTTTGAGCTATCTTCCATTCAAGGCCTTCAGGTTTGTGGAGAGTGTGAGAATTCCAAGCCTTAAATGCTGAACTGGGCTGTGAACAGAAGATCGGATGTTTTCTTGCTATAAAAAATTTAAGCATGTCCCAAGCAGATCTTGCAAAAATTTATATGGCTCCCTAATAGGATGAATTCTTGTTCTTTCCTGTTGGTTTTACTTAAACCAAATGGATCAGCCTGTGATCATGTAGTTCCTTTGAAGGAAGATGTGGTCATGCATGGGTACAAGAGTTACTGCGTTTCTTTGTCTAGAACTGAAGATGGTGATGTGTATTGGGCTGTGTTGTTTCTTAATTTCAAGTGGATTTGAGAAACGTCTGGGTACACCCAAGAATTATTTAGTGAGGCATCAGTTGCTACTATAAAAACCAAGGGAGGAGAAAATTATTAGCTAATAATACGTCGGGAAATATATTGTTAAGCTCTCATTCATAATAATTACTGTTTTATACTTATCCAAATAAGGAAATTTTTGTTAAAAAAAGAAAAAATGGTGTTAATTAACATGAGAACCATATATGAAGACTGAAACATGAAAGAAAAGTCTTCAGGAAAGCATGTTGCCACTACTGCAGATTCTTATAAACTGAATGGAACATTAGCATCTTTTGTATTCTATTCTATGGACCATGGAGTATACGTAATTATCCATCTTGTCTTAGGTTGCCTCTTGTTTTTCAGGTCACAATAAACTATCTACTAGGGAATTTGGGGAAGAAATACTCAAATACAGTTGGAGTAGTTGACCTTGGAGGTGGATCTGTTCAAATGGCATATGCTATCTCAGAGACAGATGCAGCAAATGCACCAAGGATATCAGATGGAGAGGATACATATGTAAAGGAAATGAATCTTATGGGAACAAAATATTTCCTCTATGTTCACAGGTGTTCTTTCTTTTAGTGAAATTATTTCATGATTTTATGATAGATGAATTGTTGATGTATTGACTCATCAGCCTGACTGTTCCTGTGGTTCCTTTTTTTGGTTATTGAGTGATGTTGCATATCTTCGTATTAGCTTCTCAGTTGTTGCTAAAGATATATTATTTCCCTTCACTGCTTGATAGTTCATTGATCTCTGATATAAAGTAACAATTATTTCTATTATTTCTATTATTTCATCTGTCTATAATTTTTTTTATGTAGAATATTGACATGGTTTTGAACCATGTATGCAGTTACTTGCACTATGGCTTACTTGCCGCACGGGCAGAGATTTTGAAGGTTTCTGAAGGCTCTAGCAACCCTTGCATCTTAGTTGGCTATCATGGTATGTTGAACTCCTTTTTACACTAGGGCTGATATTGTGACAGCACTGGTTTTTAACCTTCATCTCTTCTGTTAAACCATTTATTTTGTAATCACATGGAGTAAAGGTGGCTCTATAATTTACGGATGTATATAATGTTTTAGTAGAAGACTCAGATCATTTATGAAATTTTGAAGTAAAAACTGTTTTAAACTAAATGGTATATATGACCTGACCCACAATTCAAGTTGACTCTAATCTTGTGGCCAGTGTGCTGATTGTTAAACCAGGAGGAAATTATTGCATGTAAGCAGGTGGCTTTATGAACATATCATGGAGCAGACTTGTTCAATTATCTACCTTCGTTTGCTGATCTGAGTTTAGTAGGCATTCGTGCATGGCAACAAAGTCACCCTGATGGTTGTCAGTGGAGGCAATGAGAGTTCGACTCTCCTGCTAACCATCATAGTTGATCTCTCTCTCTTTCTCAACTTTTCCTTTACCCTCTACATTCCAATGCAGTATTCTGAAATGCTTAGAAAAGTTTGGGAATTGGGCAACCTTGTTTAGATTTTACAACAATATGAATTTGGAATGATATAAGAGCCTTTACTACTACTTTCTTTGGAACCCAAATGAAGCACTGACAATTGAAGAGTGAGTGAATGAGTGTGTGCGTGAGTGCGCGCTGCATGTGTGCATGTGCCTTTGTGTCTTTTATTAATTTTAATTCTTTGTTTTTGACAAGGGAGTTACAAATATGGAGGAGAGGAGTATAAAGCGGCAGCTTCCCCATCTGGCTCAAACATGGATGAGTGCAGGAGGGTAGCTTCTAATGCTCTCAAAGCTAATGAATCAACATGCACACACATGAAATGCACATTTGGTGGGGTATGGAATGGTGGTGGTGGGGATGGACAGAAGAATCTCTTTGTTGCTTCATTTTTCTTTGACAGGGCTGCTGAGGTATCAATTATGCTTGATTTCATTGCTTGAGAAATACAAATGAAGAGGTTGAAATTTCTTTTGTACTTATTCATGGCTATGTCTGACCACTTATTTACACGTATAGGCCGGTTTTGCTGATCCAAATGTTCCTGTTGTCAAAGTTCATCCTGCGGAGTTTGAGGAGGCAGCTAAGCGTGCTTGTGAGACAAAACTTGCAGATGCGAAGACCATATATCGTCGTGTTGAGAAGAATAACCTGCCATTTTTATGCATGGATCTTATGTACCAGTATACATTGCTTGTAGAGGGATTTGGTAGGTTGACATCACATTATAGTCATTTGTTGCGTACATGATAATTTATCCAGAAAATCCACGTAAAAAGTCACTAATCTTTCTTGCTGTTTTTGTTTGTTACACAGGTCTAGATCCCTGGCAAGAGATTACATTGGTGAAGAAAGTTAAATATGGTAATTCCCTGGTTGAAGCAGCTTGGCCACTAGGCAGTGCCATTGAGGCTGTGTCGTCAACAACATAACTGCAGATGACATCATTTGCTAATTCAGCTATTGGAGGTGTGGTATTTTTGGCATCAGAGGTTTCAAGCTTAAGTATCCACAGATAATGATGCTCAGAAAGTCTGTCAGGTTGGACTGGATATTGGATTTTGGTCTACATTTTGGGAATAAAGGGGAGAGTATGATTCTTTTATCTTGATTTGTAATTATTATTTTGCGGGAGTATTCTGATTTATAGCTTCTGAGAGAATGATTTGATTCAATTATTTCATTTAGTTCGCCTAGCTGGACTAACAAAATGGTCGTACCAATTCATTTGTGTCTCGTCCCTTCTAACTTGAAGTTCAAATTTACTCCTACTTATTTTATCTCTTTCTCGTTGGTTTATTTTCTAGTAATTTTATCTTTTTCTAATATGTTTGAAATTCAGAAAATTGTTTTCAAAATTTAAAAACAATAAATTATTTTTTGAAATTAAAGAAACTTTTTTGGTCAAAGAGAAATGGTGCTAGATGTTCTTCTAATATCCTTGTAGTCTTACGTTGATATTATTTTATAGGGAAAAATATAAAAATAACCCCTAAACTATCGATCGTTTGTAATATAGTCCCTCAATGTTCAAAAGTAATAAAGTAGCTCTCTAAGAGCATTCACTGCAGCCTCTTTAAAACCATTTTTTTGTTATTTTGAAGAGCCAATTTAACCAAAAGCTAAAATGTATTTTATTATTTTAAAAAAAAAACACTTATGAATAGTATATATTCAAACATAAATCTACTATTCACTCTCTATTCTTTAAACAAATATATTTTCTCCTTTTATTTTCTCTCCTTATTTCTAGAATAAGATATATTCTCAAAATAAACCACTAGGAAAATATAAAGCATTCAAAAATATAAAAGTTAGAGAAAGAATAAACAAATCTTTGAAAATAATATTTAAATGAAATAGTGAAAGTGAATTGTTAAAATTTGAAAAGTTTCTAAAAAGATGAGTTGCTAAAATAACCAAAAGTGTAGTTTTGGCTATTTTGAAGAGTCAAATTGTGGATCCTAAGAAGCATTCTCAATAGAGGAGTTAAATGATATTTTTATCTAAAATAGTTCCTTGAATTGATAAAATATCTTCTACATTGGGAAAGCTAAAAAAAATGTAGAATAGATATTTTATTAAAAAAAAAAAAAAAAACTACTTGTAGCAGCACTATTCAAAGAGTTATTTTCTTAAATTTTCTTCCTACATCTTTTTTTCTCACTATCTCTCCCAAAATTTTCTTTCCACGGTTTTTTTTTTTTTATTGTTTCTCTGTTTTCTCTTTTTCTAAAATTTTCTCATACTATTTCTTTTTCAAATTTCATTTTTTTCAAAATTTTCTCTTATTATTTCTCTCTACATCACTTTTTTCTCAAAAGTTAAAAAATAAGATATTTAAAAAAAATACAATCATTGTAAAAACTTTTTAAAAAAATAAAAATTAAATGATATCGATAAAAATATAACTAATTGAATGTAAGAGGTCTTTAAAAAGTTATTAGCTAAACTAGATAAATTGAGTTTTGATGAATCATTTTACATTAAAAAAAATTAACTCTTCCATTGGAAATGCTTTAAACTACAAAGATGTAATAAAAAGGTCACTTAATTTTTAATATTCCTATAATACTCATATTCTTTTAACAAAATAAAATAATAAAATAATTGCAAAAAATCCAAAAAAAAAAAAAAAACTAATGGCCAAATATTTATTTATTCCAAAAAACTTATTTATTTATTATCCCATAAGTTTTGTTGTATTTTTAAAAAATTGTTTGGTTTCTTTACCATTATCTTATTATTTTATTTGTTAAAAGATTAGGAGTATTATAAGAATATAAAAAATAAGTGGCATTTTTAATACATTTTGGTAGTTTTGAGGACAATTTAACCTTTGGAACATTGGGAAACTATATTACAAACGGTTGATAACTTAGGGGCTTTTTTATATTTTTTCCTATTTTATAAATACCAAGTGATAGAAATAATAGCAACTTCACTTTCTTTTTTGTTTTTTATAAAACGAAATCCCCCTAAAACTAGGAGGACACTAGAAAATAATGAAGAGAGCACCTAACATTGTTGTCAAACCAAACATCGAAAAATATAGAACAAATATTTTTTTTAAAATATTTTATGCCGAAATAATCGGAGCATTGCTTTCACATGCGTGCCCACACATGTATAACTTTATATATACACACTGTAAAAAGACTAGAAAATGCTGGATTAGAACACTAGCAACAAACTTTTTATAACCGATTCAATTCTTTATGTTTTGAAAAAATCTCAAAAAAAAAAAAAAAAATAGAAATTACAAAGTATCCCATTTTACTTTGCCTCCAAAGTTTAAAATGTGACACTTTACTTTCTCAAACTTTCAATTGTGTATTTAACATTTGATTTATTCCAAAATACCACTAGCACATTTTTTAAAAAATCCAAAAAAAAAAAAAAAAGAAAGAAGCGGGTGGGTACCACCTATGGGGTGGTTCAGCCACCCCAACATATATTTATATATTTTTGGGTTTTTTTGAATTTTTTTAGAAAAAAAAAAAAAAAAAGTGTTTGTATTTTTAATATAAATAAATTAAATTGAGAAAGTCATTACATTTTAAACTTTGATGAAAGAAAATGATAATCTTCAGGGGTGAAAATTTTCAAAAATTACTCACTCACATAAGAAGATACTCAATGCATTATTTTAATCCTAAAATAACACAACCTCTCTCCTATCACGTTCCCACTCCCTTCTCCGTCGCTCTTTCTCTCTCCTCTTCTTCACAGCACTCCAATCTCTCCTCCCCTTTCCTGTGCTTTGGTATAGGGCCACCCTTCTGCTCCACTAATTCTCACCCTTGAATATTTCTATGGGCACTGTCATGGCCATATATGAACTTTGTTGTTCCTTCTGTGTACACGTGTCTCGTTGTCCAGCCTGTCAATAGTTCTTTCCACAAAAAATTAGATTTGATACGAGTTTCTCACGGCTTCGCTCAAGGTGGATGCAAATGAGAATGTTTTCCCATCAAGATATCTGTTCTCCCCTTTGATCCTTTGTTCTCCCCAGAATACGTAGAACATAATGGTCTTGGTGAAGGATGAAACACAAAATCCTCAAAAAGCATAAATCACAAATCCACAAAATATTCAACCCAAAAACATTGAATATTCCACCACTCAAGATCAGTAGAAATCAACAAACAAAAAAAAGAACATGAACCTAGAAATCAACGGAGACGAGAGATGAGAGAGAGAGAGATGAGAGAAACAAGGACGAGAGAGTGAAGACGCCGATCTGAGAGAGAGATCGAGAAATAAAGAAGAAAGATTCAGAGGAGTAAGAGATGAAAGAGAGAAAGAGTGAGACGGAGAAGAGAGAGACGGGGGAGAAAATGCACTTTTTTCTAGAATAAAAATAAATAAATAAATATTATTTTAAGGAAAATGTTAGGGTTTCTCCCCATAGGTTCTCCTGACGTTCTCTTAATCTTACGTAAACACGACGAAGATAAAATAAAATCAGAAGCTCCACCGCCATTCTTTAGGCATTAACACCAAATTTTGTGGACTTAGACCAAAATTGAGGCATTAGTATCAAATTTAGGATGATCAAATCCATTTTGAATAATATCATTCTAAAGAGTTAACCTTCCACCCTTAGGTTTTAGTTTTGAATAAAAAAACAAGTTTTAAAGCATTAGAACATAATTATTAACTCATAAAAATTAATCTGTTAGAAAAAAAAATCGATGCTACAATTTTATTTTTTCTTAAATCATGTTCTACGTAAGACTAAGAGAACACCAGGAGAACAATATGGGGATAACCCCTAACAAACCCCTTATTTTAATGATATAAGAAAGATTTAAGGAAGATTTTCATATAGATTCTAAATTTTGGATATTTTTAGGCGTTCAAATGCTTGAAAAATGTTATCTATTAAAATTATGGTATGCTCCACTTAAAAAATTGAGTGTATTTTCATCGGGCTCTTGCTCTTTATGTTGTAAAAAAACTTTGAGCAAAAAGTTATCTTTTAAATTTTTGAAAAATAAGCATATTTACAAAAATAAAGATGAAGTCCGTAAGATGGAAAATTATTTTTGGTTATCTTCATAATATGCCACATTTTTAATAGGTAGCATTTTTCAAGCATTTAAATACCTAAAAATGCTTAAATTACGTTATTTAAGAATCTACAATTTTAAAGAAAATGTAGGAGATCTTGATCCAAAAATACCGCCTTAATAGTCCGTCAATTTTGGAATCGTGAAAACTAGCAATAAGTTGATCTTAATATCTTCATTATTGTGTTCTGGGATGATTGTTATCATATTTTTATAAATAAATAAAAAATGATAGAAGTTAATATTTTTTTTCATATTTACTCCATATAAGTGACTCAAAATTTGTAGGAAAATTATGAACGACATACGAAAAACTCTATAAATAATAAGAACCA
This sequence comes from Carpinus viminea, assembly GCA_013348765.1. Taxonomy (NCBI): domain Eukaryota; kingdom Viridiplantae; phylum Streptophyta; class Magnoliopsida; order Fagales; family Betulaceae; genus Carpinus; species Carpinus viminea. The sequence goes on along the minus strand of CP054674.1, from coordinate 37,862,424 downwards.
CAATCTATTAATTAGTAGATGGGAAAAAATAGAGTATCAGAACATTCTCTCACTTCGTCCAACAATACGGAAAGCATAATAATTGTACACCTGTCCGACTCCCCTGACAGTGGGATGGATTTGGCTTAGTATGCAATTTTTGAACGATTTATATTTAATTTCAAGTTTTTTTTTTTTTGAGAGAATTTCATGGAAGAAAATAGTAAAATTTGGACCGACAAAAGAAAAGCTTTGGTAAACCAAATTTGTGACATTGTGGGCTTGTACAGTAATGGATACACCGTCAGTGAGGAGAGCCAGTGCTGTTCGGCTGTGGCAAAAATCAAGGGGTTTTTTTGCCATCAATAGAAAATTGCCACCTAACCCACCTTTCTTTTTTTATTTCTCCCAAACCCTGCATCGTTGGTTTTCTTATTACCTCACGCATGCTTCTTCTTCTTTCCCTGGTTTTTTTCTTTTCTTTTTTTCTTCTTCTCCCTCATCCCTCATGCACGCTTCTTCCCCTAGTTATTTTCTTCTTCTTCTTCTCCCTCACCAGTGGCAGAACCAGGAATTTAGTGATGCGGGGTCCGAACAATATATATTACATCATACCGTTGATGAGTCATAACCATATAAAAATGTTACATGTTTATAAAATCATCATTAAAAACAATTTGGTACAGACATGAACAACGACAAAAAATAACAAAAAAGTTCCAAACAAGAACCTCATATCTTCTTCAAATTATGCCCAACTATGGTCTTTTATGGAATAAAAGTCATCTATTATCATCTCTGTAATCTAGTTTTTACAAATTTCATCGCAGAAAAAGCTCATATTTTTCTAAACCTTAAGAAAAATTTATAGATAAAAAATTAACCTGAAAAGTACATAGAAATATAAGAATTTTTTTACTCAGATTAGTTCTTAATTTCTTATTATCATTAGCAATTAAAATAACAACAATACCAACAAATAAATTAATTAAATCAATCTCATTAAATTAGGGGAAAGAAATCCAATAATCAAAGTAAACATATAACATATTTGATATTTCAATTCCTATTTTTCTAATTCTCTTCCTAGTTCTCAAGTTTGAAATTTTCCTGCATAAACTTGCGCAGTGTGCCGAGTGGAGAATGACAGAAAAAGGGTATAATATATATATAATTGGTAAGGAAAATTGCTTTGTCTTTTGGGGACTAATTTAAACTTTTGCAAGGACCAATAAGAGTATGATATATATAAAATATATATTTTGTATGAGTTTAAAATTTTTTTTGCAGGGTCCATGGTCCCCCCAAGGGTGCACGTGGGTTTGCCCCTGTCCCTCACCCCTCACGCACGCTTCTTCCCCTGTTTTTTTTTTTTTTCTTTTTTCTTCTTCTCCTCCTTCACCTCTCTGGCGACGGCACTCACCGACGACGGCTGACCCAACAGTGACCCACCATTTCCGGCCAAACCATTTCCGGCGAATTCTTCATTTCCGGCCAAACCCAACCGGAAAACACCGAAAAGCTCAAACCCAACCTCAAAAATTGATTATAATGCCTAAAAAATCGATTCTAATACCATAAAACTCGTTTCTAATGCCTAAAAACTAAAACCTAGGGAAGGTTAACCTTTTTGGGGATTTATCATCCTAAAAACCAAGAAAAAACTAAACCCACCGGAAGGAAAAACTAAAGAAAAGCCAAAGAAAAACGCCGGCGAGACCAAGTCGAGGGTCTCGGTGGTTGGCCAGATCTAGGCCGACCGTGAGTTTGTTCTGCACTGCCGTGGGTCGGTTCTGCTCCACACCACCATGGGTCTCAGGTTTCTTCCTTCCTTTTCCTTCTTTCTCTTTTCTTTCTTCTTTAGTTGAAAATTAGGTGCTGCAGGATGTATGGTGTTTTTTTGCATTTTTTTTTTCTTTATGTGAGGTGGCATCTTCTTATTGGTGGGCAGAAAACCCTTAGTTTCTGCCATGACCGAAGTGAAAATATTCTCGTCAATGAGTCACTGGTGAAGGGTGGTGCTACTGTTCAGTCATGGCAAAAAAACCCCACCTTTTTGCCCACCATTCATTAGTTGACACCTCACCCATTTAAGAAAATTACACAAACTAAAAATAAAATCAAAACACCCAATCAACAAATCAAGCCACCAAATAAATAACCCACCACCCACCTCTGGCGATGAACGCCGCCACCCATCGCCATTCGCCGCCCACCTCCGGCGACTTTTCCGACGAACAAAAAAAAAATCCGGCCACTGGGGGTGGTCGCGATCCAACGGCTGGGAGAGATCCGCCACCCCAAAGGGCCATTTTTTGTCTCTCGTGAATCAAAAAATCCAGCGAGCCTAAAAAATCGTTTCTAATGCATCAAAAATCGATTCTAATACCACAAACTCGTTTCTAATGCCTTAAAACTAAAACCTAGAGGGGAAGGTTAACCCTATTTGGAATTTTATCTTCCTAAAAACCCAAAAAAAAAAAAATCGACCTAAGGAAAAAAAAAAAAACCAAACCCAGACGACGAGACCTGGGTCGTGCAAGGTATTTGGTCACAGGCGAGATCCTTTCGGCAAGACCCAACCATGGGTTTCATCCTTCCGGCGAGATCCTTCCCTAAATCACCGAAAGGAAAAAAAATAATTAATTAATTAAAAATATCATGGGTCTGTGAGACCCAGCAGAGGGTCTCGGTGGCCGGCCGCTCTGCACCGTGGTCTTCCTTCTTCCTTCTCCTCCTTTCTCTTCTTTCTCTTTTCTTTCTTTTTTTTTTTTTTTTTTTTTTTTTGACATCGCCCACGCAAGGAGGAGGAGGGATTCAACTCAGACCTCCGCTATACTAATTTTCATGTATCATACCTCTTACATCTTTTCTTTCTTTGCTGCATCTCTTTTCTCTCTTCCGTGCGTCGTGTTCTCATGAGGTAGGAAGTAGAATTTTTTTTTTGCATTTTTTTTCTCTTATGTGAGGTGGCAATATGTGAGTGGTTGGCAAAAAAACTAACCTTTTTGCTACAACCGAATTGAAGTTATTCCCCACTGGTGAAACACTGCTCGACTGCTAGGCTACATAAAGTATTCTTGTCATTTTGGCAGTCTCAGCGAGAAGAGAGGCAAAAGAAATAAATGGCGCGCTGCGCTTGAGTCAGCGGATTGCTTTATATGTAGGCGTTGGTTGTTAAAGACCACCTCTAGCAAATCCAGACGGACTGCTGTATAGACGTAGCAGTAGCAGAAAGGAGTTCGTTTTTGTGGTATGTTCGTTTAGTTAATTTCACAAACGGTTTGTGCTCCATTTGTAAACATAGAGGACCTCTTCCAATCCATTGCATCTATCTTTCTTTTGCCCACGCGTAGAGAAAGGAGTCCGTTAATCTCTGTCACCCGCTCACACTTGTTTATAGGCCTCGATTGATATTTTTTCTTCTTCTTCTTTTGAGCTTCCTTCTGTTTTCTACAATCAGTAGAAATGAGGCACATTATGAGAGTAAGATCTAACTTCTCCGTATTCTCAATTTTGCTTCGAAGCCATTGTATTAGTTCCATCTCTTCTTGTGCCGCTGTTAAGCCCATCACTGATGTTCTTTTTAACTTGAGCCCTTCTACCCCCAACACTTTTTCAGCTATGGAACTTCACTTCAAATTTTTGTCGTCTTTTACTTCTTTTCCAAACGCAAAGTATGGGCCTTCAATAGAAACCCAAGAAGATGCTATTAGTGATGGCGATGATAACGACAATGATAAAGACTATGAAGATGATGAAACCCACTTCAAAGGATTGAGTTTGGAAGATGAGGGTCTCGCCCGAGACATTACCGCAATTGTGGATATCTTACGTGAACTGGGAAGCAGTCCATCTGAGACAAAATACAAGCTTTACCATAGCGGGATTAGCGCCTCATCAGAATTGGTGGTTGGGGTGTTGCCACGGGTTCGCAACGATTGGGAAGCAGCATTCACATTCTTTCTGTGGGCTGGCAAGCAGCCGGGTTACGCTCATTCTGTGCGTGAATACCATTCCATGATCTCTATTCTTGGGAAGATGAGGAAGTTCGACACTGCGTGGGCCTTGATTGATGAAATGAAAAGGGGTACCACTGGTCCATCTCTAGTGACTCCTCAGACTCTCTTGATCATGATTAGGAGATATTGTGCTGTACACGACGTGGGGAGGGCTATAAATACTTTCTACGCCTTCAAACGGTTTAAGTTTGAAGTTGGGATCAATGAATTTCAGGGCCTTCTCTCTGCCCTTTGCCGGTACAAGAATGCAAAAGACGCTGAGCACTTGCTCTTCTGCAATAAGAATGTGTTCCCCTTTAATACCAAGAGCTTTAACATTATCCTCAATGGATGGTGTAATGTGATCGTTAGTCCCCGAGAGGGAGAAAGAATTTGGAGGGAGATGGGAAAGAGAGGCGTCCAACATGATGTTTTCTCGTACGGAAGTCTCATATCTTGTTACTCAAAAGCAAGTAATCTGAATAAGGTGCTCAAGCTCTTTAACTGGATGAAGAAATTGAACATTACACCGGATAGGAAAGTTTACAATGCTGTCATTCATGCTCTTGCAAAAGGTAGGCTTGTTAAAGAAGCTATCAATCTCATGAAAACGATGGAAGAGAAGGGAGTCAACCCAAACATTGTCACTTATAACTCAGTGATCAAGCCTCTTTGTAGGGCCCGGCAAATAGAAGAAGCTAGAGAAGTATTTGATAAGATGTTGCACCAGGGCCTCTCCCCTACGATTCGGACTTACCATGCCTTCCTCCGCACTTTAAGGACTGGGGAAGAAGTGTTTGTGCTCTTGGAAAAGATGAAAAAGATGGGCTGCCACCCAAATACTGATACTTACATAATGTTGATTAGGAAATTTTGCCGATGGCGCCAGCTTGATAATGTCTTCAAGTTGTGGAGCAAGATGAGTCAGAATGGAGTCAACCCTGATCGAAGCTCATATATTGTGCTCATACATGGGCTATTTTTGAACGGAAAGTTGGAGGAGGCACACAAATATTATACAGAGATGAAAGAGAAAGAGTTCATGCCAGAACCAAAGACAGAAAAGATGCTTCAGGCTTGGCTGTCTGGTAAGTATACATCAGAGTGTCAGATGACAGATTTAGAGTTCAATCAACTAAATTGTAGTCAATCGGGCAAGAATAGCAGAGTCATATCTAGGAGAGTTGATCAGGGAAGGGATTTTTGCCGCCAACCTGAAACTAGAAGAGTTGTAAGAGACCGGGGCTTTTCTTTTTGGGACCAGTAGGTTCTCATGTGATAAGAAGTCTCAATAGTTTGAGGTTTGTCTATAAACAGGACTGGGTAATTACTACCGACCTCCAGCATTGAGTTGCCCAAGAACTTCATGCAGGTGTGCAGTGTTTTTTATCCTCATCATGATAAGATATTAAGATGCATCCTAACTATTTGCTTTTGTTGTTAGAAATCATAGTAAAGCACTCAAATGTTGATGTTTCATAAATTAACCTAACTTGAGCACACCTTAAAATCACTATTTGGGTGTCTACAACAAAGGGGTGCGTAAGCTGCATCATCTTTAATAGCTGGTGAATACATTCCTTCCTGTGTTTGTTGAGTGTAGATACATCTAATAGAGGCTTTCAATCATCACTGAACATCCTAACATATTTAAGTGACAAAAGATATAGTTATTAAAGGTAAAAAAATTGAAAAGGGAATTTAGAAATTAAAAAGAAAATTTGTTTTAACATGCATACATGAATACAAAGGACATTTGCATTGAAGGGTAAGTGCTACTGACATTACGATTATATGTATGTTTCCATGGACATGTTGTGTTTTCTTGTATTGTGAGAATGTGGTTGACTCATGAAGTCATTTTTAGCTATCTTTTGCCGTACTTAAGTTATAATCATTGAACTTACAAGAAAAAATATAATTATTGGATGAAGGATCAAGAGATGTATGATTTACATGTGCTATTGGATTTCTTTTGCCCATAGTTTGTGGTTAAATGGTTAAATTTCAACTTTGGTGGGTGTGATAGGTGGAAAAGAGTTAGTAGGAGTTGTTGATGAAATAAAATTGAATATAGCTGGAGTTTTAATGGTGGAAAAGCAGCAGGAAATTGAGAAAGTGTTGCCGGATTTTCAGGACAAACTATTTCTCATGATTTTCAGGACACAAACTATTTCTCAGGATACTCAGGACACAAACTATTTCTCAGGATACTCAGGACACAAACTATTTCTCAGGATACGGTTGTTTAGCTGAAGGCTTAGAGTAGAATAGTATGAAAACAGATTTTATGTTTAAAAGCTATGAGGGCTATTTGTGGGCTAAAAGGCAATTATTGTTTTGTGGCTTATTAATTTCAAGGAGAAGAACAAGTAATGATCAAATCCTAGGCATCGTATATTGATTCCCTTGGGACTCACTCCTGGGTTTAGAATTGTATCATTCATTTTTTATAGAGAGTTTCCTAGCTGCTGCGTAATTTCTCTAAACTGACCCATTAATTGAAAGTGCATCATGGATGCATACAGGGTGCTGGTAACTTCTAACTTTAATAGGGCTACGACTTCAAATTTAGTTACTTTGACTTCTAAAAATCCATCTTAAAATTACTATGGACAAACATAATAGTAAATAAATTTACCTACGTCTAGTTTCTAACATAATAGGACCTATGGAGTATGGACCACCACTATAGCTCGTGTCCAACAAATCCAAAATAATTGGAATGCCCTTCACTTGAAAGCTTAAAGAAAGCTCTAAAAGGACAGAACCAGCAGATTTCTAATGTGAGGAAACATACCAGACTATGAAGGATCTCAAGTGGGTCTCACGATTAGCTGGTTAGAAAAAAGTAAATAAAGGAGGGGAGAGAGGGTGATGTCAATTGTCAAATGATGCTGAGGCTACTTGGTACCTTGAATAGGTTTGCTAAATGATCATGAGTCTTATTTCCTATGCTTCTTAATTGGCATTAATTAACTGCTGGTTCAGATTTCTTTTAGTTTATTTATTTATTTTTCTGTTAGGGCCATTTTTGCAATTTTCTGAATCTATGGATACATGCTGTTATTGTTTTGTTCCTTTGGCTATTTTAGATTTTATTACGTTATTGGGTTTTTATTTGTGGATTTTACCAGTTATTTAATTTGGTTTTAGAAATCAAAAGTCCTAGGAATCGAAGCCTTATTACGATAAGTTTGAAATGCCTATGCATGTGTTGTTGTTTAGTTGGTTTCTATTCAATCAATACTTTGCTTCTAAGAATTTTCAGCAAAGAATGCTCTTGAGGGTTGCATGATGCAAGCCTCTGAAACTTTGATGTTATTGCTTAAATCAAATTCCATATGCATATCTATCGTCTGTTCACCTAAAACCTTTTGAGAAATGCACTAAAGGTCCTTCGTTGCTTCTATCATAAGTCAGTTTCTACTTGGCCTGTCTTTGTTTGGTCACTCTGTATAAAATACCATTCAAACTTGTCAGTGTTTGATTCGTGATGTGATCATCTGTCATATATACCTTTATTTCTTTTTCGTGTGATAAAAACTCATGACAGGATTGCTGCTTTTTTACTCTGTAGCAAGAGGGACTTGTTTGCAATATATTTGTGTGTTATTGATGCTGATCGTAACCTATGTGGATTCGAGAGGGTGTTTGGCAGATTGGAGCTTTACTTCTGTTCATGGACTTCGTTAACTTCAGTTTAATCAGCTACTGCCTACTGCCCTGGTCGGGTACCATTTAAAGTTGAGTACCGAGTTTAGGGAGTTTTGTAGTTTCTTAGCTGGTGAGCTCATGCCATTATGTCTAATGATCATAGCGCTTCTATTGCAACAATTTGTGTTGGGCTACGTTGTTGTCACTAGATGCGTGTTGACGAATTTCATGCTTAGCAATATTTGTGGCTGGAACTTAGTTCGAGGTATTAAATTATTTCAGAACATTATGGAAATGTTTCAGCAGCATAAAAAAAATAATAAAAGGAAAACAATAAAAATGTAGTTAGAAATGTGTCCTAGCACCCGAAGGCAGAACCCCCCAACCAAAAAATGGAAAGAAAAGAAGAAGCATAATTACAGTTTAATTATACGTGAACGAGTTTGGTGTGGAAATCTGACGTGGCTCTTGCCACGTCAAGGTGCAGAAAGATGGGAGTGAAGCAAAGAGAAGTCGGATAGAAATCAAGGAGTATTTATCCTCATCTCTCATTTTGCGGAAGTTACTGTCTATATTTAAGTAGCCATTATGCTAAAAGTAGCTGGTGAACTATTTGGATTTTCCCCTCGTCGAGTACTAATGCCGTTTCCTTGTCTTGTTCCTTTACGTTGGTCTTTGTGGTCTAATTGGGACTTACGATTCAAACTTTGTCATCTTGGGCTACTAGGCTCGTTTACCTAAGCCGGACTGGTCGTGTATATATGGTCTATCAATCCACATCTTAAAGGGCATTACGCAGAGTTTTGTTACAAGTCTATCTTGTGTTCATCTTAAGTTCATTCGAGAATGATGTAACTATTAAAATCATCATTGAGCTTGTGATTGATCAATGTTAGATTTTGATCAAATAGTAATTTTAATATCCACATCATCCTTGGATGGACTTAAAATGAACACCAAAGGGACTTCTAGAATTACTCCATTGCGCATTACGTAACTCCTCCCCAGTGAAGCATAGTTGATATGTGTTATTGCTAGTGTTGTAATTGAACCAAGCCGAATATTGAATGTTGAAGCTCCTGCCTCATTTTCTTTGTCTAACATTTTGCTAGAAGGTTATTCTCTCTTAGTTATCTTGGCTATCAACAATTCTAATCTCTGTGCTGACTAGCCGATTGCTCCTAGTGTGGATGACATTATTTCTAATATTTTCCTCTCTTTGCTCTTGGTAGACTACTAGGGTTTATAGGAGAGCCGATATTCGAGCATATTCTGTTGTCAAATGGGTCGCTTCTTATTATTGTTATGGAAGCATTTTCACTTTTTTTTTTTTTTTTTTTTTTGTAAAAATCAAGAGTGAAAAATATCAGTCTTTATCCCTCCCCTTTTATTCCTTTATTTGTAGAGAATATATATACGAAACAGCCTAAAAAAATTGGTGTGCATCGAAAAGTTAATTCATCAGGGTTCATGAAAAGGCCCTTACATGTTGAAAATATGATGTATATCTTTTATCTCAGGCAATTCGGGGTAAAAATAAATAAATAAATTTGTTATGATGGTTATTGTTAGGCGTAACTCACTTTGAAGGTCACAAATGGGAAACAGATGCTTTAGCATTTGAAATTGGATAAGTAGTATCCAGTGGATTAGGTGAACTACACGTGGAAAACTACGGGGGGGGTCACAATCAAAGACTTTTTTGGAGGTGGAAATAAGCTAATAATAATAATAATAATAATAATAATAATACGTGTTCATATGTGTCACCCATGCTTGACTAGTCAACTTTCCCTTAACAAACTCAATGCACACCCAGTGGAAGGCGATGGGCTACTTGGACATGACTCATGGGTGCCATGGCACTTGGGCAGGGTAATATACTGATATATATATATATATATATATATAGAAGGTGACGGGCTACTTGGTCATGACTCATGGGGGCCATGGGCAGGGTAATATATATATATATATATTGCATTTTTGACATGTGAGTATATGAAGTTTATGCGAACAAGTTAACCAAGTATGTAGGAAAGCAAAGGAGGTGGAGGGAAGAACCTTTGAACAATAATAATAATATCCCCAGCTGAGCTGTTACATTCTTTTACGCATGTGACGTAGGATTCAAGAGTTAAATTCACCTATTAATTCGTGCATTGAAATGAAACCAAAGGTAAAGCGAAGGCCAATGTGGGCAGACCAAACAAATAAAAGCATCTTCAAACTTGAAAGGAGATATGTATGAATGAGGAGTTGTACGTGGATAATCAATCATCACCTTTAATTTGGTTATTCTTTTCTTTTAGCAGATGCTGCCAAGGCACAAGGCCTACCACTTCTCTCTCTCTCTCTCTCTTTTATTTTTTATTTTTTTGTAGAAGCCAACATCCATCTCACTCCATTGCTCACCCACCTCGTCCTCTTTGATCTTTTCCTTATTACGCAAGTCTCCGCTCCGCACATTTAGGAATATTTTTGCGGCTCATTATTCTGAAACCACGACCCGCTAAATTTGACTACCGATAAGTGTTTCAAGAAAAGTTAACCGCGGCCACACTTCCAAATTTTTTTTTATATTTTTAATAATATTGTTTGAATCCTTCTTTACGGCTTGCATTCTGATTTTGTTTTGGAAAAATCTTTCGATCTCCTTCTTAATTTGTTTGGTATCTGTTAGTTTACGATGACCAAATCAGAAATGACAAAAATTCCTCCTACTCACTCCTTAACAACCCACGAGTTACGTAAAACTATTCCGATTATTTAATTTTTTATTTTTCAGTCTATATAAGCTAGCTATTCCGAGGGTTAACTCTTGTAATAGTCGTTGTCGTGGTTTCTTCCTGGAAGCTAGATCCGTTGATGAACATACATGATCTTTGTGTCTACAAATTAATTATTAGATATTTATGGAGGGGGATCGACCTAATTATAATTTAATGAAAGATGGAAATTACTCTTCCACATGCTTGAATTATTGAGGGAGTCCTTGTAACAAACAAGATATGGCCAGTGATTTTAGCTAGCTAGCTAGGATCGATCGATGGAAAATTAAGCAGATTACTTGGAATATATATATATATATATAGGAAGTAGAAATTGGAATGAAGTCTGTATATCAATAATGTGAGTTAATTGTAGTTATACTTACAAATTAAAGATAACTTGTTCTGGAAACAGTGCATGCATCTATGCCACCAGCAGGATATGGAATATTCCTAATTGTGGATGATGATCTCAACTCACTAATTAAAATCTGTTTTCTAGGAGAAAGTTGGGCCCCATAATATAATATAATATAATATTGTATTCCATCCAATCTTACCAACCCCCGTTGATCCATCATCCATCCACTCTTAATTCTTAAACGCCCAACTGATCTTTTGTTTCCTTCTTTTGGTTGCTGCATATATAGTGCGCGGATACTCATGTAATAATTAATTTTACTCATAAATTAAATAATATATATATATATAACACTATGATTTTCGTTGTAACAATGCTCATGGAAGTCATGCATCAATCTATTGTATATGTTTTTCGAAAAATGCTTCAATGCATTCTTCTAACTATTTACTCACCATATCATGTGAGTGTCTTGGATTTTTTTTTTTTTAAAAAAAAAAGTTTAATATACAGAGATGGTAGGCAGATGGTTAAGAAAATGCATTGAAGCATTTCTCTATGTTTTCCTTTCCAGGGGTTCTCTCTTCTCTAGCTGCTTAATTAGTTTCTGATTTGTTTAGGGTTTAGCTCATTTTTAGACAAAGTAAAAGTCAAATAAGATACGATATAATTACGGCATGTTGAGAAGAGTAGGACTAACACAGAAGCACGCGTGGGCGTGTGGGGCCGAGGGCACGTGTCAAGTTTCTATCTGAAGGCACCCCCCATCTTAGCCCCAGCCGCCATCTTCAGCATACGTGAACCAGGAAAATATGGCGAAACGACAAAAAAAGTTGGAAGGAAAAGAATTAAACCAACAGCTGGCAAGCACAAACAACAAAATGTAGGGCCCCACCCCACCGAGAATGCAACCGATCCCCCCTTTGGCCTAATCTCTTTGTCCACGTCCCGACAAAATTCCTTCAACAATAAAACCCCTTCCCTTCTTCCCCTCCCAAAAATTTCAATCCTCCTTTCTTTCCCTTGTTGAGTTGGCCGCCACAACGTACACTAGTTTCTATTTGGTTTTGAGTTTTAGCATTTTAATTGTACAACACGAGGGCCAAGACACTTGTTTCTATCAGGCAATATGGAGAACCCTCAATCGCCCCTGCCACCAGGCTTTAGGTTCCACCCAACAGATGAAGAGCTCATCCTTCATTATCTGAGCAAAAAGGTGGCTTCCACACCCTTGCCGGTTTCCATCATCGCGGAGGTTGATATCTACAAGTCTGACCCATGGGACTTACCAGGTTTGTCTTTTATATGTTATACGAATTCATTTAATTTTATCAAATACCATGTTGCAGTACTAGTGATCATGATAATTGATACATATATATATATATATGTGTGCGCGCGCGCGCGTATTTCATCAGCCAAAGCTGCGTTTGGTGAGAAAGAATGGTACTTCTTCAGTCCTAGAGATCGCAAATACCCAAATGGTGCCAGGCCAAACAGGGCAGCCGCTTCGGGGTATTGGAAGGCAACTGGTACAGACAAAACCATATTGACATCATTAGCAGGAGGAGGATGCCACAACATTGGTGTGAAGAAGGCCCTTGTGTTCTACAAGGGAAGACCACCCAAGGGAGTCAAAACCAATTGGATCATGCACGAATATCGCCTTGCCCAACCCCCCATCGTCTACAACAACAAACCCTTGAAGCTTAAAGATTCGTCCATGAGGGTGAGCAGCACACTCAATTATTTGTCACCTTTCTCTCTATCCACACGCAAAACACAACACTTTCGAAAATGACCCGAGATTTTTGTTGCACTATCATCTTAATTAGTTAGTTTAATTAGGGCGCGCATTTCGGGATATTATTGCTCCCTCCCTTTAAAAACAGTTTTATCACCGTGAATTGTAAATTTGTAATAAGGAAATTGTCTCGTACACAAAAGTATCCACAAAGATTCGACAAAGGATTATTTGCTAGTAACTCTGTTTTTCGAGTCTCGCAAACAGATTTAGCGTTTATAGACGTTTGATTTGCAACTAAGACTTTTTAGCTGATGCTCTTCTCAGTTAGACGATTGGGTTCTTTGCCGGATCTACAAGAAGTCCATTACTACTTTACCTCCAACAGCTGATCAACAAGAAGAAGAAGAAGAAGAAGAAGAAGAAGATACCATTTTACCAAGCCTTAAAAGTCCCCTCGGCCACAACACTCTCATGCCCCAGAAATCTTCTTCTTTCTCAAACTTATTCGATGCCATGGACTACTCCTTGCTAAGTAGTTTACTATCCGACAATTATTGTAACCCACCTGGACTCGAATCAACACTATTCAATTGGGGGAGTCTAGACCAGCTGCCTTTACCCAATGACTCCACAATCACTAGCACCTCCACCAGCACCAGCAGCTATCTGTTTCAAAAGCTCCCTCAACTCAACTATTTAGCTCCAAATACGGAAAACCAGCTCAAACGCCAGCATTCCAACTTGGATGAGGATATGTCATACCCAGCAAAGAAACGCATGACTTCCTGCAGTTTCGGTAACAGCACCAGTCAATCAGACATTCCTCAGTACAATATATTAAACCAGTCATTCTTCAATCAGCAGCTACTTTTGAGTCCTCATCTCCAATTTCAAAAATAAGGAGAAAAAAAAACACACACACACATGTATAAACAGGTAGGAAGATGTCAATTAAGTATGGAATTGGAGGGGGGGAAGGATACTGGTTCTAATAAGTCCAAAGATTCTCGAAAAGAACGTCGGAGTTTTTTATGAAATCATATATACATGATTTTTGTGCCCATGGCCAAGTCTTGGGTTGGCAGACAGAATTCATAACTGTACAGATAATATATTTGGTTTGATTGCTGCTATGATCATATGATCTTCTTTTGTTTGAGAAAAAAAAAATAGAGAAGAAGAAGAAGCATGATATATATGCATTATTGGTCCACTACAGTTTGACATAAGAGAGCTTTGCGTACTTATGGTTAGTTTTAGAGCATGGGTTTGATCAAAAGAGATCAAATGATCGAATAGCGACACAACTTTTTTGATACAACTTTGACTCAATTCTTCTAGAGCTAGAAACGAAAGTACGAAGTAAATAACATTCTATGTGATCTTTTTTTTATTTGGTATTTTTTATTAAAAAAATGGTATTTTTCTTCATAATAAAACAAAATAAAAGAAAAAAAAATAAAAATAAAAGAATAAAACAAAATAAAAGATTAAAAAAAAACAAGTCTGAAATAATAACATCTTATGTGATCTTTTTTTGATATTAAAAAAATGATATTTTTCTTCAAAATAATGACCAGTTTTTTTTTAAATGACAATTTTTTAAAGAAAAGGAATTTTTTCTTTTATAAAAAAAAGTCCACGTAGGATGTTATTAATTCAGAATTTTTTTTGTTTAAATGACCATACAAAAAGAAAAGTTATGTTAGAAAGTTTATAAACCTTGCGTGATAAATATTTCTTAGAATTCGTAAATTATTCTAGGAATAGAATCAATGAGGTAATACCCAAAAAAATATCTTTGATGTATATAATACGTTAGGAATTATAGAGAATATTAAGCTATACATCAAAGTCTTCATTATTTTTGTTTTATAAGATTTCTCAATCAAGGTAATATTTATCTTGGTAATTAAAGTTTTTAAGATTGTATTTGAGCATTTCCATAAGATGTTTTAAAGAGCTTATATTTAGGAGTGCTGCTATCCGGTTGCCAAATTTTGGCAGCCTAGCGTTTGCCAACTTGCTTTTTCTTTTTTCATCATTAGTGTTTATGTTTATGTTTATATTTATGCATTCTATATGTTTGATAAAATTTCCATGAAAAAGAGCAAGTTTTTTGAGTTGTATTTTGAGATATTTGAGTGATATTAGCTATATTTCCATGAGCTAATATTTGAGTTTTAATGCTTCAAAACTCGTTTCTGGATTCAAAATTAAAACTTAACCCTTTAGGGATGGTATCATCCTAAAATGATTTAGTCATCCTAAATTTGATGTTAATGCTTCAAAACTTGTTTCTGAATTTAAAACTAAAACTTAGGGATAGAAGGTTAAACCTTTAGAGATGATATCACCTTTAAACAGATTCGATCATCCTAAATTTGGTGCTAACGTCTCAAAACGCTATACCGATTTTATATAATTTTACTGATACCAATTTATGAGCAGTTACCAAAATAGGAGAAGATAGAGATTTTTGTAAACCTTTTATTTATTTATTTATAATATAATAGATTTTTGGTAGACGCTGGGATGACCCACGTTTGCCGAAAATCTCTACTCTTTTAGTTACAATATTGCATTTGAGCATTTCCATAAGATGTTTTAAAGAGCTTATATTTAGTTACAAGACTTTTTACTCTCCAACATATGAATGTCTCAAAACGCTATACTGATTTTATATAATTTTACTGATACCAATTTATGAGCAGTTACCAAAATAGGAGAAGATAGAGATTTTTGTAAACCTTTTATTTATTTATTTATTTATAATAAAATAGATTTTTGGTAGACGCTGGGATGACCCATGTTTGCCTAAAATCTCTACTCTTTTAGTTACAATATTGTATTTGAGCATTTCCATAAGATGTTTTAAAGAGCTTATATTTAGTTACAAGACTTTTTACTCTCCAACATATGTTTCAAAATAAAATGTTTGCTATATTAAATCGTTGGATAACTAAAATACTATTATATGTAATTTTGAAAGTTGAACTCTCACCCTATTATATGCTTAACAACTTAGAGATTTTCTTGAGATCATTAAACCACCACCACAAATGAAAATGGTATATATATATATATATATGTATGAGAAATAATAGGTCGTTTAATCAAATATTCTAAAGAAATTCATTAATTAACAAATGCTTTAATCTAGCTATGTAATCATGCATGTTCATGTATCATGCATGTTCATTTTGGAACCAGAAATAATGGGTCTTCTTTCTTAAATGCTAAGGCAACTCGAACCCACGTTCGATCATGGATCCATGGAACAAAAGATGAAGCAATATATACACGTTGGATTTCACTCACGGTACGGTCTTACCATAATTCCTCATCATACCTTGGGGGCCCTCGATCTCTTGATGTTTTACTTGCTCCTCCAGTCCTCCTCCTTTCCGTTTATTGGTTTTTTTTTTTTCCTTTGTTTATACTCCATTTTATCTCATGATATTATGCTCTTTCACACAAAAACATAACACACGCACACACATATAAAATTAGAAATAGATCAAATGAAATAAATTTGCTTTTCTAAGTAAAAGAAGATGATCCTATATATTTTACTTGCTAAAAGAAATTTTTAAGAAAAAAAAAATTAGCTATCTTGCTCATCACAAAAAGTTATTTTGGTTCACGATTTGTTTTTTTCTTAATTAATATAGCCTCTTCTTCCTCCATTTTCTTCTCATGCAAATTCTAAAACATTGAATCGTAGTAAAAGTTTTTAAGTACAAGCTTGACTCTACCCATTTCAATTAAAATAGTACTTCTCATGTGTTGTTTGGGAAAAGTATTCAAATATTAACTAAATAATTAAATTTTTATTTTCCCATCAGGGTAAGTTTTGGATGTAAGTGGGGGGATTTAACATGATAAATGCTATTGTACCAACCAATATCGAGTTATAGAATTGGAAATGGCGCCCTTGCATCAAAATATGACATGAGAGCTAGTTCCATTATTGCCTCAAACGGACTTTTGGTTGCAAATGGGTTTACGCTATTAAGTTTAATTATGATTGTTCAATTGAATGATCGAAAGCTCGTTGGGTTGCTAATTAGGGCTATACACATACATATGATATTCATTACAATGAGGCATTTTCTCCGGTTGCCAAAATTTATTATGTTCGTGTACTCTTTTTTTTCGGCTGCTAATCTCAATTAGCCATTTTTTTAATTGGATGTCAAAAATATATTTTTACATGGAGACTTACACGAGGAAGCTTATATAGAACAATCAGCCTGGTTTGTTGCTAGGGGGTATGAAGATCGTGTCTCTTAAGTATTTTGTAAAAAAATTATAGGGTCTTAAGCAATTACTAACAGGTTCTTGATACAAATAATCCTAAATTGATAGTTTAAATCAATTTAAGGAGAATATTGGCTCAATTAAAAAATTGGGACAAACATTACCAATCTGATGATACTTTTAGGAGTAGGTAGACTTTCACCAAAACGCTTTCAAATCTTTTACAAAAGCAGATAATAGATCTAACCCAAATTAGGTCCTCGACCTTGAGTAGTAGTTGAGAGACCAACGGATTAGGATTCCTTATATTTTTAAATCTAAGCCATTCATTATATATAATGGTCTATATAAATACAAGGTTTGTGTGAGCATCTACTACAGCCTTTTCAAAGTTATTTTTTGGTTATTTTGGAGAGGTAATTTAACCAAAAATGCTTAAAATGTCACTTTTCAACCTCTTCATTTTAACCCAAAAAAAAAAAAGATGAACAGTAAATCTTCAAATATAAAATTAACTATTCATTCATCTATTTATTAAACAAATATATTTGATCTCTCTTCCTTTTTACTTTTCATTTCTCACTTCTTTTTTTTCTCTTTCTTTCTGCAACTCTTTCCCCCCCCTTTTTTCTTTCTCTCTCTCAGCATTTGGTTTATTTCTCCTTTTTTTTTCTCTCTCAGCATTTGATTTTTTTTTTTTCTCTCAGCATTTTGCAGCATTTGGCTTCAAAATTTTGAAAATATGACTGCTAGGATAAGACACAAATTAAAAAATATGACCGTTAGAAAAAGTACAATTTTTTTAAAATATTACTGTTAGAATAAGACAAATATTCTTAAAATAGATCATTAGAAAAATAAAAACATTCAAAAATATAAAAGTTAGAGAAAATAAACAAATATTTAAAAAATAATATTTAAATGAAATAATGAAAGTAAATTGTAAAGTAGTGAGACTGAAATGGGTGCTCTAAAAATGTGAATTGTTAAAAATACAAAAAATGTACTTTTAGTTATTTTGAAGAGTAATATTTGAAGAGACTGTTGTAGATATTTACCAATGCAAATAAATTTTACATTTTTTAGATCGTCAGAAGTTATCAAGGACTCAAATTAAAAAATTTAAAAATCTCATATTTTAAAAAATCTAAAGAAATCTCAATCCAAGACCAACTGTGGATCGGGAATTTAAGGGGAATCTTTAATAATTACGTATTGTTAGTATGTGTTCCTAATTATTATTTTTAACTCCAAGGAATTGGCTTAATGGTTGAGGTATGTGGTCTTAGGAAGCATCAAGCCCATATATCTCAAGTTTAAGACTTGCTAGATGCAAACGGGTTAGAGCCACACTCCCTCATGTAAAAAGTTAGCGATTAACCTTGATTTATGTAAGAAAACTTTTAAGGATGTGGTATATCGGTCCGAGGTTAACTCTGAACGATTCCGAATGGTCCTTCTTCATCATGATCTTTGTAAATATATATATAATTTTTTTCCCTTAACTTTTTTCTGAGCAATAGCAAGTAAAGTAAATGAGCATTCAAAAAAAACGAAAAAAAAAAAGTAAGTAAATGATGCTGTTGTCACGTACTTCCATACTGGGTCCCTCGTCGGGCCTATCAATAAATGATTACATGTGAGTGGCCAGTGGGGGCACAGAATAATAGAAGTACAGAACGACATTTCTGAGACACCGGGAGAAATTAGGATACATATCATTTTTTTTATACGATCGGTTAATTTGATATAAATTCAAAATAAAATTAATGAGTTAAGATTAAATTGTTTAACTTGTTTAATTTAATAGACTAAATTAGGATACACATGTAACATAAAATTAGTAAAAAAAAATTTAACCAACTTAAGTAAATTAATTCATATAATCTTATACATGGGTAATTACTATGCCAGGTAATAATAAAATATAAAAGTTCAAAGGGGTAACTCAATTAATTGAAAACTATGTTTTATGAATTGAAAGTCACTAGATTAAATTTATATATTTTTCTTTCTTCTTATTATGTAGACATGTAAAAATAAAAAAAAATAAAAACTTGTCCATATAATTTGGCTTAATAGGGAATTTTATTTGATTAGAAATAGCTTCTTCTTCTTTTGTTTTTGTCCTTTTTTTCTCTTTTTTTAATGAAGTAAGAACATACACATTTAGCTTTAAATTTGAAAAGATAAACTCTTTTAAAAAAAAAAAACAAAAATTGAAGATTTATTTTTAAAATAAATCGAATATTAAACTCTTTATATTTTTCTTTATTTTAGTTAAATTTTATTATTATTTTTAATTCTTTTCTTGTTCTTTGTAGATGAGAAAAAAAGAAAATAAATATATAAGATTAACAAATTAAATAGTTTTTACTTTTTGGTACTTGATATTTAAAGAGTGTTAATTAAAGTTAAATTTAAAATAGAGTAAAAAGCTTCTTTTTAATTTTTATGAATTTTTTAAAATTTTTAAAGAAAAATCAAATTTAAAGAGTCGTTATTTTCCAACGTCGTTCTTTAATTCAATGATAATTATTTGCTATTAAAAAAAATAATAATTTTTTTTTAAAAAAAAATAAAAGCCTTCTCTCTCTCTCTCTCTCTCTATATATATATATATATTTTTTTTTCATTCCATTATTTATTTCTTTCTTTCTTTGGCAATTACCTTTTAAAACAGTCCTGAGGGTTGAGATCATATTACATTGGAATTCCAGACAAAAAAAAGAAAAGAGGAGAAAGAATCAGAGTGGATGATGGAGTTCCCATTTGGGCATCAGTCTCACACCCACCACCACCGACGGGGGGATGATGATGATGATGATGGAGGAGAAAGAAGGGAGAATTACCCACCTCCAGGAACAACTGCCTTTGATCACGCACCACCTCCACGACCTCCTCCATCATATTACGGGGAAGATGAACCACCACCTCCACGGCCTCCTCCATCATATTACGGGGAAGATGAAACACCACCTCCTCGACCTCCTCCATCATATTACGGGGAAGATCAACCACCACCTCCACGGCCTCCTCCATCATATTACGGGGAAGATCAACCACCACCTCCACGACCTCCTCCATCATATTACGGGGAACATGAACCACCACCTCCTCGACCTCCTCCATCATATTACGGGGAAGATCAACCACCACCTCACCTTACCCACGCCTCCCACACCTCCCACGTGCCACCACCTCCACGCCACTCCCAAGAATTCGATAGCTACTCTGCTTTTCCATCAGGATCTGAACCACCACCTCCTGCTTATACCACTACTACTTATGTGGAGCATGTTGCTCATGATACTGAAACCCATCATACCCATCGTCCGCATTTACCCTCCTTCCTTCACCATCAAACCCACCAGCCTCCTATCTCTGACCTCTCCAGCAAACGGACTTTCAGGGTCTTCTCCAAGGCCGATCCCAACTACTCCCTCACTATCGGAGATGGCCATGTCATTCTTGCCGCATCTGATCCGTCCAATGACTTCCAGGTTTGTCTCGCACACTCTTCACTTCATCTCTCCCTATTTACTTCATTATTATCTTACGCTAATATTCGATTTGCTTTGATCTGGCTGTTTAAGTATGTTTATCTGGGTTTGGTTTGAAACTGTTTTTCTGGGTTTGGTTTGGTTTCATCTGGGTTTGGTTTCAGCACTGGTACAAAGATGAGAAGTACAGCACAAGGGTGAAGGATGAAGAGGGCTTTCCCTGCTTTGCTCTTGTTAACAAAGCCACTGGTCAGGCCATCAAGCACTCCATTGGAGCCACTCATCCGGTAAGATATCCATATTAAATTAAAGAAGCTCTGATCCTATTCCTACGTTGACATTTTGGTTCTGCCATCTCATTTCATATCCCTTTTTTCTTTGAGAGGTGAGAGGGTTAGTTGGTTTTAAACAAATTAGCAATTGATTCTTTCAATGTGTGATTGTTCCAAATGTTTCAACAGTTACATTATAGATTTAAGAGCTACTACTCTTTCCAGTTTGCGGTGTTCTTCTCATTTTATTCAATGGTTTCTTCTCCTTATGATATATCATCTGATTAGAAACTCTGGCCAACTTCAGATGCTGAGAATAAACAGAAATATACCTTCTGTGTTGTATCCAGTAACGATTTTTGGGAAGTTTTCAGGATAAATTGATAAAGGAGAGACTTTGGTTGGTCCTGGTAGTTCAGGACTCTAATGTGTTAAATTGCACGATCCGGTATGTTTCAATGCTGTTTGTTTTTTAGCTACCGACAGCTTAAGTTCTCTCAGCCCAAGGATTTTCTTACTAATTGCAGAAATCATTGCTTCCAGGAAAAAGTTTGATATCTTCCCCTCTGTCTCTCATCTCATATATATCTTTTCTCTCCTGCTATTGTGAGATTGACAACTGTTGAAAGTAGTTGTCAAAATCTCACATTTGTTTTTGTGCCATACAAACTTAAATGATTGCTGTTCATGACCACAGTTTTTAATCACCTTCTGATACAATAGGTTTTAAAGGGCTTTCAATTTGTGCACTTGAAATGCTGAAATAAGCTTAGACCTTCCCACCCCTGTTCCTATTTCCCATTCCAAATTTGATTTGAGTGCAGAGGGTACCATGAGTTCTCTCTTGATCTGGCATGCTCCCGCACCTGCACCCACTTTACAATCTAGGGTCTCACACCTGTCCCTATTTATAAATTTTGGCTCAAATTTAACGCAAAGGTGAAACAATGATTTTTACTTTCATCTGACTGCCTACCTCCTTCACTTTGAATGGTATGTGTGACCAAAATTAAATGGAGATTCAAGTTTGATATATTGCATTTGGGATCTACAGATAATGACGGGATGTGTACATTGTCATTTATTTCATAAGTAGACAATCGAGGGTGTGTGCTTATGCATAGCAACAAAAAAAAAGGCAACCTCATGATAGTCTATTATTCCATTTTCTGCATGTGTTTCTATGTGTGCACTTTGCAGTAATTATTAGGTTCTCAACTTCAATTTTGTTCTAATTCAATTGCAGGTGCAGCTGATACCTTATAGTGCTGATGTTCTTGACGAGTCCATTCTGTGGACTGAGAGCAAGGACTTAGGTGACAGTTTCCGAGCTATAAGAATGGTTAATAACATTCGACTTAATGTGGATGCTTTTCATGGCGATAAGAAATCTGGAGGTGTGCATGATGGCACTACCATAGTGCTGTGGCAGTGGAACAAAGGGGATAACCAGCTTTGGAAGATCATTCCCTACTGTAAGTTTCTCAACGCATAAAATGCAAGGAAATGATATTCATTCCCGTTGTTTTTTCTCCTATCTTGTGAAACTTCTATAGCTTCTCTACAAACTTCTATAACTCTAATAACAAGAGTCCCGCCCTAGATGTTTGTAGTTTGATAAGCTAAACCCTTAGCATTTCTGCTTCAATCGTCTCAGCGGCTAAAAGATCTTCATTTGTCTTTCTTCTTCTTTTTTCCCTAATATGTCCCATCGGTGCTAAATGCAGGATCTCTGTGCAGTGCCCGAGTGCCGTTACCATGCGTTAAATTTGTATTGTGTTTTGAGTTGGGAGGAATCTGCTTGTTCTCTTTGTGAGTGTGTTTGTGTTTCTGTGTTCACTGTGCGTGAAAATCTCTGTAATTCAGTCTCAGCGCCTACTGCTGTTACTTCATATTCATAAATTAATATAAGTTATTATGATATATATATATATATTATGTAAAAAATAATCGCCAATATCTGCTTCAAACTTCCTGCTCTAATTCAAAACATCTTACATCTCTTACATAAAACCAACCTCGAAGAATGCCAAAAGCAAAGAATTCATTCCAATTAATATATGATGTGTTATGGCACCTACCTTTTATTTTGAGAAATGTTATTTTTCCTTCTCCCAAGGCCTATCCATCTCTCGACCAAATTTTTTAGCGTATACGGATCGAAAAAGTATCATTTAAGAAAACATAAATCAATATTTAAAAGATGTAAAGAAGTAGCATTTTTATGGTGACTGACTTGTATAACACTATCAACCACGTTTTGGCATGGACAAGAAAAACATCATGTACGGTATTAGTACATGATATGAGATAGGAAATTCATGTAACAGCCTTAGATAATAGATTGGCTTCATTGGCCAGGCCTCCTTTTAAACTGATTTTCAGACTTCTTTCCTTGTGCTGTCTTGACTGTCTTCTGCGTAAAACAGAAGATTTTTTAATAAAGCAAATCTAATAATAACAAGGAAATGAAATAAAGTCATAATAAAATAAATAAGATATTTAATAAGTAAGATCCTAATCAAATAAAATAAAATCTTAACAAATCTTTTTTCTTTTACTTTCATTGGTAAAATTCTAATTATTCCAATATTACTAAAAATATGGTAAATACCGTCCTGCATCATCCAGGCATTCAAAATTTAGTACTTTAATTATTGGAGTAATGTTATAAGTCTTTTTAGAGCAATTTTAAATGTGATGTTATTTTTAAAATCACCAATACTAGATCAAAAGTCAATAAATCACATATCAAATTTAACGGTAATTTTAAACGCAACATCACATTTAAGATGACTCCAAAAAAATTCTAAGAATCCTTATAACATTACTCTAACTATTGATCCAATAATCCTATGCGGCTACAACCAGTTAAAATATTAATTAAATGATTAAATTTATTTAGATAAATAGCAATTTAACCTGATATCAGAACTAAATGTCCTAAGTTTGAACCTTAATTGTTTAACACAGTCATCTCCCATGTAATCTTGCTTGAAAAGGACCATTGACCAAGATCATCAATTTTTGGCGAGTATCTTGATGAGATCTACATCGCAACCTTTCAAAATAGACTTTGCAACAAACTAATAAGTGGCTACCATTTTTTGCTTATGGTTCAAGCTTCAAGTTTCGGTACTGGTGCATGAAGCGAGATGATATTCTAATTAATTAACTACATTATGGAAGCTTGCCTTTTATTTTTTTTATTTATTTTTTTGTCGTACAATAAATAATCGAAAAAATTATGCTTCAACAATTTTTATATATTATTTTTTTATTTTATTTTTTGGACCTAGCTCGATCGTGCGAACTGCGAAGCTTGTTCAGTGGAGCTTATGCTGGGCTTAAAACATTGGTCCATTGGGCTTCGTTTATATTGCCGGTACATGATACGAGGTTGCGTTTTGCTCAATTGTTGTAAAGTTCATATATATATATTAGATAAATTTGCACCCTATCTCGTACAGAAGCAACGTCGTTTACCTTCACGTACAGATCGATCGAGTCAAAGACCAGCGAAGTGAAGCAGTCTTGTTGTAGTCCGACAATTTGTATGGCAGGTAGGCTAAGATTTGTGTGAAGAATGTCATACCTCGGGAAAATTATGGAACATTTACAAAATGAATCAAAATTCTATTGTAGACACTAGACACGAACCTTCAATATGCTGCCGAGTCATAAGAGACGGAAGAAGACCCTCTTTTGGTCAAATATCTGGATCGAATAATATTTTACTTAATTACACTTATATGAATCTTCAATCATATATATATACATATATGATATTAAAACCTCCCGACACCCACCCACCTACATATTGTTGGATGTAACAAACAGTTTGGATTCAGCGTCCCTAATTAAATTTCTTGAAAAGTGACTTCTCAAATTAAGGAAAAATATGGCTAATAGATCTGTCATCTCTCCTTGACAAGTGACAAGAATGGGTAATTTTTTAAATTAATACTTTAGCAATTACTTTTGTTCTATTCGCGTTAATTTATGGATTGGTTTGCATGCATGTGCGTGATCGAGTATTAAAATCATATTAAATGCAAACTCTCATAGTCAAATATATATATTCACCGGCCACATCATGATTCATTTTTGTTTTGATGCATACCTTTATTCCCTTTTGATTGAGTGAGTCCGTTTACTTCAACGTAAAATGGATTTCAGAAAATGATTTCTGAATTTTACGGTGTTTACTTCGACGTAAAATAGTGGTCAAACAAAAACCATTTTCCGTTGACCAAAAAATCCTTCATTAACTACCGTAAATTGGTTTCCAATTTTAAAACCCGTAAACCAATTTCCCCAGGTTCTTTCGACACCCTCACGGCCTCACCAACCCACCCGACTGTTATCTCCTTCACGCTCAAAAACATAGTCCTTCCTCCTCTTCGCTCTCTCTTCCTCTCCCTCTTCGTTTCTAATCCATATTAAAGCTCCGATGAAAAAGCTTTGGAATTGATTGACGACGACGACATGGTACACAGTGCCGACGATTTTTTCGAGCTTCTCAGCAACTGCCCTATCCAGATCGACGCTGTCGAATTGTATGGCTCAAAGCTCCTCCTCGACTACTCCGATGGGTCCCTCAAAATCTACGCTCCCGAATCCTCTGGCTCCGATCGCCCTCCACCGCCCAATTACCATGTTCAAGCGCAAGAGCTGCGCAATGAACCGGACGCACTAGAGAGAAACATGTCTGGGCTCGAAGAAGCCTCTGGTCTCGATGCCTGGGGTCGAGGGAGCTTCTTCTATTGCTCTTGGAATCGATCTCAACGCTGTGCAATCGATCTGTCGGTTACTTAGTTTTTCCATAAGCTTTGTTTGGCTGCCGATAAAAGTTCCAAGGGTTTTAGCTAAAATAAGTGAGGGATGAATATCTCTGGATACTGTCTCCTCAAATCCTAACTACTATTTTCAAATTAAATATTATTTTTAATTAAATGAAAATATTAAAAAAAAAAAAAAGATTTTGTGTACCCTGGTAAACGCCGTAAAATGTTTTCGACAGAAAATATTTTCAGGAAAAATGATTTCCTTAAAAATATTTTCCGACGAAAACCATTTTACGTCGAAATAAACAGAGCTATTACTTGTTTTGTTTTTATATTTTTGCCCGGCAAAAGAGAGTTAGAGAGAAACTAAGAAAGAGAAGAGAGGGAGAGAATACCGGGGGAGGTTAGCCTGAAAATTAAGGACAAGTGTGAATACAACTAAGCGATCAAATACCAAATCCAATATGAAAAGGTCAATTATATTGACTTTTAATGAATCAAGATCGCCCCCTTTTCTCTTAATTAAATAGTCAGTACCCGTTTAATTAATTAATTAATTAAAACTGGGATGAATTCAAAATAGCTTAGGTGGCGTATGGCTGCCCTGAGGCCTTTCTGTTTGTCCGAATGGTAGCCAACTGTCTCAACCCATGAAACACTGTTGGGGCCTACAGCTGAGTGTGCTGCTAATTCTGCGTTTATCGTTTACTCTGTCAATAATAGCAAGCTGCGCCCACTTTATTATCCTATTAATTAAGAAGATTAACATTAATAATATATACATACATACATATATATATATATATATATATATATATGACTGCCGGTGGTCGATGTGCTCTATACTACGACCAGGGACGTGACATCACAGTCTTCAGATCGGATGGAACATATTGATCACCAATGAAACTCCAACCGCCTTGACAATCGAACGGCTCGTGTTCTGGCGGTATGTAAGGAGGCTAAAGATTTGTGGGCCAGCCTGATGATCACGTACAATATCAGAATCGGAGGGCCACACCTGACACCCCACATCACATGAGGTGTGTGAAATCGTCAGCAATTGGGGGTGGGGTGGGACCCTTTGGGGCTTCGGCTTTTGCTCTGCAATTTCGTTGCCCAAAAGTCAACATCTTAAGAAGAGAGAGGATTAAGGGGGGCTAATCCTCAAGCCTTTTTATTCCAATTGCCGATGAGTAATTACCTGTAATGCTTAGGTGGTGGTCCACGCGTTTATCTTCAACACTTGATTTACTATTAAATTATGTCTTATTTTTCGTTATATATCCAATTATTTTATCTAGCGAGATTCATTCCGTATCTCACGTCCTACGCCATTTTTCTTTTTTCTTTTTTTTTTTCCTCTCGTATTTTTTATATTATCGCGAGAATACAATACTAGAATATTAATAATAAAAAATAACAAGGCAAATGAGGAGGAGGCCAAACGTAAGTTACGTAGCCACAGAGATGTTAAAGCGTAAATTTCATTTTCTTCTTAATGTTTAGAAAAAATTTAAAAAAAATCATAAAAACTTATTCATATCAAATTTTTTATATTTAACCAACTCTCAAGAGTTGTTATAATATTTTTCAATATGTAAGGAATCAAAAGTAATTTCATATATATTATTTTAATATAAATATTTTTCTCTTTTTCTCTTCTTTTATCTTTTTGTCTTTAATTAGAGATTGTGTTAAAATTTTGTAAAAAAAGTAAAAATAGGTAGAAAATTTGTATTTTGTAAAAAAATAATATTTTAATAATATAGATAAAAATAAAGAAAATTATTATGAAATATATTTTTATAGAAAATAAAAATAATTTTATACCATAAACTTAAAAAAAATCAAAGAAAGCTGTGCTATTGCTCTAAGCATACTCTTTAGCACTCAGCCAATCAACCTTGTGGAGGGGTTTCAGTTAAGTAATCATTATCCACCTCAGCTCAGAAACATCCAAAGGAGAATGTCAAACACTTCGGTGTGGATTTGCTTGGCCCCAACTTTTTACTATTTTATGCATTCAATTATTGCAAATACAAAAAAAATATGACATCCATCATTAATCTAATAATTTTGTTCTGTTATCACAAATGCTATGTATATATATGATTTTAAATTTGCAGCTGCTTTGATTAATTAAACAAAGAAATTTGGCACCATCCAGATTTTGAGGTCTATGTAATTCAGTTGAACCCAGCTATTTAAGTTGATTTTTCATGACTTACCGGTAAAATAAAAAGATGCTTTATATAATTAATTTGGGTTAGTCAATTTTCATACAAAATAAATAAAATAACATAAAAGGATGAGGTTGCATATATATATATTGGAAGTTTGGAACCGTTTCTTCATTTTTTCTTTTTTTATTTCTCTCTTTCTCGTCTTTACTTATTAAACGTCAGCGTGTTAATTAGAACGTTTCACAAAGCCGGCTCATTGTCCCTGTCGGCGGCCGGAATGTTTTCCTACTCTGACAAACATGGGTTTCGGTGTTTGTGTTTGTGTTTGTGTGTCCATGTTATATATATGCATTTTTTTTTTCCTTTTAGTTTGAGGACTAGCTGTTGAATGACGTCGGAGCATGTGCGCGCGGCTCACCAAAGCCAGCTAATAAGGCTTGCCTTTCAAAGTTCTAAAGCAATAATACTAGTCTTCGACCCAAATAAATAAATAAATAAAACTAGTCTTGAAAACTCAAGTTATCATATAAGATTCTCTTGTGTTTCTCTTAAATCTCTCAAAGAATAATATAATTATTAAAATTATCATTTGAAAAAATTATGGTATTTAGTAAGTCGACCCATCAAACCTGATTACTGTTCAGTTAAAAAAAAAAAAAAATCCCAAATTAAACTAACTTTAAAGGTCCCTATTCTAGAATTCCCTAACGCATCAGATCAGATTTCAGCCGACTGCCTAGTGTCGACACAACCCCCCAACGCAACTATGCCTCTCACTCTCTCTCTCTCTCTCTCTAAAACTCTCTTCACAGTATCACGCTCAACTTGGCTTCCTCAATCCTCACCGCCAGACTCTCTCTTTCTTGGATTGATCAACTACACCTCTTTCTCTCTGCACTCTCTATCTTTGACCCATATTTACATTGGTAAACATAAGACATCGGTGTTTTGATGTCTATTTTGATTGTAAACACCTTCCCAGTATCGTTTTGATTATATTGCTTTGATTGTAATTTGTATTTTGTAAACACTCTCCTAGTATCGCTTTGATTGTAAACACAGAGCATAATGCTCTGTCTTGAATCTTTTGATGTTTCCCACATAGCTTTTTTGCTCTATCTTGATTTCTCATAATGAAAGTTTAGTAATTTTTTCTCCAAAAAAAAAGAAGAAGAAGAAGAAGAAGAAGAAGAAAAAGTAATAAGTTATTTTAATCATGTCGAGTCGTGTCTATCCGATATGACTCGATTATTTTAAACAAGTTGTGTCGGGTTATCCGGCTATTTTTCGTATTATAATCATGTTAGACCCGCTAACCTGTTTAGCTAAACGGGTCATGTGTAGATTAATCGTGTAACGGATCGTAATCAGGTCGTGTGTAGATTAATCGTGTAACGGATCGTAATCGGGTTGTGTTAGGTACCTATTTTGCCAACCCTACTTGATTTTCATAAGATTATTGATACTCTTCCTGCTTATTTTTAAGTGATAACAGAGGAAGCCAATTAAAACATGCTACATCAACCAATATAAAATAAATATTTATAAATAAGCATTATTATTTCCAAAATAGTATCTCACTATATGACATCTAACGAAAATTATCCTCTTTTTTTTTAAAAAAAAAAAAAAATCATAGTGGGCTTATAACCTTTTGATATAGATAAATAGAAAAAAATCTAGAAAGTATTTATTGTAATCTTCTTCCCAAAGACAAAGAAAACTCTTAATTTTTTATTTTTATCTGACTAATATATAACATAATTGCCACATTGGCACTACATCATGATATCGTGGTGTAAAACCATATGACTTCTAAAAATGGTTCAACTTTTACGCCAAAGCTAAAAGTATAAAGCATGTTCTATCAAATTAGCGATAAGACATCCCAACGTAAAGGTCTTGAGATGCAGTTATCGTCCTTAATTAATGTTAGGCTTTCTTTCATGGGCTCTTTTTTATTTCTTTATTTATTTATTGGGTTGGCCATCTGGCCTGCTAAATGGACTCGATCTTTATTCTGCCCCGCCAGCCGCCGGGATTTAGTGGGAATATATATGTATGTAGTAATGGCTTATTTAGTGAGGAAGGGGCATTGTCATTGCTGTTTTCCGCCCAAGGCCATTCATCGAAACTTCATGGAAGCTGCCAAAGTAGGCCTCAAAAATAGTCCTTCCCGATCTACTCTAATGGATTCTTATACGTAGTGAAAATACACTTATTACGAGATGACAATGACAAAAATCCTTTTTTAACCCGTCATATATATTTCTATACAACAACAATCAATTAAAAAATGTGGCCTAAATTTCATAATAGAATAATAGAATATATAAAATAATGCTCGTTAAAATTACATTTTTATTTCACAACTAATATTCTACAATGATGATGTGATAGTCTCGAGATCGACTTTAACTATTTCTTTTTTAACAAAACATTAATTCAAATATTAGCTAGGACAACTATGGTTAAAACCAGCTAATTATATATATCTTCGAGAGTACGTTTTAGGAAGGACTGTTGCCCTATTTCTTGCTTAATTTCTTGACTTTTGAGTGTCAATGGCCCCTAGATTCGCTCTTTTCTTTTGCATCTGGGGAGGGGAATCTCAAAATTTGAAGCTGACTTGTACTCATCATGCCATAAAATGTTGAATTTAAGCCACATGTGGACCTGCAGGCTGAGCCAAGCCGATCGAGAAGAAGCCAAAGAAATTAAAGTGCTTATAATATAATATTCTAGACTTTGAACAGAGACATAAATAAAATTTGTAGGAGTTTAATTTATGAATTACATGCAATGGAAATTCTTAGAAGTTAGGTTTAAGCTAGCTAGCTAGCTACCTAGCGGGTAAAGTTGTTATTTATTATGTGAAAGGCAGGGTTCTGGAAACATGGGTCCCACCTCTACATGGAAACTTTTTTTTTTTTTTTCTTTTTTACCATTTTCCTTGTTTATTCTCTCTATCTCTCATTCCTTTTCAAACAGGTAGCTGGCTAAGAAACCACCCAGATAGGACACTCAACTAAAATACTAAAATATTATACAAAAGAAACCAAAACAATTGAACCCCCCCTCAATAAGGCTAGCTTCCATGGCAAGTGTCTTGAGGTCCACGGATCTTAAGAACATGAGCTGTTGAAGAAGCTCCTCTATTTAAGCTCGCCTTTTCCCCTTTGCTCTACTTTCTTAACTGCTCTCTTCCAATTTTTTGTTTTCAAGCACAAACTCTCTCTCACTTTCTCATCATCCCCTCTTCTTATCCTTCCTTAACTTTTCATATACAACTATTTTTAGCAGCCTGTGCCTGTGCCTGTGTAAATATTTAGGCTTGTGATATATTTATATATATACACACATATTTACATCTTGTGGCCGGGGTTGCGAATACTGGGTTTGATTTGAATTCCTTCAAGGCTTCAATCCTATATATAGAAATCAAACTAGCTATCTAGGTAGCAAGTTTATTCATATGGAAGAGGCAATCGTGGTAAACAAAGGAGAGGACCTCATCGATTTGCCTCCAGGCTTTCGATTTCACCCCACGGATGAGGAGATTATAACCTGTTATCTTACGGAGAAGGTGGTGAATAGCAACTTCAGTGCAAGTGCTATTGGAGAAGCTGATCTGAATAAGTGCGAGCCCTGGGATTTGCCAAGTAATTCTTTTATATCTGCTTTCTTTCATATATATATATATATATATAGAAAGAGCCCGCTATATGTTCACGTCGATATGGTTATCTGTTAATTTTGTTATTGGAATATATATTATCCAATCAATCTTGACTCACACACATACATATATATCTATATATATATCATCGCGCAGAGAAAGCCAAGATGGGAGAGAAGGAATGGTACTTCTTTTGCCAGAGAGATAGGAAGTATCCAACAGGCATGAGAACGAATCGAGCAACGGAATCTGGATATTGGAAGGCCACCGGAAAGGATAAAGAGATATACAAGGGGAAAGGCCGCCTGGTTGGGATGAAGAAGACCCTTGTGTTCTATAGAGGAAGAGCTCCTAAAGGAGAAAAAAGCAACTGGGTTATGCACGAGTACCGACTAGAAGGCAAATTCGCCTACTACAATCTTCCCAGGGCTGCAAAGGTATTTTCTTTTCTCCTTCTCTTTCATCTACACGCACGAAAGTTGAGATTTTATTGTCATCATGGGTTTTTCCATCTTGATCGATCATCCCTCGATCAATTTGTAATTGGTTGAGACTTTCTTTCATGATTTAACTTTTTGTTCTTTTGGGAAAAGAAAACAGTACATGTGAGGAATCTAAACTAATCAAGAAAGAGTTGTTATTGCAGGATGAATGGGTTGTCTGCAGAGTTTTCCACAAGAACAGTAGTACAGGAATCAAAAAGAGCTCAGCCCCAGAGGACCTGCTGAGGATGAACTCTTTTGGGGATGATCTCTTGGATTGTTCTTCACTCCCACCTCTCATGGATCCTCCATTTAATACCAACCCTGCCTACTTCTCAATGAGGGAGAACAACCAGCATGATCAGAAGATAATCTTCCAGCTTCCCACCAATAATATTTACCAAAATAGTAATCCGAGTACGAGTCTATATCCTCAAACTCCTACTAGTTTCTCCTTTGACCCAAATCCAAACCCGGCGGCGGGTTATTTGCACCAAGGCTATGGCTTTGGAGTGGGTGATCATCAACAACAACAACAGGGAACATCTGGATCTGGGTTAGAAAGGCAGTGCAAGGTGGAGCAGTTCTCATCTAATAATCAGTCCATGCTCAGCCGCTCACAGGACACGGGGCTTAGCACTGACATGAACGCCGAGATTTCGTCTGTTGTTTCAAAGCAAGATATTGTAGGAAGCAACAGGTCTTACCATCACCTTGATCAGGGTCCATCCATTGGCCCCATTGCAGATTTGGATTGCTTGTGGGACTACTGAAGAGTACAAAATAAGCTTAAGTTCCTTAATTATTTTCTTTATTTAGGTTATTGTTTGATTTCAAATATACATGAGTCGCTTCCAATAGGTATAATTAGTCAGATCGAAGATGTTCTAGGACACAAACTATTCATCATGTCCAAACCTTTTCCGACTGAATTTTTATTATAATCCATAGATCAGATACCAATGAAATTAATATTTCATCACCATAAACTCATCATGTATACATCTATATATATATATATATACATATATATATATATATATATTCTTTCGATCGTACGTTGTGTTAATTAGTGGATTTCTTCTTTATTTATTCTTTCTCTTTTTAAATCCATATACGTTGGATTTTTTTTTCTAAGCGAGTCCATATACTTTGGATTGTTCATTTAAGGTTCAGGCGCGCTACATTTATTCTCCAATATATAGATCGATTTCAGACACGCATATGTATATATATAGTCGTCAATTGGGGATATTATTATTATTATTATTATTATTGGGTTTTATCAAATCCTTAATCATTTATATATATATATGCTAAACTGATTTAGAATTAATTACCCTGTACGTGTAGAACGGTATAGTATATTTGCATATTTCTTTTGCACATATCCCATCCATATATATGATCCATCTATGAGGCTATGAAGAAAGAGAGGGACGAAATTATATGAGCGTAATGAAAGAAACATAAACCCTGAAAGATACAGACGTGCTATATATAAAATATGTTGTGCTGAAGAGGAAACAATGGAAGAAAAATGACTCCCCATTTCATTTACATATTTCACTTGTATAATTAAATATTTCAATTGTTAAAATATTCGTTAAATAATTAAATTCATTTTTCCTATTAACTTAAGTTTTTTATATAAATAATGGTTTAACCAAGAGGTCAAATGCACTCACCTGTGATATATATATGTTCAAATATAAATTAAATGAATAAATTTATATCTTCTTATAATTAACTTAAGTTGAAAAATAAATAGTAATTTAACATGATATCATAGCGGAATTCCTGAATTCAATATGATAGAATAATGCTAAATCACCATTTATCCCGAAAATGATGATTTAACATGGTAGAATAATAACCAATTTTTTATTTTTATTCAAGAGATTCTCTCAAACTAGCTAGCTAGTGTCATCAAGGCCATTATGATTTAAAATTTTCAAATTCGTAGTAATCTAATTAAAGGCTCCAAGTGTCTGCCTTACCATTAATGTACGTTGAAATAACTATAAATTAATGGTTTCCCTTGAGAATTAGAAATTATATAGCGAGTAGTAGAAATCGTCCATTGTACTAATTAATTATACCATATATATATTATGAATACAAAATAAAACAAAATCTTTCACCAAACCTTTAACACAATCAAATAAATCCTCATATAAGCACAACAGCCGGCCATAGAGAGAGAGCCTTTGACCTCTCTTTAGTTTTTTTCTCTGGTGAGTTCCTTTAGGGAGGAGAGATGGTTTTCCATCCCTCCCCCTCCCACATTCTTTTGTTTTTATGCACTTGCTTTTCCATTTTTCTCTTGTTTTTTGTCCCCATCACTGGTTTCAGCAACAACCACGCCACCCCCTCCACCTTGTCGACTCGCCGCCTCATCTAGTCATCATCTTTTCCTTTGTTCTAGTTGCCTCGAGAGTTTAAGATCCGGTCTAATCTAAGCTAGATATGTTCCTTTCGGGCTTGCTAGACTAACGACGCGCTTCTCCCCTGCCCTCTCCAGCCTCTTTGCCACCTATCGCCGCCCTCCTTGTCACAACATTGCCACCACGTGCCAGTGTGTGACCTACATGCACTGACGCAGGAGCTTCACTCTCCTACATATGCTCCACACGCACAGTTGTTGCTTCGCCTCCACTGATGTTGTTGTTTGCTGATTTTGTATTTTTTCTGTATTTTAATTTGTTTTTTGCAGTTTCTTTTTAACTTGTTTGAATAAAGATTGTCTAGACCCTTAGGTTGTGGATGTAAATAGTTTTCTAGTTAGCTGTCAGGTTAAGAATGTGAGTTTTGGCATTGTGTTTTCTGCTCCCAGGGCCAAGGAATATGGGTTACATAGGCATTGAGTTAAGTCTGTCTATAACAAATCTATTGTTATAACTAAAGATTAGTCATATATTAGCAGATATTGATGTTATAAATAGGTCTTGAATGTCAGATTGTTATATATATATATATATATATATATATTTATGACTTGTAACCTCGTAGCTTTAACTATGATTTTTTAAGAGTTGTGATGTATCATTCATCAATTAATCAGATTTGAATGATTTCCCCTTTGCAAAAATATATATTCTTTTTTTTTCCTCAATATTTATATCTTATATATAATTCAAATTACCAACAAGAATATTTTTCATTTTCTAATGTTCTTTACCATTTATAATTAACTCAACCTTAATCTTAATCATCTTATGGTAAGTTGTAAATGGACGTATAATTAATGATTCATCCGAAGAAAAGATTAAGAAAAAAAGAAAAAAGAAAAAGGATATACATGCACAAGAATATATGAGTAAGCTCCTTAATTAATATGAACCAAATTAGACGATGAGGTGAAGCACGTGAAAGAAACATCCTGAAACTATTCATGAGTGAATGATTCCCTGAATCCATGGCGTAGATGGTTCTGAGCAGCCGTAATCAAGAGAAACAAATAACAGTAACTATAACAATCATAGTTTCTTGAAGGACGCTTAAATCTTTTGTCCAACGGAACCTAATTATTGATGCATGTGTGCCCAACTAAACATCTCAACAATATTTAATCATGAGCTGAGCTGAGCTGAGCTGTTAACAAGTGTACTAGTCTTACGTGTTTATCTTAGCAGATCCCATGGCTGACAATAATATACATGCTTAATATCTCTCTTAAGCAGTACGTAATCAAAGATAGATTAATTTCATGAGTATGTAATAAATTAATAAAAGTACTCTTAATTAATCAAGTTGATCATGATTTGAATAAATTACTGGTCGTAGAGAGAGAGAGCTGGCGGGGGATTGGGGATAAGGGTATCGGTTATTGGAAGAGAATAAAGGTTCATGTGAACGTGAGTGATTTATGCTCCATTTTTCCATTAAAGGGCTTACTTTCCATTCAAAGCAAAGCGTCCGCCGGTATACATACTTGCGGGAAAGCTAACCGCCCTTTTTTAGCTACTCCCATTTGTTTAGACTTGAAAGAAAGAAATTTCAAGTGGCCGGTACTCAAGTATTTCATGTTAAGCAAAAACATATCGAAGGAAAACCAGAAAGAGTATCTTCTGAGAGAAATTCAAAACCCTGATTTGTTGCATGAAAACATGCCTACCAATAACAAGCCCCCACCGCACAATCCCGCTTCCCTGTCCTATGAAAATGAACCACCTCTCCTACTTCTCTTCTCAGCTGGGGCTAACCTCATCTTATGTCATCCCTCACTGTCTTCAAAATAATTTTCACTACGTACCACTTGTCTTCTACTTTCACCGGTGGGACAATAATCAACCATTTTCTCTATACTAGTAATATAAAGAGGATTACAAATTTTTTTCCCCAGGACGTGTCCTCTCCGGTGTGAATTAAGTGATGTAACTCTAAAGTTCTCAATAAATAGTTCAATCAGGTAGAAATCATGCTTTATGAAACGAAGGGTAATAGCTGGTACTTCAAATTCCATTTCCCTTCTCTCTTGTGCGGACATATCAATTAATAGTAATAATAATAAATAATAGTAAGAGAAGCATTATTTTAATAATAAGCTAGCTGCAACCGTGGGATTGAAGAATTCCCGATCAAACCTGGCCTTTTGCGTCTACAACTGTGCCAAGTCTTGCAGTACCGTACACCAGCACTACTAGTGATTCCCACGAATTCACATATATAGGATATCCAATGAAGAGCCTATATATTATTGTCATTTATCATGAATTAAAGATAATATACATGTCCATATGTATATTTTCGTTTAATATATATGTTCTAAACTGTACCATTAAATTATAAAAAATGGCTAAAATTGTCAACTTTTAGCACGCGTACGTGTATGTATTGTTCACCACACATCTAGACTATTTATGACAATTATTGGATGCTCTTCAGTCTTCAAACAAAACGTTCCATGTACACATTTATAATGTGTATAATAATATGCAACTTGTACAATAAAAAAAATTGGTAAATGGGTCAACTTTTTTTTTTTTCTTCTTTAATTTCTCGTAGAGCACATGTGTATGCACTGTTACACATTAATGTTGGAAAATATAAATGAAAAAGGGAAAAGGGAAAATTATGAAGGCAAAAATTGAGCTTCAATCTCATACCAAAACACTTTTGATCGATCATTGATGCTTAGATGAGCCTCATACTCTCATAGCGGCCAAAGCCCGAGCCAGTACTGCGTGTGTCGCATGACGTGGGCGAACAGCCCTCTTCCTCATCGTTCAATTTATTATTAAAGTGAAGACGATTATTTATAGTGGTTGACTTTTTCTTTATATCTAGCCAATTATGTGGACAACTTTTCTTCCACACTCTTATATATATATATATATATATATATATATATATATATATATAATAAATTCTAAGTTCTAGCACACATTTAGACCAGGGACGCCATTATGCGTCATGTTTGCCAAATATGTATGGATGCACATGTTACACACGGTTTCTTGGACAAGATACACGCATATATAAGGTTCCCTGGCCTCCTACATTAAAGTTAGCTAATTCTCTTATATATATATATATAATATTGGAGTTCGGAGTTCCTTAATTTGTAGCATACTGCATGTAAATTGCTATATATATCCCTCCATCATAAAAAGAAAAATGAAAAGAAAATAGAAAAAGGTCATCACTAAAAAAATAAAGGGGAACATTATAGGGAGAGTGGAGGAAGTTTCATAGGATGGAAATCTCTCCGCTTTCTTTATCAATTAGGTGTAAATTAACAAGGATGTCTATACATCATGGAATTGGACTTGGGAGTCATTATATATATATAGTGATCGATCATAATTAAGAGATTGAAGGGAAATTTCACATAAGTTGTTACTTTGTATTGACTTTTGATCTATCTTTTAACCTAATACCTAAGCAGTTGTATTGTATGTTTGACAAAGAGTGGCAGCATGACGGTTAGTGTTCATATTTATATATATATATATAAAGTGAACAATGTTACAAGATTAAATTGTTAATTTCCACTTAGACCCTATTCTAGAATGTAGGTAATTAGGTATAATATTTCATCATGATATGCATGATTGCATGTCGATCGCCTACTGATCTACTCATACTAGCAACAGCGTATATATCTCCAACAAACTTAATTAGAACACGCAGGAATGAGGAAACAAACCGCGTACCGACATTCTCGAACCCCGGCCATTTGCGAGAATAAGGTGAAACTTCATAGAAGTTTCCCTGGAACCCGTCTTTTCTTTTAGATCCCTTTTACATTATGTAAGCTAGCTAGAAATAAGGATATCTCATATGTGTGTGTGTGTGCTTGAGAGGGGAATATTATTTATGCTTCCACAAGAGCTCCTTCACTGTAGCTTGTTTTCTTTTCACGCGTTTTGGCTGCTGTTTACCACTTTTTCCACGCGCACTTGATGGATTCATTCCACAGCTAGCCCAATTAAATAACTAATTAAATAAACCAATCTCTTTGGATTCAGGATATAGCTAGCTAGGTCATGCCGATCTATTTGGATTAATTTCTAGCTTTTCGAAGCTTAAATTGGCATGATTTGGATCTAATTTAATTTATAATATTTTACTGTTTATCAAATTGCTAGCAATATCAGTAGTGTAACATGCATGTCCCAATTGTAGAAAGTGTACGTCTAGTGGCCGGACGGACCAGTTAATAAACAAGAGGTACATGGGTGTGTGCTTGATATAGCATGTTAGAACTTAACCATTTGTTAGTTATATAGTAACTAATTAATAAACTATGTAAATTAAAATGTATGTTA
Source organism: Carpinus viminea (assembly GCA_013348765.1). Lineage (NCBI taxonomy): Eukaryota > Viridiplantae > Streptophyta > Magnoliopsida > Fagales > Betulaceae > Carpinus > Carpinus viminea. The sequence continues at coordinate 37,823,963 of CP054674.1, read as the reverse complement.
TTTCTTAATTTACATCTTATCCTTTTGTTTACACACACACACACATATATATATATATTCATAAAATCATGGATATTAAAAAAAAAAAAAAGATCATCGTATGGCATATATTGATGTTCGTATTCTATTAAAAGTTGCTAAATATATATCAAGTGAATGACACGTGAGCTTATTAGACAAATTCTTATATATTGCATGAAATTTTATACAGGCCAAACTGAAAAGAGAAAAAAAAGAATATAGGCCAATTAAGCACAACATCATGAGTCATGACCTAGCTTCTTAATTAATTTGTTTTTAAATCATTAATTTTATAAATTATGATCATCTCCATTTCATTTGAATCAGATAATATTTCGTTAATTATAGTATATGAGTATTTTTATACCCTCAAAAAGTGAAAAGCAAAATTACTCGTCTATTATAACTAACTTGATATTATTTCATTCAAATAATCATGTTCCATTAATTTAATGAATTTATGGAGAAGGTTGCACAAATTAACTAAAGTTAACTACAAAAGCGGACAAGGAGTTAATGAGACCCTACGACTCTTAAGTGTTAACCTCATGAGTCATGTAAACAATTTTGTGTAGCGCTGATTGGAGAAGGCAGAAGATCAAAGCTTTTGGTGATCTCCAAAACGGATTGAGGCTCCTTTTTTCCGAGAAATGATAAAAGCTTGTAAGCAATTAAAATTTCAATTATCTTTCAACCATCTTTCTATAGTGAATGAACGAATCTATCATTAAATTTTTATAGAATCCATATAAATCTACAAATCAATGATGAATTCATTACATTTGCAAAAAAAAAAAAAAGAGAAGATGATTGAAAGAATGATATATAGCATATATATCTCTCTTTTTTATTATTTTTTGGCCTTTTGGTGATTAATGCTTGTGATCGATCCTGATTCCTGATGATCAGGACAGATCTAGGACGGGATAGTTGAAATTTTGGGAATTATGTATCCAGTAAAAGTACTGTGCTAATGCATGCAGTTTGCAAAGTTATATATAAATCAATCATCTTTAATAATATATACTAAATTAAGGGAGCTAGAGCCTAGAAGGAAATGATAATTTTTTTTTTTTTTTTTAGACTAGAGAAGGAAATGATAATTAATAGATAATAGAATTTTCCATCTTTCTAATATCTAAAAAAGCTTAACAGATCGAGTTCCTAATTAATTAATTAATTATATGCACATTGACTTGATCCTGGATGTCGATGTCCTTGGTCTTTGGGTTAATCATTATTAGCGTCATACTTCCATTTTCTAATACGATTATCCCCTAAAACCGAGTCCTAATCTATCTTAATCCTTTAGATGATATCACAAAAATGAATTTGATCATCATAAATTTGAGTGTTCTTTTGATGTTCTTCAATTTTGACGTAATGCCTCACAAATTTGTTAATGCCTAAAAAATAAAATTGTAATACCATTTTATTTTTCTTAAATCATGTTTTATGAGTTAATAGTAGAACGAGAACACAACCCATGAACCCTAACATTTTCCTATAGATATATATATTAGCATTTTCCTCATTTTCCAAATTCCTTTAATTTTATTATTATTATTATTTTTTTTTTAACATGTTCACATAAGAAAATAGAAGATGATTCAAATTAGTGACATTCATTTTATTAGATGTGATTTTTTTAAGTTACATAATCTATCCTAAGATGCCCATCTTGACGAAAACCTTTTTTTTTCGAGCTTTTGGAATGCTAGAGGATTGCTAGAAGAAGGTCTAATTTGGAGGGTCGGGCACGGGACAAATATAGGCATATGGTCTGATAAGTGGGTCCCATCAACCCTTGGTGGTTTCCTTCAATCTCCGGTACGCATGCTTGATCGGGAGGCCAAAGTCTGTGAATTAGTGGACATGAATACCAACTGGTGGAATTTGCCTTTGATCCATGATATATTTGTCATTTGTTGAGAGAAAATTGGTAGAGCGGTGAGTCGAGAGGGAGAGATGTGGATCATGGAGTTGCACTAAAAATGGCGAGTTCACAGTTCGGAGTGCGTACCATTTAGCCAAGGATAAATTTGAGGTTGATAGTACTTCGTCAGGTCCAATAGGTCCTCTTGGAAAGCCATACAGCATTAAAGTCCCTCTCCGCTAAGATATTTCCCATTGACATCGGTGAAATTCTTTTTGATTGGATGTTGTGGTTGGTTTTGTTGCGATTCTAGTTTTCATGTGACTTGTTTTGAAACAAGGTTTGCATTGTTATGATCTCGCTAAGCATTTGGTTTAGTACTTTAGGGTTCAATGGAGTTCGAAAGAGCTCATGACACAGTTTATGGTTCATGCCGTGTCGTGATGGATAAATGTACGGATGAGGAGATTCAAATGATCACCTTAGTGGCTAGCAAACCCATTTAGTTTAAACTCGTGGGTTTTGGGGAACGCTAGAGCCCCGCGTATTGTTGAGAGTGGCAAAAGATCAACATGATGTTTTTGGTGAGCTTTTGCAAAGCCTAGAGATAAGTTAGGTTGTTACTTTAAAACTTATTTTTAGATTCAAAACTAAAACCTATGAGTGGAAGGTTAACCTTTAGAAGGATGATATCACAAAATGAATTTGATCATCATAAATTTGATGAAGTGCGATATGGTGGTCAAGACGAAGGCGATTCATTGCAGGTTGTTCATGCTATTCAGGATTGTAATGGGGGATGGCCGTCGTTTAGCCCGATTGTGGAAGACGTTCAGCAACTCTGTAGGGGGTTTTCGGATTATTCTGTGAGACACGTGCAACGAGCGGCTAATGGGGAGGCCCACCGACTGGCCAAGCTGGCGTTATCACGAGAGGGGAACACCGTATGGCGAGATAATTTCCCAATTTCATAATTTTGGTGTCACTGAAGAGGCATTCGGTTGGCATGAGTAGCTCTTAGGTTTTGTTATGCTGTTAACGTAGGCATGTAAAGGGAGGAGAGGCATGAGTGAGTTCATAGTTCCATCTTCCACTCTTGAAAAACCTAAGGGGGGCAGTAGTGGGGGTAGCCCTTGCGGTGGCCCTAGCTGTTGCCTGTATTCCATTAGGGAGAGAGGTGGAGGTCTTGTTCTGGTTGAGCTTCTCTATGTGGTCTTTGATGTAACTTCTGGTTTTGTTATATGATGAATTATTCCCACTTCAAAAAAAAAAAAAAATACATTAATGCAACTTCCTCTAATCCAACTAGATGATTGATCATGTAAGCATGCTTAGGAATTATTTTTGTTAAATACAACTATCTTATGGAAGCAAATTAATCCAATCCCACACTTTTTATAGAGAAGACCCTTCCATGCATCCAAATTCCAAAGCACCTTAATTCCTCCGCATGCAGTCGCCCTCATAAATAATTTTATTCAGCATTCACCAAAGCATCGCATCTTAGATCTACGTACCAAAAGTTCTTATGCCCTCATCCTCATAAGATATGTCAGCTAGACCATGTGTGTGTGAATAAAGGTACAATTCCAAGATTCTATATATGTCTTTTCTTTTCTTTTCTTTTTTTGTTATTCCAAAGCCATTTTTCAAGCAATTGAGGTGGACAGAGGAGGAGAATTTGAAAGGAGGCGGTTCCTATGGTTATGAGCTTGAAATGGCAATCTCTGGGCTTTGTATGGATGGGCCCTTTTAGTATTGATGGATTTATACTTGGGCTATGAATCTGTCAAAATTGTATGGACAGTTATTCAGCCCAACAAGCAACTCAACTCGGCGGCAACCAAACCAAGTTGTGGGGTTTGCCCCGGCCCCAGGGCATCGGCCTTAAGACTCTCGGTAGAAGAACAAATGCAATTGCTCTTTCTAACGATGGCTGCACTTCCCGCACTTCCCTCCTCCTCCGTGTTGCAGCTTTACATAAACCCTCAGAATCAGATGCGGCAGGAAGAAGAAGCAAAAGTATTTCATGGAAAAGCATCAGAAGCGGAAGAAGCAGTGATAACGCTTTTGATTCGGCACCTTCCCGAAGCCATTCCTCTTGACACCCTCTTCAGACTCTTCTCCCACTACGGTGCTTCCTCTGTCCGTCCTTGCTCTGTTCCTAAGTGCGTCAATTTTTTTTTTTTTCTTTTATCTCTTCTTTTTTTGCTTTGGTGTTTCAATCCAATCACCGTTCCTTCTTTCTCAATTGCTTCTCTTCTTCTTTCTTTCTTTCTTTCTTTCTTTCTTTTTTTTTTTTTTTCTGCAGATTGAGAAACTGTGTATTTTTGGATTTCAAGAATGAAGCTTTGGCTTACCAGGCGCATCGTCAGTTGAATGGGTATTATATTGTTTTGGGATAGTTTATTCCTGTCTGAACATTTACTCTTTTACTGATTATGATCCAGTTCAGTTCAATTGCATTAAAAAGTATGCCACTGCCTTTGTTATTGGGTTTTGTTAGGCTGAGGTTTCTTGGTAAAGTCTTATCAGTGGAGAGAGCTAGTAATAAGCCAACCCTGGATTCCAAACATAAAGCAAGTCAAGCTCATTCCGGGGAGGATGCTATTCCACCCACTTCTTTGGCCAATGATGCTACTCAACGTTTCAGTTCTGGGTCTATGCCTGCTAGTGAACCCATTGCCCCAAGGCTTGGTGTCGACTATCCATTTCCTCCTCACCTTGAGTACGTTTTTCCATTTCACTGTCGATACAGCTCCTTTCTTCGTATGTCTTCTATGAGCTGTCCTTAAATTTTCTACCTTACAGGCACAACAATTTAGGCATGCATGTTATTATTTCTGGACTTTACATTTCGGCTCTTTGTGAAATCTTAGATCAATAGGCAATGTCAGTTCATTAATCATAATGAAAGAGGCAATATTAATTTGGCTCTTTTGTTATTGAATATAATGATTTTTGTGTCCAAGCTTATCATTCAGTACTTTGATTTGACTGAAAAGTAATATATATGTAGTCTACCATGTGGAGTTTTCTTTCAAAACCTTCTTTGGATGACATAGAAATCTTTAGATTGGTCTGTGTCTATTTTAGATTTTAATAGATCTCGTGTTACAGGTATGCTTACCCTCCACCAGATGGAAATATACTGACCAACATTGTAAATGCTCTTATTGCCGTTCCTCGCTTTTATACACAGGTTGTCTCCAATCTTCTGAAATGCTAATAGAACAATTTACTGGTTTTCCTTCCTTCAGCTCCATAGTTATATTATGTGCATCATTCTAATCTGGTTAACTTCATGAGCATAATGGGACATATAGGTGTTGCACTTGATGAACAAAATGAATATTCCAGCTCCATTTCGTATGGCTCTACCAATTCCACCCCTACCACCTTCACTACCTGCACCACCACCACCTCCCCCTTCTGTACCTGCAAAACCTCATTTGGCAGATCTGTCCAGTGATGAGTCGGAAATGGAATCTTCAGATGAGGTAACCTCTTGCACTGATTACCTAAAATATTTGGTCAAATATTATGCAGTTTAGTTTGTATATACTCAAATGATACCTTTTGTCTTCAAGCAAAATTTACATTCACTGTCATTTTGTTTTTAGTTGTTTGAACAGGAAAACCTCTGCGGTTGATTTTTCTACTAATCTTTTTTTTTTTTTTAACCTGCATTCTTTTTTCAAGAAAAAAATGTGTGGACATTTAATTACGAGATTTGAGAGAATCTTTACAATGTTTCTTCGATTAGCATTGTGGATGAATCTCTACACTTCTGCAAAAGTGCATTGAAAGAGATGGAACCTCAAGGAAAAATCCTTGAGTTGGCTTTTAAACCTGTTATGTAATCCTTGTGGATTCTAATTTCACTGTGATGCTTTTAGGAGATTAATGGAAAAGCCTATTATGTTGGAGCTTCAGCAAAATCTGGTCGAAAGCGTCTCAAGCAAGAAGCAATTGTGGGCCCTGCAGTTGATAAAGATGTCGTTCATGAAGCTGTTGGGGTGAAACCTGCCACATTGGTCCCGAAAGAGATTCCGCTGATTAAAAAAAAGAACTCTGTATTACAGGTCATTTTCTGTTTTGAAATAAAAGATTGTAAGCAAATCTCTTACCTTTCTTATTTTTTGATATCCTGTTCTTGGTTGGGTTGCAGATCAAAATTGCCCCAAAAGTGATTCAGAATGAACAGAAAGATAATAGCACGGAAAAGAATTAGAGGACCCAGACAGAGAGGGTTCAGATATTAAACCATATGCAACTTCAGAAGAATTAGAGAGCGGAAAGTTGCCCCCAGAGGAAATTTTATCACTACCAATGTTTAAGGTACCAAATGTGATTAAAAGTATAACTGCTCAACACTAACTTATATCAATCTTGTGGATCTGCTATTTTAAACAAAATACATACAACTGGATCAGAATGATTTTGACTAGCAAATATTTACTCATTGAATGATTAATTGAAGCTCTTTTGGATTTTTTTTGTAGAACTATGCAGCTGGATGTCCTGCTTCTGTGTTGTATGTGAAGAACTTGGCAAAGGACGTGATAGCTGATGACTTCTACTTCATTTTTGGTGAGATCACGAACACTAGTTATTGCTAGTTAATCCAAAATTCAGTTTAGTTTTTTTTATCAATGGTACCTATCTAGCAACTTTCATGCCTGTTTCAAAAAAAAAAAAAGGTTACTTTATGATTGTATTCTGTGAAATAATTGTTTGTTAAATCTTTGTAGTTCGTCAAATAATTAATGCTGTGTATAATACTTCTAAATGTTAACAAAAAGACAGTTCTGGCTTATTATATCTTACTATATGTGCTTTAGGGTCAGTATTTGGAAGCATTGATGCGGCAAAATCTGGTCTTCGCGTGAAGCTTATGCAGGTGAAGTCTCTAAGTTGTCTTTTTACATCTAAATCAAGATCTTTTTAGTTCCAAGTCCTTAGTTGTTTCAATATATATTTATTTTTTTAAGAGTTTTGATTCTTGAAGTACATGAAGTGCAAGGTTTGGTTATCTTTTTCTTATCAAAACCACTTCTTGTTTACCTTTAAGAGAAGTTCAGTTATGAAAGCCTAATGCAGGACTCAATCCTACGATTGTACATTAAGAGCATGAATACAACTTGGAAACAAAAGCCACTGCCAATGCTTTTAATATTAGGAAAATACACTTTACTCCCTGAAGTATCCACATATTTGCGTTTTGGTGCTCAATGTTTAAAAAGTAACGAAAGACCCCCACAATGTATCTGATGTTGGCAAAAAACGCCATCTGTCTATTTGGACAAAAACCACACATGTGACCTTTTTTAACCAAAATTTTCGAAAATGTCTTGGGAGTAAAGTGTAAACATAAATGAATTTGAGGGGATAAAGTGAAAATAAAAAATAAAAAAATCCTAAACAAAACCAAAACTTAAAACAAAAGGTTTATATACAAAATAAAAAAGAAATTAAAAAAAAAATAATAAAAAACTACAAAAAAAACTAAACGTAAACCTAAAACTTACAAAAAAGTAAAAAAAAAGGTGGGAGATGGCCAAGCCATCCCCTTTGGCCAAGCCACCCCTAAACCTATTTGGGGTGGACCACCCCCTAAACCCATTTGGGGTGGTTTCAGCTACCCCCAGTCGGGCATATGAGGTGGTCAAACCTCCCCATGGGACACATGGGTGGTTGGATACCCCCATACCGACCGAATAGGGTAACCAAGCCACCCACTTGGCCAAATCAAGGGGGCCGAGCCACCCCCAAATGGCATGGCCACCCCCACTTCTTTTTATTTTTTTATTTTTGTGTGTAAGTTTTAGGTTTAGTTTCTTTTTTCTTTTTTTTTTTTAATTGATTTTTCATTTTGTATATGAACTTTCTGTTTTAAGTTTAGGTTTAGTTTTGTTTAGATTTTGGTTTTTTCTGTTATTTATTTATTTTTTATTTTATATTTTGAATATAAATCTTTTGTTTTAAGTTTTAGGTTTAGTGTTTCTTTCTTTTCTTTTTTTTTCTCTTTTTTTTAATTTTTATGTTTACACTTTACCCCCAAGGGTTTTTTTCGAAAGTTTTGGTTGAAAAATGTCACGTGCCATGCACGTGACTTGGTTTTCATCCAAATAGACAGATTTGATGGACGGATGGTGTTTTATTCCAACGTCAGATACATTGTGGGGGTCTTTTGTTAGTTTTTAAACATTGGGTGCCAAAACGCAAATGTGGATATTTCCGCGGGAGGGGGGGGGGTGGGTAAAGTGTATTTTCCTCTTAACATTAAGCACTAACTAAACATTTCACTAAACAAATACGGTACTTATAATCGGATGACAAATTAGAGAGGATTATTTCACTATACATAGGCATTTGGAAAAATTTATGTCTGTGATTGTGAAAGCATTGGCAAAGCCTTCTTTACATGGGATGTTTCAGTGGATGGAAAACAATTTGTGGACCTGACATATCATATTAATTTCTTGATTGATTAACATTTGCAATCAAGTTTAAGTGCTATAGTTCCTGAATTTTGGACCTAAAAGTAATAAAATTGGATTTCAGGAGGGAAGAATGAGAGGTCAAGCTTTTGTGACATTTCCATCGGTTGAACTTGCCCATCGTGCGTTGGTATGTATCTTACAGAATGCAATCTGATGGGCCTGTGTTTCTGCTGCATCTCAGCCCTTGCATATAGAATACTTTGTTTCAGCTGGCCCTTGTTACTTTTTATGTGCTATATCCTATGATGTTATTGTGTGAGCCTTAAGTCACTATAAAACTTATAATGCAATACCTGGTTGATAGAGTAATATAAATGATTCATCATAAATTCTTTCAGGTTCCTCTGTAACTCACTGACATGCCTCCCAATTTTAAGTAGCTGTACTTCAGTTTCAAAATGAATGCTGTTTGGAAATTGATTTTCAGAATCCATGCTAGCTGTTAAGGAGGTTACAATTGGCTGCCTAGGATCCAATTTTGAATCATTGAAATGCAAATGCAGTCCAGACCAAAGAAAAGGAAAATGCAATAAAACCAGATTAGTCATCTCTTGATCTCAGAAGAAAGATTGGTAGGATTTGCTAGTTTGATCGCAAAAATCCCATTTTCAAACCATTATTTGGTTGGGAGAGCCTATGGAAGTATATCTGTTGACATTTCGATATCCACATACTAAGCTGCCTCTGATTTTTTTAGCATAAGTCCCATTATGTACTAATATATTTAACATGAACTGCCTCATCACTTTCAGTGTTCAACCTTAAGAATCTACTTTCAGGAAGCTGTCTTGTTATTTCTCTCCCACCTAAATAGCAGCAAAGGAATTGCTACCATTATCAAAGTTAGCTTCAGCAATGTCCTGCCTACCAGTGAGCATAGATAGAAGGAGATGGAACGGTGGAAACCCGAATATTAAATTGGACTTTTAGGATTATAGCCATATATTTAGCACAATGAATGATGTTGTGATATGAACATTAGAGTTAAACTCTAGATTTACATCAAAATTGAATGTAGTTGCTACTGTAACTTTTGGTCCTACAACATATGAAATAGGTTAAAGCTTCATACATATGAACAATCCTATTGATACCATAGTTCATGGCCTTGGCTTTTCTGTTAAAAGGGCGAGGATGTTTGCATCGAGAAGAAGCCTAACACTAATTTAAGTAATATTCTAAAAAGCCTAAGGCTATGTTTGCTAATGTATTTTAAAACTCTTTTCTCTGTTCTAATACAAAAATACACATTTTCAAACTATTTTACCAAACGAAACACTTTTCAAACAACAAAACATAAAATGCTTTTCAGAAAAGAAAAAAAAAACACATAACACTTTTAAAAAAACAAAACATAGCACACTTTTTAGAAAACTTCCCACATCCTCTATTTGAAATATTTTGAGAAAACATGTGCATACTTTTTCACATGTAGAGGCTGACTTGTTACTAACAAAACATAAAAATAAAAAATAAAGAATGGGGAGAGAGGTTTTTTAAACTAATATGTTAGGTTTCTGGAAATGCCTAGTTTTGGACGTTTCACTGATTAAAGAGTAGCATATATAGTTCTACTTACAACTAAATGAAATCTTTTTTTCTTTTTTCCCTTTTCTTTTGATTATCTTGCTTATGTGCTGAAGTTGTGATGACTGGCATACCCTTGGTTGCAGAATCTAGGAAATGGATATGTGTTCAAAGGCAAGCCAATGATAATCCAGTTTGGTCGGAATCCTGTAGCTGGCAAAGCAAATTAAATAGATCTACTACAACTAAAGGAAGCTCCATATACTACTGCTTCATGGCTGCTTTGATTATGAAGCGAGCTGGAAGATGGCCACTCGGTATTAATGATGCAGTATAGGCTTTAAGTGTTTACAATGATCAGTTGCTCATCAGCTGTCCATACCACATGAAAAAAAAAATGGTAGGTGGTTTTAAGTAATGGATCATTTCTTGACTAATGGCTGGGAAAAGGTCTGCTGATGCCCTAGACCACTACTTCAGGAAAACGAATTCCACTTTCAAACTTGTTTGGTGTAGATGGTTGCGGCTTGTGGCTGTAGAAGAGAAAATTGTCAAAACAATTCAAGGACTGAAGGCTGCTGCTAAGGACGTTGAAGAAGATGCACATCTGGGTGGTTTTAGTGAGGCATTCCTGTATCAGCAGCAAGTGTTGCATTTACTGTTGTCAACTCTAAGCTTCCTTCTCATTTGTGCATGCTCTAGAATTAGTGTAGGTACATGCAAGAGATGGAATAATACAAGGTGCAAAGAAGTTTTTCAGTTTTATGACAAATTTATTGCGTTCTCTCTTGTTATATACATCAAGATAAACGTGGGAATCATGCACAGTGGATCATCTTTACGGGGTTTGTAATTTGCATTTGAATGTGTTGTGGGGTGTGCCTTACAACTTACAAGAGTGATTATTAAAAGCTACAGAGGGGCCCCCTGCTCCCCCTCAAGGCCTCAAATTATCAAAACTTTCAAAACCGGGGGGCCATATATGCCACCCTGCTCCGTCGAGGTAGATCTGGTCAAATATAAATGTCGTTTTGCAAGTGGTCGATGGCACTAACTCTGATGATATGATCATGCAATGGTGGTAGGCTGCTTTAAGTAGAAGGATGCGTGTGGTGTCGGTGATATACAGTTGCACGTATATATTCTCTTGTGGTGTTCGTAATTCAATGAACCAAATATTCAAACTAAATCATGTCGGTTTATTGAGTTCAAGAAAAAGGTGATTAATTTAGAACTTGAGAAAACACTTTGGTGGTGCAGAGTCTAGAGTGCAACTTGGAGGGAAACCATGTTCGTAATAGGTTTGGAAGAAGGGGGAGGGAAGGTGAAGACGCAACTTGAAAGAAGATGAGGACCGGGAGGGAGCATGAGCAATCAGCATCAGAAGGAGCATCAACGTGCAAGTCGCAAATAAATAATAGAAACAGAAAAAAGGCCTGCAAAAATAATTCAATCCAGTCGGCCTACAAAAATGAAAAAGGCATCCATTTCCGCCACAACAGTTTCCTCTGACATGTTCTTCCTGTTGTATCTTTCTCTGGACAGTGGCGAAGACCATGAATGCCTTCTTGATGCCTTTGGCTTCTTTTTTACGATGATATTCTACTTGAAACAGGCCTCGCCATGATTTACCTTGAATTTGAAGGACTTTAAATTGAATTCCTCATTCTTAATGAATTGAAAAAGTAATAGTCCATACTCTTCCCTGGAAAGAAAGACATGAGGAATACACGCTGTTAAAATCTAGCCGCTAGTCTTCTAATGCCAAATCCCCAAGATTACAGCAATGCAGAAGAGTAAAAGAAGTGCACCATCTCCCCCCGGCAGGACAGATGATCTGCAAAATCCGAGCATGGAAACAAGACTCAACCATAAGTTAACTAGGAAAATACAAATGAATAAAGAAACTTATTTTTGTACATCCACGAGTTATCCAACTATTCTCGAAAATGGCATAAAAATAGATTATGGAACATACATGGAATGTGGAACCTTAAAACTGGTTTTCCATCGAATCAAAATCTAGTTTTTCACGTAAATAAGTTAATTTCCTTTCACTATTCCATTATGCAGAAAAATAACTGATGAAATTACAGCGCATACATCTTCTAAAGGACAAGGATAACAAGAGTATAGAACTGATCAAATGTCTTTTAGGCTTTCACATAATTCGTTGAGCTAAGAAAAAATAGGAGATCGGGGTTTTGGACAAATGTAAAATAGTTGGCTCTTTTGAGGATATATATTAGGCCCAAATTAATCAGACAGGAGTTTATCTAGAATCAAAAGGTTCATGTCATATGGGAGGAATTTGGACTCTGTTTCTGAAGTTAATTTGGCCACATTGAACACGGGCTAATTCCAAATGAAATATAATGAAGCTAGAGATGGTGGCATTTGCACGGGTGATTAAGCACAAGGATGAGCCTGCAGAAAATATGTTTCTACATGGGAACTAGTTTTCACAATATCCTCTTTCGCTTTTGGGGCTGGGGCTTTTTCCCAGGATTGAGACCAAACTTATATTAACCAATAAGCATGTAAAACGACCGTCTCTGTAAGCCTAGTGTCACCAGAGCAGTTCCATGTGTAAATTCTCTTTTATTTACTTTATCTTAATGTTGCCTACCAAATAGTTTTAAGAGTATTGCTCAAACAAATCGATTAAGAGTAAATCCTTGGCCATACCTGAGTTTTTTTCTAGATTGATATATGTAAGCCATTGCAGGAGGAATGATGCCAAACAGAAAGCAGTTTGCATAAAGCCCAGCAAAATCGAGAGCTTTTGAAAAAGTGGAGCGGGAGAAAGATGCTATGAGAACTGAAGCAACGAGTAAAACCACCACTACAAAGATCTTGAATGAATCAGAACCGTCAACGCTTGATTTCAATTTATCGTCTGAGGCAGCGCCGCTCCTCGATTCTATATAAGAAACTTTCCCCGGCTTTCCGGAGTAAACAACAGAGCCAACTCTCCCATTTTCATCCACATTAGAACCCATTTCTGAATGAGAACCGAATTTCCCAAAAAGCAACTGCAAGGTATCAAGAAGCTGTTTTGGGAAGCTTACAGCATATCCAATCACGCTAGTTGCCAAGGCAGAGAAGGCAAAGCCTTGAATTGCAGATGAAGCAGAAGGGTTGACAGAGAGCAAAAGGGATATAGGGTCCATTTTGGAAGCGGCCATGTTGGGGCCTGCAAGTCCCAAAACAATAAAATTCCATGACAAAACCATGAGCAACGGAACTACCCCACCAACCAGTATTGCCTTGCGAGCATCATGCACGGTGTTCCCAGCAATCTTACATATGAAAGGGGTGATAACATGAAACCCCAACGTGAGTACAATAACAGGTATTGCAGGCAAAATCGATGAAAAGCCCCACGAGGCATAAGCAAAGGAACTTAATATGTTTGCTCTAGCCACAGATAAACCAACAGCCACAAGTGCAGTAATAGAGAAGAGCATCATGAGGCATAAAAAACGATTCGCTGCATCAATGGCCTTAAACGGAAAGAAAAGAACCATAGTTCCGACAATCAGAGGAAACAAGGCATGAGCCATCACAAGATTCATCCATGGAAACCACTGAGAGACAAGCGAACCGATGCCGGAAACACATGCCACTAACAATGAAAAACTCAAGGATACGTAGACAAGGGCAACAAAAGCACCGAAACGACTTCCTAAAGCCTTTGTTGCAAGACCAGTAAAGCTCACCTCTTCCACCCCATCTTCTTCCATGGCTGCAAAGCTGAGCTCAGCAACAAGAATGATTGAGGAGATCACGTAAACCCATGAGAGGAGGATGACAATGGTGGATGGAAATGGACCTGAAGTAATGGTGGCAGCGGGCAAGGCCAGCATTCCAGGCCCGACAGCAGTGCCAATGATCAAACTGACGGCACCCCAGAAGTTCTTTTCACGAGAACCCTCTTGAAGCTCCTCAGATTTCTGATGCTTGGTCAGGTTATCATCGAATTTAGAATCCTCTTGAACCTCGTGAGATTTCTGATGCTCGGTGAGGTTATAATCGGATTTAACATCAGTAGTAACAGAAGTGGTAGGAAATGACAGAGCATTGTGAGTTGTGCACCTTGCAATGTGGCTGAGATTATGGGTTCTGGGGGTGAGGATGGGTTTGATGGGTGATGGTTTGCAGTGATGAAGATCATTTCTGGCATGGTTGAATCTTGGATGGGTGATTGAGCTGGGTCTAGAAAGGTGGGGAAGATATAGTCGAAGCATATTTTTAGAGTTGATAGGATAATCAGCCAACTCAATCTCCTTTTCTTAGAGAGAATGAGATTCTCCTGAAGGGGAGGAGGAGGGAGCTTGGAATTTGGACGGTGCTGACTGCTGGGTGGGGAAAAATCTGCCTACTTAAAACAATGAAGAAGAGCCGCCACTCGTCAGACAATAAAAAGAGATTCCTTTCATGCCAAAAAAATAAAAAATAAAAAATAAAAAGAGATTCCTTTGAATCTTTTGGTCCACTTTGTTTAGAGAGACAATAGAGAGAGAGAGAGGGGAGAGAGGAGAGAGGAGAGAGGAGAGAGGAGAGATGGGCCCGGAACCTTTTGGAAAGCCCGCCCGCCGGTATTTTTCTTGATTCTTTTCCCTTTTTCCTCCATTTTTTTTACCTTTTTCTTTTTTTTTTTTATAAGATTAAGAGAAATGCTATTTCATGTTAGGTTAGAACATCTTCAGTAGTGTAGTTAAAATGAAAAAAATAGTTACATTTAATTATTTTAATCAATTTTTTTGTTTCAACAGAATAGTTTAAAATTAGCTATTATATCTTAACTGTTACTGTCACTATAGCACACTAGATTAAATTTTAATATAATATAATATTACTTTTTCCCTTTAATTAAGTATTGACAATAATATAATAAAAAAATGAGAAATAATATTTTAAAGCAAGTAGTTAATATAATAAAGAATCTGTTGGAATTGTCATTAAAAAATGGGTAGTTAAATTAAATAATTATACTTTTTGATTAATTATAATAGCTATTACAATCGTAGATTCTCTTACATGTTACATCTTTCTCTTCATCTCAATTCATTTTTTTAAGAAATTAATTATTAAATTTGTAGAACTTACTTGAGTATGAAATAGCATTTCTCTTTCTTTTGAGAAATATTACATTTACCACATTAAAAAAAAAAAATTCTCATTCCCAAGCGATGTGTTACTATTCTATAAGATAGTAACACATTTTTCAAAATAATAGATCTCATGAAATAGTGACACATCATTTGAAAAACTAACTTACCATCTCAAAGAAATGCATGTCTAACCAGTAGAGAAATTGATGAGATGTTAATACTTTTCAATGTTATTTAATCGAAGAAGAAGCTGAGAAGAAGTTGATAAATAAATAAACAAATAAGACATTGATAAAAAGTGGAAAGAGAGAAAAATAGCACAAATTGAGAAAAGCAGAAGATGGTGTAAATAGATGGGAAAGTGAGAAAACTGGTAGAACAATCAAAATGCTAATTAACATCCTTTTATGACCAAACCAAATTAATGCTAGATTTATCTTTTATAACTTGTTGACACAAGTCATAGGAGTCACATCAACTGTTAAATTTTTGTTAATACTCTTTGATTATATATTGGCATGTGTTATTTAACAAGTTGTGAAAGAGTTGTAGAGTTTTAGTTATTCTCTCTAACAAAATTACTTACTAAACTCTCAAACTGAAAACTTGGGTTATATATGTTTATTAAAACCTCTGTTTTCTATCTTATTTTTATTTTTATTTTGTTTAGGGTTTATGGTTATAATGAGGGATTTTTGCATATTTGCACAACGTGACTTTTAATATCAAAATCCAATAAATTAACCCAAGTAGGCTACTTACTAATGGAGTGCCTAATGTGTTACAAAATTTAACGAATCATTATTTATTATAAAAGAATTTTCTAGCATTGAAGGCTTTAGCGACACTTGGAAAATAACCAAAAAAATCAAGAAAATGCTTCTATAAAAACGAAAATAATAACAAATAACTCAAAAAAAAAAACCATTAACGAACAACATATCATGATTGTTTTTTCTCAACTTATGACATGCAAGAGTGAGGAAGATCTCCTACCTATAATTAAGGGGGTTAGAATTTCATAAAAAAAAAAAAATCGGATAACCTAAATAACAAAAGGATATGTGATACAGTCACAAAAGGACATGTGTTATTTTAAAAAAAAAAACAAAATTAAATTCAAAATATCAAATTTTTATTTTTAAATAGCACATATAAGAAAAATTAAATCTTTGAAAATTAAATCTTTGTTAGGTTTATATAGTGACTTTAACATTATTACGACAAAAGGGAGACCGATTATGATCATGTATCTACTATCTACTACTGTATATGTAGTATCTTATCGGTAGACTATCTAGGGTCTACCACAAATAATTTAGAGCGATCGAGAAACTCACATGTCCGAATAAAGGGGCCCACAACCTCTCTCTCTCTCTCTCTCTCTCCCACCAAAGGGGGATCTTCCTCAATGTAAGCCACACTTTTGTCGTGAATGGTTGGGTCATAATCACATGAGACGACATGACATTTTTAGGAGAAGACGAGGAGGTGGCAACAAACAAGGGGAAAACGCCTTTGCCGGCCCTTCTTGGCTTCTTCTCTTCTATATCGAAATTCCAAATTCCAAAATGATATTTTATTTCAAATTTCCCAGGATCAAGGATCAACGATCAACCCTAAAAGTACCTACTTCACGTGCACGACTCGTCTACCACGAAACCACCGGGTGCACTGAACTGAATCAGATTATCAGATTATTATATTTATTTATTTATTCGTGTTTGGCATGCCAAACACACTTTTTTCTTTTTCTTCTTTTTCTTTTTTAATAAATTCTTGAAAAGCATTTTGGGTGGATTAAAAAAATGAAATTGGTCCCACTGTTATTGGGTTTTGAGATTTTTATTAAAAAATTATTATAAGAAGACAACAAAAATTTTGAAAATAGTTTTAAAAAATATTGTATGTTTGGATCCCTGTCCACAAATGGGTTCCTTTGAAAAAAATAATAATAATAAAAAAATGAAGAGAGTTGGCAAAAATAAAGAGAAAACTCACTTCATTTTTATCTCATGACTTTGCAGTTTTTGTAGACACTTATTTAATATTTAAAAACTTTCACTTATATATATCAAATTTTAATTTTCTCTCACTTTGTCCATTTCATACAGAAAATTATTCATAATGCCAATTTTACCTCTGACTTTAAAACTACACCGTTTCTAAAATGACACGATTTTAGTTTTAAAGTCAAGGGTAAAATCGATATTTCATTAGGATTTTTTATACGAAATGGACAAAATGAGAGAAAACTAAACTTTAATACACTTGTAAGAGATTTTAAACGTTAAAAGATATTTATAAAAATGACATGTTCGAGAGAGATAAATGGAGTTTTCCCAAAAATAAAAGAAAAAGAAAAAAAAGTATTGGCAGCATTTGTCAACCACCGCAGTGTCTGCACCAAAATGTTGTTGGAGGCCACCATGTCCATGTGGCCATTGAATGATCATGTTAATTATATTTAAACAAGTGTTTTGCTATTTAAAAAAGAATTTAATAGCTTATCTTTTGAACCATGTACTTGACTTGAGGATTAAAAAAATTTAACTTAACAGTAATTTTTAAATGTGATATCATAGTTAAGAAGATACTAGAAAAACATTAAAAAAAAAATACTTAATATTTTTTAAAGAGAGCCCCTACCATGCAGTCCATCTGCAAAAGGGTATTTTACAGCATCCAACCCTACGATGACATATCACCAAGCTTATTTTGACAAAATAAGTTAAAATCACCGAATAAACCCAAACATATTAACAACCAAGAAACCCGAACATATTAACAACGAAGAAAGACCCACGTTGGAGACCACTGCCACTGACCCACGCCGGAGACCCACTGCCACGGACCCACGCCGGAGACCCAATACCCATGGCCACAGACGGAGACCCATTGCTACAGACCCACATCGGCAGACCCAAGACCCACACCGGCAGACCCAAGACCCACGGCCACAAACCAAACAAACAACCAAGGACCCACGCCGGTAGTGGGTCTGGCCAGACCCACGCCAGCAGTGGGTCTGAACCCACGCCAGCAGTGGGTCAGGCCAAACCCACTCCTCTTGCCGGTCGACTGACGTGATCCAAACTGCCTCAAAACTAGATTCTAAGGCCTAAAATTCATTTCTAATGCCTCAAAAATCGTTTCTAATGCCTTAAATCTCGTTTCTAATGCCTCAAAACTCGTTTTTTATTCAAATCTAAAACCTATAAAGGAAAAGTTAACCCTTTAGCACCCTAACGGCCGGAAAAAATGGATCCGGCACCGGAAAATCGCACTCACGGTGAGAGAAGGAAGAAGAAGAGAAGAAAAAATAGAAGGAACTACCATCCTGGTGCAGAAGAAGAAAAGAAAAAAGAGAAGGAAGAAGAAGAAGTGGTGGCGTGAAGAGAAGGAAGAAAAGAAAAGAAAAAAGAAAATGAAAGAAGCGATGAATGATGATGGTGTCGGCAGGGAGAAAAAAAAAAAAAAAAAAAAAAATTGAAAGAAATCTAGTGCTTTTGGCCTCATATTATTTTGGTGCAATTTTTAAACTTAAATTGAGGTGTCAAATAGAAATTGGGTGCTGTAAAAGTTGAGTTTTGCAGCCCATCCGTATTGAAGTTAAACTCTTTTTTAAAATGATATTTTCATCGCTGTTAGGTATTCTTTGAAATGGTTATTATTATTATTTTTTTATAAACAAAAAACAAAACAAAAAAAGAAAAGGAAAAAAGAAAAGAAAAAGAAAAGTAATAACTCACTGATCCGGATTTTTAGCAAATTTCTGTCCAAATTTTGGGCATTCGAAAAGCAAAATTGATCTCTATCCCATAACCAACCTTATCCAATTAAATTCATCACATCACCGGTTTATTATTTTCACATCCACGTGCATTTTCCACCATCGTTGGATTCACATCATCCAACGCTACAGAATTCCTAGCAACATTTTTCCAGCGCTTCCTTGCTGTCTGCGTTCATTCCGTCTTCCTCAAGTTCTCTCTCTCTCTCTCTCTCTCTCCCTCTCTCTCTCTCTCGCTAAAACAATTACGCAAACTTCTTTCTCTCAGTCTCAATTAGTTCTCTGACCTGGGTAAATTCATTTCCGCTTTTTCTGGGTTTGGTGGGTTTCTTGGGCAATCAAAAGTTGGGGAATTGGAATTCAATGGCGGAGGTATTGGGCGGAACGCATCTGATTTCATCGTGTCATCATAGTCAAGGCGATGGGCTTTTTTCTGTTTTCCCAAAGAAGAGCTGTACATACAAATCATCTTCTTCCGTGAAGTGGTTTCAACCTCTGAATCTGACGACACCACTGTCCCTCAGATCGTCTTTTTCATCACGCAGTGATTTTCATGGCAGAAGATTTGTTCTTCAAGAAAACAAATTCATGCCCAAGAGAGGGAATTTCCGATTCCAACCTGCAATTTTTGCTCAGGTTGGTAATTTCTTAGCCACGTCTTCACCTTTTTTTTTTTTTTTCAATTTAGTTAGATTTTGGGCAAAATATGTTTATTTGCAATAAAGGGTTCCTTGATCCTTCATTCTTTTCTTTTGGGTCACACTTTTTTATTTTCGTTTTTCTCCCTCTTTAAAATTGCGAGTTGAAATTTTATGCCATGTAAATTGATATTAAACTCGTATGTGTCCTTTGAAGATATGAATTGTTGAGGGAAATTTAATGGTTTTCTTTCTTTCTCTTTCTTCTTCTTCTTCTTTCTTTCTTCTTCTTCTTCTTCTTCTTCTTCTTCTTCTTTTTTTTCCATTTTACGGGATTTACAGACGGGCCTTCGGATTGGGAAGGTTCAGAAATGGTGGGACAAGGGGCTCCAACCCAACATGAAAGAGGTGACCTCCACACAGGACCTTGTGGACTCTCTATTGAACGCAGGGGATAAGCTGGTTGTTCTCGATTTCTTCTCCCCTGGCTGCGGTGGCTGCAAAGCTCTCCACCCCAAGGTGGTATTCTTAACCACAACCCATGTCGCTATTATGCTTTGTCTACATTCTAAACCCACCCCAATTGAGATGATTGTTTATTGTTCTCTATGTGGCAGATATGTCAATTTGCAGAGATGAACCCAGATGTGCAGTTCCTTCAGGTGAACTATGAGGAGCACAAGTCCATGTGTTATAGCCTTAATGTCCATGTTCTGCCCTTCTTTCGATTCTACAGAGGCGCTCATGGTCGCCTTTGCAGCTTTAGCTGTACTAACGCCACGGTCAGTATTCTTAATTTTCTTACTTTACTTGCCAATGAATGATAAATTGTATATGTAAATGTTTCTACTAACTTGCATAGTTAATTCCTTTCCAATCAATCCTTTTTTTAACCACTTGGGTGTAGGGCCGTAAGCGAGCAGATCTACTCGTGAACATGCCCGGGCTCTGCTCGGATTAGTTCAGCTCGGGATCGGTTTGTTTATTAAACAAATAGAGCTTGAACTAAAAATTCAGGCTCGTATAAATTTAGGCTCGGCTCGACTCATACAGGCTCGTATAAGCTCTTATAACTTCATTTTTATTATTTTTATAATATTATTTTTAACTTTGTAATGAGAGCATATTAAGTTTTTTTTAAAAAAAATATTCTTTATAATGTAATCTATATAAGTTGAATTGTTGTAATTGTGAGTCTAGATATAGATATAAGTGTCCTTGTGTGTATATAAGTGAGTTTATGTGTGTATAAGATAAACATATAAATTGAGTTTAGATTATCTAATATGTGACTTAATTTTTCTGATTACCCAAACAATAAATCTTAACTATAATTAAATAACTAATAATTTGTATTAATTTTTTAAAAAAATTGAACAATCACGATATTTACTTTATATATAAAATAATTAAATTAATTTGGTCACTCGTGAACAAGCTTGAGCTCGGCTAAAAAATAAGTGAACAAAGCTTGAACAAATTATCTAGTTCGGTGGAAATCCCGAGCTCGACTCGATTCGATTACAGCCCTAATTGGGTGATTTTCACTAGAAATTAGGTGGGGTTTCCAAACATATTATCTTCACCGCCTCCTTTAGGAAGTACCATTTGTAATGTTCCTTTTAGAGTTACACTTCCTCTCCGCACAATTCACAAACTCAGTAGTTTTATTAGGAACTACTTTGTTATGTTCCTTTTAAAAAAATTACACTTTCTCGCAGCCTAGCTTGTTTAACTATCCACTAATAAATTTGAATTAGACATTATGTTTAGCTGCACTTTGCATTATATTTACGTATTATTCAACGGCACACCATGTTTCTGTTTGTGGATTTACTGGCTTCATTTTTTCTTAAATTTAAAGATATAATTTGCCACCCAATGATTTAACTTTTCATGTAGGTTATGGATACCTCTTGTTGATCTTACATTGTTTGCAGATACCATTTGAGCATTTGTACTTTGTTTTCCCCCCTTGCTGCGGATTTTTAAATAATGGAATTAACAATACAGATCAAAAAATTTAAAGACGCATTGGCCAAGCACACCCCAGATCGTTGCAGTCTGGAGCCAACAAAAGGGCTGGAGGAGAAAGAGCTCCTAGCACTATCTGCCAACAGAGACCTGTCTTTCAACTACACACCAAAACCAGTTCATCCAGTGCCTGTCCCTGTACTGGAAGAGATCATCGCAGAAACAGCACCATCTCATTTAAAGACTGCTCAAGACTCCAAGGAGAAGACCTTGGTCGCTGCTGGAAGATGATGTGGTTGTTTCCCAACAACCCCATTCTACTATATCTTTTCCCTTTGTACAGAAACCGTTTTCATGTAATATCCATGTGAGAAGTGAACATACTACTAAAAATGAAGTCATGCTGTGAGTGTATTTTCTTATGGAGCAGGCCTTTGGATTTATGTTTTTTTTTTATCCTAGCCTGCTGGTTCCTTGTAAGTTTAAAGAGCAACCAGCTGTGTGCTTGCTGGTGCTCTTTTATGTTGGAGTGAAGCCCTTTTTATGATTGTAAAAAAGCTTATCCCTTCTATTAAGTTACAGAAGATAATATATCTGTGTTTATCAGTTTCCTTTTTCTTTTCCCTTGGTTTCTATTGGAGTGTTTAAGTGCTTCTGGAGCAGGTGAACATGCGTATGACGAAATCAATGAGATTTTGTTTATTGTTTTGCTATGAAGCCCTGAAATAGCTTGTGGGTAGGGTAGGGTATATATCCTCCCTCAACAAAATATAACTCCGGGGGAACAGGTGTATGCTCCTGGTCCTTAAGACTCCTTACCCTCTAGTCGGAAGTTGGAAAGGAATGGAAAGGCTATCTGTTGGTTGTGGTCGTGGGCATTCTTTTATTAGGGTTGGTCAGTATAAAAACAGAAGAAATATCTGTCTACAAGTGGGAAAGTTTCTTGAAGCTTATTCCAACTGTGGGATGATGTAAAAGTTGGTGCTGCTACTGCTGTCGAGCACCTAGAAAATTCGATGAGGAGGGTGAGTGTCGCTTTCTAAATGTTGGACCGCATATGAAAGGAACGGCAAAATTTGGTTGGATAAAGCAACGTTTGGTGGGAAAAAATATAGATTTGGTTGTGCTTGTGAGGGCTCAAGCCTCAACGTGGCCTACCAAGTATCAAGTGTCAACCCCTGTAACCTTTTTTCCCCATTCAATATAAAAAAAAAAAAAAAGTATCAAGTATCGATTCTGTGATTCGCACTCAAATTTTCAAAAAGCTTTCTATTCCCTTTCTCTTTGTCTTCCATCTGTCCTAGGCCTTATCTAATTAGTTTTTGTTATATCATGTCTTTATCATTGCTTGTAAAGTAATTAGAGGATAATCAATAATTGCTCCATTATGCGCGTCCTCAGCTTGCTTACTCGGTCAACAAAGTACTACATCATTTATTATTATTATTATTATTTATGATTAGTTAAATGCCAACTCTTAGATTAATTGATTGCAAGCAAGCAAAAAGATTGGCACAAGAGTTTATTAGAGCAAGCTGATGGGTAGGAATGGAACTAGGATTTTAAAATTTTAAATGGAGAGGAGCGAAATTAATTAATTTTTTTTTAAAAGAAAAAATTAATTTTAGGTGTAAAAAAAATTGTGAGGATTGGAGGGGACCGAAGGCTGAAGTCCCTCCTCAAGCCCCTTTGTACTAGGTGGTTGTTGCCTTTTATTGCTGATTTGCCGCTGTAGTCACCAGTCATGTGGCGATTACAAACTTTCATGTTACTGAGTTTCCTAGTCCCTGTGATTTTTGTAAAAGATCACTTCATCTTAGCATCGCAGAGTCTGATGTTGCTAAAAGATGGAATCTAGTGTGACGATATTTATGGTTGTATTAGAGGATTCGATAATGGCTGGATATTTGATTTATAAGGCCCAACACCAACCATATAAAAGTCAACAGAGAATATTGTTTGCCATCACAAATTTTCTGTGTTCCAAAACAAAACTTTCTTTGTAATAAATCATCAATTATTCTAAGAAATTAAGCTAATAGGAAAGAATAAATTGAATCATTGAATTAGTACTTTTAGGACATCTTATAGTCACCAACAAGTTGTTCTAAATCAAACAAGAACAAAGTTTTTTCCGTGCCCATATCATCACTCTAGTTTGAAGTAGAAGAAATTATCCCTTCTTTGGGTAGCATTTTCATGTACAACACAACTTAGTTTCCAAGCATAACCCGTTCAAATTCCATATAACAGCAATCCAAGAAGCAGTATCCATTGGTGCCCTTAGAGCTTAAATTACAGACTGTGTTACCACCAAGCCAAATAACCATGAAGAAAGCTGTTTTAGCTCCCCCACCTCCTCTTAACACAACTCTAAGAAACAGAGTCATGTGGGGGTACCGACATACGCTTTGGCATAATTTATAAATTTTTGTATGGGTCTAGAAAATCCCCCATCCCCTGTCCCCTATCGAAAAGAGATTATTTCAGATAACAATAATAGGCATTTTGCAGTTGAGGATGAAGACGACATCTTAATTTGATAGTAGATGATCAAGATTCAAGTACAAGCATTGCTAGTTAACACCAACGAAATCGTTAACTACACTAGTTGGTTGGGTTTATGGGCTATAGCCCACAACACATAACCAAGCTACTAAGCCCACCTAGGTAGGCCATGTTTACAACTCATTCAGCGTAGACAACAAATGTGTCGTGCCTAAGCGAACAAGAAAAAAAAAAAAACGTTTATATATTATTAACTTGAGCATCATAGTCATTTTTGCCTGACAAGTGTTCCTTTGCTTATTTTTCTTCTGTTTCGCTACTACTTCCGATTGACAATTCGACATTCCCCATAAATAAAAGCATATGATTTAGCATTCAATACTAAATGCTAGGGATGATAAATGAGAGACCATAGCAAAGCCTGTGGATCAAAACCTTAAAAACTATTAACTCCATGCTTACTGCTTAGGAAATATTTTCATACATATCACTGATACACATACAGAGTTTCCCCTCCACAATCAGAGATCCATTGTGGAAGGAAGCATCATCTGACTTCTCATTCTTCTTTTTCTTTAACCAACAAGACCTCAAACCCAACTCAGTTGTTTACCATAACATCATCAAAAAAAACTTGGTTTTTTTTTTTTTTCCTTCCTAAATATTAGTAATTTCGATTTCTCTTTTTGCCAAACTGCACAATGAAATAATATGTTTCAGAATGAGTAAACTAACAACAAATTCTTCTTTATGCCATTATGAATCTATGATCAAACAATCGACCAAGTTTTCCAAGGTAAATCCCAAAGCATTTCCACGTTCCCATCTTTTATCCCCCCAAAACAAAGAGAAAAAAAAGAAAGAAGAAACATCTCGATTCTCCCTAACAGAGAGAACAGCAAATGCCGTACTCTGCAAAGAAGGGTGCAACAAATTAACAAGCAAATACTAATTAATAAGCAATGGTATATTGGTATTCAACATACATACATACAAGATAAATAAAAATATAAATGCATATAGCAAATAATAGACAAAAAGGAAATTAGAACAGGAAAGCCCGCAATGCCATCACTGCCCGATCAATTGAAGGGCTCAGAGCGCAGGCAGTCTTCATCGCAAAAAGGGTGAAGTTTAAGACTAATTTGGCAAAAGGGGCCTTCTTCAGAAAGAGCTCATTCTTTGTCTTCCTATACTAGCTGAGCCTCCAGCAGCCCCTTTTTCGTTATCGAAATTGGGACAGGGTGGCTTCAGCCTTCAAAGACATTTAAGAATGGCCTTTCTGATTTGGAGACCTCCAAGACCTCCCCAAACCAACCAGTCCTTCATCTCACACTCCTGCTCAGATAAGATCAAGTAATCGGTGCGATTTAGGGTTTCTACTCTTTCTTTTATACCCTCTACTTTCCCGAGTTGCCCATCTCATTGGCTTCAATATTCCCAAAATATCCCCACAATCAACCACAAAACTCTTATTTATCCTTCCCTTCAAATTAAATATAAGAGGTGATCAACTTTTTTTTTATCAACTACAATATATTGTCATTTTGTTTTTATAAACAGAAAAATTTTATTGTCCGACCCTATCAAATTACTATTTTATGTCCAAAATTCTCTTCTGTCAATTGAAAACGTTAATTCAAACGATCAATCAATCACGTGTACCTCCCATGCCATCTTAAAATTTTATATCCTACATTTTTTTTTTATTAACTATAACGTATTGTAACTTTACCCTATGAACTGACGACCTTACTATGAGCAAAAGTGGCCTATTTCTTGTTGTCTCATATATAAAATTTTAAAAAATAAAATAACTCGAAAAACAAGTGTTTCTCTGTTTTTATTTTTATTTTTTCAGTGGCTAATATTGAATGTCACTCGAAATAAATGTGGAAAATAACATTTATCCTTCCGGTTTTTGCTTCAAAATTGTTGTTCCTTAATTTAAATCGTAGGGCAAGCGGGCCAAGAGTCTATATTGGACCCCATTTTGTCCCATTTCCCTTTTTTATTTGGCATTATTTGGGCTAGTACTGATCTGGGTAATTGTTGGGTCCCGGCTATGCTATATTTTGATTTCCTCGTACTTCTTTGTTATAACTTTAGTATTTGTATTTCTCATCGTATTTACATTAAAATTTAAAAGAAAAGGAAAAAGGGTGTTCTAGGCCTATATATATTTGCGATATTCATAGAAGAAAAATAATGTATAGACAACAATTAATAGAGCTTTGTCCTAAGTTGGATATTTTTTGTTGAAGGTAGTTGCATAAAGACGGAAGATGTTGAATATATATATATATATATAACATTCACAGAACCGAGGAAAGAGAGTAAATTAATTTAAAGGAAAACATACAAACCCAAAATTTGGTGATTGAACGAAATATCTCTAAGATTCTCACAAAAATCCAATGAATTGAGTTCAATAACCGTCCCTGCAGCCTAGCTCAGAAAAACAATCAACCGACGGTCAAGATTTTGATGACAGTAGCAGAGTCAACTCTATGCAACACCACGACCGAGTCTCCAGGCTTGCAAAGTCCCTTGGCCTTTGCATGTTGGAGGGCCAACTCTACGGTCTGTTTGGTTGACTCTGCATGAGAAGCTCTTGCAGAACTTGTGCTCAAAACAGGAACCAAACCCCGATAAATAAGGCTTTGCCTTGCCGGAGCTTCATCACTGCATGACCACTCGAAAGAATCTGTTCTTATCTCTGGAACCACCACCGACAAGATTGGCATGCTTGGCCTGTACTTGGCCACTAGCTTTGCGGTGCTTCCTCCTCTGGTTAGGACCAAAATTATAGCTGCTTTAATGCAATGGGCTGTGCTCACCGCTGAAGAGGCCAAGCTCTCCAATGGGCTCATAGGGATTGGTGCAGTTTTCGTTATTCTTTTAAAAAGATGTCCATAGTCTATAAAATTCTCTGCCTCTGTGCAAATTCTTGACATGGTTTGTACAGCAATTTCAGGATAGGCCCCAGCGGCAGTTTCTCCGCTAAGCATGACGCAGTCAGTGCCATCAAGAACTGCATTAGCAACATCAGTGGCTTCAGCTCGGGTAGGCCGGGGAGATTTGGTCATGGACTCCAACATCTGAGTGGCAGTCACCACTGGTTTTCCTTGCATGTTGGCCTTCAGTATCATCGCTTTCTGAGCTAGGAATATCTTTTCAATGGGAATTTCCATTCCTAGGTCACCCCTTGCCACCATAAATGCATCTGAGTTTGCCAGAATATCATCGAAATTAGCAACACCTTCTTGATTCTCCACCTACATGTATTAATATGCCCCAAATTAAACACAACAAAACAAATTCTTAGAATTAATTCACAATTAATTAACTTCAGCTAGCCTAGATAGTTCAAACAATTTCTTATTAACATGATGATACCTTTGACATGAGAAGGATGTTCTTTGCATGGGGTCCTAATAGTTGCCTGACCTCCACAAGGTCAGAACCTTTGCGAACAAAAGAGAGAGCAATCATGTCAATCTTATTTGGAACTCCCCATTCCAAAATATCATCTTTGTCCTTACCAGTTAAGGTTGGGAGATCAACAATAACTCCTGGAAGATTGACATTCTTCTTCTCACCAAGTAGTGCAGAGTTTTCACAACGACAACGAACCAAACGCCGTTCCTTGTCACAATCCAGAACAGTGAGAGAAATTGTCCCGTCAGCACACAGAATAACACTTTGTGGCTTTAAATCCTCAGCCAACTTCGGGTAGCTCATACTTATCATATTCTCATCACCTTCAATGCTATAGTCAGTGGTGATGGTAATCTCTTGACCCTGTTGAAGCTGTATAGGTTTTTTGTCTTTCAGAAACCCTGTACGAATCTCAGGACCCTGAAATTTTTTCAAATATATATAAGAAAACGACTTTCTCAGGCTGCAACTAGCGAGTACCTAGCTATAAACTGTGACAAATTAAGTTGCATGCAATATTCCAAATGAAATCTACAACGAAAAAAAAAAACCTTCAGCTTTAATTGAAGCTTTATTTGGAAAAAGGAGAAGAACCATTAATTAAGTAATTAGTTTCCAAATCAATGGTTTGTTGAACATGAAAACCAAGTCCAGTACTACTGAGTACTGTACACGAACTTATTCCTCAAAAAAGTTAAAAGCATCGAGCACATGAACAGAAAAATTATAGAACGCGAAAGATCAATTAAAGCTCTTATTCCTTTACAAAGCATCTCTTTCTACAATCGTTGGTTATTATTATGGAAAAGTTCCAGGAAAGCAGCTTCTGACCAAACATTAATAGAGGTCCACATTCATTGAGACTCATAACATCAAACGGTGAAGATGATATAAAGTTCATGCATTAATGCACCTTAATTATAAGTAATTTGTTTCAATAATCAACCAAAAGTAACGAAAAAAAAAAAAATTGCAAATAGTTTTGAAATCGAAAACTGGAATTTGATTCAACAACGATATATCAAAACCACTTTCTTTCCACATTCATGCATATAGGACTGTCGTAGGAGCTTGATTCGCTTTCAGGATATATATACTTTATTCGCTTTCAATCTAGCTAGCTCTGAACTGATTCTAAACAGAGACCGAATCAGTCTGTAATAATCTCATCTCATGATATACACTATTTGCGGGAGAGAGAGAAACCTTATAAGGGAGCAAACAAGAGAAAACACAGCAACGCTAGAATCAAATTGAATGAATAACATGAAATAATATTCATAAAAAAATATATAAGAAAACAATTAAAGTAGCTAGCTAGGAAGAAATATATAAACATAATAATTAAGACGCATATATGCATAAAAGAAGAAGGAGGAGGAAATTAACTAGCTAGGAAATTAAGAATACGTACCTTAGTATCCAACATGACAGCACAGAGAATGCCGGTGTTGTTCATGGCAGCCCTGAGATTATCGAGGGTCCCTTGGTGGTAATCATGAGTGCCGTGGGAAAAGTTGAAGCGAGCGACGTTCATCCCTGCCCTCAGAAGCCTCTCTAACATGTCCACCGACCGAGAAGACGGTCCCAACGTGCACACTATCTTAGTCTTTGGCCTCCTGTCCCCGCCAACATTGTTAGCTCCCAGAATGCTCTCCATTACCAGACGCTACAATTCACAAAGAGAGGAGGGTTTTGAAAGGTTTCTTAATGCTTCGTAGGGTTTTCTACACTATACGATCGATGAGTCAACCGATGGAGCCATCACTAGCTTTTATAAGATTTGGCATGCCCTTGTTGGGTGCGGATTGGATTTTTTGTTTGCTTAGGATCCAAGCAACAAGCAAATCTTTACTAGGTTTTCTTGGAAAAGGAGGATCGGGGGAGCATCAAGGTATATATATATACTCTTAATTTGTCATAAAATTTATTTCGCCACTTCAAAACTAGCATAAATAATCAAATGTTAACCACGTAATTACAGATCAAAATAATCGATTATTTTTCCTTTTTTGGTATCCGCCCCGAATATTATTGTAATGAATTTATTGTTTTGCTACCAATGGCCAATGGGTGGGGGTTAACATTTCTTTCTATGGCTGGATTGGCTTGGCTGGGCTTGAAATTAAGTTGAACCGAAACTCTACACTTTAGTTATTGAGATCCATCTGATTTTATAAATTAAGTATATATGTAAGTGCAAACTTGTAATACCACACGTTTCTCTAGATTTTGTTGCCTTATAAACTTATCGTGAAAGTAAATTAATGAAAAGGAGGATATATACGGGCTAGCTGCATGGGGATTCTGTCAAAAATATATATTAATTATACAGAATTCTAACACTAACAATATATTAATTAAGGGCTACCAACACGTACTAATTAAGTAGAGTAGATATATTCTTTTCAAAAAAAAATAATAAAGTAGATATTAATGTGTTTTTAGGTGACGTTTTTTTGTTTCAAAAGTAAATGAAGGTTAAATCAATTTTAAGTGTTTTGGGTTGTTAATTTGTTTTTTTTTTTTGAGTTAAAAAAAAAAGGAAAATTACGTTAACAAAATAAGCAAATAATTCAGTTGTGCATTTTTTAAGATTAGACCAGCAAACGGATAGAGATTAGACCATTTTATTCTCCTTGGTATAGCATCAGGTAGTTTTTGGATCTCATGAAAGAGATCCTCAATGTACACTGCTAGGAGTGCAAGCGAGTGAACTCGAGTTCGATTTGTATAAGCTCGACTCATGCTCAACTTGATTATTAAATGAGCTGTTCGTGAACACAAATTTTTGCTTGAATATTAAACGATACAAGCTTGGCTAAACTCGGTTAGACTCATGAGCATGAACAAGGAAAGCTTGCCTAAGCTCGACTCTTATTTACACCCCTATCCACTGCAATAACAATCAATAATAATATTTGGGAAAATGCTAGGGGTTCTCCCTATAGTGTTTCTGTTCTCCCAGATTTCGTAAAACATGATTTAAGAAAAAATAAAATTGTAATAGCGTCCACCACTGGGTTTTTTAGGCATTAGCACTAAATTTTAAGAATTAGCACCAAATTTGAGGCATTACACCAAAATTGAGGCATTGGCACTAAATTTAGGATGATCAAATCCATTTTTGGTGATACTATCCCTAAAGGATTAACTTTCCACCCTTAAGTTTTAATTTTGAATCCAAAAACAAGTTTTAAATCATTAGAACCTAAATATTAACCCATAAAATTAATCTATTGACAAAAAAAGGGTACAATAATTTTATTTTTTCTTAAATTATATTCTACGTAAGACTGAGAGAACGCCAGGAGAACACTACGAAGAACTCCAAGCAAACCCCTAATATTTGGCAATTCGATCTTCTATATGTAAAAAATGCACTTACATAAAATCGCAGCCGTACAAATATAGATAGTATTAAAAAGTCAAGAGCTAATGGGGCATATACATTTAAAAAAAATAAAAAGAAGCAAGCTTGATCTCAAAGAACGAGTTGAGAGCATATAAGTTGCGCACCAAAGAAAATAATGGAGAGCATATACTTCCATGCTCTCAGCTCTACCAGTACGTATCAGTATGAAAAGTTGTGGCATTTATACAATGCGTTCAAAGAAAGCATCACTGAATTCTTTAAACGCAATGCTTGCCCCCTTTAGGTCCCATGCGACACTCAGAATCATATAATTTAATTTATAGATACTCGATCTAAATACATACAACTGATCATGCACAATAACAATATTATTTCATAGATTAGAAAAAACAATATTATTTCAAATGTACGTCTTATCGAGAAAATTTCTCAATGGCCCTAAGAAGGTGGTTTGGCCACCCCGAGAACCAGTGACAGACCGAGGGGGGGACAAGCTGGGGCCATGGTCCCCACCCCCAAATCCAAAAAAAAAAAAGTTGTAAACTTTTTTTTTTCTTTTTTTCTGGTCCCCCCATTTTAAAAAATGTTGCTTTAGTCCCCACAATTCATAGTCCTAGTTCTGTCCCTACTGAGAACCTCTCCCCCACCAACTTTTTTTTTTCTCTTTTTTGATTTGACCCTTAGGGTGACTGCCTAAGGGTCATAAGGTGGTTCAGCCACCACCAGACTGGCTGGTTTGGGGTGGGTAATTCGGCCAACAAGCTCTCTCTCTCTCTCCTTTCTTCTTTTTTTTTTCTTTTTTTGAGGTTTTAAAAAAAAAATGACGTAACATTCAAAAACCTAGGTATCACGTCACGTGTAAGAGTGACATGACATTCCATTAAAAAACCTAACATAATCTTGACGAAAATACCAATGAGTTTATTTGCTTACCCATTGTTTTTATAACATGTGAAATTGTGTCTTGCCTTCAACAAACAATTTTGAAAGCCCGGTTATAGTAAGCCAAAACAAAGACTGAAAATTTTAAGGATTTGTGCACTAGTTTGACAGATGGATAACAAATTGAATGGCATTTTGAAAGGACCAAAATAAGTTGTTGATCCATTGGCAATTGTATAACCATCTCATAACAAATATATTTCTCTACCAAAATGAACCATTTTGATACCATGCCTTCAATAAAGACAAAACCAGCAGGAATGAACCGGCATAGCTTCCCCTGCATAATTCATCTGTGGTCGACTCAAAATATTGGAATGCATTCCTTTGATCTCCTTTTAAACTTTTCTTAAACATTTTTGTTGATATTATCAAACAAAAATTGTCAATATTACAACTTTGTATAACCAAACAAGCATATCTGTGCATGCTCTTGTGACTTCACGGAGAACCCTACTCTCACTGAACTGGGCATCTACACAGTACATAGGCGAACCTCAGTGCCTCTCTCGCTCACACGCACATGCGCACGTACGCACAAGAAGAAAGCAGGTTTTATTACAGAGTAGAGGAAGTTCTGGACTTGTGCATCTTTTCGTCTTGCGAAGGTGGAGGCAGTGAAGGTGATGAGACTGCTGCATGATAAGAAGAAGAAGCAAGTTGGGCTAGGGCTGGAACGGCACCACCTGTATATTTTCCAGGAGATGCAATTATCATTAACAGTTTCATTACAGATCCCTTGGTGCAATCAACATAAACAGTGTCAGTGATAAAGTAATAACAGCTTCAATCCCACTTTTAAGAGATCCTAGTCTTCACAAAAACTCAACAATTGTCTCCAAGTAAACGCAGTATAACCAAACCACGGATCACAAATGACAAAATTGTATGTAGTGCCAAATGTCAATTGCAGCGGAGGATTACAACTCACAAATACATGATCTAGCCAACGCAAGCACTTGTAAAGCATCAATACTTTTCCCAGCATCAATATGAAGTTACGACAGTATCTTCACAACAACCCTAAGACTACCTTGTGGTATCACTAGTATCACCAATACAAAATTAGCACAGAAGTGGTTTTTGTTTCCACCTGACAAGATCATTAGAAAATACTAGAGAATGCTATAGTCAAGATACACTATCACCCAAAAAGGACTAGTTAATTTGGAGTTTTCCTATAATCACTTATAAAGCTCTGTTTTACCTAATAAATAAACAATGTGGGATTTAGCACCCACGAATGTCATTCTATAAACCACTAATTTGAAGTTTTCCTATAATCACTTAGAAAACCTTATTTCACCTAATAAGTAAACAATGTGCGATTTAGCACCCGTGAATGTCATTCTATAAACTACTAACTCTATTTGGACAACTCATATTACCAATATGTAGGGGTGCCAATGCGGGCGGTTAATAACCGCCCGCCAACCGCTAACCGTTATAACCGCCAATCGTCTAACCGGCCTAACCGCTATAACCGCTAACCGCTATAACACTAATCAGTTATAACACGCCTAACGGTTAGCGGTTAGCATATAAAATCACTAACGCTACCGCTAACCGCTTTTTATATATTATATTTTTATAATTATAAATATAATAATATTTATATATATATATAATTAATTAATCATTAATGATTAAATCACATTTTGTTTTAGATAATTAAATTACAATTTAAATGTTAATATATTATCACTATAATTTATAATTTTATATGATTATAACTTATAAGTATGCAAGTTCATACTAATATAAGTTAAAAGGGTAGCAAAATCTATCTCAATTCTCAATCAAAGAGAGAGTCTCAAGTTCATAATACTTTTATATATATATATATATATATATATATATATAATCTAGAGACTTAGTTTATGTTATCATCTATATAACATAAAGTTCATATTCAACAATAATTGAACTATTAAGACTAAAGGATCTCAAATTTGATTAAGTAAATATAATTCATAATTTAAATCATTAATCTTATTATCTAATTTAATATGTTGTGTTGAACCTTTTTTTATACGTTATGATTGTTGAGCTTTTATTTTTAAATATGTTGTGAAAGTTGTTGAGCTTTTTTTTTTTATATGTTGTGTTTGTTATTTTATATTTATTTAAAGTTAACCTTTATGATTTAATATTTAAGTATTTTTTTAAGTAAATATAAATTTGAGGTCAAATGTTTTTATTTTTCAATATGGGCTCTTTTTATAGTAATTGAGACCCAAAAAAAAAAAACACTAAAAAGCCAAAAAAAGCTAAAAAGCCCAATTTTGAAAAAGCGGTTAAGTTATCTATTTCGCTAACCTAACCGTTAGGCGGTTAGCGTTTTAATGAAATCTACTAACACTAACCATATGGGACCAAGATATTACAAACATAAAACCCTCAAGTCAAGGCCACGTCATGCAATGTTGACAGTACTACCCATAAAAAAGCACTAGAAACATCAGCATTATCTCCTCAAAATGACTAATTAATTTGGAACGTTCCTAAAATCACTTATAACACCCAATTTCACATAGTAA
Organism: Carpinus viminea; assembly: GCA_013348765.1. Classification (NCBI taxonomy): domain Eukaryota; kingdom Viridiplantae; phylum Streptophyta; class Magnoliopsida; order Fagales; family Betulaceae; genus Carpinus; species Carpinus viminea. The sequence goes on along the minus strand of CP054674.1, from coordinate 37,789,704 downwards.
GTGAGCAATGTGAGACTTAGCATCCATAAATGTCTTTCTATAAACTACTCACTCTATGTTGACAAATTCTCTTCCCAATATGGGACCGAAATGTTACAAAACTCACAGTTAGAGGCCCCACTAAAACTAAAACCAGGCATAAATTACTATTTCTCTTTGCATCTATTTGGCAGATTTAACGTAAAAAGGATGGAGCTCCCTATTTCTGTTACTGCAGGGGTTAGACAGCTTGTCTTTTGTCCTCCATGAGTCCCTACCCATTTATTATGCTTTACAGTGTGCCTCCTAATTAGGCTCCAACATCATACTTGATTGCCTATGTGAAGTATGCCAATAGCCAAGGAAACCTTGTTCATCTTAATTCAAATATATAGGCCAAGGGCAAGCCTTCAAAGCAAGATTCTCATTTATAGATTCTGAGGAACAAACAAAACAATCAATCTATTATCCTTCAGGTCTTTGTACACTCAATGTGTAATAGTAAGCTCGCATTTCAAGGAACAGATATGAGGTATCAAGTGTACTCCCAATTGGAATCTCTTTCTCATTCTAAAAAACGTATATAAGAATGAAAAGGGTTGTCTAAGATAGTATAGTCAAGAACAATAGTACTTAGCCAGTTATGAGAATCAACCAGGTTTAATCCCTTTAGGGATGAAGCTCTTAACAACATACCAAACCATTGCTCAGCATTCAACATAACTTCTCAAATTACTAGCAAAGCCCTGAAATCCTAGTCTTGGCACATGGCACATGAGTAGAGGAACCAAATCTAGCAGAGGTGAACTCCACCCAATATAAAACATGACTATTGCTTTTCTAATAACTTGATGTCGGAAGTATCCTAGTCATTTTCTGGACAATATAAAATATGTCTTAATGATTTTAAAGATACTTCCAAGAAAAGCTTAAGGGCACCTATTCCAGAAGAAGATTCTTGAGACAAATTAGCTTGGACAGATGTAACATCAATTCCGTGTGTTTGAGTTAAGTCACTCCATATTATATTGCATACTTAATAGGATACGAAATTTAGCCCAACAATGACAAAGATGTTTCTAGCCGAAGAGGACATTATACACATAAAGGGTGATTTTTTAGTTAGTATCTCCAACATAATTCCATATCTTTAGACATCATTAAAACATGGTAAAATTTGTCAATTTGATGGTATTGAAATCATCACCAGATAAAATCAAACACTAGACAAAATAACGTATAAGGAAAATCTCTGACCTGCCAATCCTGCACAAGCTGAAGAGAACACTATCACAGGGGGTGCCTGCAGTTGAACAGTGAAGTTTTAGGCACAGAAGAAAGTACATATCTACTGAATATCTAAGTCAGAAGCATTCCGAGTCCTATACATTCTGAAATTACAAAAAAGAAAATCAAAAGAATACCTATAAAGGGAACCAACATGATTAACTCAATTAAACTCAATAAAGCCTTAATACCAAATAATTTGGGTGGGCTACATGGATCCTTTTACCCCACTGAACCCTATTTAGAGCCATGACCCTATTCACCTCTCTAGTCTTTAACAACCAACATGATCATATTTAAAAAATAAATTAAGAAAAATCAAGGGGTACCAACATGACTAAGCTAAAGTATAACTATCAAAACACTAAAGCAACAATGTTACACTGTAAGATATTCCCTGGCTCCAATTGTTTTTCTAGACAACAAAGAATATAAAATAATATTGATCAGTAAAAAATAAGACAAACCCACAAAAGAAAAAGGCTTCTTCTTTTTCTTTTTCTTTTTTCCTTTTTTTTAAGAACATATAACCCTTGGGTCCCTAAGCATGGCATTAACTACAAATCACAAAAGTCACTTCCAAATCAGCTTCAACATATGCCCTCAAATGTTTTGGGAAATTCAACCAACATTGTCCTACCGAGTAGCACAATTATCAGAATTCCGCTGATCTGAATGTGTCATTTAGACAAATGGCATCACATGCATTGATGTATATGAAGAGATAGGTTCATTGTTCTTTTTGCTCCTACTAATTAGTAGTTTTTTTTTTGATAAGTAATTAGTAGTTTTTTCTTGTATACTTCCTATGTACCAAGGGGCGCCTATACACTTCTAATCATATTTTGATTACTTATCCCAAAAATAAAATGTATACAAAAAGATGGTTCAACGTGAATCTATCAGTTTATTTATCATCAATGCAAATCTAGGTAAGTCTTTAGTTACGTTGACTATCACAAGCATACTCACCATTTAATGATAATCCTCTCTTTGATGAGATCTTGATGTTCACTTACCAAGAAAACAATATCGCCACAATGCTGTTAATGCCACCCCATTCCTTAAACCCTTTTTTTTGGATAATTCATGGACCCACCATAGGCATACCCTAACTTCACATAACTAAAGTAAAACAAACCAAAAAAGAAACAGAAATTAAGTGGAGGTGTACAAATCAAAACTGAACTACAGGGTAGTTTCATGCCTTCATGGCATCCACCCTCAACTCTGCTCCATACAAGACAACAAATAAGAGCCACCAATCTTTTTAACAAGCATTGTCTCCCAGAAGAATCCCCATTAAAGCAGTTAAGCAACCTTCTAAGAAACTTCATGAGGAGTTTAAGATATTAATATACAACTCCAAAGCATAGGACTGCGAGGACTTCAAAAGAAATACACAAAAAAAGGGACAAAAGAGAGTGTTGAGAAGGGGGAAAATCCAAAGCATTGAGAAACTTACACCAATGAGAAAATGCAACCACATGGGGCCTTTTACCCGCCTCCGGACTATTGGCATCACTGAAATGGAACACAAACAAATAAAAGCAATAAAATCTCTCCTGGATCAATGTTCAAATATGTACGCACAAAAGCCAGATATAACAAAAGACAACAACGATATATATTGAAAATTAAATACATTCACATCTGATGAAAACTAACATAACAAGCTTCAAACAAGCTTCATGGTTCACATTATTCCATCGAAGGGAGCATGTAAACGTGAAGGTATTACAGGAAGAGTGAGAGGATTCATAAACTGCACCACCAAGGGTTGGGGGGGGAGGGGAACACATAGGGATGTCATCAAGAAATGATGCTTCCTTTCTCTTAAGATTCCTATCACATTTGCTTTCTGGTTATTGGAAATATCATATTTTAACTTTAATTGAGTGGGGAGAAGCCAAGACATGAACTCAACATTCACAACGCTTAAGCAATATTTGGAGGTTGTAGACAGTATCAAAAATTATTAGGAAACATCCACATGGCAGATGGGAAGAAAATTTCAGAATAGTATGATCTGGAAAGGCAGTGGTCTGAAGCATAGAGGTTTCCCTTTAACAGCAATTTGGATATATCTTGCTCCTATTATAAGACAGCCTTCTTTGCTTGGGAAGTGGTTTTAGGCAAATTATAACGGCGGATCATTTACTAGTCTAAGCGGGTATTCCATAATGTTGTTGTGTATGCAAGGAGGATTAGAGCCAATCAAACACCTGTAGCATCATTCAATATCAATGGCTTGCTGGAAGTCACTGCCCTATGCTTTTGTGGGTTTGCAGATTGCTTCCTAAAGACACCGATGAAATCTTCTTGGTTGGTTGCTGCAGACCTCTCTAATGCAGAGCGGCTACAGTAAAATATAAAATAAAAAACGCCCCCTCCTTGTAGCTTAATAGTATCCTTTTTCTTTTTTTTTTGGTGTTTTCTCTTTTATAGGCCATAGTCGTGTAAAATACTTACGTACCATTTACAATAATTGATTGTATATGGTGGTGATTTAGTTGTCAACAAAGCAATAAAGACTATGGCAGATACACAGCTATATCAAATTACCTACCAGAAAAAATAAATCAACAAGTAGAGAAGAAAAACCAGATAACAAGCTAATAAGATTTATTTTTTTATTTTTTTCATACACACACACACACACACACATATATATATATAAGTAATGCATATCATTAATAAGCGCAGAAGGCAGGTAAGAAGAAATCAACAAGCTCAGAAAAATTAGAAAACATGAGAAATATTATTCGCCCGTCTACAAGAATAAAATACAAGCTATAACCATATGTAACGAATGGAAATATTTAAAAGAAAAAGGCAGAATACGATACCGTGGTTGAATCCATAAAAGGCACTTGTTGTACCACCAACAGCAGAACCAATCTGCATAATTAAAAAGAAGAATAAAAATACCAAGAATAAAACCCAAGAATAAGAGGCAAAACTAGAATAACCTTATGGAAACATTGAATTATGGCATGGGGTATAACAAAATAGAAGAGAATCTGAACAAACGCATTTGAACGAATTGCCATAAGTGTGGATAGGTAGGAGAAAAGGGTATGAAGCAATTACCATGGAAAAGCTATCTCTGATGAGCGGTGGAACAGTCCACCTACTGGTTTCCTGCAATCCCAAACAATAAAAAATAAAAAAAGGAAATTGAAATTTGGAAGCAGAAAAAGTGTAAAAGAGATCAATAGAGAATGAAAAAACTACAAGAAGAGAAGGTACGAACCATTTCCTTGGATAGAGGACCTGCGCAGTGATGACATCTCATGTTAATACTAGGTTTCGACTCCCCCATAATTCCCTTCTCACGACTCTCTCTCTCTCTCTCTGTGTCCAAACTAAAACCTCCAGACTGAATACCCAGTTTCAAAGCTGCTTTGAAGGCCAGACGAACTATTTAGATGTTTGGGGGAAAAAAGAAAAAAATAAAATAAAATCACGTGCCTCTCCATTCATCACGTGACTTCTTTTGCTATACGGCTATAACCCTATAGGGCCTATGTATGTCACAACCAACCCAAACACTTGGTTGATCTTATCAACAATTGGCATCAAACGTCTATTTACATGAATTTTTTTTTTGATATGTCCGCATAAGAAGAGGGAGAGGGATTCGAACTAATGACCTCCGCTTCATTTACATGATTTTAAGTTAATATTATCTATTTCGAGCAGCTTTGCTTTTTTCTTCTTCCTTTTAAGTAATTATTATAAAAATTTATTTAAACTATGTCACATTACATTTCATTAGTCCCATAAAATAAAAATAAAAATTTATATAAGAGTAGCCATTTACAATAAACTCTTCAAATACTATTTTAAGCAAAGTTTTGATATTCATAAAAATAAATTATTTAATTTGGCCACTCACTCAGTTCAACAGTTTTTTTATAATTATTTCTACAATCTAGACGACTCCTTCCTTCCGGTTCCAAGTTCCAAGTTCCAAGTTCCAAGTTCCAAGTTCCAGCCATTCGTGAATCGTGCTTGCGTTCGTCCCAACACTGGGCTGGGAGTCGCCATCTATTGCTTGAGGGGTAGAGAGAGCCCATAACTTATCCAAGTACTTTTGCACAAAGCCCAACATCTCCAGCGAAACCCCACCATCGATTCTTTTCGGCTATCTGGGATTGGTATAGTGGAAAAGTGAGAAGAACAAATTAAAAGGGAGGAAAGGAAACGGGTCACAGAGACAAAGAAAAATAAATAGTCTTATTCCATAATAATAATAATAATAATTTATCTGTGTGTGCTATTATTTCAAAATGATTAATTAAATTGCAATGAAAACTTTTAAAATCACTTATAAACCTCACTCACACAATAATAATAATAATCATATGAATCCATATCATCTATTCATCCCATTAGAATATATTTTGTTTCTGTGTGGGGTTGTGGATGGCATATACCAATGTTGGAATCCAAAAAATTGAGTTGTTTATCCAAGTCCAGAAAATTTGAAGCACAATCAAAGAATAAGGAGGAGGGGGCGGGGTCCGGGTCACACAAAGTGAGTGATATTCAAACTTAACTTGTGGCTCATTTTATTTTATTGAAAGTCATATTCAAAGCATCAAAGGCCCATTAAACAAGTCGTCGCATCACATTCACCCTTCCAATCTTCAATAATTTGATGCGGCAGTACAGGGGCAGGGGCAGGGGGGGCAGGAAAACAAAAGCTGTGGTTTATGTTCCCTTTCTTTCTTTCTTTGTTTCGTACACTCAACAATTTCGGTATATTGTACGAGCTACTTCATTGGTCCAAAATTTGTTCCATCGCTTATGCTCCCTCCCCTATACATCACCATGACATAAGAGACATAACCATTTTATTTTGTTATTTTCAATACATAATTAATGAAAATTGTGATTTTTAAAATCATGTGTTATTTTAAAACATATCTCTCGTTGCTACGTTTTCAAACCTTTCCCAAAATGAGATGCTTTTTTTTTTTTTAGCAATTTTGTTTAAAATCGAGCATTTTGGCAGTTGAAGAAAGAAAAAAGTTGTACTGCTCTGCTTGCTTATTCTTATTTAACCCCAGTGGAATGGAACCATTTGAAGGACACCCTTTTGTCAAGTGGCAAAAGGAATGGAGAGGGGAGGATAGTTTAGATTTTAAAAAAGAAAAAGAAAAAAGAAGAGAAGTTGGACCAAAAGGAAAGCTCTGTACTCTAAACCGACTATTTTTCATGTTTACAACCTGGGGCAGCCAACAAAGGAAAATGCATGGTTTGAGCATATATGCATGAAATGGACACCTTCGCACTCTTAAGGAAAGTATGGAAGAAGAATGTGTCAAAATAAAGTACCATTATCGGTTTTATGCGAAACAAAAAGGTATTGTACCATTACCGCCAAGTACTTATCAGGGAACTATTTTAGGAATGCCACAATGTAGAAGGCCTTATTGTCCTAGGACCCAAAAAAGTGAAAGTCATACGGCCAGCCAAGAACAAGAACAAGAACAAGAACGAATCATTTGGAACCAGACTCGTTGAGACTTCTTTGTGCTCTGTTATGACTTATGAATTCAAGCTAAACCCATAACCATAAGAGAATGAATACATGAATCAATTAACTCAGAAGACAGACAACAATGATATACAAGTCAACTAGAGCACTAGACATCAATGGAAGCAAGCATCAGCCAAGCAGTGGTTAAAGAAAAATTGGTAAAACAATAATAATAGATCAATGGATGCCTCATAATAAAAACCTTAGCAACTCTCTAAACATGGCAATATTCTCATACATTAGGAGGGCACAGCCGTCATGGTGAATGTTGAAAGGCATCTAACTAAATTTGCTAAAGTGGAAAAGGAGGGTGGGAACTAGGAACCCACTTTTTGTGGCTTTGGGTAGAGAAGAATAACTAAATTCTTGACTTGAGAATATGACCTATTGGCCTTACTTTGAGTTAAGATTCCCAGATTCTTATTCCATGGAAATGCGGGAATCTTTTGAGCTTTTTTTCGACCCCCAACTTTTCTCCACAAGGAATAGCATTCCGTGGTCATTTCTCACTTTCTAATGGAGCCACTGCCATCATGTGTGGTCAACAAGTCACAACCAATAAGCGTCTTCACAAAGTTTTTTCTTATGATTGACTAGTCCATAACCTGATTCTCACACATGATATGCTTCTCTTTTTGCCGTTTCTTTCTGTCCTCAAAAGTAAATCGATATTAATATAAAATCCATAAAAGGAAATGTAAGTACAATAACAGAAATTCTTCTCTGTTCCAAAGAGGAGAATAACATCACAGAGAGAGAGAGAGAGGGGAAGGTAGTAATAACAAGAGTAAAAGCATACTGTTCCCTTGTACTGTTCAAACAAAAGCACACAAAGAAAGAGAGATTTGAAGGGTGTAAGGGCATTTTGGCAACATGAGGGAAGGTTCAGTACTTTACATGTATCATTATTATAAACATCACTGGGTCCTCAACAGACATGAAATGAAAGTTGTAGCAACATGTTTATTCTTTTTTCAAACATCCATTGATCACTAACCTCTCCAAACAGGAACATATATCCTGTGTTCAGTCTTTTTTTTTTTTTTTTAATTTCCTTTTTTCTTTTTCTTATTATGGGGGCCGCCCCTGGTCAACAATTATATATGATAAATCAGGAGATTAAAGCTTCGACCCTGCAAAGTCTTAATAAAGGAACAGTCCATCTCCTACATCTATAAATCATGATTTCACTTTCTCACACAGCACATAAACATTGTTTCTTGTAAATTCTGACATCTTTCAATTACCAGCATGCCCTTTAACAATATTCTTATGACTACAATTTTTTTTTTTTTTTGGTCACTACTATTATAGTCGCAAATAACACCAATGAAACTCATCCAACTTGCCAACTCTCAGCAGAACACAATTAAATCTTAAATCTCACATATTTCCTACACTACCATATGTTATGATGTGTCCAAATATGCAATAAAATCATTATGAAGCTGTTATTTTAGTCCTTGATGTTGTGTGATCAAAATCCATGAGAATTTGCCTAATGGTGAGACACTGAATTCATATACTGGGAGCAACTTTAAGCTGTAACTGGCAGGTACCAAATCCTGCCTCTTGTGCAATTTATTCTATCCACATGCCAGCAAACTATTTAGGAATTTTGCTTTAGCACTTTACCTAATGGCTTTCATAGATTCTCCCAAACTGCATTAAATATCCTCACAAATCAGAATCGACAATCTTTTTATGAAAGGCCAGTCGGAACTAATCTGAAGATATTATTCAAGGAATAGGAATTTTATCCTTTTTTATTAATGATCTCTTACATTTATATGTAGTTTAGCAAATGCTCGTTTTAGACATATCTAGAGTGCTAGTTCAGTAGGTATCTGCATATCAACTATGTCCTCATTCATGAATAGGTTCTCCTTCTATATCATAATTTGATGGTGATTTGGCAGATTTAGTCTCCATAACTTATATACGAATTTATTCTGCATTAGCTGTTGATCATAGAGATATTATTCTTTGTATTTTTAATAGGTCTAGTCTAATTCCTGATTATCACCGCATGACCAGATCCTTCAATGCAATAAAGCAGCATTAGCATAATGCACTTGTCGTTGAAATATGCACAGCTTGCGAAATGCAAATCCGAAAGAACAACACATTTTCTTATATATGTATATGCATTTTCTTTTTCAATATTGCAGTTGACATAGTGTTTGCTAAGTAGGAAAAGTTTTTCAGCTAGATGTTGAGAAAACAAATACTTAATGAGATGAACAGTATTTAGCATGAATGCATATCATGCATAAATGTCTCTATTGTACCCGTATATACAGACAGGATAGTATAAAAAATTGTGAAGAAGTTTGAACTTTTAGATGTATAGGAAAATGTTGCATCTATTTGTGTGTATGCATATCTTCCATGCATTGTGTGCACAAGTTCATGCAAAAATAAAAAACTTAATATGCATGAGTTTATCTATTTGTACATTCAATCGCAGACTTTTTACATATATATACATAATTAACAAGCTTATATTAATAACTGCAGCAACATAAAATAGTAATCAAATACATAAAGAAAAGTTTATAGATTCATACAAGAGAATCTCCAACGCCAAGGCAGGAGTCAAGGGCAAGGCAAGTGGTCCTCTTCAGGCCATGACTTGCCATGGTTATCATCAAATGCAAGTATGGAAGCAAGTACAACTCTTTTTTTTCTTTTTATTGGGTCCCGGTTGCTTAGGATTCGTCGGTGGGGGACCAGCTGTCTTATGCCAATTGAAGAATGAAAAAGTTTAGGGGCCTCTTTCGTCTATTTTACAATGCGTGGCTGAATAAGTACCAAACTTACTGAAGCAGACAAAATCGAATGTATTCCTTATTCCATTCCTTCCCTCCAAACAATCTCCAAGGAGCATCTCTCCACTATTTTTAAAATCTAATTCCATAGCTTGTAGGTGCTCCAGTCAACAGAATCTTCTTCTACATTCTTCAACTAACCAGATAAGTTTCTTTTGCGTCTCCATCTGCATCCTTCAACACTGATAACATTCAACTAAAAATCATTTACAATAGTACTATTTAGTATGTTCATCGACAACTGAAAGAAAGGACTCTAACACCAAGGTAAGAAACAATGATATGGTAGTTCTAAGAACCTTCCATGAGGAGAGGGTGAAAGGTGGGTTTTGAAGGCCTCAAGACAACATCAATTGTGGATTCTCCTAATCCAAGTTACAAAATTCCTCTCTTAATTCCAGGAATAAGATTCCTGCCTTTGCCAGATGGACTTATACGAATGCACAACAAAAAAATTTGCATCAGTTCTGGTACCCAATGCAAGGTGTGAGGTGTTATAGAAAGTTATACTACAGAAGAATTCAAATGGATTCTGAGAATAGAAAGTGGAGCTAGAGGACAGGGCCCACAGTTAACAAAGTAGGAAGGACAATATCTCTTTTCAAGTCACTGTGAATATTGAACTGGGGCAGGTACTCCATAGGCTTGTCCAGGATTCTATGCCTCACAACCTCCCTCCCTGGCCCCCATACCCAGTTTGCTTTATAAAAAGCCCATGCCTGAGAATACCTTTGGTTTGTGAGAAGAGGGTGAAGGAGAAGGCAGATAAGGAAGAGCTATTGTAAGTAGTTCTATTTAACTGAGTATCAAGACGTTGGCTTGTACCAGAAGAATATAGTATCATCAAGTTCCAAATTTCAAGGGCCAGCAATTTCAATCAGGAGAAGGAAAAAGAAAGCGCACATCAGGTAAAACAGAACTGATCTTGAGCACAATAGTTTGGTTGTTAGTGCTTCTACATCAAGATAAACTTATGTCAATTTTTGTGTTAAGGACAGAAGATGTACCATCATCACCAACATCAAGGAAAGAACATCCACTCTTCTTCAAGAATGTCCATTCCTCCCGAGAGACATTTATTCCTGCAAGGTGGAAATGTTCCTGGAGATTCAGGACTTGTCCTCTCAACTGATGCTAAACCTAGACTTAAATGGACCCCAGATCTTCATGAACGTTTCATAGAAGCAGTTAATCAGCTGGGAGGAGCAGACAGTGAGTGTTCTACGATAATATAAGGAGCATCACATACAGGAATTAGAGGTTATCAAACTTCAGCTAATTCATTTATTATTCTTCCAATGCAGAGGCTACTCCAAAAACAGTAATGAAACTTATGGGGATTCCAGGACTCACCTTATACCACCTAAAGAGTCATCTTCAGGTAAATATCAATACTAGGCAATATCACTTGTGAAAGTTGCAATGAGTACTGATCAACTCTTCTTAGATCTCCAATTCATTAGATTACCAGTTACAGTAATACCAAATTTCTCTGCTTCACCTTTTATTTGTAAAAGGAAAGCGTGACGATATGCCTAAACCTACTACAGAAATTTTGAAATTGTGTGCCTTCATTTGTTATTCTGTAACTGGTAAAATGAAGTGGTCTGGGTCGGAGAAGAGTCATATGTGCAAAAACAAGCCATACAGACCCTTTATCCAATTTGGAGGGTTTCAAGGATCAAGGGATGGAGTTCTTTTATAACTAAAACCATATGTATTAATTGCTAACTCGGCCTTGTTGCAAGCAGAAGTACAGGCTCAGTAAAAATTTGCACGGACAAGCCATTAGTGGGGCCAACAAAACTGGTAAGAGAACATTCTCATAAGTTTCTGTCTAAACACTTCAGAGTATTTACAAGCAATTTAACAATTATAATGTAAATTTTTCTTACCAAGCATTGGATGTGAATAGAATTTGACTCATGCATATAGGTATAGCAGGACAGGGGTGTGACAGAGTATCTGAACCAAATGGAACAAGTTTGAACAATTTAAGCATTGGACCTCAGACAAACAAGTAAGAACACAAGTAGTCTCTGACGTTCTCTACACTGATTTCTTTATTAATCTATTGTTTTAAATCAGATTTACTATTCAAATTTCGCACTAACAATGAAAACTCTGAATTTCAGAAACCTACATATAAGTGAAGCACTACAGATGCAAATTGAAGTGCAGAGAAGGCTACATGAGCAGCTTGAGGTATAAGATACTTGAAACTTCTGTATATATGGATCTAATTGAATGTCCTTTCAGCAAAAAATTAAAAATAAATAAACAAACAATAGCTATTTTACATGTCCAAGATTATGTTGACTACAACAAAAATGAATAAGAAACAAAATGAAGAAAAAAGAAATTATACAGTTAAGAGATGTCAAAAACTCATGAATGACTTTTGGAAGTTCGCATACACAAGTATTGATCACATTCCCTAGACCAACCTGACTAATATAAAATATTCAGAAACAAAACTTGTACATAATTGATGTTCTGTAAATATGTGCATTCACGGTAACAGTTTAATATCATCAATTCAATGGTAAAAGGCACACTGTTCTTCTGTTCCCACCATCTTGTAAAGGATTATTTAGCAGAATTTTGACTATCTGTTCTCGATTAAACCAGGTACAGCGACACTTACAGCTCCGGATAGAGGCTCAGGGAAAATACCTGCAGGCAGTGCTGGAAAAGGCCCAGGAGACACTTGGAAGACAAAACTTAGGTGCTGTGGGACTTGAAGCTGCCAAAATTCAACTCTCAGAATTGGTGTCCAAAGTATCCAATCAATGCCTGAGTTCTGCATTTTCAGAACTGAAAGAACTACAGGGGTTGTGCCCCCAGCAAATACAAGCAACCCAGCCCAATGATTGTTCAATAGATAGCTGCCTGACTTCCTGTGAAGGATCTCAAAAGGATCAAGAAATACACAACAGAGGGATGGTGATGAGACCTTATTCCGGAACTCAATTCTTGGAGCAGAAAGAGATCTCTGAAGACCACATGCTTCAGAAGACAGAACTCAAGTGGTCTGAAGACCTAAAAGAGAGCATGTTTCATTCTTCAATGGGTAAAGATGCAGAAAGAAGAATGCTCCCTGTAGATAGAAGCTCCGGCGATTTATCCATGAGAATAGGACTTCAAGGAGAAAACGGGAATGGCAGCAACAGCTGTTCTGCGGGAAAATTTAAAGGAAGGGACTTGGATGAAAATTTCCTAGACCGAACCAACAATAGGGTGGAATCAAGTAAACTAGAGAATGAGAAAATTTCTCGAGGATACAGACTGCCTTACTTTCCAGCGAAACTAGACCTAAATGCCCATGACGAAAATGATGCTGCTTCAAGTTGCAAGCAATTCGACTTGAATGGTCTCAGCTGGAGTTGAGAGGTTTTAAAACGAATGAGAAGTAGAAGAGACAAGATTAGGCCATTAGATTTGCATCGGAGAGGAATGATCAGCAAGATATTTGCTGCTCTCTTGTTCAGGCCAAGTTGCCAGGAACAATCAATTGAAGAAATTGGAATAAATTGCAATGATAGATATAGATCACATCTGGAACTATATGACTTCGATAGCTCCAGCAAAATTACTTTCTGTTATCTCATACATAAATCCGAGTTCAAAGATTACAAGCAAAATGCCTTGATCTATCATGTTCAAAATACTTCCTTTCTTTTTTGTTCTTTTTTTCTGTCCCTTCCTTTTTTTCTTTTTTTTTTGTATCAAGATGGTTCATACTTCATACAAACTTCACAACTCCATGAATTAACACCTATAATCATATTACAATTTGAGAATGACTAACGATTGGGTTGAACTTACTAACAAATCGATGCTGCTATATTTCTTATTGCCCACAAATGTTGCCAAAACCTTCAATCTCAAGCCAAAGGCTTGGCTCAACAACCCTGCAGCAACATCTTCATAACCAAATCTCAGTCAAACGGAAAATAGGAAGAGACACAATGTACAAATACAACATGTATTTCAGAACGACATGGCTCCACCACGCATTTTCCTCGGAGAGGCTGAGCGGCAATAATTTGGGTTTTCCGATGCATATCTCCTCCTGATTTATTTTACCAAACAAACAAAGAAGAGAAACAGAACGAAGTGTCCCAAGGGTAGCTCAATTGGATATTGACCATCCGCTTCCATGCCTCATGAAGTGGAGTTCTCCTTGCTCTTCCCTTCTGTGAAAATGTAAAAAATAAAAATAAAATACAGACAGAAGTTTGCATAAGCTGCATTTAAACAAGAAAATAATATCCTTGTTTTTTTTTTTTTTTATTAAAAGCACGTAAGCGTGATTCATCCAATTAAGTTACCTCTTGGTTTACAAAATAATATCCTTGTTAAGATTGGTAAGTAAGGCATCCAACAACTTTTTCTGAAAGACAGCACATTGTTTAATATAGAAATCAGAGATGAGTCTACATTTAGGCGCCTGTAGGCAATAAGATTAAACCAGACTTCTAGGAACACGGCACAATTCAAACTGAAGCAAATTACCAAATAATTAGCAATATATATGTATATAACATTTACATTTGGTGGTTTGCGAATGCTTATTCCATTAAGAAATATATAGTTATTATCGAGAATGGATAATAGTATAATGAAATAGTTATTAATATTTTTTAGTTTGACAACTACACCTTCTTTTTTTTTTTTTTTTTTTTACGTGTTCATACAAAATGAGAGGGAAATTCAAATTAGTGATCTCAATTTCATTAAGTGTGGTTTTAGTCGATTGAGTTACCATTTTATTAAACGTGGTCTTAATCGATGGAATTACCTATTAGAAGCACAACACACATGTTTTAAGTATAATTCACTCAAATTTATTAAAAACTTCACATTATTTTGTTTTTATAAACTCATTACAAAAAAAAAAAACAAAAACTAAAAAAAAAGTAGTGGGTGGCCGACCACCCACCCACAAAAGTGACCAGGATGATCGCACCACCCCTGAAGCGCCTCATGATGGACTCACGAGGTGTTTTGCGGCTGGTTGCACCACCCTAGAAGCCCTCAAGGGTAGGCGTTGTCACCCCTAGATGCCACGAGCATGGTGCGACCACTCTTCACTTGTTCTTTGGTCGGCTACCTACTTTAATTTTTATGTTTATTTTTAAACTACCTACTTTAATTTTTATGTTTATTTTTAAAAAGTTTAAAATATATATATGTGCTTGTGTGTTTATGGAAAATGAGTTCTAAAGTAATTATTATTTTCATTTTTTTAGAGAAAATAATTATTTTTGTGAGTAAGGGATTAATGGTTATCACATAACTAACTATTATCAGGAATAAATCCTTACCAGACAAAATAATAATTTTTCCTTAAGAAGAGCCATTCCATTATAGGGTCTATTTTGTAAACCAAATGATGCCTAAAATAGCCAAAGACTACAACAAATCAATTGAGACTGATAGTGGCAATTGGCAAGTGGTAGTGGCAAGGTTGTGTTTAGGGGTGAAAAAACAATTGCAGTTAGTAAAATCTATTAACCGCCTCCGTTAATCGAGTAGCGGTTAACCGCCTAGGGTTAACCGCTTTTTTACTAACCGCTTTTTATTGGGCTTTCTTTTTGGTCTGGTTTTGGACTCCCTTTAAACAAATTTTTTTTCCCCTTTCAAGGCCATTTTAGCATTAAAAAATAAAAATTATTTGTTTAAAGTAAACATTATATGTTAGACTATTATACCAAATAAAATTACAACAAAATGATCACTTTACTTATATAGTCTTGTACACAACATAAAAATAAAACACAAAATAGTTCACTTTCTACAACATATAACATACAGATAAAATTACAACAAAATTAACACTTTACTTATAGTCTTGTACACAACATAGAAATAAAATACAAAATAGTTCACCTTCTACAACATATAACATACAAATAAAATTACAACAAAATTAACACTTCACTTATAGTCTTATACACAACATAGAAATAAAAATACAAAATAGTTCAAGCAACCAAAAACACCAACTTTGTTGAACTTGAAGCTTGAAGAGACCATTTCAACAAACAAAAAAAGTTCATAAAAATTTAATAAACAAAAAAAAACCAATTTCAAGTTTCAACCAACATTTTCAACAAAATCAACCATTATGCTACAACAACTCTTTGGTACTATTATATAAAATATATAAAATATAAATAATAAATACATTATATTAAAAAAAAAGTGGTTAGTTAGGCGGTTTTTTCAAAGTTTGATTAATCGCTAACCAAAGGCGGTTAGCGGTTTTTACCAACTGCTATCTGCTTTGGCGGTTAGCGATTTTTACTAACCGCTTTCAAAGCGGTTAGCGGTTAATACGGTTAGTGATTAGCAGATGCGGTTAGGCGGTTTTAAATTTCACCCCTAGTTGTGTTGGCTCGAAAAGAATGGTTGCTACAAACTTAAAAAAAAAAAAAATCACCTTTATATCGTGATGAGTAATGCTAAAGCCATCCCAAATGTGATATAACTTTTAAAATGATCAATAGATCAAAGTTCAATAAATTAAATTTAAAATTCAATGGTAATTTTACAAATTACATCACATTTTGGAAGACTTCAGAATAACTATAAAATGACTTATAACATTACTCTGTCATGAGTGTTACGCATCCTAATTTTTTTCTAAAAAAATTGATTATCAAATGATGTATCACCATCTTACGAAATTTATTATTGTGAAAAGTATATCACCAACTAATGAGATGGTGACATGCCGACACATTATTTAAAAACAGACTCTGGAGAAACAAATTTGGAATGAACATTTCTCTTCTATTGTATCAAAACACTTTTTTTAACAAAAACACAAAATACACCTCCTTTTAAGACTTGATCAAACACCTCTTAAAACAACAATTTATTTTAGAAAAGAAGTTTATTTATTTATTTTAATTTTTAATATACTTCGATAATGGTAGCATCTGTTTTAAAAATTAACAATTACGTTCATCTCTGTCTCTAACTATTCCATTATTATTTTTAAATAAACCATTAAAAATGTTTTGGTCCTCTTAATTAATAAGAAGATAGTGAGTTTACAAAAAAAAAAAAAAAACATAGAAGATAGTGGAGCATCTTTTTATACGATAAAGAGCCCAGCCCATATTTGATCGCATTTCCATCACCGTCTTCCACAGCAAAGCACGAAAACCCTAAAAACTAGAACTAGAAAACGAAACCGAACCTACCTGCAAAAATCTAATTTGATAAATCTTTTGGATGACAAATTCGCTTGTATTGCACAATGGGAGCCAGCCGTAAGCTTCAGGGAGAGATCGATCGGGTTCTCAAGAAGGTCCAAGAAGGCGTTGATGTCTTCGACAGTATCTGGAACAAGGTCCTCTTCTTCGATAATACTCTTCTTATCTTCTTTTAAGTCTCCTTTGGTTTCCAAGAAGAAGTCAGAACTTTAATTTGAAATGGAAATTGAATTTTAGATTATCCTAAGCCCCAGATTGAGAGCCTAGTTGAATTATTGGATGCTGTTGGTTCTTTGTTCCTCTTTTAGGTGTACGATACGGACAATGCGAACCAGAAGGAGAAGTTCGAGGCGGACTTGAAGAAGGAGATCAAGAAACTCCAGCGGTACAGGGACCAAATCAAGACATGGATCCAGTCCAGCGAGATCAAAGACAAGAAGGTCAGTCTCTTTTGCTTGCTGATATATTTGAAATCACGTACGTAGGCATTTGCATTTCTTTTGGACTAAGGAGAGACATAGCGTTGTCTATTTGTACATTGTTAAATTTTAGCTCTAAATTGACTGTGGCGTCCCAATAAATGGTTCATATGCATAGCCCAGAGGTGTTTGAGGTTAGCTAGTATTAGCTCGCGTTCACTTTGTTACTGTAAATTCACCTAGTTATTGGTGATTTAGTGTATTCGATAGTAAGCATGGGCATGTTTTCTTGTGATTTTGGGTATTTTGCCAATAAATTCAGAGGGGTTCAGATTTCCGTTGTCAGAAGCTACTCGACATATATATGTAGTTCTAGTCCTTCTTCTTGGGCGCACAGATGGATTTCCCCTTGCCTAGGGGAACCAAGGGTAGTTGGTTTTCGTGGCACACTTGGTGACTATATTTTGGGAGAGGGGGCAGGGGGAACTTAAGCTTGTGATTTTAGTGCCATATATTATCGAGTTGCCATTGAGGCTGAAGTTTATTATTGGGCCAGATGTTTATGAGATAGATAGAATTTATGGAATGGGAATGAGCGCAAATCCTTCTTCTTTTTTCCCCTGCTGTAGCTATGGTCCTGGAAACCCCTATTTGATGCTTTGGACTGAATCGTAATGTTGCTGATCTAATATTTTAATATGTCTATGCGTGGGCTTCTTTTCACCTACCTGGAAAAATGGTCTTTGAGACCTTTGTTGTGTTAACCAAGTTGTTACAGTATAGTGTGATGAAAATATGGGCCTCTTCTCCGATAATGAGGGTATCTTCTTTAAGGGTTACAATCGGCCAAGAAGACACCTATTAATTTAATTTGCAAGATGCATCGTGGCTTTCCTTTTTATAAGAGTTACTATTGAATATGGATCCTGCTTATTCTTGTTAGGTGTACGATACGGACAATAACCAGAATTGAAATTCGAGGTGATGATTTAATTAAAGTAACTAAAGGGACCAAATCAAGACATATCAGTCCAATAAATAGATGAAGATGGATGAAAGAGAAAATTGCTTGTATTTATTAAATCACGTATTTGTGTCCTTCAATTACTTTAGTTAAATTCTCACCTTACATTTTCTATTTTGTAACATGTTGTAATTTTAACTAAATTGATAGAAGCTAGATCCCTTTAATATGTTCATATGCATAGCCCAGCATCTGCATTGTATTTGCTACTTTGTATCTAGAAGTTCCATTTGTAAAAATGCATATTACAATAATTTTCTTTGGGAAAAGTATATTTAGCCCCAAACTCTTGTGATTTTGTAATTTAGCCCTAAACTTTTAATTGGTATAAAATAGCCTCTCAAACTACCAACCTCTTATAAAATAGTCCATTCGTTAGTTTCTTTGGCAAAAAATGGATGAAAACCAAGGGATATTAGAGTTACAAAATAGCCTTGGTTAATTAAAAATTGGGAAAAAACTTAAGCTTGTGATTTTAGCCCTTTAACTATTTCTTCCCTCCGTGTTCTGAAGGCGAACAAGTATTTTCTTAGGCAACACCAAACTTAGGAGGAGATGGAGATGCATGATCCTTCTTACTTTTTATCTGCTGTAGTTGGGTGGATGTGGAGGGGAGAAAAATATATCTTCTGCTTTTGAAGCGCAGATATCATATAGATGCTGCATGCATGTTTTGAAACTCCATCTTTTCTCCATTTTGCTATTTCAACCATCCTCGATATACAAATTCTTCCAGATACTTTGTTTTGAAACTCCCATCTTTTTCCATTTTGCTATTTCAACCATCCCTTGATATACAAATTCTTCCAGATACTTTCCCGTTTGCTCTGGATCCCATTCAATGGATCATTTACGCTGCTCGCCGATCGAAGAAGCCCTTTCATTATTTCCTTTAACTACCAACCTGGTAAGAGAAATACTTGTCGGGGAGGGGGGTTACAGAGAACACGGTGAGGGGGGAAGAAGGGGAAATAGTTATCAGTCCCTTTTTAATTTTTTAATTTTTTTAATTAACCAAGGCTATTTTTGTAACTCTAGTACCCAAAACGACGTAGTTTTATATTTTCCATCCATTTTAACAGCTTAAACTAACGGAATGGGCTATTTTATAAGAGGTTGATAGTTTGATGGGCTATTTTATACCAATTGAAAGTTTAGGAGGCTAAATTACAAAAGGCTGGTAGTTTGGAGGGCTAAAATATACTTTTCCCATTTTCTTTTTCTTCCCTCCATCCCACCCCACCCCACCCCATCTCTCTCTTTGGCACGGTAGGACTTAATATGAGATCATTTGAGTCTGTGTGAATGAGTGTAGCAATAATTGTTTGTAATTTTGGAGAGATTTTGAATGGAGATAATGTGGTTTGTTTGCTTTCTATTATTTAACTTTGATCAACATCTTATCTTGTTTATGCTACAGAAAAATGTCATAAGAATGTATGTTTATTCTTTCTGTAACATTTCACATTATCTTTGTTTGTTGGACCTATTAAGACATCTAACGCTTGAGTTGTTTTAGTCTTTATGGGTAAATTATGGTATATTGATGTGAACATATTAATTTGTATTTCTTGATCTTGAAGATGACAATTAATTTTTTTCTTTTGATACATGTTGACGTAGGTTAGTGCCTCTTATGAGCAGGCTTTGGTGGATGCTCGCAAACTTATTGAACGTGAAATGGAAAGATTTAAGATCTGTGAAAAGGAGACTAAGACAAAAGCATTCTCTAAAGAAGGACTAGGCCAACAACCTAAAACTGTAAGCATAACCTTTTGTGACACTTTGCTTTATACGCCGATCCTGTATTTAAGTGGAGAAATGCTGATTGTAAAAGGTTAAGTGGCCATCCTGAATTCAAAACTTTTTGTTTGCTAGGGTGGTGATACATCTGCAGGCTGGAATTACATGTGTTCTGTTTCAATGCTAATATACGACAAAATTGTTCAACTTTGAGTCTTATCATTTCATTTACTGATGCAATTTTATGAAAGATATGGAAGTTATCCTGTGTTCACTAGAGGGCAATGGACAGAGAGTGCATTTGCTTCTTATCATCCTCTCTGTCCACAGTAACAATTACATCTGCTACTTGCCTTTATCTGGAGTAATTTTATATAGTGGACATGGCTGATGAGGTGGCATCATTGCAATAAATTAACTATACCATCCCTGAAGCTGTCTTGCTTTTAGTGCTGTGTTCATTGTGTCCAACCATGAGAAAAGTGCTCTTATACGAGAATTTAGATATCAAGGGATGAAACTTTTTTAGTTCCCACATATACTTGTGGGTCATGTTTTGTCTTTCAAGAGACTGTAACATATGGAATTATCTTTGGGGTTTGGGCATAGCAGAGAGCATACTACTTGGGTCTCTTTTATTACACTTAGTAGTTGCTTCTATCATTCCTTTTTTTTTTTTTTGGGATGGTGGGGAAGCTCTCATAGAATTCCAAAGATTATCTGTGTTTCCTTGGTTCTTTCTTTCTTTCTTTTTTGAAAATATTTTATCGTTTCTTATATATCTTATATAAAAATGCACCTTGTACTTTAAGCCTTAAAGTGAAATAAATAGTTATACAATTAATAGCACATTTGTATATTTCTCTAATCCACAAGAAAATTTATTGCAGATCGCTTTACCTTTCATGTTGTTCTTTTTTGTGATAGGATCCAAAGGAGAAGGCTAAATCAGAGACAAGGGATTGGTTGAACAATGTGGTATGAAACTAAGCCATTTGTTTAATTTTCATGTTTGCTCTCTTCCTAAAAATGGTTTCAACTTGGACAATGGTATGTTTAAGATTTATCTTTTCCAGTTTGTATCCATTATGCATTTAAATGACTAGCTTTTATGTGTTTGTGAATGCTTTTTTTTTTGGATAAGTATGTGTTTGTGAATACCTCATGCACATTAGATGACTTGTTTCATTGCTTGCTTAATGCTCCCTTTGGTCTATTTTTGTTGGTCCTTCATAAGTCTAACCTTTTAATAGGAGATACATTAATGCTTTCACATGCAAGATAAAGTGACTGCTTTTCCAAATTACCTTTCGTTTTCATTTCTATAAAGAGTTTTATTGTTTTCTACCTAAAAAGGTTACAGTAATATGAACTCCATAAGATAGTTTTCATTTTTTTAAGTAAGTTGACACTTGTTGGAACATTCCAGAAATGAATAAGGGACTGGCTGAATGGGGTGGAGGGAGTATATATTGTGCATATTATAGGCGGTATGCAACCAAATGGTTTCCTCCATCTCTTGTGGGGTTTGGAAAAGCAAAGAACTCATCAAATAGGTTGATGCCTGGACCATGCACCTGGTGGAATCTATTTACTTCATAATAACTTTACAAATTTGTGCTCCTTTCTCTTTATACGTATTATTGATCTTTGGACATCATTAATACATTTTACATGGTCAAACTACTTATTCTTGTGTTAAACATATCTGAAATTTCATCATTTGGTAGATATTTTTGTGATATATTCTGTCCTCGAGTAGGTGTCAGAGTTGGAGTCTCAGATTGATAGCTTTGAAGCTGAAATTGAGGGGCTATCTGTTAAAAAGGGAAAGACTAGGCCGCCAAGACTGGTAGGATTATCACACCCTTTATAAATGCCTTTGCCTTTTTCTTTTCCCCTTTTCTTTCTTTCTTTCTTTTATGCTTCAACAGTCATTGACTCTTTTTCTTTTGTTTGGAAGACGCATTTAGAGACATCTATCACCCGGCACAAAGCTCATATAATGAAGTTGGAACTGATCTTGAGGCTCCTGGATAATGATGAACTAAGTCCTGAGCAGGTTAATGATGTTAAAGACTTTTTGGAAGATTATGTGGACCGAAATCAGGTCTGTACTGCTTCATATTCAAGTTTGTACCTTTTTCGTTGTTGCTGTAAGCAATGAAATTTAATGAAAGATACAATGTTAACATCTGCCTCTAATGTTTTTTAGATTATTTTTTCTATCTGATATCCTATTCAACAAGAGAATATTATTCATAAGCTTTCTCTTTAGATCACCTATATCAGGTTTATTAACTTTATCTGTTATTTTTGTTTCTCTAGGAAGATTTTGAAGAATTTAGTGATGTTGATGAGCTTTACAGCACTTTACCGCTAGACAAGGTGGAGTCTCTTGAAGATCTGGTTGTAATTGGTCCTCCCAGTCTTGTTAAGGTAAATTCTTTGCACCATGCAGTGTTTTATTTTTAGATTCTTATATTTAGTTAAAGTTTGAAAAATAATTGTTAGGCTGTAGTTATCTCTCTTTTTTGTTTTTAAGAAAACGATTTATTTATGGTTCCTTTCCATTTTAGATCGATTTATTTGTTACGTTATAGATGCAAACATCCTTTATAGTGGCATCTTGACTAAGCCAATGAGCTCTTGTACAAATGTCCTTCTCTTGGAGTGTGGGGTGGAGGGGGTTAAGCTTGTGGTTCAGAACCAGCTCAGTTCTTTTGTGACTTACCAGTTTATAAAAGAAGAAGCATCTTTACTAATTAACAGAGCTTTCATGTGTCATAGCAGCATGGGCTTTAGTAAATCCCAGATCTAAGTGGTTTTTTCTGTTTGCCAAAACTGTGAAGTACAAAATTAGAGGTTGTATTTCGTTGATGTTTGGGAAAGTTGATTTGGAGGTGCTTGATTAAATTAAGCATATTCTCTGTTCTTTATGGTTCTTTTAACTTGTAGCATGCTTTATTGTATCCATTTTCGTCAAAGCTTTTACTGAGTATCCATGCTTTTCTTTTCTTCTCTTTTTTACAAAATATCTCACTATGGTAGGGTTTCTAAAGTTTAGGACATGATGTGATGCACTTGGACCAAAGACTTTGAAGGCATATGGTTGAGGATCTTATTTATGTTAATATGCTCTTAGTTTTTTCTGACCCCTGGGGACCCAATATAATTATCTTCGTTGGCAGGGGGCACCTGTTCTTAGCTTGAAGACATCTTTGGTGGCATCAGCCTCTCAAATTCCTGTAAGTGTTTTCATATATTTTTGACAAAGATATCAATCTTGAAATGATATAATGGATAGTGTTTAGCACTTGAGCTTTGAAAACTGTCAACTATGTATTGAAGTTCTGGCTTTGGACGGTCTCTGTTTTGATTTTAACAGCATTCTTCATTAGGTTTGATGTGCAGAAACTTTTTTTTTAAATGTTTTCTTTATCAACATGGTGCTTCCTTTCACTTATCAGAAAGAAAAGCTCATGGTGCTTTATCACCATGGTGTATATTGGTTTGCAGAGAATAGATCAAATAATTGGTAGAAAATGGTTATATGTTATGGTTACTTAACATGCATGCTTATATATTAGTATTTTTGTTGTCAGCCTTGGTGATAGATCTTTTGGTTTTCCAAGGATAGCGTGCTTATATATTAGTTGTAGGTCCTTCAAGTTCTAATTAGGCCACACCACAGTAGAGCTTATAATATATTTCGTGGAGTTGCTATCAAAAAATAAAATAAAATCGTGGAGTCCCATTGTTTTGCTTTTTGGTGAACAATGTAGAAATTTTGTATCAAGCAAAGGTCTTTTCTTTCTATTAATTTCCTTAAGTTTCAATATATGACAAAATGTGGTTATATGGTTTCAGGCTTAGGTGCTGTTAGTTCAAGAGCCCCTTTTGTTGATAATCTATTGTATAGGCTATTGTTAGTGGAGTTATGTACAGTTTTCAAATAGTCCTATATGGAGAACTTTCTTTTTTTTTTTTTTTTTGGGATTTGGATTCCATTGTTATGGGAGCCATGTAAACATAATTATTTGTTGAATTAGATTTTGGTTCATTTTGTCTGAGTTCTTCCCCCTTTTCCAGTGCAATGTTAGGAAATTCTTTGAGAGGATAAATGCCTATCTTGTATTAATGTGAATAATCTTCTCTGCTTCATACACAATTTTTTATTCCATTATGTCAGAATTTATTGCTTTTTGATTCTGCTACTTCGCGTCTTGTAACATTCTATTGTCCTCAGTTAATAAGTAAGGGTGATGGGTTCCTTTCCAGGCCACTGGTGCTTCTAATCTTCAGCAGAGTACTGTCCCAGAGCAAGTTGAAGATACAACTCCCCAGGACATTAATTCTGATACTGTTGCAAGAACTCCACCGCCCAAAAGTAGTATAATTGGTTCTTCTGCAGCATCTACACCAGTTGGGAGTCATGTGACAGCTAATGTATCTGCTCATAATTTGTCTAGTGTCTCCACTGCTTCAGCGAGCCTTCCAGTTTCAGGTTCTATTCGAGTTGTCACGGAGAACACTGTTACTACCAATTCTTCTTCTGCTTTGAGTCTGTCCCCTTCTGCAAGGGAAGAAGATAGTCTTCCTGGCCGCAGATCATCTCCATCTCTTTCTGATGCTGGACTTGTAAGGGGAATTGGTAGAGGTGGCCTCTCCAGCCAACCGTCAGCTAGTATCCCTCTTAGTCCTAGCAATGTAGTTCCTGGAAATGGAGCTGTTGGTGCAGTTCCTTCAGTCTCAGACATGACAAAGAGAAACATTTTAGTAGCCGATGAGAGACTTGGGAGTAGTGGCATGGTGCAGCCTTTGGTTTCCCCTCTAAGTACTAGAATGATTTTGCCTCAGGCTGCCAAGGCAAATGATGGAACTGGTGCGATTGACTCTAGTAATGTTGGTGAGCCTCCAGCTATAGCTGGCAGAGTGTTTTCCCCTCCTATGGTCCCTGGTATGCAATGGAGGCCTGGAAGTGCATTTCAGAACCAGAATGAAGCGGTATGTTACTTTGCACCATACCTTCTAAAATGATTTGTCTTTGATGATTATCTGCCTATGAGCTTTAGAGTAGTGTTTGCATGATTGGCCTTTGTGCAAGTTCTATACCAATTTTCCCACTATTTAACCGTGATTGCTTGTGGTTATTTCTTACTTCTTTTTCAAATTTTTGTCCAGAGGGTATTCTACTGTGATTTAACAGTTCATGTGTGTAGTTGGGGGTAAACTTCATGTACTTCATATATGTTTATGCTGTACTGCATTGCCTTCAGTGTTTTCTTTTCAGTTTACTGCAGAGTATGATTTTAATTAAATTATATTGTCTAGATCATTGCCTTGTACTCTTGTTGTTTAATTGGAACTAAGCTATCTTCCTTTTCAGGGGCAGTTTCGTGGAAGAACAGAAATTGCACCTGATCAGAGGGAGAAGTTTTTGCAACGGCTCCAACAGGTGCAGCAACAAGGTCACAGCACCCTTCTTAGCATGCCACCTCTTTCTGCAGGAAATCATAAGCAGTTTTCTACACAACAGCAAAATCCACTCTTGCAGCAGGTGCTTTTTTGTGTTTGAGCTTTTCAATAATTTATATCTTTTTTGTTTTATTTTTGGAACCAAATTTAACTACTTGTGGGAATAGTTAGTATTGACACAATACCCATGCTATTTGAACTAAGAGGCCAATATGCCCCCTGGGATCCAGATTTTGGAGAGTGATGTGTGAGAACCTGATCTCTGGAAATTATAGTAATAATCATGTTTGGTTTGATCAGTAATTTAATAAGATTCCAGGAATGTGAAATCCCCATGTTTGGTTTACTTTTAGGAATCCTATAGGAATATTTATTTATTTATTTATTTTTTACAGAATACCTTTTACAGGATAAAGTTGAAATACCTTATCTATTTAAATTTGCTTTAAACCATCAATAGCAATATATTTTTTTTTGATAAGTAAAACATCAATAGTAATATGTTTAGAAAGAAAACAACTCTACCATAATTTTGTATAAGCTAATTATTGTACATATTTTGCATAAGCTGATTATGAACTCTCTAATACATGAAACAATTGATGCTTCTTACTGGAAAGACCAAAACAAAAGCAAAATGGGAAATTCATGTCCAAGTTGTATTTGCCTACAAAGAAGAAAAAAAGGTGGATCGATGCGGTTGTTTCATTAACTTTGTATCACGATGGACATTCTATGTATCGTGATGGTTATTATTTCATTTCTTCTTTTTATTGCCCTTTCCTATGATGGTCCAATTCATGTTGTATGCTAGTGTGATAATTTGTTGAATAGAAGGGCCCGTTTTGCAAAAAGATATTTTCATCTTTTTTTATTTCTCTAAAAAAAATCGAACTCCTTTCTTCACATTACCAAACAATTTCACTTTTCTCTTACAAAAAAATAAAGACTCCTTTCACCTTTATATCACATCAATCAGTTCTTATTACTATTTAAGCAAAACAAAAATGGGAAAAGCTTTCCCAAACACAGCCTCACCATTTATGATATGATCAATTGAACTGTTTGACATCTGATCATGTTCCAGTTTAATTCTCAAAGCACATCTGCCTCTTCTCAAGCTGGTTTGGGACTTGGAGTCCAGGCACCTGGTCTCAATAATGTCACTTCTGCCACCTTACAGCAACAGAATAATTCCATCCATCAACAATCCAATCAACAGGCATTGATGTCAAGTGGTCCAAAAGATGCTGGTAACCTTCATGTTTTTAATTTTTAAATATGGTTAAAGTAGGGGTGAACTATATAAGTAGTGTTTTTCCCTCGACCTGCAGTTTGGGGAATGATCCAAAAGAGTGGTTGATTTTTAAAAATGAATTAAGAATGATTATATGGTTGATTTGTATTCCACGTCTAATGTTGTGGTGAGGCATTTGACCACCTTCTTTGTTTCTCTATTGCTAGAGAACTTGGGTTTCTTGTTTTCTAGCTTTATGTGGGCTTATCCTAGGAGGGCCTGTAGAACTTTTTGCATGTTCGAAAGGTGTCTTGGTAGGCACTGATATGGTATGACTTGGAAATTGTTTTCTTATGTGTTACATATTTAGAAAAAGCGAAAAAATAAATAAATTGTTAGGACCTTTGAGGTTATTTAGCTCTTGGTGACTAAGTAGTTGATGCTGTATAAAGTTATTTCTCTTTTCCTTTTATGATTTTTGCATCTTTGTAATTTTAGGTCTTAGTTCCTTCAAGGCGTTTCTCCTTGCAGCTTCACTACACTAGGATTGCTCACTTTGTTTTTTACTTGTAACAAAAAGAACCTGAAAGATTTATAAAAGGGCAACATTGGCTAGCACTTTAGGGTATCATAGCTAACCTATTGTGATCACCACTATCTCATAAAATAGAATATTAATGTTTGCTTATGAATGATGCAGATGTTGGCGCTGCAAAAGTTGAGGAGCAGCAGCCACAACAGAATTTACCTGATGATTCAATTGTTGACTCTACAAGTGGTTCTGGGCTTGGAAAGAATCTCATGAATGAGGAGGATTTGAAAGCCTCTTATGCAATAGATAGTCCTGTACGTTGAACATCTCCAAGTTTTGTCTATTATTCTATGAGTGTGCTAAGCAATACTTTGTTTACATTGTATCTCTGTGCTTTCTATTTGTCTATCTTGTTTTAACAGTTTTTAAGGTACAATTGATCTGCTGATAAAAATGATGACACTTGGGTTGGCTAGTTATTACATTAGTAGCTTAAAACTGGGGAAGCAGTGCAGAGTGGCTTGCTATAATCACCAGGGGTATTGGATTAAGTGGTTGGCAAAATTTAAACCCACTAGAGCAAGAATTTATGCTTAAATTATATTCACTATAGTAATAAAAACCTATTTAAACCTGGTAATAAAGAAGTAAAGGAATCTGCATTTTAAAATATGTATATTGCATAAAAGAAGTGGTGACATATTGTCAAGTACTATTTTTAAGTTGGGTTAGAATTTTTTTTTCTTCTTGTAACTGGAATTCTGAGTGGTGCTAATGCCTGAGGATATTAAATTACCAGTTATCCCAAAAGCTTAAACTAGATAAATTTAATTACTTAATTATTACTTTACATTCACATTCATGTATGTGTTCAAACTCCCTTTTAATAGGTGAGGCACAACACGCGGAGTATTTAATTTAAATGGGAGGTGATTTGACGGAGTCAAGGTTTGATTTCAAGACTTTTGGCTTTGGTACCATATTAAATCACCATTTGTTCCAAAAGCTTAAGCTAATAGGAAGAGGTTAATTTAATCACTTAATCATTACTTTAACACCTCCCCTCACGTGTGGGCTTAAACTTTCTTTTAATAGGTGAAACCCAACATATGAAATATTTAATTTAAATGGGGGGTGAATTGATGGAGTCAAGGTTTGAACTCAGGACCTTTAACTCTAATACAATATTAAATTACCAGTTGTCCTAAAAACTTAAGCTGATAGGAAAAGATAAATTTAATCACTTAATCATTACTTTAATAAAGGAGATTGTTCAAATATTGCATGAAGTGTTATAGTGGTGACATTATTGCATGACATAGTTTTATGTAAGACCAAGTAATTTACAACTGTGAATGGCTTGGATCCAATAAGGGGTTGTTGGGAGGCCTTGGTTTTTTTTTGTGTGTGTGTGTGAGTGAAACCTAAACATGGACTTTTTCCCTTTGCCATCAGAATCCTCTGTTGAGTCATTAATCTTACCAATATATCTGATATTTGTCTTGGAATATTGACTTTTATAACAATAAAAGAATTCTATTACATATTTATGTATATGCATGCATTGATGTATATTTGTTTCTGTGTGTGTGTGTGTGTGGATTCATGTATTTGGGATTGCCATTTATTTTTGTTGGATATTAATTATCTTGGCTATAATTGTGCTATTGTTTTATCAAGGGAGTACAAATGGCTGATTTGCATGAATTACTGATAAGTGGTGTAGTATCTTTGATACTTGAGACGACTGATCTCAACCTTTTCTACTTTTCCATTGAAATATATATCCAGGCCGCTGCTGGTGTCAATGTTCCTTTATTTTGGCCATTTCTGTTCTCTTTTTGAATTATATGCCAAGTCTTCATTAGAACATACAAATAGCTGTGTATGATATAGAAGTTGATGGTCTCTTAGTAATTAAACTGATGATTAAGGTGACCTGAGCTGCATGTAAATCCTTGTATGTTGCAGGCAGGTGTATCTGCCTCTTTGACTGAGCCTGCTCAAGTCCCTAGAGATATTGATCTCTCTCCTGGGCAACCTTTACAATCAAATCAACCTTCTGGAAGCCTTGGTGTTATTGGCCGAAGAAGTGTTTCTGACCTTGGTGCCATTGGGGATAGCCTCAGTGGATCAACTCTGAATTCTGGGGGAATGCATGATCAGTCATACAATTTGCAGATGCTTGAGGCTGCTTATTATAAACTTCCTCAACCCAAAGATTCTGAACGTGCAAGAAGTTATACTCAGTATGGATGCCCAACAGTATTAATATGATTGCACCCTGTTAACTATAATCTTGATTTGTAACTGTAATTCTTTTGCCTTATACAGAGGCACCCTGCAATTACTCCTCCTAGCTATCCTCAAGTGCAGGCGCCTATTGTTAATAATCCTGCCTTCTGGGAACGACTAGGTCTGGAAGTTAATGGCACTGACACTCTCTTCTTTGCATTTTACTATCAGCAGGTATCTTGCTTTCTAAATTAGCATTCTAAGTTAATGGCTGGCCAAAAATAAAGCTCTAAAAGTTCAACAAGAACAAGGGGAAAAAAACAAGGACCAAAATTTATAAACAAATTAAGAAGACTAAAGAAGAATTCAAAACCCTAGAATCATGCTTTAATACCTTTTGTTTTAATACAATGTAATTCCTGGTGCAATGGATAATTGTATGCAGAACACTTATCAACAATATTTGGCTGCGAAAGAGTTGAAGAAGCAATCTTGGAGATACCACAAGAAATACAATACATGGTTTCAACGTCATGAGGAGCCCAAAGTTGCCACAGATGAATATGAACAGGGGACGTATGTGTACTTTGATTTTCATATTGCCAATGATGACCTGCAGCATGGATGGTATGTCAACTTTGATTTTTCATCCCTGGCAGCGTTTTTTGTTTGCAGTTGCATTTCTTGATATATGTCCATGTTAAGTTATCATAATTCTTTTAGAGATGCTTTGAAATTGAAATTGAGGGGTTGGTTTGAAATTGAAAGGTTTAAAAAATCAATGTCCCCTTTCATTATGAGTCCTAAATCTCTTTCAAAATTTTAATATGGATTGTTGGGCTTCTTGAATATAGTAAGCCAAAAGTTTTCCATACACCGTAGTTCAGTATGGGTAGAAGCACTGGGGCTTGATTGCGACATCTTATGGTTGCCACACAATTTCTGACAGCATTAAATATAAGTAGCCATAGTCAATTTCTATTATCAGCAATTTTATTTTTTATAGAGGGAGTACAAACTCCAGGGGAAAGGAGGGTACCTATTGCAGTGGTTTGATGGAGATGTGGAAAAATTAAAATAGAAAATAGAGGGGTTAGGAATTAATCCTTGTGGCTTGCTGGTGATTCTTCTATTTTTATTTTTTAAAAAAATTACCTGGATGTAGGGAGTAAGGGCTGCCCTTATCCCTCTTTTTTGCTTGTTTTTTGATTCCTCGAGGCATCCAATATGTAACGTATATATTTTTTTCATTGGCTGTCTTTGCTTCTTTATTCTCTCTGCTTCTTTTTTTTTTTTTTAAAATAAATTAAATTAAAATGTGTTTGCAACTTCCATGACGTTTCTTTATATGGATGTTGCTGTTCAGGTGTCAGAGAATCAAGACAGAATTCACCTTTGAGTACAACTATCTTGAAGATGAACTTATGGTATAGAGGATCTGAAGAACATTAAGCATGTCATTGTTGTCTTCCAGGTTAGTGTCATGCAAACTATGTTTGAGAAGTTTTGAAACAATTCTTTCAATTGGTTACATTGATACCTTGTCTTGTTTCTGTTAACTCAATTTTTTATGAGAAATCATTACGAAATTTGGCATCATTCATTTTCTTTTCATATGTTGATTCAGCCAGATTATTCATCCAATCAGTCTATGAAATTTTGCATGCAATGCCTGATCTGGAAGCAATCTTGATAGTTATCCATATTATAGCCAAATGTATAAAGTCTTGTAATTAATTCAATTATCTTTGTTCAATTCCAGCAAATGTCTAACTTGAAATTGGACTGATGGGAACTGACACAATGCTTGATGTCAATGGAATAAGTTAACTACATGATGTAATAGAATTTCCAGTCGATTCCCTTTTAGTCTATGCATACAGTTCTTAGGTCAATATTCTTTCATATGTTTTCCTTCTGCATTAACTTTTGGATTCACCTTTCTATCTCTAAAATTTGAGTAATCTTGACATTTCAAATCTCTTCTGCTTCTCTATTTGTCACATACATTTGATTGTCTTTCATTTTAGGTGGAATTCACATGTAAACATGTTGCTTTGGGCGCTGCACATAACAGTAGGTGTGGAGTTTGTTGTCAAATGGCTTTGGCCTTCTGTTTTTGCAGGTATTATCAGAAATTGGGTTGGGAACTGTTGAGTGCAAAATTATTATCGATCCTGCTCTAGTTCTTGATGGGGTAAAGGTTACTAGGTTCAGTTACATATCCATGTTTAGCTTGTAAACTAAGAAGAGATATTGTAGTAACAAAGCATATTAATCATTGGTTTTTGTTTCCATATTTTGATATCTCAGTTCCTTTTCTGAAAAATATTTTGATATCTCAATGAACACAGTTGCATCAAATTAAAAGTATAAGTACCAATTTTCTTTAGACCCTTGGTAATATATTGGATAACTAATGGTTGTATAGGATGGAAAATCATTGTGTGAGGTACTTAAAATCTTGAAGAAGTGTTTCTAGTGCTTTTCAAAATCATTGCTTTTGTTTTAGGAAGAAATCAAAAATAGTCCCTAGGTTTTATTGCGAAGAGAACATAGTCACCTTTCATAGGAGAGAGGTAGCCGGTCCACCCCTCATAACTACCATCTTGTATTATTATTGTTGTTCATAGTTGATTTCTAAGTTAAGGTAAATTGGTGACGCAGAATGCACAATTAACACATAATGTGTCAGACTCGTCAACTTGATGGTTTAATGTACATCAATTAAATTTGACGACAAGTTGGAGGGATCTAATTTGAAGACCTAATTATTGAAATTGAAATTTCAAGGATTAAAGTAAAATCACAAGAGAATCTAGAGACTAATTTTGATTTTTCCCTTTTGATTTTTTGATTTTTGGTTTTTTTAATTCTTATTGAAAAGTAGTTTCTGAGAGTATATGGAAAAACCTTATAAGAATTGGGATCATCGTGTCCATTGCCCGTCAACTTTCTTAGATGGAGCCTTGTTCAGGCGAGATAGGGCAAGTCATCGCTACCAGTAGTAATGGGTGGTGGCTAGGGAGGTGGTGATGAAGGGATTGATGTGGAACTAAAACTAACTTTACCGAGGTGAAGAGTTATGCTCATCTGAAGAAGATTCGAACACTAGAGTACCTCAACTTGTCCATGGTCTCTTGGTGATTGGGATAGAAACGTGGCTTGCCTTATGGCCATTATCCTGTTGGGGTAGTTGGCGGTCTCTTTGGGTTCATCCTTCAACTCAGCAAGGTGGCCTAGGCATGCTTCTCAGTCTCCTTGTTCAAACTGGCTCCCTCGTCGTTGCTCTAGTGCTGCTTCTCGGTTGCCTCCCATTTCTTGTGCTTGGTTTCAATCGTTCTCTTCTGAGACCCAGTCGCGCAGGCTTTGTTGTTGATGCCTCTATTCTTGGGCATCGCCTTACTACTCCTCTTAGTGGTCTCATGACTCGTTGCCGATGTCATCAAGGATTTTACATGTGGTTTTTCTTCTTCGGTTGGTCACTGCCTCCCCAGTTGCCGCCCGTAATCTTGGGTGACAAAGAGGTTCTTTCCCTTCTTTCTGCAATATGTTTTCTTATTTAATTAGATATAACTAGTTTGTATAATTTTTTGTTAGCAAAGCTTATTTATGGGATAGGACAGAAGAAGCTAATTGGAAAAGGGGAAAGATAGATTACATTGACAAAATTGAAAATTCTTAAATGAAAACGGGTCATTGCACAAAAAGGTTTGTTTGATAGTTTTTTTTTTTTTTTAATAATAATTTAATACTAAACTAATTATCATTTGGCATACACTTGAGACTACAATGTTTAGAAATGAATTTTATTTAGAAATGATGTAGGGATATAAGTTTGCAATGATTTTTGCACCAGGAATAATAGAAATCATGTGCTTGGCAAAAATATACAGGTATCTCCTCCGATTCTGAATAGCGCATATATCTAAAACAGAAACATTTATAGTGAAAAGGAAAAGAAAAAGAAAAAGAAGAGACACGTGGATTGTAGGGAAGTAGGTTAAGCCAATTGGTATCATATTAAAGGAAAATGATAAGTTACAACTTAAATTCAACTAAGTCCAAACTTTTCTCTCAAGTGACTGTTTGAAAAAAAAATTGTGGGTGGAGGGAAAGAGCCTTAAACTAGAAGAGAGAGATATTAGATCTAGAAGTTGAGTCTTGGTTGTATTTAAGTTGTGGTCGCATCATACTTCAATTTTAAGTACTAATCTTTCATCTTACTCTCATGTTATTGGGTTGATGTGGCGGTTAATAAGTTAATGAAAGGTTTATGTGTCCTATAAGAGTGGGATAATAAAAGAGTACACGTAGCATTACTCCTACGGTGGGCTAGTTCACCCCAGTTTGGGAGGATCCTTCATCATTGTCCAGGTGCTGTGAATCGTCAAACTTGGCTCACACATTTTGCTATAGCCACTTCAATACAGAAAAATATGAGCTTATTATCTCTTTGGTTTTTACTTTGGACACAAATTTCCTCCAAACCTATTCTAATAAGTGACAAATGTCATTCAATATTTTTGGGTTTCTAAAAAATTAATGTTTGGGTTATTAAATTATTGGAATGACAATAGGCTAGGATCATGCCTAATAAAGTGAAGGTTACTAGTTCAATCTCCTCTCCTCTTTTGTGTGGACACATAAAAAAATAGTGGAATGACAATAAATAAAAATATTAAATAAAAGGAAAAACTTCACTTTGGCTTTTTAAACTTTCACGCGATTTTACAAACTCCTCTCATAAATTTTAAAATTTTTTACTTTGGACCCCTGAACTTTGAATTGTTCTCAATTAGAATTCTTCCATTAATTTTAGCCGTTAAAATACAAAAATAATAATAATAAAAGACCAAAATATTCTTGATTTTTGTTTTTTAAAAATAAAATTAAAAAAACATTTTGAAAGTTAAAATTGTATACAAAAGTCAAGAATATAAATATCATGTAACGTTTAAAATTTGACGGAGGGTCCACATTGAAAGCAACCGAAAGTTTAGGGGTCCAAAGTGAGATCTTAAAATTTGAGGGGGGTTTGTAAAATCGTGTGGAAGTTCAGGGGGGTCAAGGTGAAGTTTTCCCTAAATAAAACATGTGAGATGACATTTTACACTTATTAGACTTGGTTGAAGAAATTTTCTCCAAACTAATTTTTTCCTTTCCCATCCTATGTACAAACAAACATGGAAATGAAAATTTAGTTAGAAATTTCTGGAAAGTTATTGAAATTAAAAAAAAAAGAAGAAGAAGAAGAAGAAGGCCAAAGAAAGTGAGAAAAATAAGTGGCCGATGGATATCCCATATCCCCTCAATCTCCACACCTAGGCCCTATGCCTAGGGGTTAAATCGCTCCTTGGTCCCGATAGATGTCCAAAAATAGAAGGGTGATAAGAGGGGATGGTGAATCTCCTCTTTATAGGGACTAATACAATAATTTACATAAAATCATTAATATTAAACATGGAAAACGAAAAATGGATATAGGTTGCATGTTCATGAATACACGCCGCGAGCTTGGCATGTGGGAAAAGGCATGGTGCATGGTGCATGCATAATATCATATGCGATGCAGTTTAGAAAGAGTGTCATTGAAATGCTGTATTATTGACTTGTTATAGCTTCCACCTGCAGTGGGTCTGTTTCGTGGCCTGGAAGCTGTAAGCACTAAGCATGATCCTTTATTATTTCTTGCTGCTTTTTTTTACATACACAATACAACACTCTTCACGCTCAAGATTCAAGAAGAAGAAGAAGAAGAAGAAGAAGGCCTCAACTTTCCGGATGCTCATGATTCTCATATCATATCCTGATATCCATACCTTATTTCAGAAGCTCAGAAGCTAGCCTTCGGTTTGTAGAATTACATGCACATTAATTTTTATCACTTTGACTTGATAAGTGGTAACACTTGCAGGAAGGAATCTCTCTAGTCTCTCTATATTATTAATAATAATCTTTGGTACGTATTTTGCAATTACAGGAGGAGTTGACATGTTTGAGTAAAAAAATATAATATGATTGGATCAAAAACCGAAACCCCGGGGAAGTTGTAATTGAATATGATTTATTTACTTCAAAAAAGAAAAAAAGATTTATTTATGTGGAATTAATTATGATTGACATGGAGATTGGTGAGCGTTATAAATTATGTATTAGTCACGGCATTCAATACAAGAATATTTAAAGATTAATAAATTACATTTTCTTTACCCATTATTATTACTTGTGGTTTGAAGATTAGAAGGTTGGTATTTTATTTTATAATACAAGATGATATATATATATATATATATATTGGACTGTATATAGGAAGCAGCCAGGACCCAGGAGGAGTACTGTGGGTTTTTCATAGATGTTAAAGAGCGTGTATTATGGGAGTGGGCCCAGACAGCGAGAGCAGTCGCTGTAGAAGTGTGAAGAAGCTGCGTGAATGTTGAATGGATTGGGTCGGTGGTGGGCGGGCGTATCTTAGGCGAGCCGAAAAAGCCTTTTGTTTGTTTGGGAATTGTTGATAACGTTATCACTTATCAGCAGTCACACCACACGGCCCATCACATCCGCTTGTTTTATTTATTTATTTATTATCTTTTTTTCTTCTTCAAGCCTCTTCTTATATGTTCTTACAAATTAAAGAGACGTGTCCCCCCATTCTTTACACTCTCCAAATACAGGGGAGCCATAACTCGTTCCACAAATTTGAATGAGCTGTGAACCTCCCAACCCAAAAAAAAAAAAAAAAAAATCATTGATGAGGGCCCTGCGCCTACAATAATAACACTGGGCCGACTAGTGCTTTGGTCTATGAGGAGAATATGACTATATTTCTTTTTATATGGCTCTGAGATAGGCCGCTTCGGTCTATGATGTTAACATGCCACCCTAAAATTAGTACACAAGTTCGAAGCGAATGTCAAAAACGTAATACAGGTTGATTGGTTGATGGCTTGAGTCATCTAAAATTAAAACAAAAAGAGACAATCTTCCTTTAATTTGTACAAGTTTTTTTTTTTAGGGTTTATCAAATTTGTAGAAGAAGACGGATGAGTTGCCAAAGAAGTAGAAAACCCCACTTCCCCTACAGTTCATTCACTTCACTTATTAATCGCAACTCCCCCCATCTAAATCGGATACGGCCCTCAATGGGAACGTGATATATGTCGGTAACCGACCACCTGAAAAGTGGAAAGATACTTCACGGACTTCCTAAAACCTGGAACTCACTCCTCCATACAATGACAATAGTACCCTTGGCTTAGCTAGTTAGCTTGGCTTTGTTGCACGTTGCACGTTGCTGTGCATGGGCAAGCGTGCGTTGTCAGACCTCAGAACGAGGTATGACTGGGCCACGTCATCGCCGATCCCCAATGCCAATGGCCCCCCGGCCTCTTCAGATTTTCTGACATTAAATACTTTTTACCAATTTATTATTATTATTATTATAGTTATGTTTGGTAAAACAGTGGATTTAAGGAAGTGGTTAGGTTTAATTAACGTGAGGAAAAAAAACAGAAAAAAAAAAAGTAATTATGTTTGTTTTTCCAACCCCAGCGCCCCTACGCTCCTCCTTTGATGCTCACGAGTATGCTCACGAGTCTCGCCCCTCTCGTTCTCACATAGTAGCCGTTGGAGACCTGTCCAATCCTCGGTTTTTGGGAACGAATCTGGTTTCAAACTTCTAATCAATTCCCCTGGTGCTGGTGGGTTTTGTCCTTAATCGTTTTGGGCCTATTATAGCAATCATCGATACTCTCCCTTTTCTCTGTGTTTTTTCTTTGACAAAAGTACCCTACTTTTTAAAAAGAGATTTATATATATATATATATATATATATATATATATAAATACCACTGCTCTTGGGAAATACCCTGTTCTGTTCTGTTCTGTTTCTTCAGTCACAGAACCGTAACGCTCATCGTCTTTCGGTAACTCCAATCACCCTCTCTCAATTCTATTTAGTATTTACAGTAGAACGCAGCACATAAAAGAGAAAGCAAAGAATAACGTCCGCCACACTTTTCCGATAAACCTTTGGCCCCTTATGCTTTTCCCAAAGTCATAATTTTATGCCATATTAGTACCTTTTTTCTTTCGGATATTTCTTATATTCTTGATGCTTCTGATATTTCTTGGATTCTTTTTCTCTCACTTTTCCCGGGAAGGAAAAAATTCGCTAGATTTTCGCTCATTCCTCGAACGCACCTGCAAAAAACTGTTGCTTTCCAACCCCATATTTTTCTCTGAAGAAAAACGGACTATTGCTTTTCCATAATTCCCTCCCTTTTCCAGTAATACCCATAAATTTCCTGGAAAGTCTTTTTCCAAGGAAACTGTCGGATCATGGAGAGACTGTGTTTTTTAAACTGGGTTTCGGTTGTGGGGCTCTTGGGTTGTGTTTGTGTTTGTGTTGAAGGGCTTGGTGTGAACTGGGGTACCATGGCAAGCCACAAGTTGCCACCAGATGTAGTGGTTAAGATGCTGAAAGACAACGGGATCAAGAAGGTGAAGCTTTTTGATGCAGAGAAGTCCACAATGAGCGCTCTGGCTGGGTCTGATATTGAGGTCATGGTTGCTATTCCCAATGATCAGCTGGCTGTAATGACCGACTATGATCGAGCTAAGCAATGGGTCCAGAGAAACGTCACACGCTATCTCTTCAATGGAGGAGTTAACATCAAGTATGTCAATTTCCTTTTTTTCTTTTTGCGTACATATGCTTTGTTAAATTGAATTATCAATATCAATTTGTAAGGTTCTAAATAACTCTAGAAGGGATTGAGTAATGCTTTTTTTGGGATGTTAACGGTAGAGTAATTGAGTATAAAGTTATTTTGTTTATCGATTGAATTGCTTTTTGAATCTGCCATATGTGGCTGGTAGGACACGGTCGATTCCACAAATATATATGGCATTTAATGACATGTCTTTGAATGTTTGTTCTCTAGTGTTTTAGAAATCAAGTGTCGTCATTGCTATGCCATTGATTTGATCTGGTTGGAAATTGTATTTCTTTTTATAATGTTATTATAGTACATGCTTTCCTTTATCCTTGTTTGAGAAGTTGCTGATAAGTTGTAGAACAAGGAAAAGGGTTCTTGGAATCACCAACCTAACTCCAACTTGAATATTTTTTAAATTCTCTTGTATGCTAACTAATTGTACATGATTTTTTTTCTCATTCTAAAATAAAAAAATAAATTCATTATGTAGTTTTTCTTTCAATATTTACTTGGCAATCATTTAGAGCGTCAGATTCTTTGTAGTGGTGCTTTCTGTTGGGGACTTTGTATTGGGAAGAAGAAAAGGATAAGTAGCAGGATGAAAATTTCTCCATCTAGAAAGTCGATTGGAAAATAGACACCGACTTAAGAAACAGGACTATGTTATTTCATCATTTCCATTGGACCTCGATTGTGAGATGTTACATGTTTATTGAAGAGTTGGAAGGGTTGTTATTAGATTTACCTGAGTTATGTGTTTTTGATGGGGAATTAATAATTTTCAGATTTTAATCATAGAAAATCTTTTTGAAGAATGTAACTTGGGACTTTCTTCTCCAATTAGATAAACCTTCCTTGGCGATGACTTGACTTAGACCATTTGAATGGAACCTGATCTCAAATTTAGGAACAACTTTTATACCTTCAAGCAAACTGTTTGTGAAATAATAAACTACTTACACTTTTGATTTGTCTTTATTGCTATTATCTTTATAATTTGGGTATTGTAGATTTGTGAAAGTGGTAACTTGCAATTAAGCTCGTCTCTTTCTGATAAAATTATGTATGTTGCACAGATATGCAGCAGTTGGGAATGAGCCTTTCCTGTCATCCTACAATGGCTCATTCTTGAACGTCACCTTACCAGCACTTCAAAACATTCAAAATGCCCTTAATGAAGCCGGTGTTGGAGACTCCATTAAGGCCTCTGTACCTTTAAATGCTGATGTCTACAACTCACCACAGACCAGCCCCTATCCATCCGCGGGAAGGTTCCGGAGTGATATTAGTGACCTAATGACCCAGATTGTCCAGTTCCTGAGCAAGAACAATGCGCCTTTCACAGTAAACATATACCCTTTCCTTAGTCTTTATGGCAATGACGACTTCCCTTTTGACTACGCCTTTTTTGATGGGGCAAGCCAGCCCGTTGTTGATGGTAATGGGATTCAATACACCAATGTTTTTGATGCTAACTTTGATACCTTGGTGTCTGCTCTGAAAGCTGCTGGATATGACAACATGACGATTATTGTAGGGGAGGTGGGGTGGCCAACAGATGGGGACAAGAATGCCAATGTAGGCAATGCTTATAGATTTTATAACGGGCTATTACCAAGACTTGCAGGCAATAAGGGCACCCCACTGCGCCCTGGAAATATAGAAGTTTACTTGTTTGGTCTAATAGACGAGGATATCAAGAGCATCGCCCCGGGCAATTTTGAGCGGCATTGGGGAATTTTTAGGTATGATGGTCAGCCGAAATTTGCGATGGATCTCTCTGGTCGGGGTCAAAATACGTATCTTGTGGCTGCAGAGAATGTGGAATATCTTCCTGCGAAATGGTGTATGTTGAATCCAAATGCCAAGGATGTGAGCAAACTTGCAGATAACATAAATTTTGCATGCACCTTCTCAGATTGCACGTCACTCGGATATGGTTCCTCTTGTAATGGGTTGGATGCTAATGGGAATGCCTCATATGCATTTAACATGTATTTCCAGGGGCAAAATCAGAACGAATTGGCCTGTAATTTCGAAGGTTTGGCGACGCTGACTACACAGAATATCTCGCAAGGGAACTGCAATTTTAGCATTCAGATAGCCTCATCATCCTCTTCACCACGGGGGGGTTCCTCAGCCTCGGTGGTGGCTTCACTATTTATTACTCTTTTCATCTTTCTTTGGCAATAGATTTATTCTTGATTATAGATATATCAGAAATCATAATCATATCAGGCGTAGTACTATTGTTATTATTTTTGCTACTTTATAATATAACCACCTTTAATTTTGGTTTACTACTTGAACTTTACTTCACAGATTCATTTTATATCCCATTGCCTAAACCCTAAATAAATAATAAAAAGCATCTAATTTGTTTATATTTGTTATGATGTGATCAAACTGATGAGTGATCTATTTTGAGTGACCGACTTGATGAGACTCTCAACGAGGCCAATGCAATTCATTTGTAACCCTAGCCCAGAAGGGATCCGGATCCCCTCATATTAGAGGGAATATGAGATTCTCATATTCCTCAAATCCTGGCCATTGAATTTAATCTAACGGCTCATGTTATGCCACGTGTCCCAATTCAAATTAAATATTAAAATATTAATAAATTAAAAAAAAGTATTAAAATTAAAATAATAAAAAAATTAAAAATAGAAGAAAGAAAAACAAGGGGGTGGCCACCACAAGTGGTATTTGGCCACCCCATTTAGAGGGGTGGCGTCGGCCACCCAGACACCTGTCTATGGTGGCCAAGCCACTAGCATGAGGTGGTTCGCCACCTAGGCCAAAAAATTTGAAATCTTTTGGGTTTGGCTAGGGGGTGGCCAACCACCCTATATCATGGGGTGGCTTGGCCACCTAAGGAGTTGGGGTGCACGAACCACCCCACCACCTAGCCACTAAGGCCAAACCAAAAAAATTCAAATTTTGGCCTAAGTGGCGAACCACACCATGGGGTGGCCGGCCACCTAGACCTGGTCTAGGGTGGCCACGCCCTGCTCAAATGGGGTGGCCAGCCACCCTTTATGGGGTGCCACCCCTTTTTCCTTCTTCTATTTTAATTTTTTATTATTTTAATTTTAATACTTTTTTATTAATATTTTAATATTTTAATTTAATTTGAGATTTGAAGCATGTGACTCATGAATTTAAAAGTTCTATTATATAAAACAAAAACCAAAACAAAACAAAACAAAAAAAAAAAAAGGAAAAAAAAAGAAAGAAAAGGGAATGACCCACCCACCCATAATAATGAGTTATGAATTATGAATCCAACTACAACCACCGTTGTAATTTTGTGCATTGTGCATGTTCAAAAGTCGCCGCTTTATTTGAAAAGCTTATATATATATTACACTCTTGTTTGACTAAAAACGCGGCTCCATTTCAAATTTAAAAAATTTGGATGAGTGGGAGTGGGAGTGGGAACGTCAAACTCATCAATAATTTTGGATGGATTAATTTAAGATATCATTAATTTAAATCTCTAGACTCTGATTATTGCCTCTGATCATACCATTCAGCCCAGGTTGCGTATTTTCATGTTGTCACAATGACATGACACCCACCCACCCCAAACAATACCATCGTTCTATTGTTTGTATGTTGTCATTCTCCGGAAGATGTCGGCTAAAACTTTACTAACTAAAGTTTTAAGGGTTTAAAGTTTTACAGGTTTCTAAATTTGAACTTTAAAGTTTAAAAATTGGTAATATATTTTTAATGTTTCAAAATTTTTTAATTTAAACATGCTGTTACTAATTTCTGTCAAATTGAACAATTTTTTTTATTTAAAAAAAAAGCCTATTAATAATTATGTAATTTTATAAATTTCCGTCTAATTTGACTTAAATTGAAATTTTTTGAAATATTAAAGAGATACATTGCTAATTTTTAAACTTTGAAGTTCAAATTGAAATTTTTTTAAAATTTCAGGTAATAAAGTGAATTTTTCTCTAATAATAATAATGGGCATTTCATATGATTTAATTTAATATAATATTATATAGCACATTTTATATTGTGCTACATATATATATATATATTATATGGGATGATTGTTGTTAAATGGGCTGGCCATGGCCATTTGCCATTTGCCATTTGCCCAAACACAGCCAGCCGGAGGAAAGGATTGTTGTTTTAAAAGTGGGCGGGCCCCCACCCCAAGCACCACGTCCACCGCCTGTCGGTGTTCTTCTTTCTACTTTTCGCGTGACGTGATGGTAAGTAATTTATTTAATTCATCGAATTTATTTAATTCATTGAAGGCCAATTCTCTCTCTACGACTATACCATTACTATAGAGTATAGTCTATACTCTATCGAGGGAGGCCAAAAAAAGAAAAAAAAAGAAAAAAAGAGGGAGGCCAAAGGAGCCACAAGAAAGAAAGAGACAATAAAAATGAGTTGCAGTAAACAAAATTGTAAAGAATAGAAAGGCGATTAAGATCTATTACAATTGCCTATCTATATTGATTACAATTTGGACAAACAATTGTAAGAGGACCCTTGTGGAGCGAGTCCACTTGTCTAAACACTTAAGATCTCTTCGGGTAGGGCAGTTCCACAAGCGGTCCTTCCACAATTACTTGTCCAAAAAGGTACAAAGATGATTTATGCAAAGAGTGATGCAACTAGCTCAATAGATTTTGAGGCCTAAAACGGGCCATTTTTTATGAAAAGAATTTATTTTTTCTTGCCTTTTAATATGCAATATTACTAATAAAATTTTTATATTCAAAGTGCTTACAAAGAGGGTGGGTGGGCTGTAAGTTGTAATTGAATAGGATTCCATCGTGACGTTGGAGACTTTCCATCTATCTAATGAGCATTTAAATAATTATTTATTGGGGTAATTATCTTTCCATGACTACGATCTTTTACTTTTCAACTGTGATTATTATATTGTACTTAATTATCAAACAATCTTATGACACGTTTTCCCCTTCCGTTAGTCAAAGAGGTTAAAACTAACGGTCAACGGTCATGTGACTTGCATGTGCCATTTTAATTTTTTTTCCTTCCATTTTTGCCTTCACTTTAGATTTTTGGATTAGAGTTTATGAGGGTATAAGCGTCATTTTATTGATTTGAAATGAGAGCAAAAATGAAAAGAAAAAAATTTAAAATAGTTGATCGTTAGATTTAACTCATTTGACTAATGAAAGGGGGAAAGTGTCAGAAGATAGTAGTTTGATAGAGTCAAGTGTCATAATTGGTAGTTCATTGAGAGAAAGTGTCAATGCGCTGTAGTTCATGGGGTAAAAGGTAATTACCCCTTATTTATTTATCTCTTTAGTTTTGAACAATGCAGCAACTTTCAAATTAATGTTAAGAGAAGAATTTATGGATATTGGAGAGACTTTCCATGAATATTAATTAACATTGATATTTTTTTAAAAAGTAAATAATTCATTCAATTGACTTTCCATCTTCCTTTCTTTTCTAAAATATATATATTGGATATTCATTTTTTTTTTCCTTCTATCAATTTTTTTAAAAAAATTTAAAATTGCCTCCTCATACTAAAATTCTTGGTGGGGGGGGGGAAGGGACCTGGATCCATTTAGAAGGCATTTTTGTCTTTTTGTTTAAAGCTTGTCCAAAATATTAGTTTTAGACAAAAATGTCCTCTCATTTTAAATAGATCCCCTCCATTTCAAATGAAAAATTTGAAATGGAGAGGTTCCTTCTCCGGGGTGAAGTGGGTACGCTGCAGAGGAGAGAAGGACAGGAGATTCCCATTTTCATGACTCCA
The DNA here is from genome assembly GCA_013348765.1 of Carpinus viminea. Classification (NCBI taxonomy): domain Eukaryota; kingdom Viridiplantae; phylum Streptophyta; class Magnoliopsida; order Fagales; family Betulaceae; genus Carpinus; species Carpinus viminea. Next base: position 37,745,666 of record CP054674.1, on the reverse strand, counting down.
GAAAACAAAAACATGGGACAGTTAAAACTCACGTGCATGCGCTTCTTGTTCTTGGACTCCAATCCATCATCAGAATATTAAATAATAATTTTCTTTTAACCTTTGTAATATCGTTTTTGGGTCAGTTTCTCAAAAATTCTAAAAGCTGCCAACAACTGCACAATTTAAACATAATTACAAAAGAGAGGGAAAAAGTCGCAAATAAATTAGGTTATGTTCGTTGTCTTCATTCTTGACTGCTTCTTATCTATCATCATTCACAGCTTTTCCCCCCCTTCAGGCCTAGATTTTTTTCACGTTCAAAATTTAACACTTATATATATATATATATATATTTCCTTGGGATTCCAGCAGACAAAATTAAGAATAAAAGTTAAAAAAAAACAGAAGAAGAAGAGAGTAAAGAGTGCATGAAATTGAATAGTAGCAAGGAAAGGGAACCCATGGGTTTTACACTAGAGTCTGCACTAATAATCTCTAATTATCTCCGAATTTTTCTATCTAAACTTGATGATTGTTTTACATGGGAAAATGAAAGGAAATCACTGGCCGGTGGGGATGGAAGACAGAAAACCCATTCTCATCTCCATGACTTTCTTGTGAGAGTTGGAGTGCAAATAGCTCACAAAAGTAGGACTCTTTGCTGGCCTATACTCTGGCAGCAGCCTACCCGACTTGTACCTCACCCCACATGCATTGCACAGTGTCTTTGGACCCAATGGTCCTGCCCTCCACTGTGGGGTCCTCTGTGATAGGCAATGGGTGCACCTCCTTGGGGCACCCTGCTGCTCATTGTTCACCATTAATCCCTTCTCCTCCTCTTCCTCTTCCTCTTCCTCTTCCTCCTCCTCTCCTCCTTCTTCCTTGTTTCTTCCGCCTCATCATCTCTTACAATGTTGCTAATTTCCTCCTTTTTGGGCACAATGAGTTCACTGTCAGCCAACCAGTAGGCCTGCTGGAGCAGAGGAGGGTCCGAGCTGGTCATGCTTTGTGGGTCTGCGTGATGTGCCCAGATGCTTAAAGAGTTGTTGGTTTTAGGGGTTGCAGCGGCCCTTTTTCTTTTGCTTCTGGCCTTGCCTGGCACTACAAAATTTTGCAGGGAAGCTGGGCTCTGATGGGGTTTCTGCAAGGGCGTTGAGGGTTTTGGGCTTGTACTTGTGGTTTGAACACTAGCGGGTGCTGGGAGGCAGTTCCCTGTGCTGTATAGACAGTCTTCAACTAATACCGACAGCCATTCTAAGCTAACATCCACTTCCTGCGCATTTTTAGTCACCAGAAAAACAAAACCCCCAAAATCAGTGAGACCCATATGACTATGAGTATATGCTGGATATTGGTGATTCCTATTAATATTATGGGTGTGAAACATAACCAAGATAGTATAAGAAGCAGAAGATACAAAAGGGTAAAACCCAACAAGCACAAGGAACAGAAAAAGGAGAAACATAAGGAAAAACTATTATGTAGTGGAACTTTAAATTATAAGTAGAGGCAAACAAAAGAAATTGATGAGGGCACCGCCACAACTCTGCTGAGAGAAGGAAAAAAATGAGAAGTATGCGTAAAAAACGCCAAAGAAAGAAAAGACTAACCGTGTTCTGAGCAGAGAAGAGGTCGTCAAGACTGGTAGAGAGGCCACCAAGCTTGGAGCAAGGCGGTGAAAGGACCTGCTCTTGCTGGTATTCACCGGAAACTGACACATTTCGGCAGACATCCATGGCGACAGCGCAAGCAAATACTAATAATATATTTTGAACCTACCGCGCGAGAGAGAGAGAGAGAGAGAGAGAGAGAGAGAGGGTTTGGGAAAGTGAAAGAGAAGAAGAAGGATAAAAGAAAAGAAAAGAAAAGAAAAGAAAAGAAAATGGTGTTGCTAAGCTGTCTGTGAGTGCCCTCTTTTTATGGCCTCGTTTTGTGTCGGCAGAAAAAGCTAAAGAAAACAAATCAAAATTTTTACTCAACCAAACAGAGCAAAGCAAGCCCACATCCCCATCCCCTCTCCACTGTTTACCACGGTCCACATACCGCCAGTATATATATATATATATATATATATATATATATCAAGCCCCGCCCCTTTTCTTGGTTTTAAAAAGTTAAAACATTTTTATTTTTATTTTTATTTTTATTTTTATATCTCGAGATGGATGGGTAATGGCCTAATGGGTTTTAGTGTTTTACCACCTAAAAAGACGAAAGAACCCTTTCTTTCTTTCTTTCTTTATGTAGATATTTTTTTGATTTTGGTACAACAAGTAATTAATTAGTGGGGCCTCATATAACTCATAAATGTAATGCAGTGGACGCCTCCAAAGGATAACATTTGTAAGTGATGGCCTGAGCAGAATAGCAGTGTGTCGTGCAGGTTGCCGGATTCTTTTTACTGTTACAGATTTCAAACAAGCTTCACCAGCTAAAACTGGAGTGGCAGATGAATTATACATCGCTACTCTGCCGACTCACTGCCATCGTCTCAGTCAGTGATCGATCTTAAACGAAAACGACCACTATCTGCTTATACATGCTAACCGACACTTTCAGATATTCTTTTTTTTTTTTAAGAAATGACACTTTTTTTATTAAGCTGGAGAGGTTGGTTCCAAATCACAGAAAAAATTTATTACGCCATTTACCATCTGCCATTTTAATAAAGTGGTATTTCTCTAAATTTGGCGTAGACGTGTGTTGGAAATGGGAGGACAAGTGGAAAAGGCTTTCCTTCATAAAAGTAAAATCTCATACGTACCCGGTATCCCACCAAGAATATTCTATTACCCTACCAAATACCAATTGATGTTATGAGATGTGGCCCAGCTTCTTCATTGAGAATTTTGAGCTGAGGAGAGGAGGAAAGCTTATGGTTATGAAGTGCAAACTGCAGGTGGCAGAAAATTTTAATGAGTTTTCCACCGAAATTGTGCTTGTTTAGAGAAAAAAGACTAATTTTAATGAGTTTTCGAACAAAATTTTACATGTGGCTTCCACCGACGGAGACGTGCATATAATGAAGCCTTGGTGGGAGACTTTGGCTTTAGTGAAGGAGTATTTATTTGAAAAATAATGGTGTATTGAATGAAAGGGCCGGAGCTGTTTGGAAATTGGTTTTATACCTTTAAACCACATCTGTGATTCTGTGAATGTGATATATCTATCTTACATCATTAATCAACAGTGTACGATTGACGGACCCAAATTAAGACAATAATAATACATTTCTTCCCTGTTTCAATCACATCCACATCAAAGGAACTTAATCTCAAACACAAAATAAATTTTATTAAATTTACTATCCGATGCCCTGAGAAGAAAGAAAAAGGCAAAAGTACTGAATTATGAAAATTGACTGGGACTAGTTCAGGATTCATTGCTGCTGCAGGATTGAATAATGGCACCGGGGACAGCCTACACCCAACGGCCACATATATATCATGTGGGACATCGCAAGCAATTATTGTAAGGGATGCATGGGTGATGACTCTTCAACTTTAGAGAATAAATCAATAAATATCATTAGGCAGATAGTAAAATGCTCCTCAGGGTATGATTCTGTCCATCCATATCCTGAAAAGGTCCTCAAGCATGGCAAAGTGGCAATTGGGCCGACACTTTTTTACATAATCTAACACGAAATAGAATGATTAAGATTGAAGTGACTAGCCCGATTAATTAAATAGATTCATTCCTTCCTTCTAAAATAGTTTAAGAAGTATTAATAAACCCCTCAAAATTTCAACTGAAGCACAGTACTTGCAAGTTATCAATCAATGAATACATCACATCCATGTGAACAATTAATTCTAATTGCCTTTTAAGCAAGAACTTCTGAGCAATGACATCCATACATGTCAGAGATTCTATATAAATAAAAGTCAATATGAAATCAGATAGTTTAATTGTACCAACTTGAATCAGATGCAGCTTGTAGAAGGGAAGTTGCCACGGTCCTGGCACAAATTAATGAGTTATTCCCCTACGCTTAATAGTGGATAGATCCTAGCACCAGTCTTGATCCACACTATCATCCTCCCTTATGGTATGGAAGAAAGGATGAAATCAGTTGTGTGTAAATTCAGTACCTTAGTTTGAAATATAGAACGAAAAGGTTAAAAGCAAGATCCAAATTACTATATTTGATAGATGATTAATATACATAGATTTCTTACAATTTCTGAGGGAAAGAAAGTAAAATGCTTGCACCGCAATGGAATACATAAAATTTGAGGTTCTTCTGGGTGACTTCAGCATTAAGAATAAGAAGATTCAATCTGTACAAAGCACAGGAATATACAGTTGCCACCATTGATAACCTCATGGCTCCGAGTATGGCTTTGACAGATATTGACGCCATTCATCAGGCGTCCCCTTTCTTAGTGTCAGCATCCTTAACGCTGCACTTGTTAGTGGTATGGCAACTATGTCATAGTCTTTTGGTCTCTGAAAGATTGAGGATATAGAGTGTAGTTACAGCAAAAATGAAAGTAAAGACCCATTAATTTTCTGCTACAGCTTCGAATATTTGTTATGTTTCAATTAGTGAATTATTCTGTAAAAGGAATCTCATTTACAGTGAAATGATACAAACTAACTATAATATATGAAGAGCAGCATGGTAAGGATTATTACCTTTGGGACGTTAATCAGCCTCATACTTGCTTCCTCTAAAGTTTTTTGACCTTTCTTTGAATTGCATTTGGCACAAGCAGTAACCTTTAATTAAAAAGAAGCACACACCATGAGTAAAGTTAGATTTTAGAAGTGAATGGTTGTGTGATGAAACTATAGTTAGTAGAAACTCTCCTCCTTGCTCTAATACCATTTGTAATTATTTAGAAAAAGAATTAGCCACATCTGCATTATTATCCCAAAAAGATTAGTCAATTTAAAGCTTTTCTAGAATCAATTGTAAAGTCCAGTTTCATCTAGTAACAGGGGTGGAACAAAAAAATAATTGTGGGGGTTCAAAACTAAAAATGTAAAAATTTTGAAGGTAAAACTTAATTTTGGGGGGTCCATTTCATAAAAAATACCTAAGATTTAGAATAAATTTTCAAATTTGTGACTTTTACAAAAATTTGGAGGGCCGAAATTCCCTAAGGCAGGGGTGGTTTCACCTTGCTAGTAAGTAAGTAAGTAATGTGGGACTTAACACCCATGAGTGTCTTTATAAACTACACACTCTATGTGAGCTATTTATCTTTTCAATGTGAGAATATTAATATTTTCTTTGCAATGAAAAGTAACATTTCATTTCACATATTCTATCATGGAAAGCTCTTCTCTAATGTGATTTCCAGAATCATATTTGTTCAAAAATATTTTTAAGGCCATGGTTAGTCCTCTCATAATAGATGATAGCAGCTAAATTATACTTTAGGATTAATGCAATCATTTTAGAACTACTTTTCTAAATTTATTTTAACATATTCCTCAATTAGGGTTTTCAGTCAACTTCATATTATTATTATTCATAATAGCAAAGAAGTGAGATGAAAAACAGAACCCAGAAAATGGTTTTCTGATTCATCCCTATTAAGATGAAATAGTTATACAATTGAGAGAGTGAAGTATCCTCTCACTAAGATCAATGACAGATTTCTTATTTCTTAATTTGAATGGATTTCTGTTACAATCTCTCCTCCCCTATCTTCTTTGGAGTTTTTGTATGCAACCATAGGAGGTGATTTATTGAGGACTTGATGTACTGGTTGAGCTTCATCTTTTTCCATCTTCAAATTTTAATGCATATTTTACTCATAAGTATCCAAAACTTAGTATAGTAACATCCTTTATATTGCTTATGGTTACAGGCACAGTAGCAGAAGTGCTGTTTCTTGAAAATGTCAATTGACCTCTGCCATGAACTCAAGAGGTATAAGACTGAAAACATAGGAAACCTACCAGAACCAAAACATTCACTTTTATATTCTCTTATATGTATTCATCAACTACACCAGCTTTATTCAACCAAATATTTGTTAGGGAAACTCACACCTAGGGGATTTTTTCAATGAGATCATAATATGGCATGCTGACACATCACTTTGCCAAAAAGCTTAAGCCTATGGGTTTGAGCCCAATTGTTTTGTATTAACTACTCACATTTGTGACATCTTTCCAATGTAGGACTCAAATCTTTTTACACTCACTCACTCACAAGTGTATACTCAATTAAATGTGGTCTCTGTAGTGCTGTTTTTGTTATAGCCTCTTCTGATTTTCATGTTCTCAGAAAAAACTCTTCCAGTCCTTTACACTACTCTCTAACATTTTCATTTCCCTACAGATAATAATGATAAAAGTGCACTAAAAGGGTATGTAATAAGGATACACAATGTGAATGACGGTGTAATGTTTAGTTACAAGTCTGTCTAATATATTGCCTTACCAGATTTTCCCAGTTCCATTCTCCACCCCGTGCAGCTGGAAAAACATGATCTATGGTTAAATTTTCACGTGAAGAACAATACCTGTTGAGAAAGGACATGTGTCACTTAGTATACAAGCTATGTGACGTAAAATCTTAAAGGGCAGCATATAATTATCAGACCAAAACGCTACATGTGTCACTTAGTATACAAGCTATGTGACGTAACATCTTAAAGGGCAGCATATAACTATCAGACTAACAGACTGAAGTTTATCATACACTTAAAACTTCATTGGAAAAGGAAAGTAAGTAATTCAAGGCAAAGAAAACAGAAAACCTTAAAGAGGTTCTGGTGCAACACCAAGTTTGAAAGTGGAATTTTTATCACAAAAGGAGAAGTTGCATTACAGCAGCAGAGAATAGGTTATCACAGAGAACCCACAAGTAAGAGAGAGAGAGAAATAACTCTAATCCTCGAGGTTGTGCATGAGATTCATACTTGAGGCTCATAAAGAGTTTCCAACTCGAACTAAATTTATAAACCACAATTAAAAAAATATTAAAAACTATTATAACTAGGTAAGAGCACTTACATCCGGCTCAATAAAATAACCTTTTAGCTATTTTGTTGAGCTATGTTGTTAAAAATACTCTACATCCAGCTCAACAAAGTAACTAAACATTTGTTGAGTAGCTACAGCGCTCAACAAAGTTGTTGAGCATTGTAGCTCAACAATGCATATCTGATAATAATCAAAAAATCTAATATTGTTCTCTCTCTTCTTTGGGAATAGGGAAAGTAGATAAATAAATAATATTGTAACTGAAAAAGTGAAAATTGATAGCTAAAATGGTTGAGTCGGATGTACATGCTTTGAAAAAGTAGATAGCTAAAATAGAAGAAGGTGGTCATTTAGCTAAAATTTGGCTAAACATTTGTTGAGGCGGATGTGAGTGCACATAATAATGTTGTCTGTTTTGTAAAATATTGTTTGCTTATTGAATTAAACTAATTTAAGTTAAGCAATAGCATTCACAAGCAAAATACTTACTGACAAGTGTAATCGTCCCGATTTAGTATGTTTTTACGACTAAGGGTGCTCTTAATTCTTCTCCTCCTTATAACCTGCAGTAAATTGGGAACCTGAAAGCAGAATTGGATATGGTCAGTTTAAGTGGACTAGAGGACACAGGTACAGTAAAGAGGGGAAAGCCTGAAAATTCTAAAAAATAACTTTAAAAAAATCAAACAAAATAAAATAAAAAAGGTGTCAAAGAACAAACAGCAATAGTATAATCCCAGGAGCAAAGCAAAACAAAACAAATATTAATAAACCAAAAGTACTCTTTGAGTGCATACCCTCAAGACCGCTGGTATGTAGTAGGATCCATTTGGGGAATTTACCGTCTGATCATAATATTCTAGCACATCTGCCTGGATAAAAACAAGTTTAGTACTAAAACATTAAAACAGACTTGTCCCATAAGTATATGTTCCTAAGTGTGAATTACCAAAAAGGGAAAAAAAAAATTTGTCTTTGTCTGTGAGTGTGCATACATACAGGGAGAAAGGAGAAGCAGGTAAAGTTCCAACTTCCAATGACAATTTAGACAAAAGGACTATTGAGTATGGAGAAAGATGGCATTTATGTTGTGATCGCAGATGCAAAGTAGTAAAAATTTAGATGTGTAACACACTGACCTAGAAGAGCACATGAAGGCTGTTGACTATCCATGTTTAAAGACTAAACGTGCTATTCACTGATCAAAAAAAATTATACTTGAATGACATCAAGGTTTCCTCTTTTTTTTTGATAAAATAAAGTTTCCGTGAAAAGTAAGTAATTGCATAAAGAGCTCGAACGATAATACCAGCAAGGTTACTTTGCTAATGTCCAAAACTCCAACATGAATAGGTGAAAGCAATCTAACCTTCTCCATGAATTCCAAACAAATAGCACGCTTCCAGCAGACAACATTGATTGGCCTGGCACAGGACAACAGTGATCAGAACCTTAAGCAACAACCATGCAAGTCGCTGACAGGACCTTAAATTCTTTTATATGGTTATTTTCAAATATTTTCACTGAATCTATCTCTTAGATATCCATAAATATTTAAGCTTTTGGGAGAAAATTACCTGATCGGAACTGAACTTTCTGTGACTATGCCTGACGGCAGCCAATTTTTATACATGTAAAATGCATTAAAAAAATTTTTAACTTGCTTGAAACATTTAGTTCTTATGAAATTTCCAAGAATTACTTTAGTTCATTTCTAATGAGGACGAATTCTCTGATTTTATACTCTTGATGCAGTTTAACTAGTTTGGTAAAATATGAGATAGGCAATTCGATTCTACATAGAACAGAATACTTGTTGATTTAATCATGAAAATCACATACTTGTTGTATTTTATACAAACTCGGTTCGATTCTACCTAGAACAGAATACATAAATTAGAGCCAGAAACAACCCAAATGCAGATTGAATAAATTGTCAGCAAAGCGATCAACGAATTAGTTAATTCTACTGTGCTTAAAAGGTTTCTTAGTTTAATATATATATATATATATATATTAATTCTACTAAACAAAGAATAAAAAATTGATAAAATGGACCATAATAAGCAAGTGGGTCATAAAAGAGAAACTGACCTGTATGAGATGTCCAAGACCAGCCCTCTGAAATCAGACAAATCATCCCTCTCAAACTCATCATCATAGACAAAACCATCATCCTCGTCATAAACTCCTTCATCATCACTAACATTTAGGCTTGCCTCCGCACTGAAATTGCTGGACTTGTTGTTCACGGAAGAAGAAGAAGAAGAAGAAGAAGAGAAAAGTCGAGTTGTAGAGCCAAGAAACCTGAGCCTGCGCACTTTGGTTTGAACCGATCTGGGCTTAGAGTGAAATGGGTCTTTGGGTTCCAACCCAAGTGACACTCCGTCGCCACTGAAGAGCAGCTTCAAGCGTCCCTGTGTTATGAAGTGTGCCATTCACAATACCTACAACGTTGATAGTTGAGCGATAATTGATTAAAAAAGACGACTTTGATTCGGTTTCCAACTTCAGTTTACTCAATGCAGCGTTGTTTGAGGAGTTTCAAAACAGCTCTCTCTCACGGAAAAAACCATTGCCACATATTATTTTCAAATATTCCCGAATATCTTCTTCCCCCACTCTAGATGAATTGACGAATTTACCCTCCAATTGATTTTCAAAATTGTCACAAATTCCGAAAGAAACAAAGAACAATGGCTAGTTGAATTTTCTTCTTTAAAAGATTGCAACATAACATATTCACTGATTGCCAATTCATGTCAGTTATCCAAAACATAGCTTGGAAGTTGGCCCAACGATTCAATCAGTGAGATGGTAGAATTTTAGCTTATTTCATTCCCTCACTATTTCTACTACATATAATATAATTAGAGATCGGACTTTTTGTTATAGAGATAAGTGACATTTGGGGAGCTCTTGGTCTTATTAACTCTTACGGGTCAATATGGAGGCCGGAGGAATATTTCATTGAAACCAGAATTTTTTTTTTTATTTATTTTTATGACTGAATAAGAAAATTTGAAACATGGCTTTCAAACAGAAAATTTGACAGCATAGCTTTTATTGAGCTAATTAAAGATACAAACTAAGGCACAGACCCTTGTGTACAACAAGGAAGAAAGCTACAAATTTGATGCAAAGAGAGAAATATAATACTAAACATAGCCACCATTAACGCGAATAACCTGCCCATTAACCCACTCACTGGCGTCAGTAGCCAAAAACCCAACAATAGGAGCCACATCGCTGGTCTCACCCAGCCTGTCAAGGGGGCATGCCTCAATCACCTTCTTCACCTGCTCCTCTGTCTTTCCAGCAAAAAATAGTTCAGTCGCAATTGGCCCCGGCGCTACACAATTTACAGTAAGTCTACTCCCCTTGAGCTCCTTTGCCAGTATCTTAGTCATAGCCTCCACCGCTGCCTTTGATGCTGTGTACGCGCCAGCACATGGCTTCAATGCACCCACCAAGGATGATGATACCATTATAATTCGACCCCCACCATCACGTTTGAGCCGGTTTGCTGCCTCTCTAGCGCACAAGAATGCCCCTCTAGCATTCACACTAAAACAAGCGCATACAAATTAATTTGATTAGATTTTCGGAAACATTAATTATTAACAGCTTGTGCTCATCAGTCATCATGTGGCTTATTAATTATATATCTTTGTTGCTGTTTGAGAATAAAATGTTTTGATGCAAAGAGTTACCTGAAGATATGATCAAAATCCTCCACAGATGTATTAGCAAGTGTTGAGTGCTTGGGGTCTGCAACTCCTGCGGAGTTGACCAAGATGTGGAGGGGCGAATTGAATACCTCCTGGGCTTTGTCGAAGAGAGACTTGACCTGGGTTGGGTCGGAGACATCGGCACGGACCGTGATGGCTTGTGGGGTGTGGGGAGAACTAGAGCCAGAGGAGTTGATCTCGGAGGCTACAAGGTCAGCTTGGGTTGAGTTGGAGGTGTAGTTGATGACGAGTTTAGCGCCGAGAGAGGCTAAGTGGAGCGCGATGGCTCGGCCGATCCCTCGGGAGGCCCCAGTCACGATGGCAACTCGGTCTTGGAGTGGTAAAGATAGGGTTGGGGCTGTGTTAGCAGCATAAGCATTGCTGGTTTCTGAAGCCATCGTAGTAAGGTTAGAAACTAGAGAGAACCAGAAGGATTCTTTTCTTTTCAATTTCAATACGGGAGTATTGGGGTCCCCATCATCCTGCGTCTCGTGGTCGTGGGACACAATTACGACTCCATTCTCTTTTATAAAAGTAGTTTAGAATCATTTCATCTTACGGAAATCATATGAAAGACTACGTCAGACATTGCGTCATCTATATATATGACTACTACTGATGGCTACAGACTTTAAGCATCTAACCTGACAATAGTCATGATTCTAAATTACTAATTGCATTTTCCTTTGAAACCATTTGATTCTAAGATTGGCAGCTTTGTAAAATCTCAAAATTTTCTCAAAATTAAAATATTTTTTTTTATATAAATCAATCGTTTTTTATCATTTTCAAATAAAAATACTCTAACAAAAAATTCTTTTTAGAAGAGGATTTGAAGAGAAATACAATGAAAGGGAAAAGAAAAGCAGAGCAGGAGTATAAAACGCGTGTGGAGGCTGTAGAGAGATGTTTCAAACAACAAATCCACCATTCACCCTAATGACCTGCCCATTAATCCACTCCCCAGCATCACTAGCTAAGAAACCCACGACGTGAGTTACATCCTTGGGCTCCCCAAGTCGGCCTAGAGGGCAGGCATCCGCAATCATCTTGATCGTTTCCTCAGATTTACCCTCAAAGAACAAGTCAGTTGCCACAGGCCCCGGTGCAACAGCGTTGGCAGTCACTCCCGTACCCTTGAGCTCCTTAGCCACTATCTTTGTCATTGTCTCTACGGCTGCCTTGGAGGCTGCGTAAGCTGCGTACCCTGGTAGAAGAGATCCAACAACCGATGTTGATATCATGATGATTCTTCCATTGCCTCCACGTTTCAACCGATTAGCGGCCTCTTTACAGCAGAAGAATGCACCTTTGGTGTTGATATTAAATGTCAAATCCCAATCCTCCACGCTTGTATTGGCCAAAGTTGGGTACTTGGGATCAAGCACCCCAGCAGAGTTTACAAGGATGTGGATGGAGCCAAATTCTTGTTCAGCCCTATCGAAGAGCAGCTTCACCTGATCTGGGTCTGAAACGTCTGCTCGAACTGCAATTGCTTGAGGGTGAGAAAGGGTAGCCGAGGCGTTGAGCTCAGACGCTAGAAGATCTGCTTTTGTTGAGCTTGAAGCATAATTGAGCACAACCCTTGCACCAAGGGAGTGCAGGTGGATGGCGATGGCACGGCCAATGCCACGTGAGGCACCGGTTACGATTGCCACCCGGCCGTCAAGTCGAGAAGAAGAGGAAGCGTGTTCCCTGGTAATTTCCCCAGCCATAGCGGAGATTCAGTGAATGAAAATCGTATTTGATTGATTTGGGGTTATGAAAATGATCTAGGGATTGTAATGCTTTTATAATTGAAAATCACCAAGGGAAAGGACTCCCGAGAGATTGGGTAGATTTCATAAATCTGAATCTGTAGAAATTGTCAAACTCAAATAGTCAAATGGGGCAATAATGACTTTGCACTGGGTTGCCACTTGATGACAAAGAGGTTGCATCACTGCATACCTAAAGGCTATTTGAAGCCATACATAGATTCGTTGCGTCACTGCATACATAAGGCTCTCTTGGTTTTCTTCCCTCTCCCTGGTTTCCCTTATTTATTTATATACATAGATAAAAAGATAAAAGAAAGGCTCTTTTGGTTACTTCACAGTTCATATGAATGGCCAAAGATCGAAACTTTCGTATAGAAAGTCAAAGGTAGCTGAGTTGTAGAAAGTCCAATAGTAACCTGATCAGATTTTAGCAAGTTTTTACTTATTTTTATTATAAAAGAAAAAAATAATGATAATTAGCAGATTCTGGCAAAGTCAGCAAAGCATTCAGACAAAATTGGAGGAAGAAACTAACATGGGAAGGCCAAGGCTGGGATGAGAATAGGCATATCATATACCCTTTTCCATCAATATTGGCTTCAATAGCCAGTAGGTGCTTAAAAAATGAAAATACATTCATTCTGAAGAAGTTTAGGTAGGTATTCAGGTGAGGAGGTGAATTAAGGATTGCTTCCGAAATGATGAAATTAATTAATTGTTTATTCAACATAATTAGGAATCTAAAGAAAAGAAAATAAAATAATTACAATGAATAACCCTCGCCATATCTCCTATGCAATGCTGCTATCATCAAAAGGATCTGCTGTTTTATTTCACCTGAGAAAGAACATCAAATTTGAGAAAAGATCAAAATATGAAGAATATAAACAAAATCCCCATCGTAAAAATTTCAATTGTTTTTATTATGTTTACAAATTGTCATTGTTCAATGTTATTGTTTATATGTTAACATTGTCATTCATTGTTATTGTTCCATTTGTTGTTATCATTTTTAATGAATCTATTTGAAAACACGTTTCATTGGTTATAGTTCAAAAATTCTCAAGCCCCAGATTAAAAAATGGCTCAATTCTCAAATCCATATTCACATAAATTAAAAAGAAAAAGTTTTCCTTTGAAAAATTAGAGTTACATATATGATTAAATGGTGGAGTTATTTCCCAATTTCTTTTTTATAAGTTGTTTCTACGTTCTGCTTTTTCTACTTTGGGGTTGAAGGTCAAATTTTGAACTATAAGTAATAAACATTTTAGATAATGAAGATAAAAAACCGATGTAGAAATTGCTGAAAAATCCAAATGGAACTATTGTTTAAGTTTTTTGAGTTTTAAGCCGAATATGCTAATATCGACATGTGGCATTCCATTTATCTAACAAGTGATTATTTAAAAAAAAAAAAAATTGTGCGTTAAATTTTTAAAATCAAAACAAGTGTGTTTTTTTTCTTTCAAACGACTATCTTTCTCGATCTCAATTGCTATCAAGCAATGTTTATCACTATGGTATCTAATATCTAATAGGAGAGTTTTTAGGAGGAGTTAATGAAAACATGACAAGTGGCATCTTATTTTGCTAACAAGTGTTGATCAAATTAATTTAAGTTTGAAGCGCTGTATTACTTACCGAAAAGTTGTATTTAGTTTTGTCTTCCCAACTAACTTAAAAGGTTACAAATAAGACTCAGACTCACATCTTCCACAAACATATCGTTAAACATGTTTTTAGGAGAGTGAAACGTTGCATTCAGTTATTTTTTTCATGCAACTCTTCATTAAGAATTTAATTAAAGCCACAAAACAGTCGTAGGAGACCCAAAAGAAAAGCATAGAGATTGAGTCGTTTTTTCACAGATTTGGGAGCAAAATGGATTGTATGTCATTGATGTTATTGCTATGGTGTGTGTGTATATATATATATATATATATATATATTTGTTAGTCTACTTTCGTTTTGGGTTAGGTGTGCAGCGTGCTTTAGTTTTGGAAGATTTCATGTTTGGTTGTAGTTTCAAGTTTTCATGACGATGAATGCTTTTTTTAAAAAAAAATCATGTACCTTTCCTTTCTTTCTTTTTTGGTTTATGATGTGTAAATTTTATTTAGATTTTTGGAAGATTTTCATGTTTGGTTGTAATTTGAAGTTTTCATAGTGATAAATTGCAACACAGAGCTCTTTTTTTTAATAATTTTTTTTGTTGGTTTCGTAAATTTTATTTAGATTTTTGGAAGATTTTCATGTTTGGTTGTAGTTTAAAGTTTTCATAGCGATGAAAATGCTACACCAGGCATTTTTCTTTTTTTATGGATCACACTTTTTTATTATTATTATTATTGGGTTTCTAATCGGTAAATTTTATTCAGATTTTTGGAAGATTTACATGTTTGGTTGTAGTTTGAAATTTTCATGGTAATGAAATGCTACACTTTTTAAAGATCACACGTAACCTTTTTTTTTTTTGAGGGGGGGGTTTGATTAATCTCATACATTTTTATTTTTATCACGGGAGATACCTATAGTTTTTATAAAGAGGAGAATGATGCTTCTATTAAAATTTCATCCAAAACATAATGAAATGCCATATCAACACTAATCACTAGTTGCCACGTATTATATAATTACTTTTTTATTTATTTATTTTTTAAATATATTTTTCAAAATAAAAATTTTAGGATGACGGTAGCCACCACTTGAGCCATTTGGGGTGGAGAGCCACCCCACGGCCAGAGGCGTAAGCTACACTTCTCCAAGCATTGATTTCTACATTTTTCTTCACGAGCAGATGACCAATCTGCCAAGTCTGGTACTTACATCATCTCGCCGGTTTCAAAAATCCATCTTTTTTGCCCCCTTCACTGCCATTGTTCACCCTCCTCAGTCCTCACACTGCTGTCTTCCTCACAAATCCACTAGTCCAATTTCCTCTGTTCCATTCTTATGTGTTCTTTGGCTCAAATTACCCCCGTAAATAGCTTCAAATTGGTGTATTATGTGAATTAAAGCTTCCAAACGCGCCACACTTGCCATAAACTTCGCTCTCAGTCTTAAAAGCTGACCACGTGACCTCCCAATCATTATATTCTTACCGCAGATAAGGGTGTAAAAAAATATTGGAAAATTGATAAACCAAAAATTGGGGACTCATATTCAGTTTTGATTGAAAAAAACCAAAAATCGGGTACCCCAATTTCAGTACCTGATTTTTAGCACCTGATTATTACTGGGGAATTGGGAACTTGGGTACCACTTATATATTTAATTATATATTAATATTTTTTAGTTTAGGTTTAGTGAAGTCTTCTTTAAGTACATAATTTAAAATGATTTTTAGGGTATTTTAAAAAATTGAATTTTTATTTTTAAGGCTCATATATGCAAAAATATTGATTTTTTATGATTTTTGAACTTTTTTAGATTTGTTTTTAAAATTATTTGAAACAATCACAACAAAGCCAAGTTAATTGGGATAAAAAGGCTAATAGATTTTAAAAAAATGGGCTAAAAATATGCAAAAAAATTGGGCTTATTTTAGGCCCAATACCTAAAATAAGCCCAAAAAACAAAATACAATTTCTTTTTTTTTAAAAAAAAGGGTTATCCGGTTATCCAAACCGGAACTGGCCGGTTAATCGAGACCCTGATCTTGATTCCCGGTTTTGGCCAAAAACCAAGAATAGGGACCGGATTGACACCCCTAACCGTGGGAGGTGGAGCCACCCCCAAACCGGTCAAATGGGGGTGGCCATCTAAACTATACTTCGCTAACATATTTCAAAGAGATTATGAACTTCTTTATTAAATTTTTTATTTTTTCTTTCTTCCCAAAAAGAGTAAAAACATTTTAAAAAAATAACCCTCAAAATTCTATATCCTTTATATCACGTTAATATAGATTTTGAATTTTTTTTTTTTCTTACTATAATAGTAACACCAAACCCCATTCATTTAACATGACCAAACCCCCCATTAAACGGGTTAGAGAACCCCATGCATGAGTCGTGACTCTCTCTCTTCCCAAATTAAAAACACTCTCATCCCACATTTTCAGAGAAATCTCTCTTTCCTTTTCCCTCACCAATGGCCAGCCACCGGAGACCACGAATGCCAAACACCGCTGACAAAGAGCCACCCACATCTCTGGCGACAAGCTACCAACTATCAAAATCCACAAATTTCAAAACTCCAACACACTGTCAAAATCGATCTTCCCTCTCTCCAATTGACGACGAAACGCACATGTTTTATTTGTCTCTCTCTGTTATATTTCTTGCGTCAAAGTTACGTGATGTTGTGAAACAACTCTTGGGGTTATTAATGGTGTTTGTCAATAAAGTTTGGTTGACAGAGCATGCAGATGAATTAGGCTATCAAAGCGAATCTATTTTTGTTGTTATAATTAATATCTAAATTAATAATAAGAGGTGGTTGGATGTTGATTATTTTAATTTTCTTATTTGATCCTGAGGCTTGTATACGTAGGAAATAATAGGAATTGATTTCACGAGCTCTTATTTTTCTTCTACGTTGCTTTGATTTATGAAGGTAATATAAATTTCTTTTTCTTTAATCATGTTGCATAAAAAATTTGAAAATGAAATCATAACAACTGTTCCAAAGTTGTTTTCACCAAAAATTTATTTCCTGTCTCTACTGAAATAGGCTATTTTGGGAAAGGTTCTATTGGTAAGAAAGTTTTCATTATGATTATTTAGAAATTTAGAAATTTAGAAATCTTATATTTGAGTTTTTATAATCATTCCTAACTTTTGGTTTCTTTAATTTTTTTAATTTAACTCATTTCTCTTTTTTGAATAGAATTTTGGTATTTGGTTCTATTTATGTTATGGCTGTACTCCCAGTGCTAAATTTTTTCCCTGACTTACTGTGACATTTTTTTTTTCTCTTTCTTCTTATTGTCATTTATGCATTCACTAATTATTATTATTATTTTTTCATTCCTATCATTTTTAAAAACATACCCATGCATTGCATGGGTTTTAAGCTCGTGAGAATAATATATCATAAATGACATTAGCCATTGCCCCAAAATAAAGTAAAAAGAGCTAAATGTCACAAATGAATGTGGTTGGAAGATTGGTAAATTTGTAACTTTGACCTTTAAAATCGTACGTTTTTAAACTGTACCCCATTAGTTATAATAATGTTTTCAAATCATAATTTTTAAAAAATATACTCTCAAATGATACAATTTTTTAATATTTGTTTTTTTTTTGAATATTTTGAATATTTGATTTTAAATCGCACTTTTAGTCTAGAAATTATAATGTAAAACACACAATTATCCTTCCAGACTACCATTTATACACGGAGAAAAAAGGCCCCTCAGATTGCCCTAAACTATCATTTGCAAAAAATAACCTTAAAACTTTAACATTGAAGGCGACACCGTTTTGGGTCTTTTCCCTTCGTTTAAACTTCGTGGTCGTGGACGAAGAGAAACCCTAGAAGAAGAAGAAGAAAAAGAAGAAGAGGAAGCAATGGCAATCGCACGAACTGGAGTGTACGTCGATGACTATTTAGAGTGTAAGGTTTTCTGAGACTCCTCTAATTTTTCCAATAATTTTCTCAAAATTAATTTCGCCTAAAAATGAACTTTTGGGGATTTCCGCAGACGCAAGCACGTTACCCGCTGAGCTTCAGAGGCTTCTCAATACCATCCGAGAACTTGACGAACGCTCCCAATGTAATGCGCTCATTCTTCTACTTTTCTAATTTTCCCTTATCTTTATGTGTTTGTTGTTGAAAATTTTGATTTTTTGGGGGTGAAAGCGACAATAAACCAGACGAGGCAGCAGACCAAATACTGCTTGGGATTGGCTTCACAGAGCTCAAAGAAGGGGAATAATCATAATAACAATAATAATTACTATTATAGTAATAGTAATTATGCTAACACTCAAGAAGACGAGGCGGTAATTGAGAAAATGCGAAAGGATATTGAGGCAAATCAGGATAATGCGTTGAGTTTATGCACCGAGAAGGTTTTGTTAGCACGGCAAGCTTATGACCTGGTAGGCTTCTTTTATTGATATTAGCTTTTATGCGTTGCTCAACAATGTTATGTGTTATCACGGTTGTATTTTATAATTGGTGCAAAGGATTAATGAGTTTTGATGGTTGAAGGTTTTTGTGCTTTTCTCAACATACTTGGAGTGTGCATTTTTCATGAATAGGGAATGGTTTTTCTTTTCTAGTGGAATTTGTTCAAATACATGGTATTTGAGGTTGAAAGAGGAATCACAATCAAGCAATGCGTGTTTGGGGGTTGGGGCTGAAGGGTTCTAGGATTACCTTGTTTAGAAGTATTATAGCAAATGATAAAAGTAATTATGGGAAGGGAAGGGTTTCTCTAAAGCCTTCTTTTCTTGATAAGTTATCAAGATATCATTAAAAGCGTAAGGCATCCCAGATACACAAGATCTCTAAAGCCGTCTTAAAGTAAAAGGTATACCATATCATTGCAACTTATAATTTTTTCAAAAACATATAAAAGGTTCCACTAGGGATAATGTTCCCAATATCAGAACTATAAAAATGTTGGCGAATAAGTCGCTTCATTGTATGTTCACACCCATCTATGATTTAAATGCTTGATGACTATTCAATTTGAAGTGCATTTTTCTATACCACATCATTCTAACAAATATGGGCACCCCAAATACTTGTCAAACGAATAAGCTAGTGGTGAAATTCTGTTAGTCACCTCTATGGTTGCTCTCTGTAGGTTCTTGTCACATATTATATAACTTTATGGAGAGGCTCTCATTTAAAACTTTTAGTTATGGGGACCTTCAAATGGGAAAGAAATTTGAGAATCAAGATCATAGAGGTGCTATGCAATTATCTTAGACTCATATTATCTCCTCTATTCTCCTCTAATTTACGTAAAGAAATTATGTTTGCAGAGATAAATCATGGATGAATAAAGCTGAATTATGCTTAGCCATGGAATTACTTTATGGAAATAGAGTCTGTTTCTCTGCCTAAACAATATCCAGCTGTACTGTTTGGTAATCGTAAGTCTGCTTGTTGCATCTAGAAAAACCCTAAAGATACATCTAGCAATTGTCAATAGTTACATATACGTATCTTCTTCATAGTTGGACATTTACAACCCAGAATGTTGCCACAATGAGCACAAGCAGCCTGCTTGGCTTCTCCAAACCCTATCCCAATTATCATTAATCCTGCATGGTTTTTCATCACCATGGTAGGTTTCAAAGACCATTATTAATCCTGTGGTTATGCAACAATTGTTTTCAAGATACTCTCAATAACTTGAGCCCTTTGAAACTCAATAAAACAAATTTCTTCCAACTTCTCATTCTCTGTGTTTTTTTACTGTGTTAAGTTTTGGTTTTGGACTTTTTAAGAATATAAATAATAATAGTAATAATACTTTACTGCACACACTAACAAAATTATGTGACTTGAGAAGGTTTGAACTGGTTTAAGCTGCAGATTTGACTCTGACCTGGATATCACATGATGCTTTGTAGTTCCTACAACCTCTTCTCCTTGGTAAACCAGTTATATCATACCACTGTATATAACATCAGTTCACGCACTATATTGCATAACCCAGAGCCAATTTTTTTGGTTTCTTTTTAACCAGCATCGTCTTTTTTCTTTTTCTTTTTTCGGTGGGCCACTGGGGGTTGGGGGGGCTGGATGTTAAGTACAAGTGCAACTTTATACATTGTGGGTTTTCAACATCCTCTCTCATATAACTAGAGCTTACAGAGTACCTTGTGGTTTGCATTTTCTTTAGATAGATAGCCATGTAAAAAGACTTGATGAGGACCTGAACAACTTTGCCGAAGATCTAAAGCAAGGTAGGTGAACCTTACTGCTATCATCATGTCTTGTGTGATTTTGAAAGTAGTTTTGTCCCAGTATGTGAAACCATTAGAAGATGGCAGTTTTATTGAATGAGTATCTACCGTATGTTTTTTTCTTTTCCCTTTTCCAATATTGTCAGAGGGGAAAATAGCACCAGATGAACCAGCAACTCTCCCCCCATTACCTATTGTCCCTAAAAGTGAAAAACGCAAGGCCTTCTATGGAACGCCTCAATCGAAAAGGCTGGATTATAGGGATAGAGATTGGGATCGGGAACGTGATAGGGATTTTGAGCTCATGCCTCCTCCAGGAAGCCATAAAAAGGAATTTGCTGCCCCCATGGATGTTGATCAACCTATAGATCCGAACGAACCCACCTACTGCGTCTGTCATCAGGTCCTGATTTCTGGTTCCAACTTTTTCAGTTTTTAATTGGAAGCTCTTGTCTAGATTGTTTCTGGATTTATCAGTTATGCTTCAACTGCTTTTATTCGTTTACTAAAGTGCTATAATTTTCTGGATCTTTTAGGTATCATTTGGAGATATGATTGCCTGTGACAATGAAAATGTGAGTCTTGTTTTCTTCCTTATCTATATTTTTCTCTGGTTATCTGGTTATAATGTCTTATGGCTTCTTTGTGTTTAGATTGCGTGTATGAATTAGATATAAAAGTTTACTAACCTGAGACAATAAGAAGACTCAGCTGTAGCTACTTGAGAAAAATTTATAGACAATGTTTGTTTTGTGGATTGAAATAGGATATATATATCGGAGATCTTACAGAACATGGCATAACTGCATGTGTGAAGTCCACATGAATTGAATACATTTAATAGTGGGTTAACTACTACTAAACCATTTTTTTCTCATTTGATTATCTCATAATATTTATTATTGGCACCGCTATAAAATGAAAGGAACTTGGGATATTTGAAAACTGACACCTTGTAGTTTCTTGTCTGTTTTTCTCTGCATGAGGAATGCTGCTGGCACTTTCTAGGTATCCATATGAACAAATTATTTCCAGAAACTATCACTTTGTGTACTTTAAATTTTCCTCTTGTGAGAGTATAAATGCATATTTCTTTCATGGGATCCAAAATGATTTACAATTGTTTCATAAGTTTCTTGTACAACGATATGATATGCAGTCTTAACGGTTTATAGTTTGTGTGTCATACCATTGTTGCTTTCTGTATACTTGTATGGACTAGCTGACTTTTAATAAGTTGACAGTGCCAAGGAGGTGAATGGTTCCATTATTCATGTGTCGGGCTGACACCTGAGACAAGGTTCAAAGGAAAATGGTATTGTCCAACCTGCAGACTGGTACCGCAATGTCAATGATAGTGGAAGATTGGACCTGCTTGGTTAATTGCTTATTATTGTTGTTTTGAGTACCTCTTTCAGATGAAAAGAAGTGGGGAAATGTTAATTATACCAGGAAATTTTAGATTATGGAAAATTTGGATGAGTTATCACCATTCAATCTGCATAATGTTTCTTATTGTGATTGAAAATTGTAATTAGATTAGTAATCGGAAATGAATACGTTCCTCTGATCCTCTGCCTTCCCGTGAGACTTGCTAGTTGCTATGCTATCTGGCTTTGACAAGGTTGTTGGGCCTGTGCGCTATGGGCCGTGGACCAACAAGGAGGGGTACTGGTGGTCATTTCGCCCTCTTAACTTTTGTCTATTTATGGGTTCGTTTTGTCTGGTCAGATCTGAGGAATATAAAAGAAGAAGGGCGGGAAACGAGGTTTTTGGCGCGAGCTGTTTCGAAATACGATTGTAAGGCCCGAGTTGAGTCAATTTTCTCTTTTACCCCCCCTTTTTTTTTTTCCTGGTCTGGTCAGTGATTAATTTGAATTATGAAATATACTATCCATTGAATTCACAATGGAATGTTCATATCCTCTCCTCAGAAGGTTGATTTTGGAATAGGAATTAATTTTGAGTGCGAAGCCCCAAATTATTTTGAGCAACCTATAACTAACAAAAGCAATGTTAAAGAAGAAGAAAAATAGATGAGAAGTTAAAAATATGGTGTTGAGTAATTATGGGATTGAAACCTTGCTATCTTACTAAGAAATATTGGTGTGTTTTTTTGTTTTTGATTTAAAAAGGTGTTCTAATGTGAGATAAAAAGTAAAAGCAATTTAGAGTGTTGTGCGTTTTGAAAATAGATAACAAAGAAAAGCCCATGATTTTTTTCAATAATTAAATGATAATGATTTTGTTTATATAAGCAATAAAATCACAATGTTTCCTTTTAAGTGCTTATGCTATCCTTTTGCACATCAAGTCGATGAACATAACTCATGCATGCATTTCGCTCTGTTATATCGAGGTATATGTGAAGATGGCTTTGGCCTCAAGCTATACAATTATGCTAGCAATGATCCAAATGCAAATATGTGATCCATGCGCCTATTTAATCATATAAGGGCGGGAGAATATTGAAAATTATTACAAATCAGCCTCTAAAAACAACACGTGCTCTTTAAACTATCAAAAAAAAAAAAAATTGTAAAAAAACACATGCTATTAAAAAAAAAGATGTGTATCATTTTTATATGCTAATTTATAAGAAATTTCTTACAAACCAATTTGTAGAAATTGTTTGTCCATCATATAAATTAATGAGTCGGCTTATGTTTTGAAAAATAATGGATTATAGGAATGGTTTATCATAATTATATTTTTTTCATAGTGATGTTATTTAATAGATCCCCTCAAGGGCACACTCAAACCCAATAGAGCATGTTATTCCACAGGTTCAAGAGGGTTTATTTGTCTTTGTGGGGGTTGCCGACTGTCTGTCACTTACCCAATCGATACATGGTAAGAAAACCATAAAAAGAAAGACATCTCCGCATTAACGTTCTTACCTATTTATATTTGGTTCAATAAAGGAAAGATTCGTTGGAGCATCCCTCAAAGGAAAGCTATTGATGTAAATATATCACATTCCATATGCCTCCATTATTTGTCATATCGAACTTACTTGCTGTAACAACGACAGTCCAGTAAGTAAAGAAATGACAAACAATTTAAGTTATTTATTTTGTCTATTAAATTTTTTGTTGATACCTTTGATAAGCCACCCATGTATGTTCCTTGTCTTATTAGATCTTCTCTTTTTTTTTTTTTTTTGAAGGACTTATCAGATCTTCTTGACTGAATTTGAACGAACATATCTGATTTGCAATCAATTATATTTTTAAATTTTAATGAACAGAAAACATATATATATCCTACTAACACAAAATAGAGCAACAAATTTACCATTTGAACAGTTGAAATCCAAGAGGGGCGTTATCGTCCATTAAAATAGTCAGAGAGTGGGACCCGCTAGGAGAGGGGATAGCGGCGGGATTTGTAAGAAAAATTTTGAAATTGAGGGGAAGAACCAATAAAAGCACGCAGAACAGGAAACCTAATCAGACAGCCCCCAAATACACGCTTCTTTCTTACTATGACTACCAGTGCATCCCAATTCCCAAATCACTTCCCTCTCTCTCACCAGCACTACTCTTTTCTTCTCATTTCTTGCTTGGTTTTGGGTTCTAAATTCTTGCATTTTCTGATTTCCATTTCATTTGAAGCAGATTCCCGCATTACTTCTTTTCTGAGATATCTCTGTTTCTCTACATAAGACAGAAGTCATACTTCATAGAGCGTTCAAAGCACGCCCTTTAACACAAAGAAGAAGAAGAAGCAGACGGAAGGGCAAAAGATTACGCTTTCCCTCTGTAGGCACGCTCTCTGTTCTTGCTACTTTATATTTTTGTGCTCTTCTTGATTCTTTATATGTTGTTATAGTTCGAAATGTGTGAAACCCACATGCTTTCTTGAGTTTGACACAGTAAATTTTGAGAAAGAGTAAATTTTGTTTTGTTATTTTGACCATAGAAGAAACACCCTTTTCATTTTTTTTCCATCGAAGAGTACTCTTTTGGTTACTGAAAGAATTTGACACAGAAGGCAAGAATGTAGTTTCAAATTCTAGAGCTTTATTTGTTTTTGCCCAAGAGAAAAAGTTAACTTTCAAAATCATGATAAGATATCTTCATTTTGTTATTTTATTTTCCACGTTCCATGCTTCAATTCATCGATTTCGCATATGTTAGCATTTTGTTGATGTTAATCTTGAAGAAAGGAAAGAAAATTGTCAAGAAAACATATTCCAGCAGTTGTATCTGGCAAACGAGAAAGAATGGCAATTGCAGTGTCCACTGAGGTTAGATGGGATACTCTTCAAGTGTTAATTGTAAGAGAGTTTTTATTGACTTCGGTCCATATAGAGACCGGAAAAATTTGACAGTCTAGCACCCACTACTCCTGCAGCAATAAATCATCCCGGTAAAAAGTACTGGATTCAGGTGCCATATACACGCTCTTAATCGCGAAGAGGACTGAATTGTGAAATCTTCCACAAAAACCTTCAAAGTTTTGATCTTTTAGTCCTTTTTCACATTTAACTGAGGATTTTTTTTTTTTGGCACGTTTTCTGAGGAGATTATCTCAAATGGTTATGATTCCACCTAAGTAGTTTCACTGACATTTTTCTTGGATTGTTTTAGGTCAACAATGGGTAGGAATCTTAGCCCAATACTTAGGCGAGAGTTGGCAAATCTTGACAAAGATGCTGACAGTCGTAAATCAGCAATGAAAACACTGAAATCCTATGTGAAAGATTTGGACTCCAAGACAATTCCACTTTTTCTTGCCCAAGTTTCAGAAAACAAGGGAACTGGCTCTTTGTCTGGGGAGTGCACAATTTCGCTCTATGAAGTTCTTGCCCGTGTTCACGGTGTCAAAATTGTTCCTTTGATAGACAGCATCATGTCATGCATAATCTCGACCCTAGCTTCGAGCGCAGGATCTTTTCCTCTTCAACAGGCTTGTTCGAAGGTGGTACCAGCCATTGCACGATATGGGATCGACCCAACTACCCCAGAAGACAAGAAGAGGCATATAATTCATTCTCTCTGTAAGCCGCTTTCTGATTCTCTCTTGGGTTCTCAAGAGTGCCTGACCTCTGGGGCTGCCCTTTGCTTAAAGGCTCTTGTGGATTCGGATAATTGGAGGTTTGCTTCAGATGATATGGTTAATAAGGTTTGTCAAAATGCCGCTGCTGCATTGGAAGAGAAGTCCACTCAGACTAATTCACATATGGGTCTGGTGATGGCTTTGGCAAAGCGTAATGGTTTAATTGTTGAAGCATATGCAAGACTGTTAATACAGTCTGGTTTGCAGATATTGACTACTGGGGTTGCTGAGGGTAATTCTCAGAAACGGTTGTTGGCTATACAAATGGTGAATTTCCTGATGAGGAGTTTGGATGCCAGGAGCATATACTCTGAGCTTGAGTTGATAATTGAGGAGCTGGAGAAGTGTCAATCTGATAGGATGGCTTATGTCAGAGGTGCTGCTTTTGAAGCTTTGCAAACTGCAAGGAGAATAGCTGGCATGAAGGGGTCAAATGTTGAGAATGGTCCCGATTCAATCACTGGATCAAATTTTATTCGGAGAGAGCGTAGTAGGAGGGATTTATGGAGAGCTGGTGATAGATCTCCTTCATCTGCGTCGCCTGAATCACAGACTCTTGATTCCTTTCTTGGATATGAGTCATTAGTTGAGTCGCCCATTTCAATGACGCAGGTTTCTCAGAATTCGGAGTATGATCGTAGAAGTGTGAACCGGAAGCTTTGGAGTTATGAGAATGGAGGGGTTGATGTGTCTCTCAAGGATGGTTTGTTCTCAGAGGCTGTTCGTGGAAGTCCCATGTCTAATACATACACTGGGAGTAATGAATTTACTTGTAATGGAGGAGATTACACAGAGGAATTTGCAGGGTTCTTGCACAGGAATCCTAGGAATGGGATTTCAAAAAGCACTACGACTAGTCCCCTGGTATGCTGATCATATACATGTTATCATAATTTTCTGTTTGTGTTTGTTTCTATATTGAAGAAGAAATCGTCGTGCCCAAGATATAGAATTGATGGACACTTTTAAGTTTTTGGTTAACAAGACATTCCGTCTGTTCTCTTGAAAGTATAAATTTCTTCGTAGTTTTTTTGTTTTTTGAAACTTTGCTTTTCCTACGAAATTGGTTTCCAGAAGGCTGCCGATGTTTGGAAAGTATTGTAGGTTGTGTTCTTGTCCTCTGTCGTGCTTCTAATTGAAGCTTTCATTTATCAAACTCTGCCATTTTGCTAGTTCGATTCTATGTTCTTTTGTGTTACCGATTTTGGCCATTAACACATTGCCACTCCCTCTTTTTCGTGCTTCAGAGGTCGCGCACTCAGATGAATGTTGACAACGTCAAGATCTTTAGGACTCCGAGGAAGCTCATTTGCTCTCTTCAGGATCCAAATGATAGGAACTCAGACTTTTCTGTGAAACAAGCTAGAAGGTTCAGCAGAAGTCTATCCTCGAGCAATATTGAGTGGAGCCCAACTGCCAAATATGACCAAAATGGTGTTTCACATGATATGATGAACTGTAATGGCAAAGAAAATGGAAGCATATATGCCAATGGCGGGGAGTACCAAGGTGGCCCTGAATCAGTTTCATCAACTGATGATGTTCTTACTGATGCTGATTTGCATGTGTCCCAAGAAGCAGTTCCTGAAGATAAAACTGAAACTCAGAGGCCCGGCCTTCAAAAGGCTCGTCAAAAGACTACTTCAAAATTTGTTTGTGGCCTCCTTTTTGTTTTGCTGGCAGTTTTTACTCCGCTACTTTGGTTGAATGACCAGGATGAAGGCTACTATCTCGTTCCGACTTAATGTGCTCTGTATCGTGTTCACGTGATAATAGTAAATCAGGGCTATGACTGATGGTGAAAATCTTTTTCAAAATCTGATCTTTTTACTGGAGGATTCCATGCACATGCAAGTGATGTAACAATATTTTAAGTATTCAATCATCTAAATCGTAGTGTTGTTCTTGGGAACGATTGTTTCTGTGCTTCATTGCTTTTAACCTTTTCTTTTCGAAGTTCCCAATACTTGCCTGATATTAGGATGTACTCTTAAGAGACATTAGCACTATCAGAAGCAGTCTCAATAGGCCACAAGGCTCACAAATGTGGGGCATCATTCATTCCAAGCACATAAATTTGCAAGTTTGTGAGCTTTGAATGCACATGCTTGGTGCAGCATATCATATGCCACCCAGCCAAAAAAGACAGTAGTAAACGTTGGGTCATTTTTTCATAATATGTTCCTCTTTTAGACTGGCATTTGATATGATTCCTAGAGAAAATACAGCACAAAAAGCCTTCTTTTCCATGGTTGATAGCTACAAGAAACACAATTTCTATTCATTTCCACTCCCCAATGGTAACCTACAAACTATGCTTTAGTTTTCTTTTTTAAAGATATAAAAGCACCTTACATCAACTTGATGAGCAGTAAAGCAGTGACTTATTTTTTCACAGATAAGCACAAAGTCATGTACCCTATATACTGCCTGCAAATAACATGAAAGCAATGCCATGCCTATAAATAATTTAGAGATTTGGGTTGTGTAACTGCTGCCCACCTCTCCATTGTTCTTCAGGACCCACGATTATTGGTTTAAGCACGGCTGATTGGCCAACACATACATAAGAATACGTGCTGTAATATTCATAGCCTGAGCCAGGACTGAACATGTATAGTTCATCAAATCCATCCCTTCCTACCACCACTGAGTTTCTTCTACCCTGTTCCATGATAAAGGTTAGAAAGGAAACAGGAAGAAAATGGTTCATTTTTGTATGAAAAGGTCACCAACAACTGTGTGGATTAGTAGATGTCCTCCTTATCAATAGTGTACAAAAACAAAGTCCTCAGTAATTTTTGTTAGTATGTAAGCTACCTTCTCGAATGGACTTGTTGCAGAAACAAAGCCCTCTAGGGAACAAAAGCTGTGTGTGAGATTCTAGATGTCCATGTTCTAAATGTGCAAGACACATGAATGTTACCAAAACTCAACAAGTTGGTTTAAATGCTCTATCAAGTACAATTATTTGTAGTGTAAGTATCGATATTGCAGCGATATACAGGGAGATGTTAGAATTTGGTTATTGTAAGAGAAAAGTACCCTGTCAATGACCGTGAAATTCCGAGGCGCACTGGTGTATATCCGACTCAATTCTTCTGTTAAGTGCTTATAGTTGTCATCTTCTTCACCCTCCATTTCCTCTCCCCTTTCTCTTAGGCTGCTTTCTGCAGCATCATTTGCGTTTGGATTTCTTGTACCCCAGCCAGACAAAGGTCCTTTCAGTGCCATTTGACCCCATAATTGGCCAAAACCAGATTCATTTTTCTGGCCGAAGTCTGGAGGAATTATTCCAAAATTTGTCAAAAATGGTGGCCTGTTGAAGAAATTTGACCCTTCTAACCCGATTGCATAAGTGGCATCAGGCGTGCTCACTGTCAAATGGCTTACAATGGACCCCCTCAGTTGCAGCAATGAAGACTTTGAGTTGGAGACTACAATCTCTGAGCTTAAGATATCTTCTTGGAGAGTCAAAATGTATTTTACTTCAACCATGTTCTCTAAATCCCTGCTTATCAGCTCTACCTGCATTCGACCAGTTCGTATATATTCTTTCACTCAGAATTTATCTAAATTAAATAGAATTAAGTCTTACGTCATGAACCAAACAAAGAAATACACCTGAATAGATTCTTGAGCATCGCCTTTTACACCAAGAAGAGTCCAATTGTGCGGAGACCATGAAACTTGGCCGTCACTGCAACAATCAAAGTCCAAAGACACCCCTCCTTGAATGACAGCTTCACCATTCTCCCCCTTAGAGACTGATGTGTGCAGCAATTCAACGGTGCCGCCATGCCACATGGGAGTCTTGTAGGATGAAATTAAGCCACTTGGCAGCATCAAGGTGGCAGTGCTTCCATTTTCCAATCCCATCTTGGCAACGCAGCTATCACCAATGCCTTCAAAGGTGACACCATGGCCACTGAATTCTCCCACCAAGTAGTCCACATTGATGGGTTGGTAGGGGATTGAAGCCACTGCTGGCAGCGGGAATTCTCTCCTGCTATTGTAGTAGTGAACAAAACGACATGGATGAAGACAAAGTTGGGATGAAACGGAATGTTTAGCAGGTGTTGTGGTGGATATGGGAATGAAATTGGGTGAGAATAGTGAAGTGCAGGCCATGGTCTTCTGGCAGGCGCTTCCATGGGGAGTAGCTTTAGATATTCATATTATGGAAAGAAAGAGAGTGGGGGGTCATCTTATCCTCATTGGCTTGAGGCCAAAAAGAATGCATTAAGCTTTGATGTGGATAATATGACTAGTGTTACTGGTTGCCTTCTTTCACCTTTTTCTTCGTTTGCTCCTTTTTATTATTATTATTATTATTATTTTCCTCAAATGCTGGAATAGCCTCTTGACCTCCCACAAATGCCAACTTGTAAGAGCGAATTTACTCCACCTTTAAAATGAAATGGTTGATACTAAGAGCATCCATTGCAGTTTCTTTAAAGTTATATTTTTAGTTATTTTAAAGAGGCAATTTAACTAAAAGGGCTTAAAATGCCACTTTTCAGCCTTTTCATTTTGACCAAAAAAATAACAAGATGAACAGTAAATCTTCAAATATAAAATTTACTATTAACTCATTTATTCATTAAACAAATATATTTTCTCTCTCTTCCTTTTTACTTTTCATTTCTCTCTCTCTCTCTCTTTTCTTTTCTTTTTCTCTCTGCATTTCGGCAGCATTTGGCTTCAGAAATTTTGAAAATATGACTACTAGGATAAGACACAAATAAAAAAATATGACCGCTAGAAAAATTACAAATTTTTTAAAATATTACTGTTAGAATAAGACAAATATTCTTAAAATAGATCATTAGGAAAATATAAATATTCAAAAATATAAAAGTTAGAGAAAAAATAAATAAATCTTTGAAAAATAATATTTAAATGAAATAGTGAAAGTAAATTATTAAAGTAGTGAGGCTGAAATTGGTGTTCTAAAAAAGTGAGTTGTTAAAATAACTAAAAGTGTACTTTTGGTTATTTTGAAGAGTAAAATTTGAAAAGGCTGCTATAGGAACAAAGCTAATTATTTTGGTTGGATATAAGAGGAAAAATATTTCAACATCCTCGGTTTCTTTTTTTTTTTTTGGATTTTGCCTTATAAAATCGGTTTTCAATTTGGCCAGTTTTAATAGCTGAGTTCTATCTTCTTCTTCTTTTTTTTTTCAAATAAATACCAAAAATGACGTAAAATACCGTTGTATTATTCTCATAAAAAAAAAAAATAAGAAGAAGAAGAGTGGCCGTGAGCCACCCCAACGGCAATTTGTGGGCACCCAGTCTGATTTTTTGTTTTTGATAAGGATGTCATAATAGATAATACTGCTTTCATGTCATCTTTTTATTTATTTAAGGAAAAAAAAAAGGAAAATTTTGATAGAAGTCTTAAATTTAATTTTTTTTGTAAATTGGTCAAATTGAAAACTGAGGTTCAAAAAACAAAATTTAGAAAAACACAGGAAAATTTTGTAATATTATACCACAACGAAATGTAAATGTGAGGGATAACCTCGCCCTCTTATTGATTTTTATATACAAGAGTGGATTTGAAGGGGGGGCTATTTGACCAACAAAAACTAATTTACATTTAAAGCATTCTATAAATTGAATGTGGTGCCTTCTCCAAGTTTATTTCCTATATTATACAATCAGCACAGAGCCTTAACTTGGTATTTACAAGCACGATAAGTGAGGAACTTAGTTGGGTTTGGATACAATACAACTTTGCAATTAGCAAGGGAATTTTTGTAAAGGAAAACTAGTCAAAATTCTTTGAAAGTTGGTATTACAAATTATCATGCTCAATAACCTGTGCCCCCCTCCAATCTTCACCGGGTTTCACAATCACAGGCACTAGCATTGAAGCAGGGCCAGTGCAGATAAAGTATTCCTTCCCATACTTCTCTGACAAGGAGCCTGGGCTGGACAAATATATGTCTTCAAAACCCATCCGTATCACCCTGAAGAACAGCTCACGTCCCTACATCGTAGCAATCAAGCAGAACCAAAACAAGTAAGTATACCATGAAAGCTAGATATTTGCTATAAATGCATCATTTCTTTCCCCAGATTCCTAAAATATGTTAAATTCCATTGCACCCCAAGTTTTTAATCAATGAAACACATAAAAGAAGGCTGCATACTATTCATTACAGATATAGTACTATTCGTTATAGCCTTTCCTGTATTAGAAGTGGAAAATCATGGGGCTACCTGATCAAGTGTTTCATATTTTGAAGGTGGGGTGTTATAAAATGCCTTCAATCTCTCTTCGGGAGGGGCAGCATAAACTCGGCTGAGCTTGTTTTTCAATATGGTGAAAGGCACATCTTGTTGAGTCCAGGACCCTGGTTTATCTTCAGCCTCAGAGCCAAAAGAGAACCATCCGGGAGATTCAGTTTTCATTGCTTCAGCAGGTGATAAAATTTCGAAAGGCGAAGACAGAGGAGGGTGTGAGCAGTAAGAACAGCTCTGAAGACCTTGAATGGCTGCTCCACTTCGTTTTTTAAATCTGAAATGGCTCAGTATAGCATTGGTTAAAGTCACTGCCTTGCGGCCATTGTTCTTCACTATAACAGCTGTTGCCATGCTAAGTGGATAGAGTGAGACAACATAGGTAATATCAAGTGTTCCACTAGTACAGCTCAACTCAACCTGCAACAGAGAAAAAAGTGGGGAAAAAATATTTTTTCTTCTCAAAATTCTATAATTTCTGGACAATCTTCATCGCAATTCACACTTTGTATATGAAATATAGAGTAATAATTAGCTTTTGTTCTCCAGAAAAAACTTCCAACAATGCCTTTGTTCTCTTAATTCCACTAAATTAGAATCAACCAATGATTAATTTGGAGAAATAATCGATTGTGATAAAGTATGTATCATCTCAATTGCCTTATGACAAACAACTTTAAGACTAATGCCTCCGCACAATCCCCCCTCCCCCATCCTTTTCCCCCAATCTTTTCATAGAAAAATGATTGTGAACAGTTCTGCTTTATTGCCATTGCATTTTGAAAAACCAACTCAATAAACTTGAAAAGATATTACTGAATGGAGACTGCTTATTTTTTTCACCAGTTTGAAGAAAAATGTTGTTGAGCAGAATAGAATGGGTTTACTCTTTAGAATAGGAATATGGATAAATCAGTACCTGAAGAGCATCAATTGCATCGGAATCAACATCTTTTACAGTCCATTCAGAAGTTGAGAGAAGTGGTTTCCCTTTAGAAGCAGGGTCCGACAGATCATTGAGGACCAAGCCTATCCCACCCTTGGCTTTGGTAGAATCTGCTCCACCGGCAGGAATTGTATATAGAACCTCCTCAAAGCCATCATCTTTCCAGTAGACTTTGGGCTTGTATGAAGTGACATGGGCATCGGGTATTCGAAGCCTTGTGGAGCTGCCATTTCGAACTGTCAGCTCCACAAATGGAACATTGTTGGACTCCAAGAACTTGATGCCTTTCCGGCCAAATTTCTCATCAAGAGCCTCTGGTACGGAAAGGGTGGTTGCAGGAGATGAAATGGCCCTTATTCCGTTTGGTTTTGGGAGAGAGAAGGGAAGAAGAGAAGCCATGGGGAAGAAAGAAACTCTTTAACAGCTTCCACACGACATACACCACTGACTAGTCCGCTAGCCTCATCCTTATACTACCAAATGTTTTGGGTTTATACTTTGCCCATTTTCTCCTCCTTTTTTTTTGGTTTTAGAGAAATGAAATCATTTATATTTTGACGAAAGAAGGCTCAAAGCCACAATCACGTTTTCAGTTGAAAGCTACAGGGCTGATACATTAGAAAGACGTTAATTTTCTATTCAAGTATCATTTTTTTTCTAGGGAAAAATAAAATTAAAAATGGTTGGAATGATGTTAATTTTCTATTGAAGTATATATATATCCTTACTATTTGAGTTAAAAAAAAAAAAAAAGGCAAGTGTGTTTTTGAATAGATCTCCCACCTTAGACAATGAGGTCCGTTGCAATGTCCACCAAAACATTAAATTATAGAAGTCGGCTCCTAGTGAGTTGCACTGCCCCCTTAGATTAAAGCCATACAATTCTCATTATACTAAACCTTTAAATTTACGTGCTTATCACTTGATAAAACTTTTTTGCTAGCATCCACTATAATTGCTTTTAAATTAAGTGATTGATATTTAAGGGATTCTAAGTTTTAAGAATTGTAGAAGATCTCCTCCTCTCTTTCTATTTAGTTTCCCCATCGAGGGCAAAGAGGAGCTGAGCCGTAATTGATTAACGTAACTTGGTTTGAGAATGAAACACAGGGCTTTTGTTTGTCTACATTCTTGAAAATGTTCCAAAATCTCAACTAAATTGGGATTTTTTTTTTTAATTCAATAGAATCCACTCTATTTCCCATTGAATTCATAATATTCATTTCTTTTCACAATTTAAAATTAAATTAGTGCATTTAATGGCGTATATAAAACCAACGTTAACACATCTTTAAAAAAATGTGAAACTATATAATTTGTCAATATTTGATTTAGAAGTCAATCCAAAATACCCAACATTTAGTCCTTAAGAGATAACTCAATCAACTGATACAACACCTAATTATGCAGAGGTCACTAATTTGAATCATCCTCCTCCTCTTGTGTAAACATGTTTAAAAAAAAACCCAACATTTACAAATTATTTTAATTTGTAGTACCAATAGCTTCTTTTCAGAATGACAACTTAATTTTTCCGAAAGAAAGGTTCAAACCACAATCACGTTTCCATTAAAAAGCTACAGGCTGATATATTAAACTAAAAACAACACCAGCATTCCCAATCCTCACACTAATTTAATACATTTTTCCTACGTCAAACAAAATTTTTTTTAAACACGAGTTTTTGACATCTGAAAGAAAACGAGATGCCCAACCAAGTTCACGAAACTTCCTTGAGAGACAAAAGCAAGATAAGAGATTAATTTCCAATGAAACTAGTCCTCATCCATCCCTGCAGGCTGATCACCTCTCTTTGGGCCACCTGCTGGCTTTGCCATTATAATCTGCCACATGGAAAGGAATAGTATCATCAATAAAACTTACTCGGAAAGAAAACTACAGCAGAAGGAGAGATACAGCTCCCAATGCTTTATAATTTATTAAACGGTCTTGCACCAATTTGTAATTAACAATATAAGCAACCGAAATTCCAAAATGCAAGTTGTTTCAGACAGACAACCAAATCCATCTTCCTCTCCTGTCCTTGTAACATTAAGTTTTAGCCAAATCATAATTCATCCAAAGCCTCTAATATTCAAACCATCTTCTATTACATACTATATTACCACAAGGAGTTTCACAGAAGAATAAAAAACTAAACACCTTCTCTATAATGAAAAAGAAACTCTCAGTTATGAGGTTGATTTTTTTAAAAAAATATATGAATCTCTCACTTATGGGGGTTGATATCCACCAATCAGTTGCTTTAAACAGAGAAAAAAGAAAAAAGAAAGGAAAAAAAAAATGATACAAGACTAGTGAAACTTGAAATTCTAGTTTTCTCCAAGATGGTAACATATCAATTTTTTTCTAGGGAAAAATGAAAAAATGGAAGGACTTTGTCAAGAGTTTCTACATTCGATTCCAATCCTTTTCCAAAAAAAACCTTTCTTAAGGGTAAATTGCATTTCCCACCTTAAACAATGAGGTCAATTGCAATTGTCCACCTAAACCTTATGTTAGAGAAATCAACCTACTAAACTATTAAATCAACTGCAATGTCCTCTCCCATTAAAATCTATTCAATTTTCATTATAATAGACCTTCAAATAAACCTTTTGCTAATATCCACTATCAAAATTATGGTAGAGTAAATGTGGTAGGTATATGAAACTTAAAGCTAACCAAAATTGAGAAAATTTTGACAGTAGGAAACATTGCAACTAATCCCGTAGTTTAGGGGAATGATTGCTTAAATTTAAAAGTGCAAATGATCTTATGGTTGAGGGTGGAAAAGTGCAATCCCTTTATTAACTATAAAGCATGGTTTAGCCAAAAAGAAAAAAAGGATCTAAAAAAAGGCATTCAGTCTATGTACTTTGTAGAGTTTTAATACTTAAAACTCTACAAAAGGCAGTACTTCCATCCTTGATAAACAAAACAAGATTTGACTAAAATACTAGTTAATTACCTGGTCTACCCGTAGTACAGTGCATGCAGCATCTGCAGCATATTTGAGAGCGAAAAACCTGTACAAAAGCCCATGGAAAGAAAAAGTAAGGAAATAATATATATATATATATATATATATATATAGGAACAAAAGGGGGGCAGTGTGTATTAAAAAAAAAAAAAACCTAATAATGGCAAAACAATTAGTCTCATAACAAGATGATAGAAAGGAGAGAGGACAAGAAAATTTATAAGAATAATTGGTTACCCTAGGGCAAATAAAATTCTTTGCTAAAAACGTGTGTGTATATATATATATATATATAGGAAAAAAAGGGAAAAAAAAAAACCCTAATAATGGCAAAACAATGAGTCTCATAACAAGATGATAGAAAGGAGAGACGACAAGAAACTTTATAAGAATAATTGGTTAGCCTAGGGCAAATAAAATTCTTTGCTAAAAACGATAATATGACAGTTTTTTGGCCAAAAACATACAAATATTCTGGTGCAAACTCCACATCAAGCTAATGGCAGTTTTGCCATCCTACAATCTTAAATGTTCATAACAAGATGATAGCTACATATTTAATGATACTAAGTCAGGGACCCTGCTGAGAAATGGCACAAAGCTCAAGTACGTAGAATTCAGACAAACCAAACTTATTAATAACCAACAGAAGAAATTAGTGACACCACCCTAAGACAAAGGACGTAAGTGTTCCCCCTTTACATGATGACACCCACACTCAGAAGTATGAGACAAGTCTTCAGATGCTGTGTTGCATCACACATCGGAAATAATAAACAAGTAACACAAGTTTTTGAAAAAAGCATAATTAAAGTAATAAGACAATAAAAACCAGCTTACTTAGTGATGTAGAGGTCCCAGACATTCAAAGTTGAGACATCCTTGCAAACACCTTCCTCCAAGTCAATACCCACTTTGCTATTTCCAGATGCATGTCCAGCATATAGAGAAGATATGATCTCCATTTCATTAAGCCCAGCATTCTCGGCCAGTGTTCTAGGAACCATCTCAAAGCTTTCAGCAAATTTTGCTATTGCAAATTGATCCAATCTGCAGAACCAATTTGAGCAACATTTAAGCACACATAAAGCCACTGGTCCACCTCATTTTTGCTATTTCTTTCTCTTTTTTACCCAAATGGAAGAGAAATGTTGGTATAGGAGCAGTTATACATCTCGAAACTACTGAAAGGAGAGGTGTTTGTAATTTTAGGCGATAGGGGAAAAGAGAAGAAAACTAATAAAATACCCTGTTTCTTTATAAGAAAATTCCTTCACTCTTTTAGCTAACTCAATCTCAGTAGCTGCAGCTCCAGGTACAATACGGCTGTCCCGGCACATAGCCTGACAAAAGAAAAAGTATTAAAAAAGCACTAACATGAAAACTGATGCAAATAACAATCATAGAAACCCCAGAAGAACTTGAATCCAGCTGTATTTAATAAGGCATAGCATGACTAGAATTTCAGAAAATACAAAATTTCAAGTATTCTTCAGAAATCACCTTGTAGGTGTTGACTCCATCATCAACTGCTCTTTCAAGGTCATCTAGTATACTATCGGTACTTCCTCGTAAAACCACAGTGGAAACTGTGTTCCCACCTTCTTCATTCTTGACAACAGTGACCTAAACATATTCATTTAGACAAGGAAAAACACATCACTCAAACATTGGGGAAGAAAGAAACAAATATGTTCAGGAAAAAATGCTATACAGAGGCAACATCTTCAACATACCCTAACACCACCAATTTCCTCAACTGAAATAGAATCAACATGTCCCAAATCATCTGGGTTAGGCTGACTGAGCTTCAACTGACACAAGAAGAAGAAAAAAAATTAGAGAGCAATTAAAAGGAGGTCCATAAATTATCAATCCCTAGTATAGTTACCATGGCAACAGCGCCAGTTGTACGGCAAAACCGGCGCAATTCAAATTTTGAACTGATTTTCAGAACCATGAGCCTGCATGCAAGAACTACAAAATTAGAAACACTAAAACTCTTTTAGGAATCCAAGGGATAGAATATTATAAACTTTAACATATATTGGCAGACTTATCTATATTGTGAATTAGTACAACAGTAATGCATATGACATACTTGTAACGCTCACAGAAGTGCAATGCCATCTCTCCAACTGCTGCTCCACTGACAATTATTTTAGCACCTGAATCTGCAACTGCTTTAATGAGCTCCTCAACTTTTGCTTCTTCAGTTTTTGAATAATTCTCTAGCTGCACAATGCCAAGAAGACACAAAGAAGAAGGTTGACAGTTAAGATACAAGAAACCCTTAAAGAAAGAAAGAAAATTTGCACAAAATCCCAGTGTGGAAGGAGTAGCAACCAATATCAGATATGCTGCTTACCAATAGGAAAATATAACGGGGTGAAAACAATTAGGTGGGAAAAAAAACAGAGATCCAATCACATGAAATGGTAGGAAAATTATTAACAAAAGTAAAAAATCAACATTCATCCACAACTAATGGTCAAGTGATAAAATACATAAAATGAAATCAGTACTACTTTATTTGTTGAGATATGAAAAAGACATGTGCTTATATATCAGCTACTAGCAAGGGGGCTGAGCAAGGAGGAGGCTCCCAGGTAAACTTGTCTTGTTGAGAAACGAATCCTCATTGACCCAGCTGTAAGCACAAACAATAACAGGCTTCCGCAAAGCATTGGAAGTAGCAACTATAAAGAGAGGCATGTTTGACATAAATTAAATC
Organism: Carpinus viminea; assembly: GCA_013348765.1. Taxonomy (NCBI): domain Eukaryota; kingdom Viridiplantae; phylum Streptophyta; class Magnoliopsida; order Fagales; family Betulaceae; genus Carpinus; species Carpinus viminea. Next base: position 37,707,392 of record CP054674.1, on the reverse strand, counting down.
TTAAGAAAAAAAAATACTAAAGCCATGAAAAAGTGAACTAGTGGTGCATGGAAGGAAGGCATCACTTTGGAGAGAGAGAGAGAGAGAGAGAGAGAAACTATTAGATTAGATGAATGAAACAACTACCAAAAAAAAAAAAAACAATTGGTCTCTATCAAGATTAGACAATATGAAAAAAGAATAGCCATAAAAAAAAAACAGCGACCAATAGTATCATATAAAATTGCAAGGTTGTAGATAGAGCAGCAACCAGAAGAGATGCTCCTCGTCGGTCAAGATTACCTGCTCAGCATTATGAATTAAGACAGTTCCTTTTGTTTCGGTTGCAGATGTATCAACTCCACCAGCAAATACAGCAACCTAAAAGAAAAACATCAACAGAAGATAAAATTTCCAAACCCTAAATAAAAGACATTCCACATTAAATTAACACAAAAATAGCCAATTTCGTCACAGAAAAAAGAACCAATACTGGGTAGTGTACCGAGTTAGCATCCCTAATTTCAAACTTTTAGAAACATTTGTCAATTACCTCTACAAGTTATCTGTTTGGAATATAAAATTTTAACACTAATAAGACAACCTTTAAAAGTTGAAACCAGAACCTTTGTTTTGCAAATACAAAACATTGAAGCACATTAAAACCAAATAACAACGAGGTCAAATTCCTGAGGTAATTGCAAAATATTTCATCCCAACACTAAGTGTTCTATGGAGCTTCATTGAGTGTTCGTCCTTCTAAATAAAACTACAGCATACAACAAGGAGTGCTAACACCATTAAGGAAGAATGGAAGTATTCAAAAATGAATAACTTGACCAAAGTATTAAAAAATGAAATGGGCAACCTAGACAATCCAGAAGAATTCATGAAGATATTTATCCTTTCAATGAGCAAGTGCATAACAGTGCTAACCTTTGCCTTCTCCACTCGCTTTATACTCCCCACAGCATCACTTTTCAAAACCAAACCACGAACAACAGTAGAATTATGCAAGCCCCCTCCCAATAGCTTAGCAACACGGACATTATCCACATTAAAATTTGCTGGGTTTTGGGGGCACACTTGGATGCAAGCCTACATCACCAAACACCCCCCAAAAAGAAGTGGTACAATCAGAACTTTCCGATAAAATTCCTAAATAGAATAACTGGTCAATAACAATCAAGAGCAGGCAGGATATAATTACATCAGCAACAAGCGAGCACAAAATATCTTCTTGACCAAATTGCTTGCTAGCAACAGCAGCTTTCATTCGAGAAATGACTTGATCCTTATTACGTACATCCATATTCTCAGAACCCTTCTCGACCAGTTCTTCTAAGATTTCAACTGTCTGAAAATTTAAAAGTGGAAAACAAGAATCAGAAGAGTACATTCAGAAATACCTGAATGTAAGCACACAAATCATCCACCCAATTCAGAAGGCCTCAACAGACCTTATTTATTCCTTTGGTGTATCCACTGATTATCTCACTTGGGTGCAGGCCCATCCTTATAAGTTCCTCCGCGTTTTGGAGGAGCTCCCCGGAGAAAGAAATCGTTAAATTAGCTCCATCCCCAATTTCCTCTTGTTGAGCCTTGCTTGCTAAAACCAGAATCCTGGCAGCAGGATGTTGAACCTCAAGTTCATTCACAATAGTGGCAGCATCATTTGTGACAAAGAGCTTGTCTAAATGATTAATAACCATCTTGTTCATACCTGAATAAAAGATAATTAATAAGCTTAAAAATGTTCTCTATTTGGCATGAAATCGACTAACAGATCAAAGACAGCATTAAATTGGCCAAAAAAAAAGTAGCCAGTGCAACATTACTCTGCTCTACAGAAATTTGAAAAACAAAAAAACACGATATTTAATTCTGTGATCCCACAATACTGAAGCAGTCCCTTAAATTTCCCAGCCCAAATGTACGCATTAAAAATCCATGACTTCGAAACATTAATGTCTCCTCTCATTTCATATATCAAATGCCAGTTCCATCCCATTTAGTACCAAGAAATCATGACTACTGCCACAATTGTTAGTAGCTACAACGCTGCAGTGGATTCAAGTGAAGCACTAGATCTCTCAACTTACTCATTCAGCTCGACCTTCTAAAGTTCGACCACCTTTTCATGCATTTCAGATCGACATTTTTCGTTCAAAACGTTATAATATTTTTGTGAAACTATGAAGCAAAAATAGCCCAAATACTTCAGAATTACACTAAATCGTTTCAATTTCAATCACTTTGAGAAAGTGTCCAATCACACAACCATAGAGACTCGCGCACACAAAAAGAAAAAGAAATAAAGAAAACAGTTATCAGTAACAACGTCGTAGCGATATGTAAACTTTGAATATCTCAATCCCTCCTTCTCTTGATAGTGAAAAGAAGAAGAAGAAGAAGAAGAAGATATATAAAGAAATGGTTACCATTGGGACCAAGAGAGGTGCGAGTGATAGCGGAGAGCTGCTTGCAGGCATCGATGTTTTTGATGACCGCTTCGTCGAGACCGGAGAGGTGTTTGTGGCCCTCTTTCAGCATCGATTGTATGCCGTATGGCTGCATTTGGAACCCCATTCTCACTCACAGATCTTCAAAAACCTAACGCAAACCCTAGAGACGAATGCCCTCTTCTTTACTTCTTTTCGCTCTTTCTTTCTCTCTCTTCTTCTAAGCACTAAACCCAGAAAGCCCTAGAAGTAGAACCATTTCCTTTTGTAGCGCTTCTACTACTACTATGCAATGACGCTTTGGCCTTTGGTTTTAATTTTTTTAATTTTTAATTTTTAATTTTTTTCTCTCTCTAAAATTAGAGCTTCTAGATTAAAAAATATATATTAATGTATTTTTTAAGGTGTTTTATAGATTAAAAAAAATATTAATAATAATTTAGATCAATGTCAAGACTTTTTAAGGTAAAATAAAAATGTGTAAATTTGTCATGTTTGAGTGGAGTTGTAGAACAATCATGAGAGTAACCTCATTAAATATCCATATACATTTAAAAATAAAAAAATTTCCTCTGTGACAATCCTTTTTATTTGAAGTGAAATGAAGAAAAATCATTTAACGATTCAATTTTTATTTTGTTGAATTTAAATGTGGACATAATACCACATCATTTTAAAATTGTAAATGACATGGTAACATATTTATTAAGTGACAATATATACACCATTAGAATTTAGGTCAATAAAATTTAATATAAATCGTGAGATACATAATATTAGGTCCTCTTTAGACTTTCAGCAATGAATAGACTAGAGACCTAATTTAGTATTTGCTCTTTCAATTTTGTATGCTAAATTATAGGATAAACTACATTTACTCCCAAAAGTGTCATTATATTAATTAAATTGAGGAAAGACAATGCAAAAAGTATAACATTAGAAGGGATATTGCAAATAAATGGTAGTTGGATGGTGTAAATGTAATAATCATTTTCTTTTTCAAATTAACTTTTGATGGTCTAGACAGTGAGAGCCTGATATAGTTTTAGGGTGGACTTGGAGTTTGCATATGGGCCTCATCCTCATAATCTCCTCTTCAAAATTTCGTTAATCAATAATAATACAAAAATGCACAGGCAAGCAGGAAAACGCAGACACATCTTAAAAGCTTATTTGCTTTCACACGACTCTTCAAGGCCGAAATACTATAACCCTGGAAGAACCTTGGGAAAATCTATTGCGAGTCTCAAAATCTTTTATTTCCTTTGCCTATAATACTCGAGAGGGTTAAAAAAACACTAAGAATTTACAAGATAAATGTAGAGATAAGTAAAAAGAGCAGGTGGAAGGGGGGATGAAGAAGCAAAGTAAGAAGTGAACTGAATATCAGTAAAAAGAGCATTTGGAAGACAAATCAAGGGAGAAAAAAGGTTAACATCGATGGCTATTCATCCCTTAACCAATTTTTATTGTTAACACCCAGACTCAAGTAACAAGAAGTCAGCCTTCGTGTGTGTACGCTATAATCAGCAAAACATGCACTACAATTCCATACCATTCTCCTACTACAATTCTACTCAAGTGAACGTAAGAGATTAGCAAGCTCCATTGGGAACAACTTTTTTTTCTGAAGCTGCAGCAGCTGATCCCTTTTCTTCTGAAAGCCTTACATCCCCCTGTGCCTTGTCCAGTGCTGCTGCTTCTGCACCCACTGGTTCCTTTATCCAAGCTGTGTCTGAAGCTTTTGGCAACTTCACTTTCCCCACATCTGTTACAGCATCACTAGGGCTCCCAACCTGCTATGAGAAATATGAAATTTTACAAGCCTGCTCAAATCACTGCAAGCTGCCTATGCATAGGAGCCCGAGCCACCTAGGAGATATGCAGGTGCCTGTGTGTCACAGACAACAATGGTTGCACGCATGAAAGTTGTGCCTGAATGTACCCAAGGAAAAGAAGATATATCTTACCTGTACTTGGGACTCCTGTTGCTTAACCTTTTTTTCCTGTATTGTCCTCTGGCGAGCCTCGTAAAATCCAAAATCATCTAGGATGCATATCTTGCTCAAATGACCCTTCAAGATTTTAAGAATTTGAATGCCCTGCTCAAACTTAACCTGTAGCAGCAAACAACCCCTTCAAATTTAGTAGAAACACCAAGAAAATATGAGGACAAGAGAGCAAGTGCAAGCATGCATGATTACAAACACGCATTCTCACCTCCTGCGTATCCCTGCTATTAGTGACAGGCTTATTCTCATTGTTTTCTAGTGTTATGTGCCTCAACAAACTATTAGGAACATCCTTTATGATATGCCACTTCACAGGGAAGCAACCGTTCCACTTGTCCTGCTGCCAATATTCTACAGTTTTCTCAAAATTGACGGGGCCAATCATCTCCGCTAAACCCACAAATTGCCCACTACTGTTGACCTGTAATAACCATTTAAAAGGAAAAATAAATAAATAATGGGTTGGGACAAAGTAAAAATAAGAAGAATAAAAATGCACTAGCAAAGTGAATAGAACTACTCATACTTACAGAGAATAACAGAAATACAGGACAGCCGCCAGGCTTCTCCTTAGCTTCCTGGTATGCTGTGTCCAACTTCTTATTGCCATTACGGGTACTGGCCCACACACCGTATTTGATACTTTTATGAACATCATCCTCACTATATGATTTAATAACAAAGAATTTTGCATCGGAATAGTCCTCAGGAAAATCTTCTTTATTGTACTCTTCCTTATTTGGAATTAGAGGCAGATTGTCCTCTTTATTGTCGTTCTCAGGCAATGCCAGCTTCTGTCCTTTAACAGCTAAAGTAATAGGTCCAAACCCGTTTTGATTCCTACCATCGAAACCCTTGGCTCTAGGTCCCTTACTCAGCTCATTTGCACCATCCAAATTCTCATTGCCATATCCAAAAGCACCATTGCCATAACCCCTCCGTTTATGCTTATTATCGAGAGCTTGCCCGCGGCCACCTGTCCTTGAATCATAGCCAAAAGATCCAAAACCTAAGCCTCCGAATGTATTTCCATATTGGCCATACATCCCATTGCTTGGGTACATTTGGTTCATGAATCCAGAAGCCAGGCCCAATCCAGATGCTGGTCTTGCATCATGCCAATTCTGTGATAAAATTGATGAGCCCGATTATCAGTAAAATTAGATAATTGAATAATGGGGAGAAAAAAAAAAATTACATATGATTGGCACCAAACCACAGATTCACTAACCAAAAGAAACAACATATCTATGGATATAGGAATAGTTGGTCATGTATAACGGATCACAAGCACCACATTAGCATATTGACAGATTGACAACACAAACAACATAAAAGTTAAAATAGTAAATTGGTAAAGATGGTTCTAGAATTACTTCCTCCCTATTTGGTTAAGGATGGTTCTTGAATTACTTCCTCCCTATTTGTTAGGTGTAAAACCTTATTCAAACATGCTTGAATAACTTTAAGAAAAAGAATGATTATGCTCCAGCCTCCATTGACAATAAAAAGTAGATAGTGAACTAATAGTAATAAAGCAGCTCTTATACCATGAAATGTGGATGACGACAAAGATTTTGATTCCTCCAAGATGAGATATTGTTGGCATGCATGAATGGCGAAGAGGATCGAGCACGTGCGCCACGTTTGGACTGACCATCAATTAGCGAGGTATTCGGCAACCTAATTTCATCAAAGCCATATCTTGGATCTTGATTAGGCAATGAAGGAAAACCCACAGGTGAGCCTCCTCTTTCATAAGAAGCATATGAATTCCAAGATGAGTTTTGAACACTAGGTCTTTGTGCCTTCAACCCACTCTTTTCATGTACACGCCCACCAGTTGCTATAATATTAGGGTTTCCTTCAGCTGCTCCAACAGACAGAGGCACTTGATCAGCTGCAACTGAAGTTGAAATTTCTCGCTGAGGCACATTAACTTGACTCGGTGGATAAGGCCTGGTAGTTTGGGCAGAGGCTTGATGATAAGGAATAGGGTACTGGTAATGCTGTGGCCCGTACAGTTGACCATCCTGCCCCATGGTAGGAGCAGGTGAACCAGGCGAGGGATACGTTGCATATGGTGAGTAACCATAACCTTGGTGATACATGAAAGAGCTATTATCACCATAAAGACCCTGTAAACCACCACCAACCCCAAGAAAAAAAAAAAAGACATCAAAAACAATACTCAAAAGACTGCAAAAATTCTGTTGATGAAGAAAACATATTCCAGGTAACAAATACAACTTCTAAACAAATAGAAAAGAATGGAGGAAAACAAAATATATGAAACTCTTAAAAATAAGAGAACAAAGCAAACCGTCAGTCAGTCAGTTATATCCAAAAATGCATATTTGAAAGCAACTTTCCATAAAATACAATGTGGAAGATCTTTATAAGTTTTGAGTACTGTACTCATAAGTTTTTTATAAACCTCCAAATTTAAGCATAAATATGAAGGAACATAGAAAAGTGTAATAGGTAGAACTTACATGAGGCATTCCACCATCAGGATTGACATATTTAGAGTAACCGTTCCACTCATTAGCTTGACTATCACAACCTGAAGGAACAGATCACACCAGCATGTTAAATTGCAGGTGAAAGAAAAATCATAGAGTTGTGAATCTTTCGAAAATTTAAGGTAAACATACAATTCGAGAAAGAAAAACCTTAAGAGAGACCTAATATAGCATTATCCTGATAATAACAGCTTACCTTACCTCCATAATAATAGGTAGAAGGCTGGTATCCATTAGAGAAGTTGCTGGCGTTTGGGTTCAATGGCTTGGCCATAACCTTTACGGGGTCACTGGAATCCACCAGCCCATACTACGCAGCAGAAGGTTATATACAACAAGTCAATAATACATACAACCAAACATACCATATTCACGTTTACTACATATAATAAATTCCCAATAAATTGACTCGAATCAATAAAAAAATTGTGAAGCTACCTTCTTCGCAGGGTCAGTATCTTCTCGTGCCTTAGGCTCAGAGTCTAATGACAAAGTTTGCAGTAAATCTGCAGCTTCTGTTAAAGCAATTGTAAAGGAAAAGACCTATCTTAGGAAAATCAATTCTGTAGCACAAAAACTGAGTATTTTCAAGCCATAGTCATACATAACTGAACACAATATAATTCGAGATGTACGCATATAGTTTCAGATGCCAATTAGAACCAGGAAAGTTTGTTGAACTTTGCAAATCCATAAAAACCAGAGCCATAGAACACAGATTAGTGAGATTACGCTTACGAATTAAACCCCCAAACACATACACACGTCTTATCGAAAACCCAACAAAACCCAGAAAAGAGATTCAAAAACACAGTCCAGCCGATATATAGACACATATAAAAGCATACCCAGATGAGGGTAGGTAGGAAGGATACGATCGGACGGCGGAGCAACGGCAGCCATGGTCGGATCAACGGTGGGAGAAGTAGTGAGAAACGAAGAGAGTCTCGGAGAGAGTAAAAAGAAGATTTATATAAAGAGGCGCTTGGAGAAGGGGTAGCCGCCTACAAACCAAACCAAACCAAACGTGTGCTTCGGTTTGGGGTTTAAGAGACAAGAGAGAGAGGCTTTTTTTTTTTTAGTGTATTAATTCAATTACTAATGACATGTACACGCAATGCCCACGTAAATGTGGTAACGAAGTGATTAGAACCGCACTGCTGCCAACTACCATAAGTCCATAATAGGTTTTTTTTCTAATATTTTATTATGCTGTCCTTTTTTTTTTTTTTTTTTTTAAGGGACTTTCTGGTTTCGTCGTCTGAAACCCTAATGAGTAATGACACATTATGTCGAGGACACGTATGTCCTTTTATTCCTTGATTTTGAGCCTTTTTGAATATGGGTTGGGATTAAACCAAGTCCAAGAGGTTTCCACCTGGGCCATGGCGGGCAAAGCCCTTTTTGGGACCCAACAATACCAAACATGTGAGATGTTGGTAACTGGTAAGCAATCAGTTGTATCATGTATGGGCTGGACAAAGAAGCGAAGATCTATTGAGTAAATTGGGCGAATATGGGAAATGCAAAATGTCAAAGGGTAGAGGGTTTTTGTGATCTAGAAAAGCTTTAACAAGGCATTGCTAGAGAATCCCGAGTCTTTGGCTACCAAGTCTACTCGCATGGTTATACCCTTAACGCGAAGTATGGTGAATCATCATATGGACGGCGAGGGATTTACTTAAATGAGGGACTTATGAGGAGCCCTGGAGGGTTGGCACTTGGCATTGGAAAAAAATAATAGTAATTCCAAAATCCACATCCTATCTCGTCGTGTGTTAAGAAAAATTGTTTTTAGAACACAATACAAACAAAAAACACACGCTTTTAAAACACTTTAATCAAACACACACTCATTTTTAAGGAATTAAAAAGCACTCGATTAGGTTTGTCTTCTTTATGTTCTTCTTATCAGTTACCAGCACGAGGCACATCACATGCATGACTTACAGACTTCCGGGGGTCGTACAATGTAGAAAATGATTGTGCTGGCTTTAAGGGAAAGGTGTTGGATTCAGAAAACAGTCAATCAAGCACAACACTTCTTTTAGAAGAAAATAGTTCTTCCTTTTCTAAATTCTACTAATTGGGACGACAATAATTAATCTGCACAGAAAACATCATCATGAGCACCGCAAAGTGGTAAAATTTGATTCACCGGGGTAAGAGAATTAGTATATCCAAATTTAAACCTCTTTATGAAAAAAACAACATACAGCGTAGAAAATTGTTAGGAAACATCATGATTCATGCCACATTTTCCCCAAAACTACTTAAACTTACCAAGGATTAAAAACAATAACAAAAAGTATAATTCGCTATCCTCATATAATATTGAAATTATCATTCAAGACACCAGTTCCCAAACAGGGTCTGAATTGCAACTACATAGTTCTTTACATATGCATTGGACTATAAGGTCATACGTGAAGGCCCAAGACATGGGATAACACGAGATAACAACAACAAAAAAATGGGGCCATTGATACAAAATCACTGGCAGACTACCTCAGGCAGAATAAAACTCTTCTCCCATTAAATTATTTTTAATAATTGGATATTGTTCTTGTATTACTTCCCTATTCTGGAATATGTACTTCCCTCAAAACTTTAGCAGCATCCTCTGGAAATACAGGATTTATATAACACCCAGATCCTAGTTCAAACCCCCCTATCCCAGTTAATTGAGGAACTATCTGTAAAAACCAATGAATGTGAGGTAGCTGCGAATCGGGAACCTGAAGTGGTGAAGTGTGAATCATAAAATTGAATGGTGGATTGTTCAACTGAAATGACACCTTCCTGAGCATGAGTTTCAGCAAACTACCAAGATCAACTGCCTGCAGAAGTGCACATGAAAAAGAGTATGTGTCAAGATAATCAGGAAGAAGCAACATATTACGAGCTATGGCAAGCCCTGGAACTATGGCACAAGCTCAGTATATAACTTACTCAGGCTCTCAATACATCTAGATAAGCAAACATGGAGAGTTCTTCAGTAAACAATGAAAAAGTTTATATGCAGCAAAACTCATCCAGCTAATGACTATGACACTACGTATCCCTTACTTTCATTATGATCATAAGAGCAAGCAAGAATTATCATATATCTAGAAGCATGCAACTACATGGAAGCCAAATCATTAACTTCCTAGTATAGCTAAGATTATTTAAAGTTTTCATTTATGGTGTCTTTCCCCCTAGCCCTAAAGTTCAAATGACCTTTTTCCTCTTCTTTCTCCCCCATAATCAATTTAGAAACAATTGCTATCAATGTTCTTCAACCAATAATTATCGACAAGTCCCACTCAGAGGAAAAAAATATATATATGTCAACATGTTCCACTGCTACCAATCCTCAAAGACATCACCCACCATACTTTGGACAGTTTTAGGGGCTCACTGGTGCAATAGAATTGTCTAGAACCAAGCTAAAAAAGCTAGCCAGTATTATAATAGATCTTAAAAGATAATAGAATTTTTAGCATTACATTTAGAGTAACTTCCTCTTTCTTTCCCTTTTTTTTTTGTTTTTTGAAAAAAAGAACATATAATAACATCACATGCATATATTGATTGAGTTCTTCAACTAGACCAAGTCATACAACTTAACTTAAGCTTATATTGACCCAAAGATGGAGCTGCAAATTAACTAAAACCAAAAGGGCAATTAATTATTACCTTGGCACCATCCAGTTCATGGAAATGAGAGGAGTGATGACGGGGAATAATCCATATCTCAAAAGGAAACGAAGCAGCAAAAGGAGCAATGGAAATAAAATGGGATGATTCATCAATCAAGAGGTCCTCCACTCGTACTTCACAAAGACTACATTTCCCAGTCTCATGGAAAAACTCCTTCGCACTGTCAAGTCGGGTAGAAACAGTGGGAGGAACAACTGGAAGAGCCAATATTTGACTGTGAGAGTGGCTCATAGACGCCCCAGCTGAAGCACCATAGTTTTTAAACACCTGCAATCAATAAAACCCAACCCCTATCAGATTAAGCTGTGTACTATTTGCAAAAGTATATAAGAATATACACAAACCTAGTTGTCATGCCCATAACAATTCAGCTGACAGCCACAGCTCATTTGCTAAAATATTTAGTTATGTATATGTGCTAGCACTAGCAGGAATTTCATATACCGAATATTCATACAAAAAACCCAACTACAAAAACCATAGTCGGATTAATTCAAGCAAAAGAGAGACTCTTTTGCATTTATTGGAGAAGGACAAAAGAGTCGGTGAAAGAAAATCTCCTCTTATTAAGCCTTCTATTGGATATCTTAAGGGTGTTCATGTTATTGGAGACAACCTGTCGTGGGAGAAAAACTGAATCCAAAACAATTTTCAAACAAGCGAAAATTGTATACCAATAATCGCATTCATCCATATAGACATACACAGATACAATTTAGCTACAGCTCATTCAAAAAAAAAAAAAAGACTCAAACACACGCACGCAACAAATTTGCAAACCCATAAATCTCCAAGATTTGAAGCAAGGCCAAAACCTGCACATATTTGATGGCATCATGGGTGGCAAGCTGCTGGATTCGCTTCTTGTAGGCGAGAAGAACCTCGCCGACCTCCTGAGGCGACAGATCCGAGAGCTGAACCGAGTGAACCGGGGTCTCAATTACCACGTCATGAAACCCAAACCCTCCCAAAACCTGACCAACACTACCGCTAGCGTTAGGGTTATGGTTTTGGGCAAAGGGGTCATCGAGCGTGCGGCTGAGAGCCGGGTAGAGGTTCTCGATGACCCGGATCTTCCAGGGTAGGCCGGAGCTCGGCGGGACCCGGAAGATCTCCGGGGCGCACTCATGTTCGTGGCCGAGGCAGAAGGGGCACTCCTGCTGCTGTTGGGATTGGGTGGTGGGTGATTTGGACTTGAAATCGGAGGGTCTCTTGGCCCTGGCTGGCGAGAATACGACCCATCGCTTCGTCACCGAGTCCTTCCTCAGCTCGGGGCTCCGAACCTGTGGCGAGGCCATGCCGTTTGTTTGGTCTGATATTTGTGTAGTTTTTGTTTTGTGTTCTTTCCGGTGTTCGCAGAGAGTGAGTACGGTTAGAGCCTTAGAGCATCCCAATGATTTTAGTCATTTTGCATTTTTAGTTAAAATGGTTAACAAAAAGGTGTATATATATATATATATATATATACTTTTTCGTTTGTATGTTTTATATATTTTTATATTTTTTGTATTCAGAGTTACATGTATTGTTATGTTATTGGTCCCGATGTGGCGCTTAACAAAACATGTTACTTTCATGTAGCAAACCAATTATGCTACTAGAAGGAGCTCGGTTGATAATCTCTGGTTCAAATAAGTCTGTTAATTATATTGAATTCGTATTTTTGTATTATTAAAAAGTAAAAATATAATAATACCCTTAAATATACCTAATTAGATTCTCTCCTGTTCATTTGAAATTAAAATAATCTTATTGCAACATAAGTGGTACCCAAATTTTGTTAATGTGACAAAACTTGACCCCCCAAGTGGGGTGACACATGTAATTGATTGAAGAGAAAGAGAAAACGAGTGAAAGGCTTAAGTTGAGCTACCTCGAAGGTGGCTTGGTCGAACGTGTTCAATCAATCGATACTTGGGAGCCTATAAATTGGTAACTTCGTCTTACTTTTCCTCACACCAACTCTTACTTTACTCCCTCAAACTCATTTTTAAGTATTTTCTAAAGGTATTTGTGAGGGTTTTTGAGTGTTTGAAGTATTCAATAGGTGGGCATTCGATCTCAAAGTTTTAAGTATTCTAAAAGAGGAGCTACTTTGTATAATCTCTAACCCCAGTATTTTGATTTAATCGTTTAGAGCTTTAAATAAGTCATTATAATACCTAAAAAGCTTTAAATATTCAGTTAACCATGTTTATAGTGCATTTATAAAGCCCCATTATTTTTAAAATAATAGTTAAATGTTATAATAGCGTTGTTGTAATGCATAAACAGGTTTAAGTAATATTATAATGCGCAAATACTACAATATAAATATAAATAGTGCAATTACAACCCTAAATCTTTTGGTGCTATCATTTTTTCTACTATTATCGGACACTTCACTTTACTTAAAAAATGATCGAAGCCAACAACAAAATTATAATTCTCTTTGCAATTCGCATTAGTCAGCATTTGGTATTTTTCATTTGAAATAATTGCATTCATAGACACACACGTGTGTGTATATTATATAATTGCCAGACAAAAAAAAAAAAAAAAGAAGTTAAAAGGAAGAGAAGGAAGTAGAAAGGAAAAGATAATACGAATACGAGACAACCTAACAACAATAATAGAAAGAGAAAAGTAGCTAGTATATGTTCGTATAAAATATATTTATAATTCCATATATTATTGTGTTGATTCCACGTATATAATAAATATATATAATATTATTTTGTTATATTGACTTGTCACGTTGTCGGTACGAGGAAATTAAACACAATATAAATTTATAATTAAATTATTTCATAAATTATAATAGTTGGTGATAAATACAAAGTCCGATAATTCTTATCTAATGACGAAGCTACAAAGTCGTGTTAAAAACCATCCACACATCAAAATCTTCTATTCATAACTTGCACAAATCATCATCGATCCTAGCAATCTAACTCATCATATATAGTCTGCCTCACTACTTATTTTTATGAACAAAAACCGTAAAAATATAATCAACCATTGACCATCGTTCAAAGATAATATATAGAAGGTTCTATTAAAATCTTTTCAAACAAAAAAAAAAAGAAAAAAGAAAAAAGAAAAAGACTTGGTCCAAATGAAACAAAGCATGGAAACGAACAACTATAGGCTACTGCAGCGAGCAACTTTTTTGTTCTTTGACAAAACAATGGTGCCTCTGGTTTGAACACATGAAAAGTTGAAAACCAATCTCAAAGCCAATGTTTGAATACTAAATGATCAAATTGATTACTCTTTATTAACTTAATTTCGTAGGATGGGTGATAATTAAATATGAGAGAAAAGCCACACTTTTATTCACTACCATTCAATTTGTTTGAATTGACATTGCCAATCAGTAGTTATATATATATATATATATATTTTTTTTCGATTCAAAATATTGGTTGACATTGCAATATTAGTAATATGGGATAATAATGTGATACAAGTATGGTTTATATCATTATTCATTTAATATAGTAGTACCATAACATGGATCATAAGTTCATAACTCAAACATTGACTCCACAGATGTTACGTAGGATCATAATAAGAGTAATGGTATATATACATCACATTTTTATCCCACTTTTGTTAGTGAAATTGCTAATAAGCTATTTAAAAAAAGAAAAAAGAATCATGTTTACTTATCTTAAAGCCAATGTGAGTATTAAATTATCAAATTTATTATTCTTTATTAACTTAAATTTGTAGGGTGGGTGATAATTTAATAGGAGTTATAATCCACACTTTTATTCATTACTATTCAATTTGCATGACGTGGCATTGCCAATAAGTAATTGAATATATATTATTTTAACATGTTACCATATAAGTAAGGTGAAATAATGATGTAATAAAAGTGTGGTTTATACTTGTTTTATATAATACCAAAACACATATCATAAATTTAAAAGAATGACTCCACAATTTATCATAATGCTACGTAGCAAGATACTAAGATTAATGAGATACACGACGTTTGCTAATCAACTCCTATTTTTGTTGAAAGTAATTATACGTACTTATCTCAAAGCCAATGTTTGAATATTAAATGATCAAAATTTGTATTCTTTATTAATTTAAATTTGTAGGATGGTGATAATTCAATACGAGTTAGAAACCACACTTTTATTCAGAACTATTCAATTTATTTAACGTGGCATTGTCGTTGCCGATCAATAATTAAATCTATATTACTTCAACAAGGATCGATCGATACTGCCTTCTCAGTAAGATAAGATAATGATGTAATAAAAGTGTGGATTAAATATCATTACTCATTTAATATAGTACCAAAACACAGGAGATAAATTCAAACATTGACTCCACGATTTATCATAATGCTACACGTATAGCATTATAGTAAGAGTAATGACATACACCACGTTTTTATCCCACGTATATTTGCTAATCAACTGCTATACAACTGGATGACATGACAGTAAAAACCGTCCCTTGAACAATGAGCACTTGATTTTTTGTTTATATATTTATAGAGAGAGAGAGAGAGAGAGTATTGTTTTGGGCATAGCGAAAATTTGCATTTGAATACCCCTAGTTTCCCCTATAATACGAAAAGTAGACACCCCAAGTCGAAGACCACAGCATTGTTGCATCGATATTTGATATTTGATATTTGAGATTTGATACAAAACCATAACCATAAGCATTTTAGATAAATGAGAGAAAGAAAGATAAGGAAAAGACAAGGATGAGCACACGCAGATACAACCACAACGCAACGCAAAGCCCACCGCCATCATCACCATTTTAACATTACCCACATTTACATTCCATTTCTCTCTGTTTATCACTACCAAAGAAAAACCTCCACCTAATCGCTCTTCTTCTCATCTTGACCATCAGTTTCCGCTTCTCATCGGTATGTGTGCGTACGTTTACTCAAACAGCAAGGGGAAGATCCGACCGTGATCGCTCCGCTTTTCTTTATCGGGCTGCTTGCGTGCCTCTTTTCGGCTCCGATCCTTCTGCTTTTTGCTCTTTCCGGGGATCGATCTGTGAGTGCTTTCTTCTTTTATTTATTTTTAATTTTTGTTCTTGATCCTTCATTTCACAGTTGAGCTTGCTTTTAGTGATCGGGTTGAATATTTGTTCAAATATTTGAATTTATGCGGTTAAATGATCGGATTAGAGGCCTCAAGTTTGGAATAGAAATGTGATTTCTTTTATTTTTACTTTAAATTTGTAGGTTTTATTCATTTTGATGAATGTCATTGATCATTATTTACTTTCGATTCAGCTTGTTGATGTAGTTTTGTTGTGCTTGAGCACCTGTCAAAATTTTTTTTTTTTTAATTTTTTTTTTAAAATTTGTTTTTTTATTATTTATTTTCTTCGTTTTTCCAATATGGTTTAATAAGTTAATGTATATAGCGAAATCGGATTAGATTTGTTTGTATATGCATATAGGTGCATTGGCTTTGTTATTGCTTGATTGTCAGGAAAATAAGCTTTTGGGGCATATTTGCCGAAAATAGATCTTTCTTTGCTTTTTCAGTACGCTACTTTTCATTCTATTGCTCTCTGATCCTCTACAAGACAGCAACTGAGCAATCCTTTTTCTCTTTTTTTTTTTTTTTTTTGCCTCTTTTGTTCGTTATATATTATGTATTCACCATATTCTTTGCAATGCAAAATCTATTACATCTTTATTAAAGAAAAGAATTAGGTAATGTGATTTTCCTGCAAAAGAGTGTATGAAAGGTCGTATTTTTGTTGTCTAAACGGCTTTCTTTCTATGGGTTTATCTAACTTTAGTAGCACAATGTGTCATTTTTTTTACTGACTTTATTTTTCGGTATTTGGCAGCAGAAGATCTTAAGGGATCTGGGGCCACGCCTTTTTTTTTTAAATTTTTCAACAAATTCTTATTGCTTAATTAAAAAAAAAAAAAAAAAGATCTGAAGGGATTTTGCCATTAAGGTGAACTGAGTTGAATGTGATTTGCATGGGGTGAGGATGCCAGAGTTGAGAAGTGGAGCCCGGAGATCAAAGCGGGTTGATGATCTTTACCCTACCCCACAACCAATCGACCAAGGAGAAAATTGGTTACTGCCTGCTCAAAACAGGACCAGAAGGAGAGTTGGTGCTGGAAGAGGACGGGGTGGTGGTAATGCTGCAGCTGTAGCAAAAGGGACTTCACCGGCAATACCAACTAGGCCAACTGCAGCAGGTAGAGGCCGGGGCATTAGATTGATAGATTTAGATCCAGAACCCTGTGAGGTTCTTCCTGAAGCTGTTGCTTTAAGAGTGGCAGCAGAACCCCTTATTAATCAAGCGGAGGTAGTGGCAGATATAGGTGTCGGAATGGAGGGCGGAAGTGCTGAGAAAGTAAATGGGGTCGAGGAGGAAGCAAGCACAACTCCTGTACCTGAAAGGGTATGTCCTGTTTACTTATTACTCTTTTTGGTTTCATTAATGTCATATCTTGAGCATGTATATGCAGTAATGTGGTTTTGCTATTTTTAGCTATAGAAATATTATGACTACTTAATTCCCATTATATTGTATTTAGATGACTATTATTGCTGAGATAATACTTGTCTCTCTCCATCATTCTTACACCACTCATCATACTAACGTGGAATGGGCTGTTTAAAAATAATGATATTACAAAATGACATTAGAAAATGTTTATTTATGTGTTTTGAGGGGTGTTTTTAATTTTTGGTTTGAAAAAGTGTTATGATGTGACATAAATGCGAAAACTGTTTTTTAGAAGTGATTTATGTTTTTTTAGGAGTTTATTAATGAATTTGTCTTGAGAACATAAAACAAAAGAGAGAAAACAAAAACTTTAAACATGGCCCTTGTGTCGGGTCACTCTGCAGCTAACTCAATTAGCTCAGATAGCATTAGCTTTGTTGTAATGGTTTCTGATCAGTGAATCTCTTGTTGTCTAGTTTTTCATACCAAAGAAGTCCCCCATTGAGATGGTGATTATGTTGTTGTATGCAGGTAAAAGTAGGTAATTCTCCTGTATATAAGATAGAAAAGAAGCTGGGTAAGGGTGGTTTTGGCCAAGTCTATGTTGGCAGAAAGGTAAGTGGTGGCACCGATGCTGATGCAATTGAGGTATGATGTCGGACTTTAATATCTCTCTCTCTCTCTCTCCCTTCTTTTTGTTTTTAGGACGCTCAAGAGTGAGCCACAGGAGATGTGATGGCTTAAAGATTCTTTTCACAGGTCGCATTGAAGTTTGAGCACCGAAATAGTAAAGGTTGCAATTATGGTCCTCCTTATGAGTGGCAAGTGTATAAGTAAGTTGTGTTTCTTTACTCTCTGGATAGGCTTATTAAGGCTATATTTGTTAAGCTTTAAACCTTTTGAATTAATGATCTGATTCTTGCCTATTTTCTCTTTCCTTCCTGTTTTCATTGGGATAATAAAAAGTACGCTAAATGGATGTTATGGAATTCCTTGGGTTCATTACAAGGGCCGCCAAGGAGAGTTTTACATTCTGGTGAGATTTGATTTGGAGCTCCTTATGGTCAGGATTTCCAAACTTGTGTTTGACAGGAGATTACTATATATCAGGTCATGGACATACTTGGGCCTAGTCTGTGGGATGTTTGGAATTCTCTCGGCCAAACGTAAGATATTGACTCTCTCCCTTACTTACCAATGAATACACAATTCTGTTATTCTATATCTATTATTTAAAATTTTTCCTTTTTGATTGGTTTATATCTGCAACAGGATGTCACCAAATATGGCTGCTTGCATCGCAGTGGAGGCAATATCAATTCTTGAGAAGCTTCACTTGAAGGGGTAGGCCCTGATGCTTTCATTCTTTCTTATGTTCCACCCTATTGTCTTCACTGTTTGTCAAAGTTGCAACTAATTTGCAATTATAAATGTTCATCCTATTCTTGAACAAGGTTTGTGCATGGAGATGTGAAGCCAGAGAACTTCTTACTTGGTCAGCCTGGAACACCTGATGAGAAGAAGCTATATCTTATAGATCTTGGTTTGGGTATGTTGTCCTTTTAGAAGTCTTTCATACCTACTACTGTGTGTTCTTCCCATAGTGGCTATGTTAAGTGAATTCCATAATGCAGCGAGTTCTTTTTTTTTTTATTTATCCCTGCCATGATTTTCAAGCTTTTTAGATTTTTAGCTCCTCACCTTATGTTTGGTTCACCCCTAGAGAAAAGAAAACGAGAGAATTTTTTAGATATATTTTTTTTTAGTGTTTGGTTTGTCAGGGGGAGAGAAAAGAAAAAAGTGAGGGAAATATGTAAACATATCCTAATGGACCCACCTAAATTTTCTCTCCAAATAGATGAGATTTTGAGAGAAAGTTAGGTATGATAATTTTTTTTTAATAAGTAATAATTCAATCTTATTAAAAGCGTAAGGTGCCTCTAAGTACACCGAAAGTATACAAAAGGAATCACGTAACTAGAAAGAGAACAGCGAACAAGGAAATAATTATAACTAATTGACATAAGGGACACATAAGCTGCGGTCCAAAGATAGAAAGTTAGGTATAATTACGATATTTATTTAAAATTCAGTTGCTTTCCTGCTATTACCAAACAAGGGAAAATAGTTTTCACTATTTACCTCACTTTTTTCTTCTTTAGAGCAATAGCAACAGATGCCCTATATGTTATTCCCTTCCCTATGTTTAGAAAAAATTTCAAAAAAACCACAAAAACCTACTCACATCAGATTCTTTATATTTAACCAACCCTCAAGGGTTGTTACAGTGTTTCCCAATGTGTAGGGAACCAAAAGTAGTACCCCATACATTATTTTAATATAAAAATTTCTCTTTCCTCTCTCATCTTTCATCTTTTTGTCTTTAAATGAGGATTGTGTTGGGATTTTGTGAAAAAAGTAAGGTAAGTAGGGAACTTGAATTTTGTAAAGAAATAATATTTTAATGATATAGGAAAAGGTAAGGGAAGCTATTGTGAAATATATTTTCATAGGGAAGTAAAAAATAGTTTTGTGCCCTAAATTTAGGGAAAATCAAATGGAAGCTGCTGCTAGTTAAAATTCAGTTGCTTTCCTGCTATTACCAAACAAGGGAAAATAATTTTCACTATTTTCCTCACTTTTATCTTCTTTAGTAGAATGTCAATCAAGCAAACTGTTAGTATTTCTGGTGCCATTAACACATTTCTATCACAGCATCCAGATGGAAAGATGCATCATCTGGTCAACATGTTGAATATGATCAGAGGCCTGACATATTCAGGTTTGTACGCTGTATAATATTTTCTGTTATATGCTCAATTCTATGTATTGAATGCATATCTCTTTTGGCAGGGGAACAATAAGATATGCAAGTGTACATGCACATTTAGGTCGAACAGGGAGTCGAAGGGACGATCTCGAATCATTAGCTTACACATTGATATTTCTCATAAAAGGAAGGCTTCCTTGGCAGGGATATCAGGTACCTTTTGTTGTGTTGCTTGGACACCTTAATCTTGAGCTTTTGTTTAATCTGATATCTTTCTTTTTTATCTTTTGTTGTTTTGAAATTTACAGGGAGATAACAAAAGTTTTCTTGTTTGTAAGAAAAAGATGGGGATTTCTCCAGAGATAATGTGCTGCTTTTGTCCAGCCCCTTTCAAGCAGTTCCTTGAAGCTGTTACTGAGATGAAATTTGACGAGGAGCCAAATTATTCAAAGCTGATATCGCTTTTTGAGAGCCTGATTGAACCATGCACGCAATTAAGACCAATAAGAATTGATGGAGCTCTTAAGGTTATTGTCATCCTCACACACACAATATATATATAGATAAAATGCATTTATATGGCGTGTATATATATGTCTACACATGTATCTACATACATACTGATGCAGGGGAAGAATAATAATAAATAATAATAAAAAAAAAAAGTATATTTATTATACTTTGTGTATATGTATGCATATGTTTGTGTCTTGAGTTGGATTGCATATTTGGCTTCTTACCTATTTTGTATCGTCTTCTGCATAAATAGGTTGGGCAAAAGCGTGGGAGATTGCTTATAAATTTGGAAGAAGATGAGCAACCAAAGAAAAAAGTGCGATTAGGAAGTCCTGCTACGCAGTGGATTTCAGTGTATAATGCACGTCGCCCTATGAAGCAAAGGTAATTTACATCCAACTTTAATTTGACATGTTCTGGTTTTTTGACCTACTTGCTCATATTTTAGTGTTTCTCATAAAATATTATCTATCTGTCCTGTTTTAAAGTTTTGGACTGAAATTCCTGCATGGTGGTAACATATGTTGTTACTTATGTTTTTTTCTTAACAGTTTCCACTGTATTTCATTGGTAGTGTGCATTTTTCTGGTACTGTGTGTGTGTGTGTACACACTTTGTTCTTGGTAATGGTAGATATTATTGCAATAGAGAAAGGTATTGGATGGTTAAAGCAATTGATTATATGGTGAAAGGCAAGAGGCCCACTATATAACTTATTGAAGATTATGTAGTGGGTCTTTTGCCTTCAGTTTATGAGTTGCTTTTCATAACTAAAGATTTTCAGAGAGAGTTTCTTGGCTATCTATATGGGTTTTTATTTATTTATTTATTTTTTAATTTTTAATTAATTATTATTATTTTTAATTTTTAAACTAATTATATAATAAATTTGATACATATTGTTTTTTAAGGAAATCCTCCATCTTGTTTCTCGTTTTCCCTTGGATTTGTTTCTTGTCAAATATGTCTGTATATGTATACACGTATAGAAATATGTGAACTGATATGTGCATATAAGCATGCTTTTTTGGAACTTGAGTGCTTTATATATGCATGCTTGTTTGGAGCTTGAACGCAATAGGATGGCCAGCTTTGTCTCAGAAAGTAAATATGTTCTATGTTTGAAATTAGCAACGTTTCTGTAAATGGTGAGGTTTTAAATTTCCTGAGGCTTTATGACATTGACTATCCCTTATTGGCTCCAAGAAAGCACGAAAGACTTTCCCTGAGAAATAGATTGAAGACCTCGGGTGCTTGGCTTTAGTAGCTGATGGTAGTCTTGCAAAGAACATGTTGACATTACCTGTCTTATTGGACGCACTGGTTGGTTCAGGGAGTCTTTTTCATGGCACTAAAAATTTGTTGGATTGCAGATATCACTACAATGTAGCAGATACAAGGCTGCGTCAGCACATAGACAAGGGTAATGAAGATGGATTACATATCAGCTGTGTGGCCTCGGCAGCAAATCTCTGGGCCCTAATAATGGATGCTGGAACGGGTTTCTCTTCCCAGGTGTACGAGTTGTCAGCAGTATTCCTGCATAAGGTTGTTATTTAAAAGCTTGGTTGCTATCATCTTTTGGAGTGTGTATATGTGTAGATTAATTGACTGTCTTTATTACTATGTTTGGATTCTCATCAGGACTGGATTATGGAACAATGGGAAAAGAATTTCTATATCAGTTCAATAGCTGGTGCAACTAATGGGAGTTCCTTGGTTGTTATGTCCAAAGGTTAGTAACTAAATACTCTATCTAGAATAATATATTGTGTGGATATGGCTAAATTAAATATGTTTTTGTGTGTGTATTTGTAAGCAATCTTTCTCCCTATTTTTCATTTATCGTCTATGTCAATTTGATGCTACTCATTCACTAAGTGCCTTCAATCTAGACTGTATCACTAGTCAATGGTGCAGTCACTGTCTTTGTTGGCTTGGCCAAGCTCCGTCAAGCAGTTTGTTGCGTATTGTCTTCAGTTGGTGCTGTGTCTGGAATTTTCATTTCTTGTCTTGTGCGCTATATCTTTAAGCGGCATTGTCATTTTGGTATGGTAATTTTATCTTGTTTCGTGATAGGCCTAAAGTGTTAATCTCAAACTTTTTTTGATCGGTAAGATTTGAACTTGAGACCTTACACAATGGCATTATACCACCTGAGGCAACACCCTACAACACTTGAAATCCTTAATCTTGTTGTCACCGAAATAAATCCCTCAGCTTTAAATTTATGAAATATTTTTCATGTTTACTACTGTATCACAAACTTTCAAAGTTATATTATGATGATTATCTATGCTTCTAGAAGATGCCAGTTTGGATGCAAGGCAGGATTTTCTGGGGCCTGTCTCATTGCCAATCCCTGCCTTAAATTGATTAGGATCTCGTCCCAAAATTGATCAACAAAACTCATCCCTTGATCCACATATTACTTTTCTCCTTAAATGGCCAATTTCCTAGGCATGCCATTTGTTGTCTCACGTGTTTCCTATATTTTGCAGGAACTCCTTATACTCAGCAATCCTACAAAGTTAGTGAATCTTTTCCTTTCAAGTGGATAAATAAGAAGTGGAAAGAAGGTTTCCATGTTACATCCATGACAACTGCTGGCTGCCGCTGGGGTGTTGTAATGTCCAGGAATGCTGGGTTTTCTGATCAGGTAAGACTTCCTGTTGAATTAACTTTTCAAGCCTTGATGGTATGAACATCATTATCTTAATGCTTGTGGATTTAGCTAATTCATTTCTTCTTCCTGTTCCTGAATGACTTATTGGGGCAAGGTTGTGGAGCTGGATTTTTTGTATCCAAGTGAAGGAATTCATCGGCGATGGGAAAGTGGTTATAGGATAACGTCTATGGCTGCTACTGCTGATCAAGCAGCCTTTATACTGAGCATACCAAAGCGTAAATTGGTGGATGAAACTCAGGAAACTCTGCGTACCTCTGCCTTCCCAAGCACCCATGTAAAGGTAGGTGCAAGCCCTTTTTTGCCTCTAAATTAACTCAAGATGATCAATGCTCCATCATATCTTGACTTTGCTATACGTCCTTTATGCAGGAGAAATGGTCCAAAAATCTCTACATAGCTTCAATATGTTATGGCCGGACTGTTTGCTAATTCATGGAGTGTATCTTTTGCTACATGACTCCAGAGAAGACGCGAGTCAATTTTGAAGGCTGAGAGGGTTTTCCTGAGGCTTGATTTGGGGATAGGTGGGTTAGCTTTCTCATACAGGTGAGATAAAATTGAGGCTTCCCATATATGAATGTAAAGATGAAAAGGTCAAAGAAAAGAATCGAGTTGGAAAGCAATGTACCCTTAACCAACTCGAGCTAATGGGAGTAACAAGTGTGTTAAAAACATAAATACAGTGGTAGTAACCTGCCAAATTGCAGCCAAAGTTGTGTTTTATAATGGCCAATGTGCTTTAAATTATTTTCAATGGAAAACAAATCCTATAAGTTTGATTGCAGTGTTTTTCATCACAGCGGCCTGAGATTTCTGTGTCATACACACACTGATGTGAAATTCGAACGGATTTTTTATGGGGGCAAAAGTCGATATATAAATGAAAAGCTCGATGCTCAAGACCACTGAGAGCCTGTAGGCTTTGCGTTTTAAACAAAATTACAAAAAGTTTATTATTTAAAAGTGCGATTATAAAAAATTGTGACTTGAAAATATTAAAAAAATCAGGGTTTTTTAAATCCTAAGCAAGTGGTGTACTTCAAAAAATGTATAACCTTTGAGGCCAAATCGTAAGTTTATCAGCATTCGTAGAGAAGCCGAATAAACAACGTAAAGCAATCCAATTGAAGCCGAGGCATACTAAACCATCCAGTGACCCAAGTCTTGCTAAGCTCTAGACTCTTGTGATAGGAGGAAAGTGGCACTTGAGAAGCATACTTAGATAAGGATTTGTGTATATTACTATTTGTCGTTGCTGCTTTGCCATTTGGGAATGACCTTGAGACATGCATGCATGCATAAAAAAGGGTTCCATTTTGAGTCTCTCTTTAGTGTCTTCTTTAGCTATTTTGTGTGTTTTATCTCATTTGTTTTAATTATATTCAATTGGGGTTAGATTCTCTCTATTTGAAATGAAACAAAATACATCATAACCTTGAAATGAAGATTATTTGTGTCAATTCAATAGATAGACATGGTATTAATGGGCTATCAATAGATGTAATTAGCATTTATGACAAAAGTTTACAATATCAATTGGATAATTTAGTTTTAGTGTAACCATACAAATATAGTACAAGTTAACTTGTCTTGGCAGCTTTACTTTGTGGCCAACTCAACCTTATATCGAATATTGGATAACATTATTTTTTAAGGACATAAGGGGACATTATTGGATTATCTATTAAGCTTCACAGGTAATCAATATCCAAGGTTTATTAAAGTACAAATTTTTGCAAGAAAGCATTTTTACTTTTTTTTTTCTTCTTCTCGTTAGACCTATCCTTGATAGGTAAAGGATCCTTTTGTAAGTTTTTTTTTTTTTTGACATGTTCGCACAAGAGAGAGAGGAAGGAGACTTGAACTAGTAATATTTACTTCATTAAATATAATCTCAACCTGTTGAACAACTTCTCGAATGTTTTTGTATTGTTTTCTATTGCTTGTTTCCTTGTACTTTTTAGTATCATTTATTATTTTTGTTTTTAACCAAAAAAAACCCACATTGTGAACCCGAGTCCTGGTGACCAACAACCGACCCACACAGCCGGACCAGTCAGCCATTTTACAAAACAAAAGCCAGTGAGGGTAGTTGGGTAATTTCAAGCACGAATTAGGCAATACAAAACATCAAAACCCTAAACCCTGAGGCATCCGTATTCTTAAAGTGGGCAGTCGCTTCTTCTGCTTTCTTCAAATCTAGCTCAATCGGTGAACAATGCGACCTCCGAGAGGCGGCGGCCGCGGCGGCGGTTTTAGGGGTGGACGAGATGGCGGTTTTAGGGGTGGTCGTGATGGCGGACGCGGCGGATTCAGAGGCAGAGGCGGTCGCGGCGGCGGGTTTCGCGACGAAGGCCCACCGGAAGAAGTCGTAGGTCTGTTCCTTTTACTGTTCGGTTGCTTTGAAAACACAGGAAACTATTTGGCGGAGGAACTAAAACTCATGGGATTTGCGTTTCTTCTTTTTTTAATACCTCTTTTCTGCTGCACTTTTTTTTTTCTTTTTCTTTTTTTCAGAAAAGAAAACGAAGAACTGATTTGTTTGTTTATTAGAATCGCTCTATTTTTCTGTAGTAGTGTGAAGCTTAGGAAAAAACTAGGAAAATGAAGTTTTAACTGTATTTTTGACTTTTAGTGTTAACACTGTTAAATTTGATGAACTCAACTCGAAAGCAGGCTCATTTGGACTGGGAGCTGGTTTTGCTTTGCATGTTGGATTGCTTTTCTTGCTTTTAAAAGCGTAAATCAATGCAGAGAAGGCTATGCATTATTATAGTTACATTATTTAGGTGCCAACTCCCTGTTTACTTGGCTTGCTTCCCTTTGCGCTTTCTCAAAAGTTTGAATTTACTTATCAAAATTAAATTTAGGTGCTCAGTATTACTATGAATTTTATATTTTTAAGATTGGGATTTATGCTCGTCTCCTATACTTTTTTCCTCATTCATGTCAAGTTTGTTAATCATGTTATAGTAATATATGTTTGGGTGTCTGCAGAGGTTTCTTCGTTCGTTCATGCATGCGAGGGTGATGCAGTAACAAGGCTTACGAATGAGAAGATACCCTTCTTCAATGCCCCAATATATCTGCAGAACAAGACCCAGATCGGGAAAGTTGATGAAATCTTTGGCCCCATCAATGAATCTGTGTGTTCTCTTGTGTGCCTTTGTGTTGCCAATTGCTTGTACTTTGTGCCTTTCGTGTTAGATTTTGAAGCGTGACATGATTTTCCTGTTCAATATGCAGTTATTTTCAATTAAAATGATGGAAGGCATTGTTGCAACATCATATTCACAGGGGGATAAATTCTTCATTGACCCAGCAAAGCTTTTGCCTCTTTCAAGATTTCTCCCACAGCCAAAGTATGTTTTCTTCTTGCCCATATTTTGATGAAAATCACTCATCTCGTTTGGGTTAGGGGATTTATGTGGTGTTTTGCATACCTTGGATTTGTAAATTGTTTTAAAAATTTTCCTGTGTGCAAGAAATATGCTACTTTTTCTTAGAGTTATGAATTAAATCTAATATAGGAATTTCCACAAGCTGATTGGCCAATTCAGAAGATAATAGATGGTTTCTGGACTTTTTTCCTCATGAAATATTTCATATGCATGCATGTATATTTATATGCTTAGGATATTAATGAGCAAGTAGGTAGAACTTAGTAGACAAAGTAACTTATAAGCAAAAGGCAAGGGGCCCACTGACGTTCTCTCTATAATCATTCATTAAAGGTTGCACACACACACTCTTTCTTTCTCTATGTAGCTTGACTGAACAAATGAGAATTTAGCGTTAATTTTTTTTTATATCCTATTTTGTTGATATCTGTAGCAACATCGTTAATCATTTACACTTGAAAATGGAAGGAAAAATAATGCAGATCAGGTCTGGGGGTGTTGATCATGTGTCAACGTGTATTGCTGTCTGATGTATATTGTAGGGTGTTGGAGCTGTACCCATATCCAACTGGGAATATATACATGGGGCGCTCCTTTTGTATATGTCTTTACTAGTTAGAAGGCTTTGTTTCCCGTTAGAACCCTGTTGTGTTTGTGCTAGATATTATCTTCTACGCATTCATGTCCAATAATTTTGAAGAGAGTTATGTTGAATAATGAATAATCGTCATGACTCATTGCCTCCATATGATGGTCTCGCTTAATAATTTTGGGATGTAAGAAGCATTTTTTCTCTGGCTCTTTGCGCTTTAAGTGCACCTCATAATCACTGAATGTATGACTTCTCTGCTATCCCAAATGCCATTTTCACTCATGTACTCCATATCATGGCTGTTGAAGAATTTGATTGTTTGCAGTTGTCAATGGTAACATGCTTATTCATTCTTGATTTTCTGCTACAAGGGCTTATATATAGTCCATCGGTAACTTGATTCTTATTGTTATCTTGGTTAAGATGTCGATTAGTTATTGTATTATATATGAATTGCTTACCACTCTGAATGCCAGCCCATATGCTGTTTGAAGAGTTATACTAGATGTCATGAATGAATACCAACTCGTGCCTTTGAACACTCTTGGAGATGTGTGATGGTTCATAAGAACTTTTTGTTAAGTTTGAGCATGTCGTTCAGATCTAATTACTATGGTGGATTGTTGATGTAGGGGACAGCCACATGCAGCTAGAGGTGGTCGTGGTGGATTCAGAGGTGGTGGTAGAGGTGGTGGTGGCCGTGGGGGTGGTGGCTTTCGTGGAAGGGGTGGTCCAAGGGGTGGCAGAGGTGGCCCTCCTAGAGGTGGTGGACGAGGTGGTGGCTTCAGGGGCAGAGGAAGGTTTTAGAACATGTAGTATTATTTATGTGCTTCTCTTTTTGTGTTGGGAACTCAAGATTCTAAATTTGAGTACTGATTTTGATTTTGGCTTTTGGATGTTATATGAGTATTTGTAATCTTTCTCTAACTGCAATCATATAGAACTCATTTAGTTGGAGAATATTATAATTGTGGTTTGGTTAGGATTCCTCTAGAAGATGATTGGCCCACGGTTGGCGTTGATGCATTGGAGTCCATTATTGGGCAGAGCATCTTCACGAATCACGGTGTGTCATGCCATTAAATCCTCTTTCTTTATCCTTGCTCCTCAGTAATTATAATAGGCATTCTCTTTTAATAGGTATTCAATTAGTGAGGAACCCTTTTTATTTTGAGTGCATATTGAGGCATGTCTTAGGAAATTTAGAACGATTTACAGTTTAGACTGGGTTTTGAAGCCGATGGAGCCTAGTGTTGGCTTTGTAAGAAAGGATGAAGAGAAGGAACTTGGGCTTATTTGAGAATTAGAACATCCATAGTGAACAAATTAAGAGTTTCTAATTTTCCTTTCCACCCTCTATTGTGGCCTTCGTGGCACACTACGATTTTCGTTTCAGGCATATGTGAAGGCATAACTCCATTTGTTCTTGTACTTGTAATATTTAACGTGGCATTTGGTTAGCGGAATCTAACATTTTTTTTTTTTTTTGACATGTCCACATAAGAGAGAGAGGGAGATTCGAACTAGTGATCTCTGCTTTATTAAGCGTAGTCCCAACCGATTAAACCTGAAGTGTTATTAAGTGCATGTAAAGGACAGTAATATCTTCGGGTGAAGTTACAAACGCAAGAGGAATATCAAAAAACTCGATAAGAATAATCGGAGGAGGAGGAGGAGCCTTAATCTTTATTAAAAGCAGGCAGCCATACTCTCAGGCTTCCCAACCCCGAAGTACAGTAGCCCGTGCAACGCGGTTAACTCCAAGGGTGAAGGCTCCCATGCGAAGATCACAGTTGTGAGCCTTGCACATCTCCTTCACATCTTTGAATCCTTTGGTCATGTACGTCTTCAGCTCATTGTTCACTTTCTCCTCATCCCACATGAATCCTTGGATGTTCTGCATTCATTCAATCATTCCACTCAAAAACTGGCCAAACCCAAAAACACACACTAGAAGAGGAAAATAATGGGCACTACTACCTGAACCCACTCGAAGTAACTAACTGTAACGCCTCCTGAGTTTGCATATATGTCTGGGAGGATGGCAACTCCTTTCTTTGACAATATCTGCAAACAATTGCTATGAATTTCCAAGGCTTTTCTTGTAATCTCTTATAACTCTAAATTGGAAAAGAAAAGAAAAAGCACTAACCTCATCGGCCTCTGGGTCGGTTGGATGGTTAGCCGCTTCAATAATGAATTTGGCTTTGATTTCATTTGCATTTTCCCTTCAGTCAGACAATTATCAACATTAATTAATACCCAAAAAAGAAATTTAGCTAATCTTGATCATTAAAGACAAAGTAATTAGTTAGAGACAAGATACGTGTAAAACGTGTATGGGTAGGAAAAGAACCTGTTGATGACACCTCCAAGAGCAGCAGGGATGAGTACGTCACAGTCTTCAACTAATATTGACTTGGGATCAATTGGATCACCTCCATTGAAGCCTCTGACTCCTCTGTTTTCTTTGACATGGTTGAGTAGCCTTGGGATATCAATTCCTTTGCTGTTTTTTATGGCTCCAGTGATGTCACTTACAGCAACAATCTTCCCACCATTCTCACTGATCAGCTGGGCAGCCCAGGACCCCACATTTCCAAATCCCTGAAAACAAATATATCTTGATGGCTTAGATGATGACAAACTTCTACATGGGCATCATTCGACAGCATAAGTAGTATGGTATGAAAGGTGCACCTGTATGACAAACCGCTGTCCATGAATGCTCTTCCCATACTCACTGAGAAGAGCCTCTGTTGCAAAGAGCACACCTCTTCCTGTTGCTGCATCTCTGCCTAGAGATCCACCAAGGTCCTAATTTATAGAAAGTAAAAGGAAGAAATAAAAAACCTAGGAAATTGAAATCACACTCAAGACCAAATTCTATGGAAATCAGTGATTTAATGTCAGTAGAAACTTCAAAATCTCCTCTTGGTCAGTAGAAACTTCAAACTTGAGTTCATATCATCAGATAAGTTGGAAATCTATAAGGATCATACACACTTACAATAGGTTTTCCAGTCACTACTGCAGGTGAGTAGCCATGGAATTTGGAGTACTCATCTAGTATCCATGCCATAGTCTGTGGGCCTGTCCCCATATCAGGAGCTGGAACATCTGTGTGAATTCCAATAAGATCGTGTATCTTTTGGGTGAAAACTCTGGTAAGTCTTTCTAGCTCAGAGATGCTTAAATCCCCTGGATTACATCCTATTCCCCCCTTCGCCCCACCATATGGGATATTTGCCACTGCTGTCTTCCAAGTCATCAACTGTGCTAAGGCATTGACTTCATCTGGGTCAACCTGTATCACCCATAAAATCATCAAGTTGAAACCCAAAATAGGCAAGTAAGTTGCAAGTAGCAAAGCATAGTGATTGTTGGAGAAAGTTAAAAAAGAAAAGAAAGATTCCAAACATCTGAAATGTAAACAACCTCTGGGTGGTATCTGATTCCTCCCTTCATGGGGCCTCTGGCATTGTCATGCTGGACCCTGAACCCAACGAAAGATGCCAAAGTGCCATCATCTTTGGGTATGGTACACTCGACCTGTTTTGCTCAAAAGCAGTGAAAGAAGCAGATTCAAATAAAGGGAAAACTGAGCAACCCACTTGAATCTTATATCCTGCTACACCAATCATACTTCTGATGAATATGAAATTGTTCTTGGATTTGTTTTCAACAGTATAACAACGACATTCAGAAAGAAACATGTAACATCAAGGTAAAAATGCAGTGGAAGAGAATGTAATTAAAGAGCTTTAATGATCACCTTGATTTCCCTAAAGGGGATTAATAGACTTCTTTCGAGCTTAGAGTCCAAACCCAAAAGCCGAGCAGCCAGCTTAAAGTTCCTGTTGGTTGCCACTAAAGCGTTCATGATTCTGTGAATTCTGTTTCTCTGATCTCTTGCAGATGCAAGTAATGAAGGTAGATCAATTTAAGTCACATTTCTCATCAGAACAAGCAATATATATATAACAGTCGGCCCAAGTCAATAGTTAACAACAATCAACAGTATATTAATAGAATATGTAAGAAGGATAAGATCAGAAGCTCAATTGTTCACTTCAATCTCAATCTGCACAATGATCAAATGAGTTTGATTCTATATTATGAACAAAATTACTAGGAAAGTGACCATAAATTGTTAATTAATTTGCAGGCAAGTATCACATGCAATGTTTCTACAATCTTACCGATACAACATACAAGGAAAATATAATAAGTATTTTATTCAGTCTAAGACAAATATTATTAACCTATTTGGTCTTTCTTGGTATGCATCAAAATTTCAAATTTTCATGTTGTGCTTGTAAAATGCATTGGCTTCCACGCCAGCCAGTTGTTCACATTCCCAAGAGTCCATGACAGTTTTAAAATCTATTATGAATCATAAAATGTTTCGGTCAAAGCCACCAATCTTCAACCATAGTTTTCTATTTACACTTTGTGCATCTTATTAGTATTACCAATTATTCTGTTAAAAAGATTCAGATTGAAATCTTAAGAGACTGGTGTGTCATTGTTCTGAAACTACCAACAATGGAATCAGAAGAGATTGAGTCCAAGCCAGCATTACCACTCTCAAGTTATGACAAAAAACATATATAAAAAAATAATGGGATAAGGTTGTGTTTCACTTAAAATAAAATGAACAAGCGAATTGCTGACTCATTCTGAGTTGATGATTGCTATATTGCAGCTGGAGATTAATTAATATAATCATCATTGACACAAATAATTATGGTTACAATCCCATATGTGGCACACAGAAAACGTGAAGATATTTAAGTTCTGATTACGCCCATATGCTGGATATGTAATATAATGGATATACTAGAAACATGACCTGTATTTGAGCCTAAAAAATGATCAGAAGCACAAGGCATTCATAGGGTTATTTGACAATTTTTTATTTTTTATTTTTTAAGAAAAATAAAATTTGATCTTTAAACTGTTTGACTTGCCTAATCCTAATTACTGACAAGGATATAGTGCAATGAGTTGTCCGTCCTGCATACGATACAATCGGTTCGTGTGAGAGAGCACTTGAACTTTACTTCGTTAAGCAAAGAGCTTATACACCTGTTCGGATTACTCGGACACTTACCCAAGCTGACGAGGCCCACTCCCACAATAAGAACAGCTCATTACACCGATTCAAATCTCATGGTATGAGCCAGTGTCGGTTTCAAAGCAGGGGGATATGGACTGACCAAAACATGCCCCATCAATCAGTGGACTGCTGATGTGGCAGGAAGCAAAGACACATGTACAGGCAACACATGACACATGTAATAGTGTCTGCATTCTAATCCATGAACAGTGTCCAAAAAACAGGATATTTAAATAGATGGAAGAAATACAAAAGCCCCCATTGGTCACAAATCCCAGGAGTCTGGCCTGGCCCTTAGTATTAGACAGCCAAAAGTGTCCACTAAAGGCCACAAACCAAAAGGCTCTTTGTCTTTCTCTCTGTTTGAGTTTGAATAGGAGAGATCTTTAGGATCTTGAATGGTAAATATAAGAAATTTTTTTATGGAAACCGTTTGTCCAAACATTTCTTAAACAGCCTGCCACCTTATTCAGATAGGCGGGCTTCATATGAATTCTTTTACATTGCTGTCTAAATTGATAGCAATGCAGATAACAAATTATTGGAGATTCGGACCTGTTTAGATAAGACTTTCCTCAGAAAAAGACAAAGGTTATGAAACTTAAAATACGTGAAAATTCAAATAAAAGTAGAGAAAACGACGGCCAAAACATATGTATAAATAGTTCCATACCGATGGAGATAAGAGGGAGTATGATTTCGACCTCCTAATTGAATTGAGCAGCAAAAAGAAGAGTTTGATCCTGGAGTTGAAGCGAGGGCTAGCAAGCAAGATAATATAAGTACCGAATCTAGGAATATTTATAAAGATAGATAGATAGTAGGAATGAGAATCGAATTCCTGAGGAATCCAAGCTCGAAATACCCTGCAAATAAAACCCGGAATCTTGCAGACATATATAAAGAGAAGAGTGGAAGGGATGTGACGTGATTGCATCAACGTCATCCAACATGCTTTGTTTCTCAAAAAGAATAAGATACCCTTTGCAACACACCAAGAATCAAACTCACCTTCCATTAACCATGTCACTTGTCACTTGTCACTTGTCTCTCACACACACGCACACAACTTTCTCAATTGGTCAAGAGAGAGAGAGAGAGGGAGAATATATAATCAGACGTGGACAAGCAAAACACTGGCTGTAGCCTATAGGCACAAATGGTTCTAAAGTACGTGCAATCCAACGCGATTCCCATACCATACACCCATTCTTTTTCCATACATAAATAATGAAGCCCAATTATTAACTAGTTTCTATTTTAATCTTTTCATCATCCTTCAATAATTTTGTTGTCTCGTATGTTTTAAATCATTATGAAAATTTTCTCATATTTACTATTTAAATTACTGAAAATTCGAATCCGGTTTATCATTCTCAACCATTTATGTTAGAGAGCATTGACAAAAAGATTGCACAAAGAGCGGAAAAAGCTAAAGCAAAAAGGAAAACTTGATGAATGGTGATGATGTAAGGTTTAGATGACGACAATTTATTGATCAACTTGTCTTGTTGAAATTGAGTTAACAATTTCCCTTTGCTCACGGTTACGTCATTCTCAAATATATATATATATATATATATAAACAATGTAATTAAATCTTTAGGAAAATTACACTCTATCCTGAACTATCTATTCATTTCTTTTATAAAATTTAAATGTGACTTAAACTTTCAAATTGTAACAATTCAATCACTTTGAACTTTTTTTTTCCCCCAAAATGCCTCAATCACATATTTTATTTTATTATTTAAAAAAAGAAAAAGAAATATGCTAGGGTGGCCGGCCATCCCCTATCGGGTGGTTCGGCCACCCCAACATATATATTTTTTGTTTTGGATTTTTTTAAAAAATAAAATATGTGATGGGGGCATTTTGGGAAAAAAAAAGGTCAAAGTGGTTGAATTGCCACAATTTGAAAGTTTGGGAGGTTAAGTGTCATATTTGAAACTTTTGAGGTAAAAGTGAAAATAAGTGAATAGTTCATGGGGTAAAGTATAATTCCCTAAATCTTTTTGATTGTCAAGGGATAGTCGGCCAATCTCAAAATAATTAAATGGGCTGACCACTTCTTAAAAATAATTGATCTCCCAATCAAAGGATAAAACGGTGGTCAATCAAGGCTCAAGGTAATGGCCAACCACCTCAAGGTGTTATCCTGCCATCTTTTTCTTTTTTTTCTACATTTTTGATAGTTAATGTGAATCAATTCGGACCGTTCATTTCAGAAATTGTGCGCAAGCAATGCAATTTAAGTGAATTGGGTACTGCTACAATTCTCCCAGAGATATAGGAGATTCCTTATCCATATTCATCACATTGGTGGCCTTTCCATGAAGGGCTTTGTAATTTTCATTCTTCTTTTTTGATCACTCCATGAATGACATGTTTTTGTCTAAAATCAAAGTGGATTTCATTATCTACTTTGGAAACAGAGAAACATCACTCTAGTATGAAGAGAAAATGATAATTCTCACTAAAGCCAAAATAATATGCCCTCTTTTTTTTATGGAAGAAAAACGCTAGTGGGAAAAAGAAGAAGAAAAAAGGGTTCAATTAAGCTTATTTTTCCAACTTTAAGTTGGTTTATTTTTTTTTTGAAAATCAATATAGTCTCATTCATTAAAGATAAGTATCCGTAGTAAACTACAAAAGATATAACGCTCATACAAGACATATTACAATCTAGACTCTCAAACCATATCCATAACCTATGACTAATTAACAAAATTATTCATTTTGAAACCTCTAACACTTATTCTTGACACGAGGTTGAGAACCCCGGCCAACACTTATTTCTTGACAGAGGGCTAGGAACCTCGGCCAACACTTGTCCTCCTCGAAAGCCGGGATAACGTTCACATCCACAACCCAAAGATCTGACCAAGCATCACACCCCAAAGCAGCTGATCGAGACAAGACTTATTACAAGCAAAAACAATAAAAATAGAAAATAAAACCGATCACGTGCAAGTAGACCTGAAGGCACATTAGAACCTTGACGCGGTGGAGGCGCGAAAAAGGCCAGGTGGATGGAGTCTGCAAAAGCATAGAAGAGAAGATCGGTAGAATTGTAAAAATAACAAAACACACAAAACAAACAGAAAAAGCAATAAGAAATACTAAAGCAAATACAAGGAAACCCAAATAAAACAAAAAATAAACAAAGGAAACAAAATATAGGGAAACCAAATAAAACATAAAATAAAAGCGTAATGATCAAGGAGAAGGCTCATCTGAGGAAGGTGAGAGAGAATGACGCTGAGGCGAGAAGACTTGCCTCGGGAGGAGGGCGTGAAAGCCAAAGGAAGAAAACAGGCACAAAAGCCCCAAAACAAATGGAAAAGACCGCCATACAAGGAGGAGGCCGGGGAAAAAAAAAAGGAAAAGGAGGGGCACCAGGACTAGGGCATCAAGTAAATAACTAGAACCCGGTGCTAAAGGGACGTGGGGAGGAGGGATGGCGATGGCCATTCCTCCTCCCCAAGAGTGACGGCGATCTAAAGAGGGGCTGCTAAAGCAAAAAACCTAGAGAGAAAAAAACCTAAGCTAGTTTAAGTTGGTTTATTGGCTCAATAAAGTTCAATTGGTAATGTTAAATCACTTGTAATTATCTCAAAAGTTTAAATTTGACACATTTAATTGAAATTAAGGGTAAATTGTGAAGTAAAAGTTTGAAAAAAATTCACTTTACCCCCAAAATTTCAAAAACAAAAAGATATTATAATTAAGGGGCACATGGTTCTGATACGTACCCATGAAAAAGGTTAGATGATTGATATCTCCCTTTGAATGACTAGCTCAGGGCCGCAGGTGCTCCATATCTAGAGATGGGAATAGAGGAGTTGCTGGTGGTGTTTTTAACCTTTCATTCACATATAGTAGTAGTACATATATAGCAGATCATAAGTTGCATGATATGCCCAAGTACGTACGTAGGAATCGAATTATATGTTGAAGTGCATGAAAATTATTAGGACCGCGTGTATATATATATATAGTTTGCCGCAAGAGATCATTTGAATGGAACAAAATTTATCATTAATATAGAGAGCATCGACAAAAATTTATATAGAGCGGAAAAAGCTAAAGCAAAAAAGGAAAACTTGATTAATGATGATGATGTAAGGTTTAGATGACGACAATTTATTGATCAACTTGTCTTGTTGAAATTGTGTTAACAATTTCCCTTTGCTCACGGGTACGTCATTCTCCAAAAAATAAATAAATGGCCTAAATTAAGCTACATAGGCCTTAGAAAATAATATTAATATTAATATATATAAATAAAACAATGTAATTAAATTTTTTTTATTGTGAAGGGACAGTCAGCCAATCTCAAAATAATTAAATGGGTTCTGATTGACCACTTTTTTAAAATGATTGATCACCCAATCAAAGAGTAAAACGGTGGTTAACCACTCTTCAAAGCTCAAGGTAATGGCCAGCCGCCTCAAAGAGTTATCCGGCCATCTTTTTTTTTTTCTACATTTTTAATAATTAATGTAGATCAATTTGGACCGTTCATTTCACAAATTGCGCGCAAGCAATGCAATTTAAGAGAATTGTGTACTGCTGCAATTCTCCCAGAGTTCTAGGAGATTCCTTATCCATATTCATCACATTGGTGGCCTTTCCATTAAGGGCTTTGTAATTTTCATTCTTCTTTTTTGACCACTCCATGAATGACATGTTTTTGTCTAAAATCAAAGTGGATTTCATTATCTACTTTAGAAACAGAGAAACATCACTCAAGTATGAAGAGAAAATGATAATTCTCACTAAAGCCAAAATAGTATGCCCCCTTTTTTTTATGGAAGAAAAACGCTAGTGGGAAAAAAAAGGTTCAATTAAGCTTATCTTTACAACTTTAAGTTGGTTTATTGGCTCAATAAAGTTCAATTGGTAATGTTAAATCACTTGTAATAATCTTAAAAGTTTAAATTTGACATGTTTAATTGTAATTAAGGATAAATTGTGAAGTAAAAGTTTTAAATAACTAGTTATTCAAAAAGTTTAAGTTGATAGAAAATGATAAATTTAATTATTAAATTAATATCGAGTAATAAACTCTTAAGGTTGATAAGTGGTAAATATCTTCCATTTATGTTGTGATAGGATGAGGATGTCCAAAGAAGAAGAAAGTTTTACTAAGTCCAACTATCAAAATCCCAAAAAGTAAAAATGAACCGGTAAAGGTATAATTTTGACTTTTATTACATTATTTATTGTAGCGGTTCAATAGCCTAAATGCAATTTCTATCTCATTGATATCCTAATGAAACTGAGTCAATTAGAAGGAAAAATAAAAATAAAATCCGTCACTTCAATTGACGATCGATTCCAATACCTCATCCATGTGTCATATACTCATGTACTTACACTACCAAAATTGAGGAACTTGGACAAAAGTCCGACCATCAATATCTAAATCCAACTCTTTTGCATGGATGTGGGTTATTGTCTTACTCATACTCAACCTTATGAGTCTCTCATCACGTCATCATTAATTCTTGCGTTGCGGGGGGCAAGGAGGGGTGGAGGATGCATGTGGCTGCAATGCTGCATAGTCATCACCCATCACAATTATAACTCTCACATTCGCATGCCATGCCCATGGATTTTTTTTTTTTTGGTCTGCTCATGCTTGTTGATTCACAGTGCATCCCTTTCACTTTGAAAGCTACATAGCCTTGAGCGTATTGATGAACATGACAGTTCCGTTTTGGCGATGAACTGTTGATGGTGGCTTAACGTGAGAAGATTGAACTGCTTACATGACGTTTCAAGTAAAAGCACTAAACATAATGGAGATAAAAATATCTACCTTTAATTCAAATCAATCTCATCAACTTTTTTGTTCATTCTAACCCAACGCCCACCACCCACTACTAAACTCTCCACCTACCTTTGAGCCCTCAACGCTGGCGTCTCAAAAACTAATCAATTATTGTGGCTCTGGTGATTTTTATCAATGTACATGTATTTTGTTAAGAGAAGAAAAATTATTTAGTGTGAATGATTATATTATTTTTTGGTGTTTTAAGTTGAGGTGTCTGCTTTCTATTGAAGGGTGCAAAATACCCAATTTACACCACAACTTAATTGAAGTTATTCATCTCTGTTAACATTTTTTATTTCTCTCCATGCCTCCCCTCGATCTCTGAATTCATTTTAGTTAAAAGATTAAAATTGATATGGTGGTCCTTAGAATAATATTTATCCTATAAAAGCATTGAGACTTGGTGTTTTTGTTCTTTCTTAAATATTTGGAAGAAAGGCACTGGTGCCAATAGGAATGGAGGGTCAAAAGGTTGGATTCCACCATCAACAACTATTGTAGGTCTTGTTCCATTCAAATTGCTTAAAACATAAAATGATAAGACGCCACTGCATGTTTCCACCAATACCTAAAACCCCCTCCATTTACACCACCTTCTTGCTTGCTACCTGCAATCTCACTTTATCTACAAATTATAAAGTTTGCAGGATTTTTAATGAATTGTTGCACCGAAGATATTATGCACTAAAAAGGGAGAGATACTAAAACGTTTTAACTTTTAAATAATCGATCATTGAACCTAAAAGATGCACATATGATTTTTAGGCGCCTAAAAGCTACTTTTCTTATATTATATAACAAGAGCGTACAACACTTGCATTCGGTGTCCTTTATAAATGTGACGTTAGATGAGGTTGTCACGTCAATAATTAGAGACGTATATGGCATATCGCCCCAACTTATGTTATGTGTGCACTAGCATTTGACATAAACCAAAGCAGTAAAATAATAGTAAGCAAATAAATTTTAGAGACCTAGCCGAATCTGTTTTTTTTTTTTTAAAAAAAAAAAAAAATTAAATTTAAATTTAAATTTTAGAAAAGACTTCTTGGGGCCTTAATTTGATCAACTTTATTTATTTATTTTTCATTATTTGCCTTATGCCTGGATAAGTGAGTATGGTCATGGAGTCATGGCCAATAGAAAAGATATTCCAAGAAATCAAAGAAATTGATATGATGTTTTAGTTCCCATCACTTTGGGCAGGGCAAATACATGAAATATATTCCCTATTCCATTCTTCGTGGGTCGCAACCCACTTAAACAAGTTGATAGAATAAAGTGACTTGAAGGTACCCAAAAAGATCCTTTTTTTTTTTTTTTTTCTTCTTCTTCTTTCTTTCTTTTCGAATTTGTCTTTCCTTTTACAATAAGTAAATTTAAAATGCAAGATGGAATTTGGTGAAAACTTTAAATCCTCCTCAGAATGGGGAGCTTGTAATGACCCAGAAAAATGCATTAGTCACATCTACGTTATCACTTTAAAATCTAGTTAAATTGTAATTAGAGTTATTTAAATCGTCTATAAAACTCAATCCCACATACTAAGAAATTAATACGATACTTAATATTTTATAATCTATTTACTTTGAATGAGCTAATTTTATTCCCAATATAGAACTAGAACTAAAATTGCATGGATGGTATAATGGGGCAAAAGTGTTGTGACAAAAGGGGTGCCTCATGCCACTAGCTAGAGAGAATCCTAGATGGAATTCCATCTCACAATAATCTATAATATTATAGCGCCTCCTTCTCCATTATGGGCACAGGATAGATTCCCTAGCACTTATTAGGATTTATTTTATGAAAGATATGCACTTGCAATTTTTGTCTTATGGGTACCTAAAGTAAGTCAAAGTAAACGACATTTTCCAAGAGCATTACTTTATCTTTATCTTTATGTAAATCAGCT
The DNA here is from genome assembly GCA_013348765.1 of Carpinus viminea. Taxonomy (NCBI): domain Eukaryota; kingdom Viridiplantae; phylum Streptophyta; class Magnoliopsida; order Fagales; family Betulaceae; genus Carpinus; species Carpinus viminea. The sequence goes on along the minus strand of CP054674.1, from coordinate 37,667,409 downwards.
AATTAACTTTGTTATCCTACCTTTCAAATGAGCTTCACATTATTTGGGATCACACTCCAATACTTTTTCTTAAAAGATTGTGACCAATTATCTCAAAATGCTTAGAGTATTATTAAGTATAACTTTTGAAACGAATCTAATATAAAATTAATGAGTTAAGATTGAGTAGTCTGACTCATTTAGTTAAATAAATTAGATTAAGGTTGACCTATATAACGTCTTATATCATGTTCTAACATGACCAAAATTCAATACATGACATGTTAGTCCTCAACGTTGGAGGTTTAATTATCAATTATCATGCTTCACACACTTGAAATCATTTATAAAAACAAACATATATATATATATTCTTTGCAAGCAAACAATATTCTTTTTCCACGTGAACTTTTGTTGGCGTATCATCAATTCATTGTCAGAAATTGGTTCCCCGTTATTCCCGTGGCCTTTGACATTATTGGAAACTGGATCATTGACAAAAATTTTGGTCTAAGCCTATGTAGTCCCCATGTGGCCCAAGTTTCTTTTATAAGTTTCGTCCCACCTGTCCCAACTATAAATAATAGTAAACAAAAAAGGAAGCAAGCCCAAATGGGTGGCCTTGGCCTTGGCCTTTTCTTATTCTTCTTCTCCATTTTTTTTTCTTCGAATTGGATGGTTCAGAATCGGAAGGTGAAGATTATAAAACGTATAACAAGTCCACAAGAGAAAAGAAAAGAAAAAAAAAATAAAGATAAAGATTGTTTATTGATTTCAGAAATAAAATATTTTTTTTAAAAAAAGAGTTCCTCAAAAGCCCAAGAGCCGAAGACATTGAGTAAGCTTCCAAATAAACAACGTGTATTAATATTAATATACATGCCATACTATGACCACGAAAAAAGCAAAGAATCATGTAGCACGTATGCCATGGAAATTCCTTCACCAATTCATCGAAAAAAAAAAAACAAAAAACAAAAAAGTGATTTTAGAACTATTTTACAGCTTATTGGCAAGTGTTAACATATTTATGATTAAAAGATATTCATTTTGTCTACAAGATTTTAACACACAAGTTAATTAGACAAAATGAAAAATGTTAGGCATTTAATACATTTCCAATCATTTTAGGTTTTATATACTATTTTCTTTTTCATTGTTTCGAGACTTTTAATTTTAAGGCTATCCACCCTTCTTCTTTTTATTTGTTGTAATATTTAATATATAGGTTAACCATTAGATTTGTAGGTCTATTATTGATTTATGTGGGGTTCACAAATCTAATAATTAATTTGTAAGAAGATATAGAAGAAATTTTGTTAGTCAAATGGATCGGAGATAATTTTTCCATTTTACTTTAGAGGGTATAAGTGTCATTTAGTGATTTAAAGTAAGGCAAAATGGAAAACAAAAATTCTCTCTCTGTTCACTATCCATTTGACTAAAAAATTATAAATAAAATAGTAGTTTGATGAAATTGGTGTCATATAATTGGTAGTTATGGGGAAAAAAAAATGTAGTTAGTAAAAGGTAATTACCCCTAATTTTTATTAAAAAGAGAGAGAGAGGGGCATGCATTGTGTATATAAAAGACCAAAAAACCCAATCCACGAAGAACAATTCAAATTCAAGATGTAAAAGCAAATGTGGTCATCTTCGTTAATGATTTTGAAGGCGTTTTAGGGATATTTATGGGCATCTTTTGGAACCGACAGCGGGATTTTGACAAAGCCCAAATGTTGACAATCTAGACCTCATAATAATCGGGCCAAGCCCATCTGACTTTGTCTTCTAGTATCTAAAGCCAATACTCATTGCCAACCATAGATAAAGTCAACGATTATCATAAAAAAAATAATAATAATAACATGACCCACATACTTGAAAGGAAAATGTCAAGAACACATGTTTGATATTATCGTCCACACACGATTTTGTGTGTAATTATTGACAATTGTTAAAAGCACTTTTTGGATGCTTAGACCGAAGACGAGGTTTTTGTAATATGTTTTGAGAGACTAGAGGGTTTATGATGCTTAAGTTAATATATTATTTTTAAAAAATAATTGAATGAAAAATGTTTAGAGAAAAAAAGCATATCTTAACTTCCTCCTTTATTTTTGAAAGAGTGGCCATTTTAATGTGAGGGGCCGTTGAATATAGCCTCTGAATACTTACTGTGTGAGCGGTTGAACTTGTCTTATCAATAGTACAATTATCTTTCATGTAGTACGTTATTTAAGTGTGATTATGCGATATATTTCTCTAATAGTTGCCTCCTAGTCTCGTGACTGAATAATTTTTTTATTTTGTTTCAATTTAAAATTGAGATTCTTTCGAATTGTAAATGCCGATAATTCTCGTTGCCCTAACAATTAGGTGATAAGGAGGTGTGAGAGGCATTAAAAAATATAAATGTGAACATTTTATAATTAGCCATCATCACTAACTCGGGTTAGTGAAGATGGGTTTATTTCCTTTACTAAATAAACAAGAAAGAATCGGCGCACGTAGTTGGGTAGCCTACCATTGACATTGTAAACCATTAGCCGGATATGGCATACCAAGTCAACAAAGCTTTTAGAATCTTCTATCAACTATGAACCAATAACGCGTTTTCTATATGTATACATAATACCCTTTATCAAGCAAAGGCTTCTCGTTCTTTTCGTTGTATTTGTTTTTGTAAGTAAGAACATTCAACCCCTTCTCTCTCTCTCTCTCCCTGATTGCCGAAAAACCCACGATACGAAGGTTTTCTTCCAGCCTTGTCAAAGAAAATGTGTCCCATGAGGTTCCTCTTGGTGTTTTTCTCGGCCATACTAGCAGGATATTTTGCATGGCAGACGGCTCGTTCTTCGCCTGACACGGACAATATTTTGAAGGACTCAACGATTGAGAAGACAACAATGAAAGATAAACATGAATTCGATGTAAAAAAGGTACGGAGCTCCTGTTTTTATTATTATTATTATTAATTTTTTTTTAACATTCATGATGTTTTTTCTTTCTTGTTCTGTTTTTTATTTCTCTCCTGACTTGGCTGTTCTTCAATTGCAGACGATTCAAGACGGATTCTGGGTATTCGTTGACATGGCCAGCGGGAGGTACTTATGGAGGAATCTGAGGAACAACGAGAAAGTAAAGAGCTGATAGAATATCATCCGGCAAGTAATTATATAAGTTTTCTTCTGTAATCAATCACCACTGTAATAGAGAAATATGTAATTTTCTTTTGTGGAGAAGGAAGCTGCCAGCTGGGTTACAAGTTTAGAACTCATTCATTTATGCAAATACACGAGTGTATATTTTTATTTTCTTTCAAATGCACATCTCTTTTGCTTTTGAGGGTAAAAAGATTGGAAACTATTAATGATTAATACAGTTGGAATAGGAACACATTGTTCCAAAACCAAAAGAGCTGAAGAATCCAAAAACTTGGTCCAAGAAGAATTTCAGTGTCTGATATGCAATTCTGCACTATTTATCAAACCAGTTGATACTGGAGTTTTACATCCCAACAGAAGAGTATATGTATAACAACATCAGCATATGTACAACAACACTATCTAAAGAACGAAAAACAGAAAAGAAGGAAGCTAAAAACAATTACAATAAGCTGAAATAACAGTCGCAGCTTCAGCTTAAATCAACCTGTAGTTTCATAGACATGTAAAGAAGAGTAAGAAGAGCTCCTGTGGGAGTGGTGCATACCTTGCAAGATTGGACCCTACCCACATCGCTACCACCACCAGAGCAACCACACTGCTGCTGGTTTTTCCACAAACCCAACTTGCAAATGAGAGGCACAAAGTCAGCAAAACGCCACCCCTCCCACCCAAAATCCAGGCAATTACATAGCCAATCTTATACCCAACATCCAACTTCCTATCAAACAAGGCCATGATGCTACTAAAGGTGAGAGACAATCTGGATCCAAAAGTCTGCAATAAAAATAAAGATAGAAAGGCAGATCTAAGAACTTCGGTGAAGGGGCCTCTCTCATCTGTATTTCCTTCTTCAACCACCTCTTCTGCTTCATCACTGGAGGAATACTCCTCACTGACGTTATAGCGTTCCCAATATCTCTCATATTGCATTTTCCGCCTCAGTTCAGCCCACCTATAAATCCTTGCCCTGTCTTCATATTCTGGGCTGTGATTCCATTTCCCTCTATATGGCCTGCCAATATCTTCTTGAAATTTGAGTTCTTGGTCATACTGAGTCCTTGTTGCTTCATTAGATAGTACCTTTTAATAGGATAGCGGATGCAGAAATATTGTAATTAGATATTAGAAATATGAGCCATCAACGGAGTTTCAGGAAAAGGGAAACACGCTACCCAACAGTGAAAAGCAATTGGTGAAGAGAGTCCGTCTGCAATTTCACAGCCTAAAACTGGTAATTTAAACAAAATCACGGATTGAGCATTGTCTGCAGGTGCGGTTTAAAAATGTAGAAAAAGCGTTTTCAAATCACAAGTTAGGAAAACGTACAATTTTAAGACTAAACTGCAATTTTAAGACTAAATTATGATTTTATCGAATGATTAATTACATTTTTAAATTCGCATCTTCAAATTGCACATTTTGAAACCTCAAATCCAAATGACCATAAGACAAATTCCATCTCCATAGTCATAAGGAGTCTGTATTCACCAATATTTGAATGTGGAAGCAATTGCAAAGACAAATCCAAAAAAAAAAAAGAATAATCTCAGTCAATGGTTTTTGGTTACTTTCAATATTCAAATTTTTAAAAGTACACCATCTCTTTTCTTCTGGGGATTGTTCACATCCTCCACACTATATTCACAAAGCAACAGTTTTCAGACACCCCATGAATACTTTTCAACTTGGAAACAAGTCGAAAGTTTTCAGACAACCCAGAAGAAGTTTCTCAACTTCGATTCATATATAGAGCACTTATTCTAAATCAAAAAACATAAAGATGGCTATGGATTGCTCACTTCGTATGCACGATGGATGCTCTTGAACACCTCACCAGTTTGCGACTCCTTGCTCACATCAGGATGGTACTGTAATCAAACCATATAAATACAGAAATTAATCCAATTTTTTGTGCCTCTCTAATAGAGAGTTCACAGAAAAGCTCATAAATTTATCTGGGTGAAACTTCCCAACCACAGAAGGATTCAGCAGGATAGAGTATTTCAATTTAAAACTCATGGCTTTCAATCTTGGAATGAAGTTCTAATTACAAATATGACTTCGCCCTTAAACTGTAGTTTGATGATTGTATGATTGAGAGCGAGATAGAGCTTGTACCTTACGGGCGAGAAGGCGATAAGCCCGTTTGACGTGAGCGGAAGTGGCATTCCGTGAGAGCCCCAGAACGGCGTAGTGGTCCTGTGAGCCGTTGATTTCGGACGCCGATGATGAGACTACCGGTGTGCGGCGTCGGGATCGGGGTCGGGTGGTGGGCCATGTAGAGGCGGTGGGATTAGTTGAATCGACGGCGGAGGAGAAGCCGAAGCCATAGCCAAAGCCAAAGCCAGAGCCGGAGCCGGAGCCGGAGGAGCCGTTTATGGGGACGGGTCCCACCAGCAAGAGGTGCGACTGCATTATCTCTCACTCATTTGCTTTTCCTCACTCCCCAGTCCCCACCTCCGTTCTGAGGTTGGTTTTTTTTGGGGTGAGAGAGGAGGGACTGCTGGTGTCACTGGCGGTGTCCTAGGAATAAAAGAAGCTGCTTTCCGTTGGGCTGATTGGGCTTGGGGTGGAAAGTTGGACCTTTCTTTTTTCTAGTTTGATGCACTGGGCCGGCACCAACTTTTCTTTAGCAGCCAGAAAATTTTCTGAATACGGCCTATAGTGCCACATGGACCATGGTGGACGCAGAAATTTGTATATAACAAAGATCTTAGAGGTGATGGATGTCGTCTTCCGATCCTGAATAATGGCGGAATGTAGAAGGGCTAGAGCCACAATCAGGATTCAGGAGTGACATGGGTGAAACCAAGAAATCCTCCAGGCAGATTGATGCCCATACATACTTTCTTGATATTTTTGGACCTTCGTGCTGGGCTTTATTCTTGTTGAACCAAAGAAGGGCACAGGCATGTGCAAAATTTTTAGTTCTATATAAAATAACATTCCATTACCCTGCCATTTTTGTTTTTAAATTTTTTAATAAAAAGATTGGGTTAAGTATAATTTCATATCTGCTTGATCAAATGGTTTTTAAAAGTGTTATTTTATTAGTTCCGAATTTTTACATATTATCTCTATTTACTACAGTGTAGCCAAACTATGCTCTCTCTCTCTCCTCTCTCTCTCGGTCTCTCTCTTGCAGTCCAAGATTAATTGTCGTGCCATCAGGCATGCATGTGATGGAATTTCACGCTTCCAATTTGTTGGGTCATGGATCAACCTCTTAAAAAAAGCCCAATAACTTACTGGGCCAAGTCAAAGTCCACCCATGTCATAACTCGAGAACATCTCAGGCCTCGAGCCTCCGAGACTCGTCTCTAGCCTCAAGGCCCCGAGACCAAGGACTCGGATTCGGGACGTTCGAGACCTACGTCCGAGGCCTCCGAGACCTTTCGTGTTCGAGATCTCCGAAACCACAAGTTTGAGACTTCCTTGAATCCGAGGCCCTTGTATCCAAAGCCTTGGAATTTAATGATCATGATTTGAATCCATTTGAATAACATGCGATGTGATCTTATCCATCATTCAAATGTCGAACACCTAAGACCACGGAATCAGATACATTATTCACCAGAATTTGAAATTCAAATGTCAACAATCAAATCCTATCTTGATCTCCGAAGATCAAGGGACGGATAACTATTCAAATCCTTTGATAATAGACTGCATCGCAGCAAATCAGGGAAGAGACAGTTATCGGTTAGGGAACTACCACTCTATGCTTATATAATATAAGTCTCTACCATATGTTCTAGTAACGCAATTCTTGCACTACACATATTGCTTTCTCATTCTCTCTATACACAAACACTGATTTAGGCATTGGAGTGGCCCCGCCAACTCACCCCCGATCTCTATTCAATCCCATTATTTTTTTATTTTGTAGGTATTCACACTCAGAGCATTCTAATAAGGAATCTAACAAGTGTGCCACGTCACCTACTAAAAACTGTGTATCAACACAATTTATAATAAAACCAACCAATCAGGCATACATGATTAGGATTAGAGTGAAAATCTAAAATATAATGATAGGATTGATTAAATAATTTGTTGTCAAAAGAAAGTCAACAAGGACTAGGAGTTGAATAATCCAAGGTAGAAAATAGTTAATTAAAATGAATTTGCACGTGTATTAGTCTACAATCTATTAGTGTATATGTATTAGTGTTTTAGTGTATTAGAGCGCGTGAACGGGCAGGGCAGTAACCAAAAAAGCAGACTTGAATGGGGTATGACGTGAATGCTATAAATATCTATAATGTTTGACATTTATTGGTGGAAGAGTTAATGCGGGATCGCGACGTCCAATATTCCAATTAACAATTAAATCCAACGTTGTTGGTAGATTCCACGTCATCCGACGTCGTTCATAACACGAGGATTCCACGCAAAAGGCGCGTCACAGTGGCGGAAGTATTAACAAACAAAACCAAAAGTTAAACACAGCACAGGAGGCCCAGGGCCAGGGGGATGTCTAGATTCATTCCTTCATTTCAAACACCCCCAAAAATATATATGCACCCCCAACAAACAGAAGCCCCGAGAACAGGGCGGACCTCAACTAACGCTAATGCATTGCTCCCCATTCCTTCTTCAATTCCCTTGTTTTCGTTTCAGCTCACATAAACCCCATTCCTTTCTCTGTCCTTTTTTTCTCTCTCTCTCTCGGACAAAGAAGCAAACACCTTTTAGGTATTGAATCTCTCTCTCTGATTTATGGTTGGTTTTTTTTACGCTTTGTGGTATTTTTCAGTTTCTTATTGTGGAAATGCATCCTTTGTGTTCATCAATTACAATGGTTCTTTATGAATAACATTATGATTGTGATAAACTGTTCTGGAATTTTAAGAGGCTAGGATCATTTCTGACATAATCTTTTCATTCTAATATAAAAAGGATGGATTTGCATTCCTGTGGTTCCTCACTTCTGTTGAATTTCCTTAAATTAAGAAGAGTATCACTTGGTTGATCAATGTGGAAGAAGGAACATTACGCTCTATCAGTATTTGTTTCTTGTACTGTTGGTTGGGAAGTGGGGAAAGAAGAGGACAAAAATCATTAACCTACTAATTAGGAAAAGAGAGGAGCATAATTGGTTTTATCTCAAGCCAATCCTGAAACACAGAATGTTACAATGAAGTGTTTTTTTTTTTGGGCCTATATCACAGCTATAATCAAATATCTCTGTTTTTGCTAAATAAAAATTGTTCTACTAGACTCTGTATTAGGAATTGTTAATGATTTAACTTTTATTTGTGGGAAGGAACAGAAGAAACGTTTCTGATGTCTACTCTAAGCAATTCAACAAATATATTTTGGCAAGAATGTCCAGTTGGGAAGGTTGAAAGGCAAAAGCTGCTTAATCAAAGGGGGTGTGTAGTATGGATTACTGGTCTCAGCGGATCAGGTATAGTTTTTAAACTGACTTGCATATTACTCTCTGTTATTCGGAGCTCTAGATATGTACTGCGTCCATGAGAGACTGAACTTATTATGTCTATAATTTATGTTCATAAGAAATTTGTAGTATTTTGTGGAATTGATGTCTATGTTATTTTTGCTAGTTAGTTGGACTCAAGTTTGAGACTATAGTTAGTTGTTGGTTGTGTATAAATTAATTTTCCAATTTGATGTTAGGCTTACATCTATTGTTGTCATTGAACCTGTATCATTTTGCATTGGTTTTGGATGCAGTGAGCTAGTTCTGATTTGGGTGATCTATGGACAAAAAGATGCCCTGGCCTTTTTCTTTCTTACCTTTTTGTGTGTGGGTGGTTCTCATTGGAAAGTAGATGAGGTTGAGTCACTCAAGATGATTTGACCTTGTGTAATGGAGACCCAATAAAACACCAGTGAGAGAGTGATATAATTCAAGTTAACATACTGAAAAGAGGTAAAAGGAGGTCTAATATAACATGGAAGAAGTCGTGAAGAAGGATATGTTAAGTAGAGAAGCGATAAAAAGTTTAAATTTAGATATAATGGAATGATAAAAATGAATACATATGGTACATCTCGATTAGTTGATAATGATTCATAGCGGGCCTCAATTTTTTGTTTAGTTGAATTGAGTCATTCCATTCTAGAATCAATGTTTTAGTTTTGTAATCATCAGTCATTCAATCTGATGAAGTTGGAATGTGCAATACAGGACTTGGTTCTGCTAAAAACCTGTAGTTTGGTTAGGTTTTAACTGCTTCTATTGTTATTTCAGTCCACAACGTGAATAGACTGGCTTATAAACTGGCTTACGAATTAGCCAATACTTGATTTCTTGCCCAGTTGGTTCACAGATGATAACTATTGCTTTTAGACCCTAAACCTATGAACAGAGACTATATGAGGGCTTGGAATCCCTTGTTTACATATACAGTTTAGTTCGGGTACCATGTATAGTTTTGTGGCTTTTTTAGATGATGGATAACGTGAATGTATCTGTAGTTGCATTGTTTCATTTTCAGCTAGTTGTAGAATAAACAAAATTTGCATCTTTGACTTTGAGTACCTAAAAAAAAAATAGTAAAAATTTACACCAGGAAGCTAGTGTATTTTGGTTGAATCTAATTATTGCAACCCATCCTGTCCTCTTCTCGTGTAGAGGTTTAATGAAGCAGTTCAATAATGAGAACCGAATGCCAACATTTTTACCAATGACTCCTTCCTGTCTTTCTGAAGATAATTTTTTGGTGAACTAATCACCAGCAGTAGAATCCATAAAACCATCAGAAATGTCGTCTTCTTACAAGCCTTATTTGTAGCATTACATATGTTGGGAAGTGAACAAGGTTTCTTATGATGTATCCTTGATGAATTTCCTAGTTAATTAAAGAGTTGAGGTGTATTCTACTATGCTATGCTGGATGTAGTTGCTATGTCTTGCTGAAGCTTTTTGTACAAACTGTTCAGGGAAAAGCACACTGGCATGCTCATTAAGTAGAGAACTGCACTCTAGGGGAAAGCTGTCCTATGTCCTTGATGGTGATAACCTTCGGCATGGACTAAATAAGGACCTTAGTTTTAAACCAGAAGATCGAACTGAAAATATACGCAGAGTTGGTAAGTATTTCTGTAAACAACAAACTTTTTCTCCATGGAGGTGGCTAAGTCTTGAAAGTTAAATTTTTGTAAACAGATTATTTACTTTTTAAGGCATGAAATGGACATGTGAACTGACATTCAATATAGTATGCACTGGTATTTGCTTAATTTCATTTCATTAGTTTGTTTATCTATATTGTTGAAGGCTTGTATGACCGACTCAAAAAAGATGGAAATTGGATTTGGATTTTAATGGCTATCACATCACGCATTGCTCTAGAGTTTTTGGTTTTTTCATGTTCCTGGTGGTTCTGTCATTTATAATGAGTATTGGATCATTTGAAAGAGTTTCTTGATAGAGCCAGCTAAATTTGATTACCATTACTTGCAGCATAGGTTTTGTTTCTGGCCTGACTTTGACCTTATTCCCCTCCTTCCAAGAATCTACAATATGTAACAGCATTTGTTGCTACGTGCTGTTTGGCTTGGAAAAGCTGGGAATAAATTTTTTTCCAGGCCCAATCTGGTGCAGCACCCTCATGGCTAGAATATAGTTGTATATTTGAGTTGATATCAACATACGTGAATTTGTAACTGTTATGGTAGTTTCAGTAGATGATAAGGACATAACAATTTTTGCTCCAGTGTTGATGCAATTACAAATTATTAAAAAGTACTTATATCTCCCCCTTCCCCCTGTCCCAAGTTGTTTCCAGAAAAAAAAAGTACTTATATCTACTAAACATTATATCATAAAAGGAAAAAAAAAAAGAAGTGTGTTAAGGGTTATTACAATTAGAAGGCCAGCATTTGCTCAACTACAATAGAGAATAAGGAGTGCTTATTACACTGTAATCTTTATTATTTATCTAATCTAGGGGAAGTCGCAAAACTCTTTGCGGATGCTGGTTTGATCTGTATTGCCAGTCTGATATCTCCGTATAGAAAAGATCGGGATGCTTGCCGTGCGATGTTGCCAGATGCGAATTTTATTGAGGCAAGGCTCCTTGGTACAGTTATTATTATTCTCACTTGGTTTCTTTATTTGCTAGATGATCAATTTTACCCGTATGTATACAGGTTTACATGAACGTGCCTCTAGCATTGTGTGAAGCAAGAGATACAAAAGGCCTTTACAAGCTTGCACGGGCTGGAAAGATCAAAGGTGTGCTTCCTCCCCCCCCTTTCAACAAAAAAAAATGGGTTCTGTAATGTGACTACTGCTACAAGTTATGACATGCAAATTCATCCCAATAATAAAAGGGTAGAGAAATCAAAATGCAAGGATTATTAATGTATATTAAGAGTAAGTTATTTTGAAAGGCAGTAGTATTTGCCTTCCCTTCCATTATAAGCTTCTTGTTCTCTGCATTATGAGCTTGAATGGAACTCAAGAATACATGGGGTTGAAGCTTAGAGTTTGGATACTGCTCCAATATTGCGGTCCCCTGATCTTTTTATTTTTTAATAGTTATTTTCAACATTCAGGCATTATGTGGTATGGCTTGTTAGCACATTATTTTGGTACCATAGTACATGAATTACTTCTTTTCTTATTCCATGTTCAATTGATTCTGCTCTGCACATAAAAACCAGCTTTACTAAACCATCCGCAGATAATTAGGTTCTCCTAAATCACCATCCTGGGGCTATTTAAATCTTAGAATTTTTCAGAAGTTTACATTATTGTGCTTCTTTAGTGAGAGGGTGGTGCTGCAGCAGCACCTAAACCTTTCTTATTAACACCTTCTTTTAGTATAGTGGTCCTATGATCATATGGTAGCTTACCTTCTTGTTTTGTTTCATGAAATGGCTTTTTTTTTTTTGTCATCATGATTTCTCACTCTACTTTCTTTGCAAAAAAAGTAATCCCAAATCATTGAACTGTGATGATAATCTAGACCTTATCACCTTTTGGTCCTTTTGCAAATAACCATCTATGTTGCAGGTTTTACTGGGATAGATGATCCTTATGAACCACCATTGAACTGTGAGGTATGTCTTTATTGAAGAATGAAAACTTATTTTAGTCATGTCCACACGGATCGATTAGGAAACATCATTAAATGACGGGTGATCTCCTATAGTAATGTGCCTTTTGTCTATCTTGTGCATCAAACAGAATAATTTTTCCCCCTTTGTACAGATTGAAATACAACCGAAAGATGGGTTTTGCGCAACCCCAGGTGCCATGGCAGGGCAAGTAGTGTCTTACTTGGAGGACAAAGGATTTCTTAAAGATCAGTGATAGAACCTCCTACAGCTTATGCTCTCATTCACCAGCGGAACATTGATCCCCGCGTAATCATTCTACTATCACAGTAGTGGATGTCATTTCAAACACAAGTGGTGTGGTGGCATCCACATTGCTTTTAACACCTTCAGGCTCTTGGTAGAAAAATAGTAGGCTTGAAGTACTTATCTAAATGTTTGAACCGACGTAAATATGTTATGTTTTTTTATAGATCGGTAGGGTTTGAAAAATATGGGATTGGTGCTGTCAACTCAGTAACATCTCTCTTAGCTCATTACCAACCATTATTTTTTTTTTTTTTGGGAAATAATGGGAATCTTCGTCTCAGGTCATCCAAAAAGGTATCAGTTGTAAAAATAAATGCATCTTTTTTACTCCAATTTAAAGTCCACAAGTTTCCTTGTAGCTTTCTTATATCATAAGTGAGTTTCTTTGTTGTGTTTGCATTTTGCAATAAAAAGTGTGGGTATAATATTATATGTTAGCACTGGATTCCTTTGTTACATGGAAAAGAGAGTGAAATTATTGGCATAAGGACGAATCTAGGAAGTATTAAGAGTTACCTAATTAATCATACACTATAAGAAAAAGCTTGTTTAGATCGTCCTCAGACAAAACTCAAATCCGTAAAGCTTCTAATGTTGCACTGGTCCTAAAAATGCATATTCTCATTCCTCAGCTGTGGTAGATTTTGAAGTCTCTAACAGTAACTCCTTCACTTGTTCCAAATCTCATTTAATGCCTTGTGGTGGGTGAGGGATTTTACTAATTGATTCAGTGAAATGTCTGTAACTATGATTAAACAAAAAGATGAGAGAGATGAAGGGATTTGGATCTCTTACAATCCTACGCACAAAATGGTCTTCTGTTTGAACAAGAACAAGGGCTCGATCTCTTGTGTGAACGATTTTTTAGGGTGGGTAGGCCTTTGCTCAGGCAGCAAGCCCATGCTTGGCAGAGACAATTAAAGCCATATATTACAATAACAGCCATCCAATATGGGGAAGGAAACTATTTTAGAGTGAGTGAAAATCTAATGTTATTGCATTTAATTTAACATCATTTAATTTTATTTTGAATGATATGCCGATAAAGCTTGGGAATAACACAACCCAAAACAACGTAAAGTGAGTAAAATTAAATTGTAGTAGGTAGTAAACTTACTAAAAAAAAAAAAAAGAAAAAAAAAAAGAGAAGAAGCAAAGAATATTAAATGCAGACGAATAGAATAGAAGTAGCATGAGCGAGACAGCCGCGGCCCGCGGGTGAGGCGTTGTTGACTCAAAACACAAACACGCTGTCCCTTTTGCTAGCAAAACACCAAAGGCAGGAGGCGTAGCCGCCGCCGGCGGGAGACAAAGTGATCGAGACATGGTGATGAACAGCCCTGTGGTGGCGTGGGTGGCCAACATGTCTGCGGATTTGTGCCAATACATTGCGTGCAACCCAGAGAGATTGAGCAGCGACCACGTCCTCCACCTTCTCTTTTGCCTCCCTTTCCAACACTTGCACCGCCTCGCCCTCTCTTTCTGCTCTCCCTCTACTTCCTCTGACCACGACGACGACCGCGACACTCTTCACTCCGATTGAGTGATTTCTTGTAAAAGTTTCAGGATTCATATCTGGATAAAAATAAAAAGAGATTCATACAAATGTTTTGTTGTTGATTGATTTCAGTGCTTTTATTTGATTTCATTTGACGAATTGTGTTTTGACTTGTGCAAATGCCAAATGGGTGAGGTTGTTGTCTTTCTTCCAGATCTGCTCCTGAATTGAATCAAGCTGTTAAGCCTTGATTTTACAGTAGATAAAAGATAGCATATAGACAAAAAAAAAAAAGATTGTTTAAGGAAAACCACAATTTCTCGTCAAAATTCATATTTAAATATTATTAACTTGTCTTCACAAGAAAAAAGAAGGGGTAGTAGGTGTGGGCGCGTTGGGGAAGAGATGACGACTGTGTCATCGCCATGGACGAAGACATCCTTCCTATTTTCTCGCATAAATGGCAGTATAAAAACCCCTCACTCTCCTCTCAATTTACAGTTTCGCCACTCCCTTCCCAACTCGTTCACGCTCTTCTCTCCTCCGACTCGGCCTCTCTCCATGGCTGCTTCATCCTCTGCTCAACCAACCACAAACCCTCAGGTGCTTTGTGATTGATGGATTACTTTAGAAAAAAAAAAGAAAAAGAAAAAAAAAGTTTTAATAATTACAAAAAAAAAAAAAGAAAAGATTTTTATGTTTGTTCTGAATCAGGGTGTGTCCCCTGGAGATGGCAGCAAAGACGCTCCCGATGTATTTCATCTGATTCAAGCACATCAGGTATTCTTTTCAACTTGATATCACTGCAGGCGGTGAAAAGATCGTGTATGGACGAATGCATCGGGATTCTATTGAGTTTCGGTGGTTGTTGTTGCAGGAAAAGGCAGCTCGGCTTGCTCCGATTGAGGAGATTCGAACTGTGCTTGATCATAGTGTGCGCGGGATGCTCTCTACCTTTTCTCAGGTTTTCGAAACGCCCTTTTAGATATCCATAAGTTCAGGTGTTGTAGGCTTCTTGTTAATCTTGATTCTGACTTCTGAATTGGCAGTTGATGTACTTTTAGTATAGTTATTGATTGAATCTTGAATAATTTCTCTGCTTCTACCTGAAAATCTTGAATATGGCTTCTTCTTCTGTAATTTTTTAGGATAATTAAGTCTGATATTTGATTTTGCTTCTCATTGTTCAGTCATCTTTGCTGTCCTTGCCTAATCTTATTCTGAAATCCCTTTCATGTGCAGAAGCATGAGGGCTACCCATCAGGATCGATGGTTGATTTTGCCTGTGACGCAGATGGATCTCCAATATTAGCTATCAGCAGCCTCGCAGTTCATATGAAGGTGTCCAGTTCTAATACATAACCTTTAGATTGGATAATTATGTAGTCGATAAGGTTCTTGGTTCTTCCTTCATGTTTGATCTCCAAGTGTCTTTCTCTTGGGATACATGATACATTACATATAGGGTTAAAGATTGAAACTCTTTGTTTCCATCCCCAGCCAGTCCTTCAAGTAAATTGCTTTGAATGGGTAAATCAATAATTTTCCTTGTGGATCTGACATTAATCCTAATTGATGTACTTGAGATGCATTTCCTCTAGCTCCCGAAAAAAGACATTATATATATATATATATATATATACTAGATTAAAAGGGTCAGTCATCCTAAAAATTAGGATTTATTTCTTGTTGCAAATATTCACTTGTAGCATACCATATCTCAATGGATTACTGTAATTTTTCTACTTTATGTACATTTCCATTATAGACATCTACAGGAATTAGCTTATCGACTCCTCAAACAATACTACAAAAATCGGTATTAACATCCCCCCTTATTTGTACATGCTCCCATACCAATAACATATTTTGGTTCAGACATTTGTTCATATAATCTCACTAAAGAAGGAGCCATTTTCATTTCAACTTAGTTGATTCATAATACACAGTGAAGACTAAATGCACTGAATGCCTCCCCAATATCGAAGATAAATCGTTGTTCATTAGAATTAACTTATGTGCTAATGTTTGGTTGTATTAGTATCTTTTAATTTAGAAGTTATAGTCTTCTTAAGGTCCCATGTTGCTGTTTTGTACAGGACTTGACAGCTAATCCCAAATGCGCATTGCTTTTGGCTAAAGATCCTGAGGACAGGAATGATTTAGTAATCACTATGCACGGTGATGCTATTTCTGTACGTTATATAACTTTTCTCAAGTGTTGCATAGTGTCTTGATTGATTTTGCTCCGCTGTTTTGGGCCTTACGTTTTTCTCTTTGGGATTTTTAATTGTGTGGACTTCATATTATTGTTTTTACTGATGGTATAGGTTTCTGAAAATGATAGACCTGCCATTCGTGCTGCATACTTGGCGAGGCATCCAAATGCATTTTGGGTAACTTATGCACTATTCTTTATCATGCTTTTTCTTCACCCCCTGTCTAATGGAAGTGGAGAGTATCCTAATTCCTGTCTAACAGTATGTTATATATTTTGTATAAGTGGACTACTAAATCGAAGCTTGTAATATGAAGGTTGACTTTGGTGACTTCCAATTTATGCGCATCGTACCGAAAGTTGTACGGTATGTCTCAGGGGTTGCCACAGCTTTATTAGGATCAGGAGGTGTGTTTACCATTGCTGTCTTTTATTTTTCTGCTTTTAATCATAGTCTATCCTTTAGAGGAGATAGGTGTTTTGATACTCCGCAGGTCACTTGAGATAGGTCACCTATGCCTTTGTTGCTAACTTGTTGCATGTTCTACTATGTTTTCTGCACCTCCCATAAATTTTATATTTTGTGCTATTTTACTCTTTCTATCACTTTTGCCCATTGTCATTTTATGCATCTCTCTTATATATATTTCCAGAGTTCAGTGGAGAAGAGTTCAAATCCACCCATGTTGATCCGATAGCTCAGTTTTCTAAGCCTGTTGCGGTATTGACTTCTTATTTAGTATTTTGTGGTACATGGTTCTTTTTCTTATCAAAACTTCAGCCTGATTGAAATTCTATTCTCAGTCTCACATGAATAGAGATCATTCTGAAGATACAAAACTCATTGTGCAACACTGGACGTCAATTCCGGTAATTTGAAATATTACTCAAACATCTTATTACCATTTGACGGGGAAGCAAGGAAGTCTCCTTTCGTTTTGTTTTTATCCCAGTGTGGGATGTCTTATCACCATTATTATACTCAGACTGTCCTTGGTTTCTGTTAAAAATGTCTAGATCCAATGAATTGAGTTCCATATGATTGGGCCACAACTGGTTGAATCTTCCGATTGTGACTTGAAACATGTGATGTGCATGTTTCAATTGCCTGGATGTGCTGATAATGCCATCATAAAAAAACTGAAACATACATACACGTCCCCACACCCATATGGGGGAGAGAGTTTTGATTAGTTTTGTAAAAGCTGGAATTTTATCTTTCTGCAGGTGGACTTTGCTTACATGCTGGATTTAGATAGCCTTGGTTTCAATGTTAAGGTATCACTAATGGTTAACCTTTTGTTTGGTACATATTCTTTATACTTTTTGAAAACCCATTTGTCTTCTCTTGAGATAAACGGGGCTTTGCTTAAGTATTTGATCTTTTTTTTTTTTGGTGTGGCTTGAAATACAAATTGATGTTTGCATTATGAAAGAGTCAACACATTTTTTCGAAGGGTTTTCTATACACTTCTGTATTTAGTTGAATTATTTTTTATTTTAACTCTTCCTCTGATGAATCTGTAAAAACTTTTTCATATTTTTCTTTTAGGCTGGTTATGAAGGGAACACTTTCAAGCTTCGAATACCTTTCCCTAGACGTGCAGAAGATAGAAAGTGAGACATTTTATTTGAAAGAACTCTTCATATCTGCTGTTCTGCTTTTGTTTCACTCTAATTATGGGAATTGGCTGGAAGGGTCTTACTTAATTTGATACAAACCAGTTGTCAGGATACACATTGTTACCAATTAATGGAATACATATTATAGTTTTTTTTTTTAATAATTTCATATAAACTCAAATAGAGGTAAATTTATTGAGCAAATAGAACTTCTTCAATGAATTTCTAAAAAAAAAAGTAATTATCTTGAATATATTAACTATTTATTTATTTTCTGATATCCTGGAAGGAACAAAAGAAACATCTTGTTCTTTCTTCAACAATTTCTGATCTCTAGGTAGGGAAAACTCTTATTTTTGCATTCTGGTTCCTAACTGTTGTCCTCCATTCATTTGGAAACATGCATAGGAGTGTGGAAGGAGGAGGTACATCATCCCATGCAATGGACCCATTATATTTGACTGCATTGTTTGAGTTTAATACTTTTCTTTCTGCAAAATAATTTATTCTTGTATCGTTTTAGGGATGTGAAGACTCTTGTGGTGGAAATGCTTCAAGCTGCTAAGCCTCAAACTGATTGATAAATAATAGAGACGTGCTCTGGTTATGTTGGATAGTGCAGCAAATCAGAGTTGGCTTCGCTGGACATGGAGAAATTCGAACTCATGGAAAACATTGTGAACAAAGATAACTCTGTTGGAAAAGGGACAATGAACTGGGTATACTTTTGCCTTTCTCTCACATATATGTAACCATTAGAATCATAACTGGTTGATGTATAAGTGGTATGAGACATTCTAAGAAAATGCCATTATTCTGAATGAGATTGTATAAAGAATTATCTGTCAAGAAACCCAATCACATTTGAAATATATATGCATACACCATGGAGGAGGTGGAACTTTATTAGAGTTGACTACATCCAACAGTATCCACCTGATACCATGGAGGGGGGTGGAAGCGCAATATAAATTATGGCATAAATTAAAGATTAATCACAATAAGTAGAAATTAAAAGTTAATAACAATAAACGAAAATATGCAATATTAGAATGAAAGAGGTAGGGTAATCAAGCGGTAATCCACCTTGCAGGAATGTAGTGCAAAAAGTTTTAAGAGTAAGCACAAAAATGGAGCGAATAAAGGAGTAATAAATAAAAATTTAATAATTGCAGATTTATTAATATATTAGCAAAGAATACTTACGGAAGAAGGATCAGGACAAAATACAATGAAAGATCAAAAGAAAAGGCAAGTGGAGAATGAGGTGATCTTTTGGGTAGTATGAGAACTCTCTAAAGCTTCTGCCTCCTAACAAGGGATTTGGTCCTTTTTATAGGCTGAAATCCCGTGGGAAACAATATAAGGGGAATAAAGTACATCAGAAAATTAAATGGTAGAGCAGCAAGTTCTTCGTAGGGTAAAATAGTATGCATGTGATGCAGCAGGAGCAATAGCAAATAGCATCCATGTGACGAAGCAGGAGCAATAATATCGCAGCAACTACCATATATAACTATATGAGCAAATATGGTAGTGTTCATGTATATCCCTAGCCCGATTGTTTTCATAAGCACGCATTTGATGGCCATGAGTCAAATATATAGGTGGAGAGAGAATATAAGTTGGCCAACCCATCACCATAGAAAGTAGATGGGATTAGGGGTGGCCTGGGATATGCAAGTAGCCGGTTCGGTTGGATTTCATCATTGTTGTATGAATAGCTCCATCTCATTTTCAATACTTTCCGAAGACTCATTTTTCATCACTCATCAGCCGAAGGAATGGGTTTTTTTTTTTTTTTTTTTAAACAAATTTAATGATATATATATTTTGCTTCGGCATTTAAGATAGATGTGAAAACAAAATTCTAAGTCATCTTCATTTCAAATACATATTTTTCCTTATATGCATTATTACCTTTCTCTTGCTATCACTTATGCCTAAGTTATGGCAAACTGGATGCGGTCAAAGAGTTGATGAATATTACTATTTTTGGGGCTAAAAAACTGTTTTATGTAAAAATAGTATGGCGGTTTGATGTAAAATATATCCAAATAATAATAAATAGAATCACATTGCTTGATTTTTTCTTTATTTTTTTCAATTTTACTCAATTAGCTTGACCAACAAAAAGTGAGATCAGAGTCGTACCCGTATATGCTGCTAATGAGTTCGTCAAAATCATAACTATTATTATTATTGTTTATTACTATCCAACACAGAATTAAGCTCCTGGTTTCCCAACTATTATTGAGATCCCATCACAAACAGTAATAAAGGGGGGAGATCTGATCAAAAGTAGATGTGAAACAAAGACTAAAGAAGAAGAAGAAGAAGGTGAATAATAAATAAATAGCAAAGTGACGTTCTAATTATAGATCGGAATTAACTTGTGTATACAAAAAACATGACATGCTGACTATTTCTACCCCTTCAACTCCAGGCTCCAGGCTCAGGCTCAGGCTCAGGCTCTAAAAGAAAGCCACAACCATTCACCTCCAAAAGAATTCCCAAAAAAATTCAAAGCAAAGGGCCTCCTCCCTCTTCTATAGCATGCCCGTCATTCTGAATCGCTTTCCATACTCCCCATGGCCTTCAATCCTCTTGGTCTCTGCATCAAATTCCCCCAAAAAAGAAAACCCATTAATCATATTCCCAACAACCAGCTTTCATGTCAAAAGCCGAAAATGAAAAATGAGAGAGAGAGAAGGGGGATTAGAAATTACAGATCAAAGTCTCAAACGTGGACCAATCAAGTACCTTCTTATTAGAACTCTTCTTCTCTCTAACCTCATATCTCTCTTGGCACATATCAGTTAGCCATGCCCCAGGACTCACCGACTGGCACCCAATCAAACAAATCAAAAATTTACAAAAACCATAACAAAATCTAAACTAGAAAAACCCAAATCAGTGAATCACAAAGAAGAAGAAGAAGAAGAAGAAGAAGAAGAATCATCATTTTCTCTTTCCAATTACTATATGATTATGGGCACAACCAAAAGACTTACAAGCAAGCTTCTTTGGATGAGCTTGGCCCTCTTCTTTGGCCTCTGGGGAGGCTTACAGCCCTTCATAGCCATGAAGTCCTCCTCTTTCTCTTTGCTTGACAAAGTGATATACAGCTTTGGCCAAGCCAACCCTCTCTCTTCCCCAATCCCATTATTACTCACATCCACCGATACCTTCCCATTCTCTTCCATAACCATCGACCCTCTCGTGCTATAATACCTTTCCTCCTTCTCCGGCGACGCCGATTTCCGCAGTGTAGCCAACTCCGAACTCCTGTAACCAAACATTCCCACAAAACTCCATTTTGTCAACCCCTCATTTTTCCCGGAATATAATTCTTTATCCGCTGTTTAGTTGCTGAGAAAAAAAAAAAGGACCTTGGTTTTCTTTTCCTTTGTTCTCTCAGCATCCAAACAACACAAATTTACTCACCTGGGGAGGCTACTGGATGGATGATGAGAGCTCTCTTTCTCAGAAGCAAACCTATACGTGAATTTCCTTCGGATTCCAACATTGAATCTGGCCGAGATTTCAGGATCTTTGACTCTCACACATCTGACTCGCTTTCTATTTCCCCACTGTAAGAAAAGCTCAGGCTCTGAGGGTTTACACACACTCTGATTCCTCTCCTCCGTTTCCATATCTACCATGAAAAACAATAGAAAATGAATTTTCCTTATCAACTCAGAAATCCCAGAAACAAAGAAACACAGAAAAAGGAAGAATTTCGGAGACACCCACTTGGGTTTTCCCAGAAACCAAAAGCAAAGATCAACCAAATAAGTTAAAATTTAATAAATCAAGTAACAAGGAAAATGAAAGGATTAGAGAGAGCCTTCAGAAAACCCAATTTGGCTTACTCGTATGTTCAAAAAAGATAAAGATACAGTTTTAAGGTGGAAGGAGACGGTCTCTAACCTCAAGATCTACGACTCCAACAAAGAAACCAAGCAAAAATCGTTCTCAAATCAATCTGCAATTCAAAGGATTATCTGCTTAAATAACTATCCCATAAACAAAGAGAATTTTACAAAGAAGCGGCGAATAAATAAGGGGTAGGAGTCTTACAGTCAGATAAATTCATGCCAGAGAGTCAAATATACCACAAAGCATGAGATTTTCCCCGGAGAGACAAGAAAATTTCTCCAAACAAAAGAATCTGAGATCGTTTTCTCTCTCTCTCTCAATTCTCTCCCTCTGTATGTAAAATTACTCTGTGCGCTCAGAGAAGCTGTTGCTGATGATATGGGTTTTGCGTGTAGGACCTTTCTTTCTCTGTCTGCTCCGCTCAACCTGTGTGGATGCTCTCTCTCTCTCTCTCTCTCTCTCTCTGCATTTCTTGTTTATTTATCCTCCCTATGGCGCTATTGAAGGATTACCAAAACCACTAGATTGGATATCAACGGTGTGATGCGCTTTGGTTTTTTACTTGTTCAAGACCTCGACGACAACACACCCTCTTCCTTTTCACACTCAAGAATCTGAACAATTATTGGGCGGCCAGTGATAGGCCCGACTCTCTGCCTCTGATTTGCAAGCCCATCTAACGCTTGGGGGTCTAAAGCCCACTTTAGAATTTAGGATTCCTCTTGGTGGCCCATTGGAAACCAATAGAAGGGGAGATGTCAAGAGTAATGCTATCTAACATCTATTACGTCCCTCTGATCAGATCGTTAGAAAATTTTGTTAAATTTTGTCAAAAATTTAAAATATTTATAATTTAAAAAAATTGGAAAGATTGTATTTTTTGTAAATTCAGTTAAATCTTGACAAATGTCTCAATCTTTGCAATTTTTTATAATAAAAAAATAATGGTATTTTGAAAATTTTGACAAGATTTAATAGAAAATTGTAATGGAGGGGACATTGCAAAAAATTGAAAGTTCGATACTTTAAATTGAGAGAACATTGAAAAAATAATGTCAAAACATGTGAAAGTTTAAAAGAGTTTTATAAAGGATTTGGAGTCTTTTGATGTGAGTTAATGAGGATTTGCTAAGGTTTACGTCTCACAATATTTTTGTTTATGGAGTAGTGGACATGTTCATATTCTAGATTTACTTTAAGGTTAGGCACGGAGGAGGAAGACTGGAAGAGCAAGGTAACTTATATTTACTCCATGACAAAATATAAACTATAAATTAGAGGAAATGAGAGCTAACTTCAGTGGAAGTGAGTCGACTCCTCTTTTCTTTTTCATAGGCTCATTGAGGAATAATTAAAAGAGAAATGCTACACTTAAAAAAAAATTGCTCTCTAAATTAATGATGTGTTATAATTCTATATAATTTATTATTTTAGAAAATGTGTCATCATTTAATGGGATTGTGACACATCATTTGAAGAGCAAATATTGAATTAATTTTTTAGGAAGAGTAGCATTCCTCATAATAAAAAGGAATATGTAAATTAATATATAAATTTTAAAATCATTGGCACGAGCGACTTTAATAAATTGAAATTACATAATAACTTATTTATAGTGACATTGTTTTCAACATTACTTTATTAATAAGAATAAAATGCGTAGACATACAATACAATATATGTACAAAAAAATAAATTAAAAAAAAAAGTAAAAAAAAAAAAAAAAAAAAAGAGAGTTAAACTATAAATAAGCTGGGAACGGCCAAATAAATTGTCCAAATCTCCCTCGCTCTTTTCATCTGAGTCTGGGCCAAACTCCTGATTGATCATCTAATGATTTCACTAACCTCAGGAGCACCCCGTGCACACTTGGCATCAACAGATCAAGCAAATTAATTCCATAGCTTTCCCTCTTAAACCTTTCAACACAACATGGAACGTGGCCGATTAGTTTGCATTGAGTACATTCTAAAGCTATGTCATTCAAATCTTCTTACAGACACCACATGGAGGGGATTCGGAGTACTTAGTCTTTTGAACAAAAGTGATAGGATGCTCATGATCTATATTTGGGAGAGCTCTTCCAAATTTTATATATAGATATTTTCCAAGTTCGCATTGGGAATGAGTTGAAAAGTCGCACTATCCACAATAATAAAACCAATGGTTAGGTTTTCTTTTTTCTTCACAAATCAGACAATAATATTCGTTGAAACAATCTTCCATGTAGAATGAGTAAGTTTGAGGAGATGTGTATCATATTCATGTTGAGCTACGAGCGGAAGAATTGCACATTCAAACCCAAAGCAAACTTGCATTCAATGCACACAAATACACCTAGGGATTCGTGCTTGCTATCACAAGCATAGCATTTTTCTTTAGAACTTACGGCAAGGTAGAGGATATGTTGGTGAACTTCACGTTCAAGATTTCTGGAATTGAACAACATTGAATGTCAAGGCTATAATTAGGGCATTTTCACATATGTAGACAAAGCCATGACGAAGATGATTACAAGCATCGCAATAGAAGACCTCCTCACCTGGGAGGAGGGTGAGCGGGTGTTCATGAAGTGGGTGTCTCTCAATCCTTGCGGTTAGTTTAGCACATCTTTCACGAGAAAAAGCTGCATCTCAAACAGTTGTAAAACGGGGTTGAGATTAATTGCATACACCCTCACAAAGCTTAGCATCCTCAGGCTTCTCTTCATTGAGGATTAATTCATGTTGATGACTAAAATGTTTGATCATATTCGGAGACTGAGTTTTTGTCTGTGCTACTTTGATGAACAAATTAACTAAATTTGATGCTTTCTGTTCCTCACGAAATCCAAATCTCTCTTCGTCTGGATCCGATGTCCAAGCGAACTTGGACAATTCAAGTGGACACTGTACCTGCATTTCTGACAATAATAAATTGCATACTTTGTATTCACCTGTTTGTAGCAGAGTCTACAAAATACCTTGTTTGAACCCTTGTCTTGATCATGGAGAGAATAGGTGAGAGTGAGGGATGTTCATGTGCACTAATATGGATAGTGCGTTGAAATTGAGCACATTTGTGGTGAATTAAGAGCCGACAGATGGTACATAGATAGGCAATGTCCTTGCCTTCCTCACCGCAGACTTTGCAAGTGAACTGGATATTCTCCGAGATGGGAATGAATTTGTGTTGAGGACAATCATTGGTACTAATTTGTCAGAGAAAAGCACATTTGATGTCGAGGTCGAAATTGCACCCATCACATCGATAAAAGAAGCATCTGCTACAATTTTCACAGCAAGCATCACAATAATACTTTTTCTGATCTGTCGCTTGGAGAATGAGGGTGTGATTTCGGTGCAGGCGGTGTTGTACTTTGCGGGGGAGCTCGACGCATGATTTGTTGAGAAAGAAGTTGCATTCGAAACATTTGTAGCCTGGACCTGATATCGGTTCCTCACATCCCGAGCAAACTACTTCTTTATTGCCTTCTTCATTTTTCAGCTCTTCTGCAAAGATCAAGGGATGCTTATGGCTGAAATGGTTGACCTCCATATCTATCTCTCAAGATTTATCTCACACAATTGATATTTGTGATTTTGTGACAAAGTAATGATTCACTTAAAGAAAAATGAAGGCGAGTCATCTTAATTATATAAATCCAGCTAGCGATGAAACCGATGAAGAAAGCAAAGAATTTGGAAAACTCACATCATGCATCACCTGTTAAATCACATGTATTTTAAAAGGATAAACTTATAGAAATTAGTAAATATTGTCATTTATTCAATATTTTAACACTCTCTTTTGTAAAGTAGTTGATGAATAACCAATGAAGACAAAATTTGAACTCACTACTTATCATTAACGCTTCAAGTTACAAGAATGGATTACTTTAATAATTGAATCAATACTTTAACGTCACCAATCTTAACAATCAAGCATGCATATTTCTTTCTTCTTGGGTTCTTTTCTTTTCTTTTCCTCTTCCTCCGTAGTGATTCCAATTCTTTAGACAAAGTAGTGATGATTATCTAATACTATTTTACGCAAAGGATATTTATTTTTCTTTTTATTTTTACTAAATTGCATCGAAGGCTTAAAGCCCATCGGCCATCGATCTTTCCTAGCCCCTCATCTGGATGAAGGACAAAAATTTGAATTAGGTTGCTTGTGTAAGATGCGCTAATTTTAATATACAATTCCCGACCCAAAAATTATTCGATATAATTTATCATTTCTCTTAGGTCGTTTTTCAATATAATTTCATAATAACATATTTCTTTGAGACATCCATGCTCATTGCCCATGAGCCGCCACCCTACTAAACTAAAACTTTGAGTTGGCTCAATAAATTTTGAGGCTTAAGAATTAAGATAACAACTAACAAGTTTAAGTGGTGCCAATTAGGAGGGGGTTGGGGTGCTATTAATTATTTTGTTATTTTATATAAATTATATATAGGTATTTTAGAAAATTTGGCTGAAATCAGATTCCATCCCAATTAAAAAAATTTGGTTATTCATGTACGTGTTGTCATAAAAAGAACGAATAGAAACAGTTATTTCATTTCAGCTTCTTGTATTTTTAGTAATACTCAGCTCATTCCTATTTTCAGGTAATTATTATTTCTATGTACCAAATGTGTCCAAAATTTGTATATATAGAAGAGAGAAAACGGAATGCAATTGCAAACAAAAGAAATAAGAACTCAAATCTCTTTATAACTCTTTTACAACTTGCCGACTTGTGTCATCATTTGATTCGAACAATGTCAGTCATTTTTAACAAAATTTAACATCATCCCATCACATGATTGTAAGAGCTAGGGTCGTAAAAAAATTGTAGGTCTTGCAATTTTTCATTAATTATACTAAGAAACTAAGCAATTTCCTATATATGTCGCTTAGCTAGAATTTAGCAATGCAAACTAACTGTACGGTACGTGGTTTAATTTACCAGCAGAAACCTAAACTTAGAAGGAAACAAGTGTTTTTTAATGATAAATTTAGGTTGCTCTAGCATTGTTGAAGCATTAATGGTGTATTCTTTCTTCTTCTTTTTAATGAATTTGAACTTTACTCAACCCCACAACTCCAAAAGTACAAAGCTGTGAAACACGAACATACTTCATATATAATAGCTTTTTAGTCTATTTTATTGCATATTCTTTTAGTCAAATTGAAGGCTCTAGCTTTTTTAGAAGTGTGTTTGTCTCTTTTATATATATATATATATATATATATATATATATATATATACCTTCCTTAAGATACTTCATAATAGCTTCTTCACTTTGGGGCTTGAAGAATAAATCCAGTCAAAAATGAAACTGACGATGAAAGCAAAGAATTTGTAAAGCCAGCCACCATTGATAACTAATTAATCATTACGACAACATTTCTTTCCTTTTTGCTTTTGGAATCATATCGGTTCGTTGGGCAAAGTATTGATTTTTTTTTAATTTTATCTTTCGTATTGGATATTTTCTTTTTAATTTAGGCCTGTTAAATCATGTGTATGTAAATTCAAACTTCATTTTAATAGGTGATGCTTAACACATAAAATATTTAATTTAAATAAAGTAAATTAACAGAGTTAATGTGCGAACTCATGATCATTAGGTCTCTCTAGTAATAGATGATGCTAATATATGATAAAGTTAATCATTTAATCAATAAATGAATTGGCAAAGTTAAAGTTCAAGATGATCATCGGGTATATATTTTGGCTCTAATATCTTAAGTTAATAGGAAGATATATCCTCCTTACTTAATCAATACATATATAATTTAAGAAGAAGAAGAAGTATATCAATCAGTTTGTAACTGAGCGATAACAATTGATAACTATAAAACTATGATGTTTATATAATTTGATGATTTGGTGGTTAAAATCAACCATTAAATAAACTAATAGCTATGATGTCATTATATTATGGGTGAGGCTTACATGAAGTGATTCCAAACTACTGCAATCATGGAAGGCTGGGATCTTCCCATGACAATAAAAATTAATTTTTTTAACGAAATAATATAAAATTCATTAATTATTTAAAAAATCAATATATTAAAAATATTAAAATATTAAAAATAAAAGAAAAAAAAGGCGGTAAGTGGTAATTTCATGCATGGCATCTTGTATCGGAAGTTGCAGTAAAGCATTTCGTACAGTAAACTGATCAACACTTATATATATTAAGAAGAGGCGAAGGAGGGCAATCCACAAGCGATCGAGATACCAAACAAACAAACACTCTCGCCAATCTCTCTACTGTTTGCTTTCGGATCATGTCCAGCGAAAAAAACCTACCAGGTTTTTTGTTCACCATCTTTCTTCCTCTTTGTTTTGATTCTGCTGCCGTTGTTGTCAGTAATCAGTATATATATCTGTATATAGCTAGCTTGATATCACTCTCTCAAGTGCATGCTTTCCTTATAATTTGCTGCCAATGCTTCTGATTAATGTACAATTTTATATTATTTATTTAATGCATGCATTAATGCATCTAAATATACTTTTTTTTTAATTTCTCAGGACCTGAATTTCAAGAGATAGTGTAGAGATTTGGAATCACCTTATATAAAGAGTAGATAGGGTTGTATATATATATATATATATATATATATAGATTATATATATTTTATATGTCGGAGTAAGTGGGGGTAATGGGACAAACATCCGGTGCCCCTTGCCCGCACAAGTTTTCTCAAACTCATGTATAGTAACTGCCGCATGTTCTGATTTGTCCACCCTTAAGAAGAAAGTTTGCCTCTGATTTGAATATGACTATATAAAAGAGGTTGTTGTGAAATCTTTCCTCCATATGTACCTGTCAAAGACTCTAAACTACCATTGTTGAACCTTCTAGTCTAGAAAGGCCGAATTATGAATGAAAATGAAAAATAAAATAGAGGTATGAAACCAATAGGAAACCTAATTAAACTCTAACTAAAAACAACACAATAAATAACACCGACATGAACTTTTGCGACAAAAGAAAAAGGTGGGTAAGCTGGTAATTTCATGCATGGCATCTTGTATTGCAAGTTGCAGCAAAGCATTTCGTACAGTAAACTGATCAACACTTATATATATTAAGAAAGAAGCGAAGGAGGGCAATCCACAAGCGATCGAGATACTAAAACAAACAAACACTCTCATCACTCTCTCTACTGTTTGCTTTCGGATCATGTCCAGCGGAAACTCACCAGGTTTTTAATTTGTTCACCATCTTTCTTCCTCTTTGTTTTGTCTTTGCTGCCAATGTTGTCAGTATATAGCTTGATATCACTCTCTCAAGTGCATGCTTTCCTTATAATTTGCTGCCAATGTTTCTGATTAATGTACAATATATTAATATATATGTTTTGCTGTGCATGCATGTTAACGATCTGATCACTCTCTTTAATTTCTCTCAAGGACCTCTATTTCAAGAGATATTGTAGAGATTGTATGTTAGAGAGTAGATAGGGTTGTTTTCTTTAGGTTTTGGTTGTGGATTATATATAGGGACGGAGTAAGGTGGGGGCGTCGGGACAAACGTTCGGTTCCGTCCAAATTTTCTCAAACTCTTGTATAGCAATTGCCGCATGTTTTGTATTGTCTGCCCTCAAGAAGAAAGTTTGTCTCTAATTTGAATATGATCATCGTAATAAAAGTAGCTAAAATTGGGAAATATTCCTTTGTATACATGTCAAAAGATTCAAAACTATGTTGGAATAAGGATTTCTCATATAGAAAGGTCAAAGAAGTATGAATGAAGAGTTAAACTTAATTTTAGTAAGGGTTAAGCCTAATTATATATATATGCTTAGAAAAAGAAGAAGAAAAATTCACATATTGTCCTCAAACTATCACCCAATTGACAATGTTCCCCAAGGTTAACAAAAAGACAAAAGTGACCCTAAGTTTTTTTTTTCAATATGACAAAAACACTCCAATAAATTAAAAAAAGAAAACAATTTTTTTTTTAAATTTTCACACCCTGAATTTTTATTTTTTTAAAAAGGGTTGCTTATTTTTTATTTTATTTTATTAAGGGTATTTTTGTCATTGGGCAACATTGTCAATTTTTGATAGTTTGGGGGATATTATCAATTGAGCAGGTGTTTAATTTGATGGGATAACTGGACTAAACTTTACATCAAATAGTATAATTAAAATTTTATATTGATTTAAATTTATTATTGAGTAACAAAATTATCTATGTAAACTTTTATATTTAGTTTGTTTCAAAATATTTTGCAAGAACAAGAAAGAACATATATATATATATATATATATATATATATAAGAATTCATTAAATTCATACAAGTGTTGGCTTATGAGATAATGGGGTGCCGAGAGTACTCAGCTTCTCAGCTTCCACTGCTGAGGAGCTGGATACGATATTTAGTAAGGAGGATGAGCCAAAGGAGGAAAGCCTTGGCTGGACAGCTTGATCAAAGACAGGATATCCGCGGCCGCTAAGCTTGAAAAATTCGAACCAAAGAAATATGATGAAAACAATTCTATTAATTTGATGGTGTTAAAAGAAAATAGTAGATGATCTGAAGGATGAAAAAGTGAAAAGAATTGTTCTCACCGGGGCTGCTGGAGTTGGGAAAACATGGATTGCAAATGGGATACGCCATTCATGTATTGATGAGAGCCCGGGCTTATCTTACACGCCCATTTGGGTGCCTTTGAACCAGCGAGGAGATTATAGCAATCCTAAGCTTCTTCGCAGGTATCTTTATGAGATAATTGCCCGTGAGTTGCCCCGAAATTCCACTGCTGAGGAGCTGGATGATACTGCTAGTAAGGAGGATGAGCCAAAGGAGGAAAGCCTGGGGCTGGATAGCTTGATCAAAGACAGGATATCGGCGGCCGCTAAGCTTCAACCAAAGAAATATGATGAAAACAAGCCTCTTCTATTAATTCTGGATGGTGTTCCTGACACATTGGATGAAGCTGTTATCATGACAGAATTAGAGGCCCTTCGTAAGCCCCTCGTGGCCAATATGGGAACAGCTTTGTTCAACAAGGTTTTAATCACCCGAAGATCAAAAGAGGTGCGGACCAAGGAAGTGGGCGAGACCACTGCTGCTGATCAAACAGCTGGTGCCAGCAGAGAAAACAACGAAATGAAAAAAGCCAACGACACCAAACCCCCGCCGGCGGGGCCTGATCAGGATCAAAAGCCTAACCAGATCAATCGCTTGTCTGATGAAGAGCGTAAAGTGATCGAGATCAAAGCCTTGTCTGACGAAGAGGGTTTGACCCTGTTCAATTACATAGTCACTCATGAAAAGGTTAAGCAGATTACTGATTTTCAAAAACATGCCGGAGATATTATCAAAAAGAGCAAGGGTTTCCCAGCTGCAATCATTGTGATAGCAGAAGCCTTGAAATACATTGCGGAGCGCGATTCCGAGATTAATCTGACAATATTGGAAGATGCTCTGAAAAATGCAGCCACCGGCGAGGAGAAGCCCGACGGCTCTTGGCATAGCCGGCGCTTCTTTCAGAAACCTGGCAGAGTTCATTACAACGAGCTGATAGCTTGCTGGATATTGGAAGGAAATGTAGGTGCCGTAAGTGCCGTTTACGGTGTCGAGGAGGCCTATAACGTCGGACATTGTGTTCTGATGAAGCTTATAGATCGCCACATGCTGAAAATTAAAGATGATAACACTGTAGCCATGGAAGACTTGGCATTTACAGTTCCTGATTGTCGCCAAGGGGCGCCTCCGGCATCGACTGATCTGCGATGGGATAATAATGTGTTCGAGGAAGAAGACGGTTGGTACAAAGGGGCGACATCGAGTCTGCGATGGGCTAATGTGTTTGAGCAATTAGGCGATTGGCGAGGTGGGCGGGATGGATCGAGTCTGGGATTGGCTAGCGTGCTTGAGGATGGCGATTGGCAGGGGTTCAGGAGAATCACACAAATGGGTGGCATGATTAAAACAACGACCAGTAGCCCTGAGAGATGGGACAAAGTATACACGCTACTCATTGATGGAACACGTCTCTACAGAGAAGTTGCCGATAAATTCTTTGAGCAAATGCAGCGACTCCAGGTTCTTGCAATTTTTAATCCTACATTCAAAAAACTGCCCTCAAGCTTGTCTAAAATGGGCGAGCTTCGTCTGCTCGTGCTGAGAGGATGTGATCCGTTGGAGGACGAAATTGGTCCCATCAAAGAGCTCGAGTCATTAACGGTTCTGGAGATATCTGGTGCTGCCTCATTGAAGAGTATTCCGGGTGATCTTTTCAAGAATTTGAGTCAACTTCGAAGCCTCAAAATCTGTGCAGCCAAGATAAAAGAGCTGCCTCCTATCTCCCACATGAGGGAACTCCGTTGGCTCATCCTAAGCGGGTGTTCAAGCTTGGGAAGCCTGCCAAAAATAGGGAAACTTACAAAGCTCCAGATTGTTGATCTCTCTGGCGCTTCCGAATTGGCAAAATTGGAGGCAGAGCGTGGAAATCACTTGAGAATCTCCGAAGGCTTGACGTCTCCCGAACCAAGATTTCCCGCTTGCCAATCCTTGGCACACTTACAAATCTTACTACACTCGCATTAAACCGCTGTGATCACTTAGCGAGACTGCCCAAACTAGCTGGCTTGTCCAACCTCCAAATTCTTGATCTTTCGGGTGCTTCGATGCTAAAGGAAATCCAAGATGAAGCCTTGCAAAATAAGACAAGCCTCAAGATCCTTGATCTCTCTCAAACTTCCATCCCTCTTTTTCCTACCAATTTAGCCAGCCTCTCCCATCTTGAGTTGCTTGATCTTTCTGGTGCCACTAAATTGGAGAAACTGGAAGACAAAACCTTCGAAAAGCTGAGTTGCCTCCGTCATCTTGACCTCTCCAAAACCGAAATTAAAAATCTACCTTCGCTTTCCAATCTTGGTAACCTCGAACTTCTTAATCTTTCTGGTTGTAGTGCTTTGACAAAAATAGCAGATGATCAATCTTTTGATCACATGACTCGCCTTCAGCGCCTCCAACTCTCTGAAACTAAGATTGAATCCCTGCCGTCCCTTTCCAAGCATGTCAACCTCCGTCAGCTCTTGCTAAGAAGCTGTACCAGCCTAAAGCAACTTCCATCTCTGGAATCTCTGTCGAACTTGAGGAGCTCGATTTATCTGGTGCCGGTGCCGATTTATCTGGTGTAAAGCATCTGGAAGGAAAGACTGCCGACTTCTTGAAGAATATGAACGGCCTTCAGCTTCTCAATCTATCAGAGACGGGTCTCAAGTTACCTTCCCTCTCCAATCTCACCAACCTTCACCCAGCTTTCCCTTAGAGGTTGTTCACTCTCAGAATTGGAGCCAAATTTTGGAGGACATACAAAGCTGAAGGTTCTGGATCTTTCGGAAACAAAGATTACTTCTCTACCCTCCCATAGAAATCTTACCAGTCTCCGGGAGCTTAAGTTAAGAGGCTGTTCGGGCTTAATGCAGCTGCAAGATCTAAGATCGTTGATCCGTTTGGAGGTTCTTGATTTGTGGGGGACCGGAATCAAAGATTTTCCCTATGAGATCTCAGAATTGACAAGTTTAAATCACGTTGATCTGCCAGACATGAAGGATGTCCAAAATCTTGATTGGGGAAAGATAAAGCGCCTGCCGGAGGAGGTAAACTGGGTTGAGTGCGGCATCCTCAAGCACTGTAAAAACGGGCCATGCGTATCTCTGAGTGCTACCGAACTTTCTAAAATTCTTCCTGATCAGTTGGAGGATCTCGACAAATTTCACATCTCTGTGTCCGCCCCTCTTAAGGAGGAAGGTGGTGTTAGAGATATCGATTGGCACAAAATTGACCCTTCCTTGAGAAAAATCTACCTGCAGAAATTTTCCGTTCCGGAAGATGGTGCACGGTTCCTGGAAATTGTTGGATTCGACAGTTTTCCTGCTGGTATCGGGGGCGCCATCGTAAAGGCAGAGTATATTGCTTTGATTCGCAACAAGTTCATAAAATCCTTATCAGACTTGGCTGCGGGTTTGAACGCAGTGAACGAGGGCGTGACGGCAATGAAAGGGTGCACGGTGGAGAAGTGCACCGAAATGGAGACCATTTTTGGCGGAGAAGAGAGAGAAGTGAAAATGAGGGGAAAGCTAGAGATTATGAGGGCGTCAAACCTTCCAAAGTTGAAGAGTGTCTTCTCCATTGGGAACGAGAAAGTTGGGGGGTTCGAAAATCTGAGAGAGTTATATCTGGATTGTTGCCCATTGCTGGAAGTAGTGTTTCCATCGATATCCCAGCAGCCAGAAAATCTTGAAATCCTCCAAATCAAATTCTGTGATAAATTGAAGACTCTGTTTAGTTCTGAAGCACCTACAGAATATAAACTGCAGAAGTTGAAGAAACTGCATCTGGTGGAACTGCCAGAGTTAACTAGCATTGGAGCGATTCCACATTTAACTAGCACTGGAGCGATTACACCAAGTCGGGTATCAATCGAAGTCAGGAAATGCCCGAAGATCCAGAACTTGGGAGACATTGCTGAAACTGGCGGAACTATATATTATTGAGAATTATATATTGTATTACGTGTGTTTTTTTTTTTTTTTTTTTGGTGTGAAATAAGTTGTGAGGAGAGAATAATTAAGAATGGTTTGTTTGTGTGTGTGTGGAGTCTTTTTAATTAATTTGTCGAATAAGGTGTATGCGTCTCCGCAGGTATTACTCCAAATCCTCTATTTATGTCGGTGATCGGTTTGTAAGCTCTATTTATGTGCGTGGGTTTGTAAACTACTCTATTTTAATATTTAAGCCAAGTCTGCATTCTCATATCCCTGCCCAGGTTTTTTTTTTTTTAATTTCAATTGTCCACGATAATAATTTTGTTTTATCCAAAAAAAAAAAAAAGAAGAAGCATTCAACTTGGTGGAATAAGGTCTCTTGACATAAAACCTCACATTTATTAAGGACGAACTTTCAAATATGAAGGTCAAATAAGTAAAGAGAAATTCTAGAAAAAAGTTAAAAGAAAAATGATTTTAATTTTTGCATTTTGACGTCCTTCGATCTCGATCTCGCATATATCTCTACTGAGTTGGCATGCTCCAGCATCCACCATTGATTTTCTTTTTTCTTTTTGAATTAGTGATAGATGAAGCATTTAATAAGAAATGATAATGTGACACCCATCGATTTTTAAGTGCCGATAAATGAATCATGGTGGAGTAAAACTACTTTAACCAAATTCACAAATTTGATGAATCATATGTTTGGAAGTATTTCCACTTGTTCCCATTTTCTCTCCTTCATTCATGTTAATAGCGGAGTGACCCACCTTCGTAATCCTTTTCCCTTTCCCCCTTTGATTAAAAAAAAAAATCATAAGTCTATTGAACATATCATCCACGAAACTCTTCTGAATAGGGATGTTGTTGGCGCCTTTTACAAGCCATATTGCGCCTCGATCTCAGGTATTAAGTTATTAGGATTATACAGTTTATTTTGAATATTTGAAATCTTATCGCGTACCTGGTTGAATTTTATCCACTATTTATTTATTTATTTTCTTTTAATTAAGGGTAAAGAGTCTTGTGATCTTTCCTAACCAGCTACCTGAAATGAGTTATATATTATAGTGTTGTCTTACCTAAAGTAGAAAAAACTTTCACCCAAACAATGCTCTCAATTATAATGTGAACCATTAAGGGTGGTGGTTCAATGGCTTAAGAAAGTTTTCAAGTGGTTAGGACATGTATTACAATATATGTTAGAATTTCCGCAATGGAGAATCCCTACATATGTCAGATTAGTATTAACCAGCTTTAGATTTTCATTGATGTCCTGATAGGGCTAGATCAGGCTATGACTCAATCGAACTTGAGGGAGTGTTTGCAACACAGTTCTTACTGTCTAGGCCCCTCATATGCAGCTCCCAACGGATAAATACTACTATGATCACGCATAAGTAGAATACTACAATTAGCCTCTTTGGCCTACTTTTTTTCCTAAAAACAAAAGGCTAGATGCAAGAATACTAAAAAAAGGAGGGTAAAGTGTATCATTAAAGGCGAGTGAAGTGACCCATGAGTGTTAAGCACTAGGGAGGGCTAGCCCTCAACTGCTCTTAACTGATTAATTCATATAGAGTGCTAAAGGTAATTAAGGAGTCTCTCTAAGCAGTGATCCTTAATGATTAGTTCTTTTAAGGTATTATTATCGCTTAGCACTTGTAGTATAAGGAAGAATGCTTGATTTCCTTAATAATTAGTAATTGATTATCAGTGTAATGTCTCTTTGTGAGTTAACCATTCTGCACTTGCTAAAAAAAAAAATTATAACGTGGGCTCCCATCTCTTAACCCTTGCGACTGTAACAGATTACTGATAACAAAAAAACAAAGCTAAAGCAGAATGCTGCTTAGTTTATTGAAGATTGTTTTAGTTAAATTGAAGGCTCTTTAATTTATAGCTTTAGTTCTTCAGTACTTGGGGATCGAGCTTGAAGATTCATATATAAATCCTGTGAAAGATGAAACCGACGATGGAAGCAAAGAATTTGGAAAAATTAAATAACTAATCATTACGACAAGCATATTAATTTCTTTCCTCTGTGCATTCACTTTTTGCTTTTGGAATGATATTGATCGGTTCGTTGGGCAAAGTTTGGGGAAGATATAAGGCAAGGTATCTGGTGCATGGCTTTTTAGAAATATTTGAAAAAATTTCCTATATTTAAGTAAGAGATCAAGAAGCTTTAGAAAAGAAAAAGAAAAAAGGCGGGTAGGCTGGTAATTACATCGTGTTTTGCAAGTTGCAGTAAAGCATTTGATACAGTACGTACGTGAACTTAAGACTTGTTTATATATATGAAGAAGAGGGCAATGAACAGCAAGCACTTGTGCCTGCCGATTATCTAAACAAACGTACACTCTCATCAATCTCTCTGTTTTGCTTTACGATGTCCGGCGAAAACGTACCTGCAGGTTCTGTTCACCATCTTTCTTCCTTTTTGTCTCTCTTTGCTGCCATTAATGTTGCCAGTAGCTTGATGATGTACAGATCATGCATGCAGTCTCTCAACTGCTTAATTTCCTTTGTTCCCAATGTTTCTGATTGTACAATATTTTTAAGTCAGAAATAAAATATATATATGTTTGGCTGTACGTGCTTGCATGTTAACGATCTCTCTCTTTAATTTCTCTCGGATCGGAGGAACTGTGTTTCAAGAGATATTAATTAATGTAGAGCTTTTGATTCATATGTCTAGACTATTTGTATGCTAAAAGAGTAGATAGCTAGAGATCGATCAAGTTGTTTTCTTTACATTTGGCTTGTAAATAGTAGAAGAAACAGACTCTCGATCGAGTTGTTATTATGGCTTTGCAACAACACCTCTCTATTATTTATTAATATTGAAAAATTGTTGACATTATTTCAGACACCATTAATTCCATCCCCCTTCCTTCCTTTGGAACGCTAGAAAAAGTCGTGTCGATCGCCACCAACCATGTCATCTTATTGGACTGTGGCTAGAGTAGTACTCTCTCTAGCTCTATTCACACTCTCCTTTTTATTCCTATTTTTTATATCGATTTAAATTTACTATTAAGTAATAAAATTGTCTATGTAAATTAAAGTACTTTTAAATTGTTTGTTGATGAATATATATGTTTATTTTTTATATGTCTTAATTGTATGATCAAATTGAAATATATAATTTTAGTTAATTGAGATTATGGAAAACAATAATTCTATTAAGTTCTAATTGAATTCTAAGTGAGATCGTGTCATGGTAGATTTAGTGAATATACTGGTAATCCTTGCTTTAAAAAAAAAAAAAAAAAAAAATTATGATTACTGTCTTAATGATAGTAAACCAAATTAGCAAACCCGTTGAGATCTGAAGGTACACCAGAAGAAATTAATGCTAGACATGAAAAATTTACAAGTTACATTTATTAATTGTTTAGAAAGATAATTAAATTTTGTTGAATTATTTATTTATTTTGTTAGTTATATTTTTAATATTTTAATAAATTATTAATTGTTCGTATCTTTAAATATTGCTCCCAATGAACCAAAATCCTGACTCCCATCGTCAGTACTAGTCTTGTAGAACATTAGCTAGACCGCATTGATCACACGAATAAAAACACATGGTACAATTTTTGCATTGGTCAACGTACAAGATAAATGGAAACCCCCTTTATCTTGTCCTTCTAAAACAAACTGTAATCCTTTGTGATCTTCTGTAAAAGTTGTAACGTTCAATTTTTTGTTAATCAGCTATGGCGTCGAGAGGTGGAGATCCGGAAGAGAAAATTGTACAACTGTTAAATAAAGATGAAGCGAAAACAATTGTTCTCACTGGGGCTGCTGGAGTAGGGAAAACATGGATTGCAAAAAAGGCAAGTGATCGAGTAACCAGCGAGGGTTCATCTTACATGGCCCTTTGGGTGTTTCAGAACCAGCAACCCTTTTCCAAAAAAGACCAAGCCGAGCTCTCGTCCAAAAACAACCAAACCGAATCCTCGTCCAAAGAGACCAAACCAAGTCCACCACCGAGTCCTCTTCATGAGAATATTGCCCGTCAGTTGTCCGTGCTTTCCACTGTTGAGGAGTGGGATGATAATATCAGTAAGGAGGTCCAGGAGAAGCAAGATCATGATAAGGAGAAAAGCCTAGAAAGCTTGAAGAAGAAGATATCCGAGAAGCTTGATAAAAAGAAGTCTCTTCTCCTAGTTCTGGATGGCGTTCCTGATGATACGACGAGTGAAGTTAACATTCTGACAGAACTAAAAGACCTCCTACAACTAAATGAGGAAACTCCGTATTATAAGGTTTTAATCACTAGAAGAAGATCAAAAGAGGCGCCTGTGAAGGAAGCAAGTACCGAGATTGAGAGAAAGGAAACAAAACAAGAAGTGATCGAGATTCGCCCCTTCTCTGAAGAAGAGGGATTGACTCTATTTCAGGCAAGTGTCTCTGAAAAGGTGAAGGATATTGCTGGTTTTGAAAAACGTGCAAAAGAAATTGCCAAAAAGAGCAAGGGTCTGCCAGCTGCAATCAACATTATAGCAGGAGCCTTAAATCACATTGGACTTGGAAAACATGATTCTGGGATTCTGACATTGGAAGGTGCTCTGGAAGAAGCAGCTACATGTGAGGAGGCACCTGATCATCATTGTGTAAATCCACTACTGCGCTGCGCCTATCACATGTTGCTCAGGAGAACAGATAGGGCTTTGATCAACTGCTGGTGGCATAGTCTGCACTTCTTTCGCAAACATGGTGGAGTTCATTTCAATGAGTTGATAGCTTACTGGATATTGGAAGGATATTTAGATCCTGTTGAACTTGTTGAGGAGGCCTATAAAAAGGGACATCGCATTTTGATAGAGCTTATAGATTGCCACATGCTGAAAATACAAGATGGTAACAATGTTGTCGTGGAAGGATTGGCACTACTCGCAGTTCCTGATTGTGGCCGAGATGGATATGAAGGGACATCCAGTCTAGGATTGGAAAGTGAAGTGCTCGAGGATGGCGATTTGCAATGTTTAGGGAAAATCACACCAGCTGATGGTATGATGAAAACACTGTCCAATCCTGCAAAATGGGACAAAGTATCCACGCTACTCATTGATGGAAACCGTCTCCGCAGGGAAGGCCCTGTTAAATTATTCTTTGACAAAATAATAATGCAGGGACTTCGAATTCTTGCACTTTTGAGTCCTGCTTCCAAAACACTGGCGCCCTCCTCAAGCTGGTCTATAATGGGTGAGCTTCGTCTGCTTGTGCTCAGAGGCTGCGATTTGTTGGAGGAAATTGATACCATCAAAGAAGAACTCAAGTCATTAACAGTTCTGGAGATATCTGGTGCTACCTCCTTGAAGGTTGTTCCGGATGATTTTTTTAAGAAAATGAGAAAACTGCGAAGCCTCAATCTCTCTGAAGCCCAGATCAAATTGCTACCTTCTTCAATCTCTGACCTGAGTGAGCTCCGTTGGCTCATCCTGAGGGGGTGCTCTAGCTTGGAAACACTGCCAAGACTAAAGAAACTTACAAATCTCCAGCTGCTTGATCTCTCTGGTGCTATCAAATTGAAAACTTTTGAAGACATCGCATTGAAATCACTTGTGAATCTCCGAAGGCTTGATGTCTCCCGAACCAAGATTTCCCGCTTGCCAATCCTGGGCAAACTTGAAAATCTTACTACACTCTCATTAAGCCGCTGTGAGCACTTAGCGAGGCTGCCCAAACTAAAAGACTTGTCCAACCTCCAAGCTCTTGATCTTTCGGGTGCCTTGATGCTAAAGGAAATCCAAGATGAATCCTTGCAAAATAAGACAAGCCTCAAGATCCTTGATCTCTCTCAAACTTCCATCCCTCTTTTTCCTACCAATTTAGCCAGCCTCTCTCATCTTGAATTGCTTGATCTTTCTGGTGCCACTAAATTGGTGAAACTGGGAGACAAAACCTTTGAAAAGCTGAGTTGCCTCCGTCATCTTGACCTCTCCAAAACCAATATTGAAACTCTACCTTCACTTTCCAAGCTTGATAACCTCCAACTTCTTAATCTTTCTGGTTGTAGTGCTTTGACAAAAATAGCAGATCAATCTTTTGATCACATGACTCGCCTTCAGCGCCTCCAACTCTCTGAAACTAAGATTGAATCCCTGCCGTCCCTTTCCAAGCATGTCAACCTCTGTCAGCTCTTGCTAAGAAGCTGTACCAGCCTAAAACAACTTCCATCTCTGGAATCTCTGTCAAAACTTGAAGAGCTCGATTTATTTGGTGCACGGCTTCTGAAAGGAAATACTGCCAACTTCTTGAAGAATATGAACGGCCTTCAGCTTCTCAACCTATCAGGGACGGGTCTAAAGTTTCCTGATTCCCTCTCCAATCTCACCAACCTCACCCAGCTTTCCCTTAGAGGTTGTTCATTTTCAGAATCGGAGCCAAATTTTGGAAACCATACAAAGCTGGAGGTTCTGGATCTCTCGGAGACACAGATTACTTCTCTACCCTCCCTCGGAAATCTTACCAGTCTCCGGGAGCTTAAGTTAAGAGGCTGTTTGGGCTTAAAGGAGCTGCCAGATCTAAAATCGCTGATCCATTTGGAGGTTCTTGATCTGTGGGGGACCGGAATCAAAGGATTCCCCTATGAGATCTCAGAATTGACAAGTTTAAAGCACGTTGATCTGCCAGATATGACGGGTGTTGAAAAGGTTGAGTGGAATAGGATGAGTCGCCTGCCGGAGGAGGTAAACTGGGCTGAGTGCGGCATCCTCAAGCACTACTGTAAAAATGGGCCTTGCATATCTATGAGTGCTACCCAACTTTCTGGAATTCTCAAGGAACATCCTGATCAGCTAGGGGATCTCGAAACATTTCACATCTCTGTGTCCGCCCCTCTTAAGGAGGAAGGTGGTGCTAGAGATATCGATTGGCACAGAATTGACCCTTCCATGAGAAAGATCTACTTTAAGATTTTTTCTGTTCCTAAAGAGGGTGGTCGATTTCTGGAAATTGTAGGATTCGACAGTTTTCCTGCTGGTATCGAGGGTGCCATCGTAAAAGCTGAGTATATACGTTTAATTGACAACAAGTTCATCAAATCCTTATCAGACTTGGTTGCGGGTTTGAAGGCAATGAATGTGGGTGTGATGGCAATGAAAAGCTGTATTCTACAGAGGTGCACCGAAATGGAGACTATTTTTGGGGTAGTGGAGGAAAATCTAGAGACTCTGAGGGCGTCAAACCTTCCAAAGTTGAAGAGTGTCCTCTCCGGTGAGAATGCGCAACTTGGAGGCTTTCAAAATCTGAAAGAGTTATATCTGGATTGTTGCCCATTGCTGGAAGTTGTGTTTCTTTCATCCCAGCAACCAGAAAACCTCGAAATCCTCAAAATCAAATTCTGTGATAAGTTGAAGACTCTGTTTAATTCTGAACCATCGAGACCGACAGAATGTAAACTTCAGAAATTGCGGAAACTGCATCTCATGGAACTGCCTGTGTTGACTACCATTGGAGTGCCAGAGTCGAAGACGGCGTCAAACGTTCCAGGGTTGAAGAAGAAGACTCTGCAACTTGGAGGCTTTCAAAATCTTATAGAGTTATATCTGGATCGTTGTCCAGCGCTCGAAGTTGTGTTTCATTCATCGCAGCTGCCAGAAAACCTTGAAATCCTTGAAATCAAATGGTGTGATAAATTGAAGACTCTGTTTGATTCAGATCCACCAAGAGAATGTAAACTGCAGAAATTGCAGAAACTGCATCTCGTGGAACTTCCTGTGTTGAATAGCCTTGGAGTGCCAGAGTCGAAGAGCATTAAGAGTGTTTTTCCATCTTTGGAATCAATCAAAGTCAGGGAATGCCCGAAGATCAACAAGTTAGACGAAATTCGTAAATTACCATATGCATCTGTCGAGAATTCCAAAACTGAATAGTATTGAGGTTGGACTGGCATCTCTACAGATTTCAGATCGATGTTAGGGAATTTGCTGAAGCTCTTTCAAGGTTAAATGGACAAAGGACTCTTTACTTTCTATATCTTTTTCATATATCCAAAAATTTCTTTTCCAATTTCTATTTTCTATTCTCTGCTTTTTTATCTTCAATGTATGTGATACATTAGTTTTTTATGATTATGCCTTTGAAGTTTGTGAGCCATGTTTCATACAAAAATCACTCTGTTAGCAAAATATAAAAATGAAAATGAAAAAACCAAACGACATTATTACTGCTACTTGGCTTCAATTCCAACAAAACAAATATAACTCTACAAACCAGAATCTGCTCCTGCAATCTCAATTTCCGAAGCTTCGACATCCCCGGTTGGAGGAAAAGTTGGGAACCATTCTCGATTCAGTCCGATTGGTTGGTCAGAAATGGAGGGGAAGTCCCAAGAAAACCGTGAGCTGAGCAGTTTGAACCCAGGTTTCCTGGCAATGCCGTTTCTCTCACTCTTGGTCTTCCCCACTCTCCTTGTCCGGAACCCATCATACATTTATCCCTAAACAGAAGGTTCAATTGGGAAGAGGAGTGGATATCGGTGAACCAAATGAGTTCGGTGCCCTAACCACTTCCAACCCTCACTCCTCAGATGCGTAAGAAAACATCAACATTCAGAACCCAAAAGGGTTTTGGAGCACAATTGTGGCCTTAATAAGAGCATGAACAAATGAGATTGGTGGTGGTGTCATGGCGGCAGCGATGGGATACTCTGGACTTCGAAGTAGTATGACAAGCAGCACTAGTAGTTTCAGTACTCGAACTCGAAGTAGCACTAACGATGTCGTTTGGATCAAAACAAAATTGTTTGAAAGTGACAAAAAAGACTACCACACTCGTTATCTGTGAATTATTTGGTTCAATTATTGAAGGATAACCTGGTAATTTTGCAAATCGTTTTCTAAGTTGCAACTTGCAAAGCAGCAGTTGACTGAAGAAGACTTTACAAAAGTTGACTGACGAGGACTTACAATAGGTGTAAACCAGATACCGTACAAACGCTCTGAACTCTGATCAATCTCTGCGGGGGAGAGGAGCTGTTTTGCTTTCGAAAATCCACGCCAAGACGAACCAGGTTTTGCTCGCTCTCTTTGCTGCCAATGTTTCGTGTTTGTTTTCTGCTTTCCTTTCTGTTGCCCATGTTTCTGAGCGTAGACTTCTAGTTCTACATCACAGATTTTGTCTGATCTCTGTCTCTTTCTCCATCTCCGACCATCTGTATTTGCAGAGATGTTGGGGAGCGTTTGACTCGTAGATC
This sequence comes from Carpinus viminea, assembly GCA_013348765.1. NCBI lineage: Eukaryota > Viridiplantae > Streptophyta > Magnoliopsida > Fagales > Betulaceae > Carpinus > Carpinus viminea. The sequence continues at coordinate 37,623,983 of CP054674.1, read as the reverse complement.
TTGCTTTTTTTTTTTTTTTTTTCATTCTTCAGAAAGTCGTGAAATTTCTCAACACCCTCGTTTAGATCTTTGGCCTGATGAATGTCCATGCTTCATTTGTTAGCTAAAAATTCTGAAAACATTGAACCATTGTGTGTGCTTTTCTTTGTACAACAAGATGGTGGGTAGTGGGTACATGGTAATTTATGTCGAAATGCTGATACATTTCGAAGTAGAGTTGTGAAAGTTTGATCCTTTTTTAGATTTTGTGAACAAAAAAAATGTACCTATGACATTCACCATGTTCTGGGTGAGCTGTGAGTTGGAGTTACTGCTCCAACAATATCTTCTATGGAATGTGGGAAATGATTCTGTTCTAGGAATTAGGTGGACCTTGACATACGTATGTGCTAAAACAAACTGTAATTCTTTTGATCTTTGTAAAAGTTGTAACGTTCAATTTTTTTGTTATCAGCTATGGACATGAGAAAAGCAGAGAAAGATGAAATAGTAGGTCATCTGAAGAATGCAAATGTGCAAACAATTGTTCTCACTGGGACTGCTGGAGTAGGGAAAACATGGATTGCAAAAAAGATAAGTGATCTATGTGATGGCAGGGAGCTGGGCTTATCTTACATGGCCCTTTGGGTGTTTCAGAACCAGCAACCCTTTTCCAAAAAAAACCAAACCGAGCTCCCGTCCGAAGAGAACCAAACCAAATCCTCGTCCAAAGGGACCAAACCGAGTCCTCTTCATGAGAATATAGCCCGTCAGTTGTCCGTGCTTTCCACTGTTGAGGAGTGGGATGATAATATCAGTAAGGAGGAGGAGCAAGATCATGAGGAGAAAAGCCTAGAAAGCTTGAAGAAGAAGATATCCGAGAAGCTTGGAAAAATGAGAGAAGAAGATGAAAAGAAGTTTCTCCTAATTCTGGATGGCGTTCCTGATGATACAACGAGTGAAGTTAACATTCTGACAGAACTAAAAGACCTCCTACAACTGAATGAGGAAACTTCGTATTATAAGGTTTTAATCACTAGAAGAAGATCAAAAGAGGCGCCTGTGAAGGAAGCAAGTACTGAGATTGAGAGCAAGGAAACAAAACAAGAAGTGATCGAGATTCCCCCCTTATCTGAAGAAGAGGGATTGACTCTATTTCAGGCAAGTGTCGCTAAAGAGGTGAAGGAAAATGCTGTTTTTGAAAAACGTGCAAAAGAAATTGCCAAAAAGTGCAAGGGCCTGCCAGCTGCAATCACCATTATAGCAGGAGCCTTAAATGGCATTGGAGAGCCTGATTCCGGGATTCTGACATTGGAAGGTGCTCTGGAAAGAGCAGCTACATGTGAGGAGGCACCTGATGGTGTAAACCCTCTACTGCTCTCCGCTTATGCAATGCTGCCTAGGAGTGATGAGGCTTTGATCAAATGCTGGTGGTATAACCTGCACTTCTTTCTCAACCATGGTGGAGTTCATTACGATGAGTTGATAGTTTACTGGATATTGGAAGGATATTTAGATGCTGTTGAACTTGTTGAGGCCTACAAAAAGGGACATCGCATTTTGATGGAGCTCATAGATCGCCACATGCTGAAGATACAAGATGGTAACAACGTTGTCATGGAAGGATTGGCACTTACAGTTCCTGATTGTCGCCAAGATGGTTATGAAGGGACTTCCTGTCTAGGATTGGCTAGAGTGTTTGAGGGTGGCGATTGGCAAGGTTTCGGGAGAATCACACAGGCGGATGGTATGATAAAAACACCGTCCAAGTCCAATATGGAGGCGTCCAAGATTGAGGAAAGATGGACAAAAGTATCCACGCAACTGATTGAGGAAAGATGGAAAAAAGTATCCACGCTACTGATCGATGGAAGCCGTCTCTGCAGGGAAGTTCCTGATAAATTCTTTAAGCCAATTAAGGGACTCCAAGTTCTTGTGATTTTTAATCCTACATTCAAATCACTTCCGGAAAGCTTGTCTACAATGAGTGAGCTTCGTATGCTTGTGCTCCGGGGATGTGATCCGTTGGAGAAGATTGATCACATCAAAGAACTCAAGTTATTAACAGTTCTGGAGATATCTGGTGCTACCTCCTTGAAGGATGCTCCGGATGATTTTTTTAAGAAAATGAGTAAACTGCGAAGCCTCAATCTCTCTGAAGCCCAGATCAAGTTGCTACCTTCTTCAATCTCTGACCTGATTGAGCTCCGTTGGCTCATCCTGAGGGGGTGCTCAAGCTTGGAAACACTGCCAAGACTAAAGAAACTTACAAACCTCCAGATGATTGATCTCTCTCGGGCTAGCAAATTGAACAAATTTGAAGACGTCACATTGAAATCGCTTGGGAAACTCCGAATGCTTGACATTTCCGAAACCGAGCTTGGCCGCTTGCCAATCCTTGGCAGTCTTGAAAATCTTACTAGACTCTCATTAAGATGTTGTCAACGCTTACCTAGACTGTCCATGCTAAAGGCGTTGTCTCACCTCCAAATTCTTGATCTTTCGGGTGCTGGTATCTTGAAGGAAATCCCAGATGAATCCTTGCACGAAAAGCCTGACCTCAAGATCCTTCATCTGTCTAAAACTTCAATCACTAATTTACCTTTCAATTTTGAGAAGCTCTCTAGTCTTGAGTTCCTTGATCTTTCTGAGAACCCTAATTTGGTGAAAATCGAAGACAACACCTTCCGACCTCTGAAAAACCTCCGTCAACTTAACCTCTCCTCGAACATCAAAATTGAAAATCTGCCTTCACTTTCCAATCTCTGTAAACTTGAACTTCTTAATCTTTCTGGTTGTAGTGCTCTGACAAAAATAGCAGATCAATCTTTTGATCAAATGACTTGCCTTCAGCAACTCCAACTCACTGAAACTCAGATTGAATCACTGCCGTCCATTTCCAAAGATGTCAACCTCCGTCAGCTCTTACTAAGAAGCTGTATCCGCCTGAAACAACTTCCATCTTGGGAATCTCTGTCGAAACTTGAGGTGCTCGATTTATCTGGTGCACAGCTTCTGAAAGAAACTGATGTTAACTTCTTGGAGAATATGGACAGCCTTCAGCTTCTCAACCTATCAGGGACGGGTCTCACGTTACCTTCCCTTCCCAATCTCACCAACCTCACCCAGCTTTCCCTTGGAGGTTGTTCACTCTCAGAAATGGAGCCAAATTTTGGAGGACATACAAAGCTGAAGGTTCTGGATCTTTCGGAAACAATGATTACTTCTCTACCCTCCCATGGAAATCTTACCAGTCTCCGGGAGCTTAAGTTAAGAGGCTGTTCGGGCTTAATGCAGCTGCAAGATCTAAGATCGCTGATCCGTTTGGAGGTTCTTGATTTGTGGGGGACCGGAATCAAAGATTTTCCCTATGTGATCTCAGAATTGACAAGTTTAAAGCACCTTGGTCTTCCAGACGTGGCGGGTGTTGAAAATCTTGAGTGGGATAGGATAAAGCGCCTGCCGGAGGAGGTAAACTGGGCTGAGTGCGGCATCCTCAAGCACTGTAAAAACGGGCCTTGCATATCTATGAGTACTACCCAACTTTCTGGAATTCTCAAGGACCATCCTGATCAGTTAGCGAATCTGGACAAATTTCACATCTCTGTGTCCGCCCCTCTTAAGGAGGAAGGTGGTGCTAGAGATATCGATTGGCACAGAATCGACCCTTCCTTGAGAAATATCTACCTGCAGAAATTTTCCGTTCCGAAAGAGGGTGCACGGTTTCTGGAAATTATTGGATTCGATTGTTTTCCTGATGCTATCGAGGGTGGCATCGTAAAAGCAGAGTACATTGCTTTGATTCGCAACAAGTTCATGAAATCCTTGTCGGACTTGGCTGCGGGTTTGAAGGCAGTGAACGAGGGCGTGGCGGCAATGAAAGGCTGCACGCTGGAGAAGTGCACCGAAATGGAGACCATTTTTGGCGGAGAAGAGACAGAAGTGAAAATGAGGGGAAATCTAGAGACTCTGAGGGCGTCAAACCTTCCAAAGTTGAAGAGTGTCGTCTCCATTGGGAAGGAGAAAGTTGAGGTTTGAAAATCTGAAAGAGTTATATCTGGATTGTTGCCCATTGCTGGAATTTGTGTTTCCATCATCCCAGCTGCCAGAAAATCTTGAAATCCTCGAAATCAAATTCTGTGACAAATTGAAGACTCTGTTTGATTCTGAACCACTGACAGAAACTGAACTTAAACTGCCGAAATTGAAGAAACTGCACCTCGTGGAACTGCCAGAGTTAACCAGCATTGGAGTGCCAGAGTCGATGACCGTTAAGGATATATTTCCATCTATCAACTCCATCAAAGTTAGGGAATGCCCGATGATCTACGAGTTAGACGAAATTCGTGAATTGCCATATGCATCTGTCAATAATTCCGAAGTTGAAGACTACTGTGGTTGAACGGGCAGCTCTACAGAATTCAGATGCTAAGGGAGTTTGTTGAAGCTCTTTCATTGTTAATTTGTCAAGGAATCTGATCATTCATACTCTTGGTAGGTGTTCAAACATTTTGAAACATTGTATCTGCAATTGTGATGCTCTTGATTGCCCCAGACTGCAAATCTATTGAAGCAAGTGATGAGTTCATGGATCAGAACTCGACCAATAATCAAGTACCAGGTGGGACATGTTTATGTTTTAGATTTACTTAAAAATGGAGACCTTTTGTCTCACTTGGGGTTTTAGAATTTGTTGGAATTGTTCTGGTAATTTATCTGTTCTTGTACTTATTATTTTGCTTTAGGTTTGGTTTTCTATGGTATTTGGACTTTCGAATTTGTGTTTGAATTATCATCAGCCACGTGTGTTTTTTTTTTTTACTCCTACATTTTTGCTTTTACACTTTTCAATCATCATTAAATTAAAATTTAATGGTGATTTCAAATGTCACGTCAGAGAGTATGAAAATGAGAGTATAAGAGTGGAAGTGTGTATACCATTACTCATTCTAAAATGATGCATTTCAATTCCATATATGATTAAATTCATCGGTCACAAGAAAATTCTCTATTCTCATGTGCCAGTCACTTGTGCCGTTTCTATTAATACTAATGGCCAAATTTGACCCTGTGGTAATTAAGAACATTTTGGTTGTTGGTATGTTTTAAGTTGTAGGGACTCCATCATTTACAAAGGCAAAGTGTAATTCACCTAAATTAATCTTTTGGGAGGGGTTATGACCTCTAAACATGCAAATTTTGGTTGAAATTCACAACATGAACTTTAATTTCTCCATAGAACGAAAAGAAAACAAGGATCGACAAATTCCAGCAAGCTAAGGTTTGTTCAAGTTGGAGGAGTAAGCAATTGTACATGTAGGCAGTTTGTGTAGTTCATGAGAAGCAACCATAAATAAAAGAAAACGTAGGGAAAATAAAAGTTACTTGGGAGAGGGAGATATTGGTGACTCTTTGGGAAAAAAGACAATTTGTTTGGATTAAAATTAAAATTTTTTGTTTTTAAACGACATGTAGAAAAGAAGTTAGCCATAAGTTAAATTTATGTTGTGTCCCATATCAAACCTCTTTTTCTTCTCCATGCTTATGATTATGAAGGCCAAATTTGGTGGCTCATGAACCCCCCTACAAATTGAGATGATGGGTCATAATTATAATTAAGGGAAGATTCCTCCAGCTGTTTTATTGAGGGAGTTGGCTCATTCGATTCAAAATTTGGAATAATGGTTCAGAGAGTACAGGTTGTTTTATTGATTTGTAAATAATTTTTTTTGAAATGTTATCAAGTCACAACATAAATTTAATAAAGATTTAATTTTTTTTTGTGTCATTTAAAAAAAAAATCAATTCAATTCAAAACACTTAATCTTTTTTTAAATAACATGTAACTTGAATTTATGTTGTAATTTTAACATTATTATTTGTTATATAATTTAAAAAGTGATTAAAAATTATGTAATAAGAATAACAAATTAGACAAAATTCAATAATATATTATCGCGCGAAAAGAGGGCCAGAACTGGGTTGGGGACAGCTGTATAGACACCCTGTCAACTAAGAAGCAGGTAGTAGGTGCAAAATAAAAAAAGAAAAAAGTCACCAACCATCGCCATTCACCATGTGCACATGGAGCCGACTTCCAAGCAACGGTCTCTTCTCTTCCTCCGACACCTATATAAAGTACCCCCCCTCATTTGCACCCTTCATCACTATTCTCTTGCGCTTTGCAAATTAAAAGACTTCCACAATTAGGAAAAATTTACAGAAATGGAGGCATTGAAGATGAGACTTTTCTTTGCCGCGATGATCATGTTGATGGCCGCATCGGCCACCCAGAATGTGGCGGCTGCCACCGAAGCACCAGCGCCTAGTCCTACCTCCGATGCCACCTTATTTGTTCCCACCATATTTGCTTCTCTCGCCGCTCTGGCATTTGGGTTTCTATTCTAGATACTAAATTGCTTTTGATTGATTGAAGAATGGGATTGGGGACGAGAAAAGGGTTTGGGTTTTCAATTTCGGTGACCGTTGCCCGTTGGTCAGTCAAGCACATTCATATTGATATTGTATTGTTTCATTCTTGTATAATTGTGGTTTGTAATAATCTCATTCTCTGTTATATATAATTCATTTCTTTTTCGTCCTTTACTCCTTTAGAGATATCTGTATGATGATTTTCTCAGACCTGGCCGTGCGCGGGTGGGTAACTATGAACAGGGGAAAATAATTTTTGGGACCCTTTTTGTTAAGGGCTTAGACTCGATCTCTTTGTTAATGTATTTTTGGGACCCTTTTTCTTTTGGCTTAGAAAACGGTGTTGTGAAAATAATTTTAATTTTAAATTTTGTATTAACGTTTTTGTAATGAAAATTAAAAAACAAAAGAAATTTAACAAACGAAGTTTTAATCACTAACCAAACAATCAAATTGTTACAAAGCACCATAAGATAAGCAAATAATAGAGTCTCCAACAAGTAAATTAAAATGATTTATTGACTAAATTATAAAATAAAATAAAATTTAATGCTATAAATCACATTTTTATCGCACTTTATTAATATGTTATTGCTAATAAGTTCTTCAAAATTTTCTTTTAGGAAGAATTAATCCAATGGTTGATTGGCAATATGGAGTTATTGCCCATCATAAAAAGTGAGATAAAAACATAATTTCTAATTTTTTTTTAATTATAAATATGGAGTTGAAAACACATAGATGAATAATGTTACACACTACACTCTTATTCCATTTTATTGATATGATAGTGTTAATTATTGGCAATTATTTTATTTTTTTAAAATTTAACAATGACTAATTCAATAACTAACTAATAATACCACATCAATAAAATAAGATAAAAGTAAAATAAAAATAAAATGTTGTTCTTCTTGATATATGTACTCACAAGCAATGATATCCATATAATTAACGTGCATAAACAGTAGTACGTCAATTATACGGACAACTATTAATTAATATATAATAATATTAAAAATTTTGACAAACAATAATTTTTTTAAAAAAATAATATTTATACATGCAACGGGCGTATTACTGTTTATATACACCCAATTATACGTTTATCACTGCACTACTCATGTACTCACTATTTCGAAAGTCAGTAATGTTTTGAAACTTTTAAATTATGAGTTTTACTTTAAAAAAAAAAAGAGAACTAATTTAAGGGGGTAGTTTAGTAATTTGGAGGCGTGATCTCTAATTTAAAATGACCGCAAGCCATGAAACCCTAACTGTGCTTGCTCTCTCTGTTGGCTCTAGCCGCAAAACCCTTCCTCGCTTCTTCCCTCTGTGTTTTTCTGCTTTGCGTTTGTGTGTGTGTTGAGATTGGATTGTTTGTGTGTGTGTGTGTTGAATCTGGATTGTTTGTGTGAATGCCTCATAGAGTAGCCGTATGAATTTAATCTTTGGATTTCAATTTCATAGCTTGGCTTAGTTAAGGGGCAGATATCAATTTTTGAGCTTTCAAAAGCAAAGGCCGTTTTGACGGGATTCTTGGGTCTGCTTCGTCTTTCCCATCAACTATCCCCCAATCGGCCTTTGACATCTCTTCTTCTTCTTCTTCTTCTTCTTCTTCTTCTCTTTTTTTTTTTTTTTTTTTTTGAAAAAATAGAATTTTTAATTATGTTATCTCTTTCCCATATCTGTTTTAGTGTTTGTGTTGGTGGTTGCCTTCAGAATAACTAAACGGTGATTAAAAATACGATGCCGTTTGGTTCAGACAGGGGCACATAGTAAGTAATCCGAATCCGTTTTGAGGGAAGGAACGCCTTTCTTAAGAAGCTCTTCATGTTCCTTTCCCATACAGCTTCGGATATATTTTCTTTCCCTCTCCTGATCTGTTCACAATATGAATAATCTTCAATTTAATTAAATAATAATAATAATAATAATTTAAGAACTGGGTAATCTTAGCAATGCTGTTGTCTATCAAATAATAGTGCTCATTTTAAACAAAATCATGTGTTTTCTTATGAATTAGGCTGAGTTGAAAGAAAATATTTGTGGGCTTAAAAGGATTTTCAGTAAAAATTTAGTTCCTTTGATATGTGGATGAGGAAGATAAATGGCTGTGTAACTAAAATGGTTTCTTCATGTGGCATAATGTCCAGGTGCTGTGATTAGCTTACCTATGGAAGAGGTGTGGAAAAGGAAGCCTAAAAATATTATTCTAAGCTACCTTTTAAATTAAGTGATAAATTTTAAAGATAAAAAGGGCGGAAGAACTGAAGAAGAAGAAGGATGTTCTCCAGTCCCACCCTATAATGCATATAAATATGCTAGGTTGGTTCAATATGATGCTTATAATTTTCCAACAATACTAAATTATAAATATATAGGTGAAGGTAACAATCATTATAGCATGTCAAAAAAAAAAAAATAACAATCATTATAGCGTGTCGACAGCCACAGGTACCTTCATAAGGAAGTAATTATTCTCCTTTTTAAGTTATCTTATATCAAACCAAACAAAAAATAAAAAGCACCCTAATTGGAGTTTTATATATTGCTTTCTTTCTTTTTTTGGGTTAAGAATAGGTCTTGCTTTTCTTTTTGGTCTCCAATTGACCTTATAATATATATTAGGGTTAGCTTTTTTTTTTTTTGACATGTCCACACAAGGATTGGGAAAGGGGGAATTCTTAAGGGTAGCTTTACTTAGCTTTGTAAACACCCTTCTAATGTTTAAAATATTTCATTATTGAATTTTTATTTCATTCTAATTATCTTCGTCCGTTATGATTTTATGTTACATCTTAATGAATGAGTGAGAAATTTTAAGGTTATAAAGGTTTTTTTTTATTACAATTTCTACCATTTCGTTTAACCCAATATCTAATAAAATAGGGGTAATGAGAACAAAATTAAAGTTTAATACACTAAAATGAAAAACTTTAGACATTAAAAAGATGTTTGCAAAAGACGCGATATTTTAGGGAGATTAAGTGAAGTTATTATCCTTATATATTATTTTTTTTTATAAAAAGAAAACACATCAAACGAAACAATTAATACTCAATTTACAATTATTTTACAAGTTGAAGTTGAAGAACTAATTTTACAATATTACCTATCATTTTACACTAAATAGATATTGTCCATTTTATTTGAAATGGACAAGATCCTATTCCACTTGTGTTGGTGTGTAATTTGAGCCTTCAAAAAATTTGTAAGTCTTAAACATTTAAAAAAAAAAGAAGAAGGAAAGATAAAGAAAATCTAACGACACATCTAATCCAAGTAAGATTCAAATCCAATCATTTGTCCTCATCCCCTTTGTATTGCATAGAAAAAAGAAAAAGAAAAAGAAAAAATCCAATAATTGGATAGAATCTTTTGCCATATTCTTTTGAATCTTTAGCTATTGGAAATGTTTCTTGTTGGTTCAACGTAGCAGCACATGGACATCGGTACATGGCACCCAACACATAATTCCAATAGGGCCAATCATATCATCTATTTCATAATGAACCCTTCCTCTTCTTCTTCATCAGATAATTGGACGGCCTGCATCAGTGCATAAACTTGGGGCTCACTTTCTCCAGTGGGGTCGTGACTAAATAAATTTCATTTGTTTGAATGGGCTGGTCGTTCAATCAGTCACAGTCAGTCACTTCCTTTCATGGCGTGCTATAAATATCTGCGAGGGGTTTGTGGAAGAAATTTAATTCAATTCAATTAGTTAGGCATCTATATTACCTAATTAGCCTTCATTTTTGATTAAGACCACCGAAAGTGACGCTCGCAGGATAAATTTTGCATTTAGGTACCATCAAGGGGGACATTAAAGAATGTGAAGCGGCAATTATGTCAGAATTCATTTAATCAATTCTTATTGAAATATTCAAAGTTATATCTACCTCCACTTAAATAGACATAGTCTAACCGACTAAACTATTTTTTTAAGATTGTTAAACTATTATTTAGGTTAATATGATCGTATCTATTAACGCTTACTCTTTTTTCTTTAACAAGGTTGGTTGGACATTATCGCTATGTCACATTGAAATAGGGTGTAACATGTAACATTACTTAAAAAAATAATAATAAAAACAACCATTATTTCCATAGGAATGTGATATCATATTAATAAAATTAACACAAACTCAACATTTAAAAAATAAAAAATTACAAGAAGTTTGTTTCAAATTCAGTATTTTCCAAGGGCTGCTTAGCTAGTTCTCTGCAGACAGACAATCGCACAACACACCACAATACCACAATAGACACTCAGCAGTGCTCCAATTAGATCACATTACATAAAACCAAAGTACCAGCAGCTGGATATGGATATGTATGACCATAAGGATTCGACATTACAAAGAGGATTCGGAATCTATACATATGACCCACGAATATAGAAATTCTCAGCAATTTTGTTGCTTTGATTGTCAGCAATTTGAACAACAAATGTAAAAGAGTCTTATAAGATTAACTTGTCTGAACAAATATGAGGGCAACCTAAAACTTATTCCAGCAGATAGGACCCATAAGAACTCTCTTACATTTACTATACAAGTTGCTAGCAATTCAAATAGTAAATTGCTGAAGATCTAGATCTGGCACATAGAGTTTATTTACAGACGACCTTATGCAAATATGGTAGAATTAACATGGCAATTCAATCTGATTGTTGAGTATTAGGAAGGACCAGAAATTGCTTGGAGGCGGTGCTTTAAAGACCATCATAGTAACCACCATAAGTGATCTGAGCTCTGGCCATGGGAACTCCTCTTGCTGCTGATATTACTTCATTCAATTTGGTTGCGCGTTGCACCACTTGCTTAATTCTCTGCAATCACAATTGGAGTCAGCTCAGTTCAAACACCCAAATGGAGCAGCATGAAACTATTTCAATGCATCCCCTTTTTGTTTAAGCTGCTAAGAAATTATGTTAATGTTGGATTTGAATATGTCAACTAGTATGCAGGGCTAGTAAAACCTCCTAAAAATCAATGATCAGGTTTGCTTTCTGATTGAGATGATACTATTTCGCAGGGCTAGCACCAATTCTGACATATGTACGCAAATACGGCTCAAACATATAGAAAGTGTGGTATTTGATGACATGACAACACAGAGAGACAGAGAAAGCAAAACAAAATAGGTGACAAGAATTTGAAGGAGTAGAGGAAAGTTTCTGACCTTGTCATCAGTGTAGATCTGGAACCGAAGCTTCTGGTTCTGCTGGTGTTGTTTGTTTCTTTGGTGGCTTCCAAAGAATATAATACAGATTGTAGCAGCAGCAACACCAAAAGAGCAAATAGCTCCAATCCCAGTCAAGCTCCACTTCCATATGTTCAGCCTACCATTAGTCTCTTCCCAAGAGACCTCCTCTTTGTTGCTATCACAATCCATGTCTATGCTGCTTTTCTTGCCCATTGCCATCTCTTTCTCAATTTTCATTCTTGGGGAGGTCTTACTCTCCAAGGCCTCACCTTTTTCCTCAAATTGAAACGTTTCGATTTGAGGCAAAATCCCCCTAGCACCAGACTTTGGGGAGTCCATTTTCATGTCGACAAATTCATTTTCCTTCATTTTGAAGAAAACTTTTGAAACCGTGTCTTGATCAGCCTCCATAGCTTTGATTCTTTCAGTGATAACAGCTGATGGCAAAACACTGATTTCAATAGGAACCTTAGCGATGCCCTTCACCAGATCATCATCTCGGGCCGTGCCGCCACCGCCACTTGTCGGTTCCCAATCAATTGGAAGTGGCACAACCTGACTCGGCAGCCTTGAATTCCCTGGAGGTTCCACGACTTTCCTGGAATTTGGTGATGGGCATATGAAGTAATCCATTTTGAAAACAGTTTTTGGATCAGAATTACGTTTGCCCGAGAAAACCCTTTTCTCACGATCCTCATGGAAATCAAGGAACGCATCATCAGGGAGGTACTCCCACTCATCAAGATCCATTTCCTGTGAGGATTTTTGGGAATGGTAGATGATGAAAGAGAGGGTTGAAATAGGAGGTTTGAGGGGGGGTTTGGAAACGTGGGTGTTGAATTATTGGATCAAAGAAGGTGGCTTTCATGGAGTTTAGCGTGGATTTTCCATGACTAGTAAGAGGAGGCCACCGCCGTGGTGTCCTCTTGCTCTTGGAGTGGAGATTCAACCCTCAAGCAAATGGGGGGTATATGACATGTTCCGAGTGCTTATCCATCCTAAAGGCGACAAATTGATGATGGGCCAGCAGGGACCCGCCTATGAAGGGGAATGCCCTCTTTGATGATATTTCTTTTTCTTTTGTTTAATCGGCCAAATCCCTTGCAATTATTTTTTTTTTCTACTTTCTTCCTTTATCCTATGTTCTTAGTTCTCCTTAAAAATTAAAAAAAAAAAAATCATTCTTTAAGAATATATTATCTAATATGAAAAATGAGATAGAGATTTCTAACAATTTTATTGTCTGAATTGTTAATTATTTGAATAATAAATATAAAAAAATATTTATAAGGTTCATCTATCTGAACAAGTTTCGGACAACCTACCCATTTGTTGGGGGTGAGTGGAGTCCAACTAATAAACAAGATAACAAATTACTGAAAATACGGATATAAAAAAGCATAAAATTCTAAAAGTATGTTCATTGATTCAAAGCCAAGCAAGGCAAATAAGAAAGAATTGTGTTTAGAATAAAGTAAAAAAGCAAATTATTAAAAAAAAAATGTGGGAATAAAATAAAAAACTAAGAAAATGAGATGGAGGAAAATATTAAATTTAAGTTTGATTACAAAAAATAATGTGAGTTTGGGTAAAAGTGAACTCAATAGATTACGTTCAAAATAGGGTGAGAAAGAGCTCTAAGGTTCTTGTTTTGGTTCTTTCTGTAGACACGTGTAGAGTCTAGAGAGAGAGAGAGAGAGAGAGAGAGAGAGAGAGGGTTCTACTTTGAAGAGATGTGTTAGTTGGTTTTACTCTTGAGAAAAGGAGCGTGGGACGGTTGCTTGTTGGAGTTGGCTTGGAATGATAATGATGGGTTGAGTTTAGGGTTGGGTTGCGGAAGGGAAAGGGGCAAAGGTGAAAGTGAAAGCCCTATTCGATCTATACAACTGTCCATGGGTTGGTATCTTTATCTCTTTTTCCTTTCTTTCTTTATTTTCTTTATTTTATTTGTTGTTGAAATATATCATGACAGATTTGGACGAGAATATCTTCACTTTTCTTTCAATTTGTGAGAATTCTAAATGTTTTTAAAAATTATATGTATTTTAATATTCTGAATTGAAAAGAAAAAAAAACTTTATTTATTATTATTTTTTGTGTGGATTTGAGCTGACAAAATTACACAATTGAATAGAGAAATAAGAAATTAACCTTGCTTGAGACTTGAGAGGACACGAAATCTAAGCATTGATAATAATAAATAAATAAATTATAGCTTAGTTAAGAGAGGCATCCACAGCAATGAATCAAGCATGACAAAGCATACATGATAGATGATTGAGTATAAAATTTTGTTTCCAAATATCAGAAGTCATCCACCTTCATTTTTCTCACGTTTAATGTAATACACTGAATTAAAAAGAATTTTTTTATTAAAAAAAATAATAAAGAATAAAGAATTGTCAAGTTGAGATATATTAAAATATGGAGCATCATAAACAATCCATAGTTTATAGCTTCTTCTAGAGTAATTTGCCTACATGTTCATGTTCATGTTCTAGAATTGGTTCCCATTGACATTTGAGTCCCCCCACTCGAATATGTTTCCCTTGAAAGGAAAATAATTAAGGAAGTCAATTAAGGACTATGCATATGCCCAAACCAAACACGTCATAAAGAAGAAGCCTTAAATTGTGATTACGTGGAATTTCAACAAACCAAGTAGAACTGCACTGCACTGCACTGCACTGTAAACGTGGACACTGCTGGAAACGTGAAAAAAGGATGCTGATGTATTATATAGAGTGGCCCACCTAACCTAACCCAACCCTAAGCAGCTTCAGCCAATGCCCAATCAATTATCAATATAAGGAAATTGATCGGTGTTAACTGTTGTTAAGTATCCAACATTCCAACCAAACGATCATTCTACCTTACAAAGTGCATGACTGGCGCAGGTGAATCCCAATTGCTTGCCTACGGTTGCAGATGAAAAACATTAACCACACATGCCTTAATTATGAAGGTTACTTTTCTTGTTTAACTCATATTTTACATTGCACTAAACACTCCAAAATAATTATATATATATATATATATTTCCTACAAATTATTTCACACCAAAACAAACAAGGCATTAATTTCTTGCCAAAAATGGAGCAGAGAATGAAAGCGTGAGTGGTAGAACAAATACTCGAATTACCCAGACTAGAGTGCTCCAGGCGCCCTGGAACCCGCACCTTCCCAGAAACCTCAGTAAGGGTATTTGACCCATCAATTAGATTGGCAACATAAAAGCCCCCCCGACAATTTATCATCACTCCTTTTTATATTACACTAATTACTAAAACGCATTAGAAAGAGAGAGAGAGAGAGGTTAATATGCTTACATTGAACAGATGTTTAGAGTAGAGATGTTCTTCCGAGTGACAAGTATTTTACACAAAAAGAAAAGCTGTTCTCAAATTTACATTCTTGTTTGCTTCCTCCAAAAAAACCCAACTCAAACAAGAAAACAGCTTCAGCTATATCACTAAGGGTAAAATTTGGGGGCAGAGTGAAAGAGAGAGATGACCATCTGCCCCAGTGCATCACGGCAGTTTATATTTATACTATTGTGATCGATAAGAGCTCTTTTCTACCCTCAATTTGACTTGAACAAGACTGTAAACTTCCACCTTAAGATGATGATGATGACGACGACGACGATGATCTAGCCGATGAAGATTCACCCAAAGCGACAGAAGCCAAGGAAGAAGCCCAAACCCGGGCATTCTTTGCACCTTCATGGAAGTTCCTGGTCTTGCTTAGTCTCAGCTTGGTCCAAACCCCCCTCATATCAATCATGTGTTCAATACGGCCCATTATTTGGCTTGTCTCACCAAATATTTCCAACTTGAAATGGGGAATATATATGACCCAAAATGCTTTGAGACGAGATAACACCTGTGGGAATATGCATACAAGTAACCTCAAGCACAGGAACATTATAGAGAATGCCAAGTAGGGTTCCCTCTTTATGATCTCTTTTGGTGACAAACTATTTGATGACAGGAAAACGGATTTTCCACCACTCTCCAAGCTGATTGGTTGATCCTCAGCAAAATACTGAACTGGTTCAAGGCCTGAAATGCATAAATCACATCATGACGTTTATCTTATAAACCAACTTCAAGTCATGAGAACTGCAAGGCAAAGATCCTTGTAAAGGGGTAGAGATCCTTTTTTCCTCTCTTTTTTTACTTTTTGGATGTTTGAGAGAGAGAGAGAGAGAGAGAGTCTAAAACCATTTTCAGAGTAGGACAGAAAGAAAAAAGCAGCAATTGGACCATGCGCCACAAATATTTATATATGCATTATTCATGTAACATTGCAAAGAGTAATGATAGATGTAATTGAACTCAACCCTGCATGTGTGTGTACTGTGTAGGCATATAAATACATACACAAATAAATAAAACATATATATATTTTGTTTGCTTAGGAGAACCTTACCTGTGGTCTTCTTATAAAATTGCACAAGGGGAGCGAGATTTTTTGGACCCTGATATCGTACCCTTGATGTCCCATTTACCATTAATATGGAAGGCAAGCTATGGATTCCATATCTTGAAAATATGCTGCAAAACAACATGCAAAACTCAAATGAATAGCAGACAAAGAATAAAAGCTCAGATGTGCACGCATTAAAACATTGCCAAAGGAATATTGGTGTCTCTCAGCGACTTTAATGAAGTTCTCAGTGAACCTTGTGTCTTTTAAGTTTCTTGGTCAGATAGGTATGTCCAGCTTTCCTTAGAAGAGGTCAATCGCATACAGTAGGACTCCCACATCATAATTTCAAATTCATTTTAACAAGCCAAAGAGAGAGAGAGAGAGAGAGAGAGATCTTTCATTCAACACTTTCTTCTTCGAATTAAACCTTGAACCACTTGCCCAAAAGATAAGAGGAAAAAAATTATTCCTGAATTTAAGACCTATTCCTACACCACCTGACCCTTTAATCAAGTCGGCCACAACCCAAGTATAAAATGTGACAGAAAATTAATATAGAGCTCATTATGCAGGAAGGGGGCTGCAGGACTTTCAGGAAATGCTTCCAAGAAGATAAGATCATGATTACCAAGGCCATAAACATACCTAAATCTAATTAAACTGTCATGCCCTTACTTATCTATTGCATGTCTCTGAGAAATTATATTATTTTAAGGCAAACACATAAAGTACAATCAATATTTTGCCAGGAACATTTGCTTCTTAGTAGCTCTAGCAATTTTCAACTAGCCCATGTAACTACTAACAAAAGAAGGAAATGGTTTCAACCCACAATAATAACATAAGAAAAGAAGCAGGTCAAATTAGTGGCATCATACCTTGGCATGGCTGAAGATTTCTCAACCATCACATGTTCTATCTGAGGGAACATGGCATTCAGTGTTTCATACGTTGGAAGCACACTGCGAGAAAATGGGCACCAAGAAGCATAGAAAAGTACAGATGAATATTCATTCCTCCGCTTGGAAGCCAAAGATCTATCAAGG
Organism: Carpinus viminea; assembly: GCA_013348765.1. NCBI lineage: Eukaryota > Viridiplantae > Streptophyta > Magnoliopsida > Fagales > Betulaceae > Carpinus > Carpinus viminea. Next base: position 37,606,878 of record CP054674.1, on the reverse strand, counting down.
AAGTCTCCATCCACCTGAAGATAAAAAGATACATATAAAGAAGTACTCTCTTTTTTTAAAATAAAAAAAAAAAAAAATAGTACATAGTAACAAGTCTTCACTGCTGACTAAGAACAAGCAGGTCATACAATTCTCCAATAATCATACCATTACATCAATGAGAAATGCTATACACACTCTCACTCCCACACTTCAAAGTACACCTCCATCTTAGTTTGGAAGAAAACTCTATCCCTCTTGACCGTACCTACTATATAGGTAAATGGAATTCATTAAAAAGCGGAAAGGCACAACCTAAGTACACAAAAAGTATATAAGAGAAACACCTACCAGAATAAGAAAACATATCTATAAAATCAACTAGGATTAGGAACCTAATTTGACTAATAAAATAAAACCCTAATAGAACACCATAAAAGACCAACTTGGACTCAATAAATAAATGAATATGGTGTGTCAATTATTTGGCGTGATGTGGGTGATGCCGGGTAGTGTGATGGATTGTTTGGGGAGCTGGAGAGCACAAAAGGCTAATCGCACAATTTTACAAACATGGAGGATGGTGCCCTTGTGTGTGATGTGGTGTTTATGGAGAGAAAGGAATGCACGGAATTTTGAGGACCGGGAGCTTGGACTAATGGAGTTGAAGAAAATGGTGATTCAAACACTCTTCTCATGGAGAGTTATGTGGCATTCCCTGCAAGTTTCAACACTTGCGGAATTTCTAGACTTGTGCGCATCTTTTTCTAGTTAAAAGCTTGTTTTGTGGGCTCTTTTTATATATTTCCTGTGTACATAGGTTGCGCCCTTTGCGCTTTTAATATATTTATTTTTTACCGATAAAAAAAATAAATAAATAAATGAATCCAAGAAAGTCCTAGAAAGTTCTAGAGTTGACCCAAGAATCAAAATAGGGTTAATGTGCAAGAATTGCGGAAAATTGCATATATGCTCGTCATCACCAAAATATCCATAACTTATGAAATAAAATCCAAATTGAATCCTAGTGAGTTGCAATTTAAAACCATAAAAGACTACTCTCATCCAATGTTACAGGCGAGCCCCACACATGAAGAACTCTGGTGGTGTTTGTTAAAAAACACCACATTCCACAAGGTAGCACTGTTGGGTACTGTTCATGTATTAAAGAAAAAGATAAAAATAAATCAATGATTGATATGGGAAAATAAAAAAGTGGTATTGGAAAATGAAAATTTTTGTTTTGTAGTGATTTTTTTATTTGAATAGTAAATGATGTGATATAAAAAGTGAATGATTTGATATTTATTTTTTTTTTGGAAAAAATGAAGTGGATACTGTGATAAAATGTGGGGGAATGTGTGGTAGGTTAACAAACAAGGCCTCTAAGTTGCAAAAATTGAAAATCACTCTAAAGACATCAACTTGACCCTCATCCAGGGCTACATGAAGTACTTTGTTGCACACACAATTTGATCACAAAAGTTCATCAACTCAAGTTTTAAATCAGTCATTAATAAAAAGATGAAATAAGAAATCCTAAGATGAATAAATAGCTCATTTGAACAAAAAAGATAACAGATTCCAATGAAACACTACATGGCAACATATTGGGCTTGTTTGGTACCGAAGGGATATTCAAATAGCCCATCAGGCATCAACAAATATCAACTTAACAATAAAACAACATTAGAATGGGAGGAAAAAAAAAGTGTTTAGAGCTTTTTCATTCGCCTGACCCATGAGTAGTAGGGTACTTAAGAAAGACACAAAACCATGAAACCACAATACTTACATAACCTATACATTTGTGTGGGAAGGGGGGGTTGAACTAGCCCTCTTAACCCCTTCACTAGTGACAAAAGAACAAAACCTTCCAACGATAGTAGATCAAATAAGGTAATATAATTGATTTGAATGGACCTTTCAGATGCCAAAAACTTTCATAACAAGTGGTAGAAGGATGATTATCAACATTGATATTGAATGGGAATATTCCGTAAAGAGATAAACAAGAAAACAACTTCACCGACAATTCTCAACTGTCTCGAGCAGTATCAAATCTTCTGCAACCTAAACTACACCCACACATCATGCTGCAACAGTAAGTGCCAAGAGTATGTCATTTTTGCATACTCTTTTCCCACATCATGTTTGTTTTTTTACCCATCATGTGTCTATCAATAGTCCATAGTGCTAGAAAGCCTAGAATGGACCCCAAAACTGTGTCTCAAAGACTTTTCCAGCAGCTAAAATCCTGATATAATCACCAAACCTTGCAAATTAAACTAACAATTATTTTTCTCCCAGTCTCTTACGGGCAAACTTTTTGCTTAATACAAAATATGCCAACCAAAGCTTATCCTAAAAAATTTACATTTCATGCCCACCTAGCACATTGAGAAAACCACAAACTATATCAAGTATATACTTCTGCCGACCTGTTCATTCTCTTGCTTCTCCACAAGAATTAAATTCAAATCTTGTAGAATATGGATTATTCAAAGCCAATACTTCTTAGCAGGGCTTTAAAAAGGCTATGTTGAACAGCTAACACAGAAAGCCAATTTTTTTTTATTTTTTATTTTTTTAAAAAAAAGAGAGAAAAGAATGGTCAACATAAACAACCATTTAGTAACAACACGATACCATAATCCCCTCCTTATTTCCACAAATTAGGCTATAAATTAAAACTAGGGAAATCCAGAAATGCCCAACTTCATTCTTTCTCTTACTTTTCTTATCATACCAACGTAAAGAGATACTAAATTTCAAAAGTCAACCAAATAACATAAAGATTCTGATTCTCCAAACCTGACACAACAATCTCTACCACACAAAATTAAAACCCAATACCCTCAACAAGAAAATACACTAACCCTTTGCATCGGAACCTCTAAAGGAGAAGAGGGGGGAACAGAGACAAAATCACCCAAGATCAAGCCCAAATCCTCATAACCCAACAAATCACATCCAGCATCTAGAAAATGAATTATCTACAATCGCTACCAAGATTACGACAATAGCCAAACTAATAAACAAAAACATAATTCGAAATAAACAAACTTACGCCTAAATGAAAGCGGAAATGTGAAAACAAAAGGAAAGAAAAACAGAAAGCATACCTGGAGAGGTGGGTTAGGGGAGATCCCAAGAGGGCATTGGGATTGATGCGCGTAGAGAAAGAAATTCGATTCCCTAGGGCACAAAGCCGAAGACGACGACGCCAACCGCAGCGAAGACAAGACGGTGATATAGAAAAACAAAAGAAAAGAAGAAACAGCCATAGAAGAAGAAGAAGAAGAAAGACTAAGCAAGAACAGAGAGGCAAAATCGGGCGGGGAAAAATATAGGGATAAAGGGATTTAAGACAACAAAATTAAAAAGGAAAGAAGGAAAAAAAAATTGAAAAAATGATAAAATGGGTCTTCCCTCAAGCTTTGGACCTTTGGTGTTGTCCCTAGTTTCTCTGAGTCGTCAGTGCTCGATTCTGACTTTATCTCTCTAATCTCTATGGTATATGGGTGGGTATTTTGGAGTGGGTGGTGCTGTGGCTCGCTGAATCTACTTTTTCCAGCTCTTAAGGTCCTTTTCATATATCTATTCCTCTATATATATTTTCCAGCTCAAAACCCATTTATATTCTACTTTTATACATTATCAAACGAGTATTAACAAAATAACTACACTCTCTTCTCTCTGGGGTTGGTGACAGAAACTAATATATATATATTGGGATTTTGTTTTTGAAGAGCTAGGAAAAGTTCTTCCTTCTTATCTTTTGACCTTTAGGGTGTTATGGTCAATTTTTATTAGAACACGTGGCAGATAGGGATGTGTGGGAAGGAATTGTGAAGCATCAAACCCTTGGAGAACCAAAGGAAGATGGGTCGCTTTTTATCTTATAATTGAAAGTATTTTAATTGGTCTCATATTTTCTATTTCATTTGATCAATAGTGAAAATATTTTTTTATAACTCTCTCCCTCATTTGAATAAAAAAAAAACCCTTAAGCTATCAAGGAGGTAGCACTTTTTGTTCGAATTGAAGTATAAATATATGATTATGGAAGTCAATCATAACTTGATAATTTCGTCTTGAATTTGTCAATTGTAGCAAAAATTGCCAGCCTTAAATATGATACAATAAGTTCAAGTTGTATCAAAGTATAAATATAGATTATATAAGTTAATACTAACTCAACCATTTAATTAAATGGATTAAACCTCTTGATCCTACTTTGTAAATTTTGTTTTAAATTCACATTGAATTTGTGGGTCATATAAAAAATTGACAGCCTTAAATAGTACCAATTGATCCCTTTTTAGCTCTCTCTCTCTCTAAATGTTAATCAAGAAATGCTTAAGAAAGAGTGGTTTTTCTTAATCTTGCCTCCATCATAGCATGAGAGGTCATTTTTCTAATAGAGTCTGGCTATCCTTTTTATAATGAAAGAAAAAAGATCTAAACATAAGAATTTTTCTCTTTACAGTCGTTCATTTATTGAAAAAATTTAAATTATGTACAATAAGAATGCTCTATTTATTACATACATAACCCTCTAGTCTGGACTTTGGAGTGGTTGTCGGGACCCGATATGGGCTGAGAAGACTCTCTCCATTGCAGTGCAATAGAGGATCCCCGGCCTTTTTGAAAAACTAAAAATAGATCTTTCTTTACAAAAAGAAAAAACAAACGTCAATTTGATCTTAATCACTTTAAAGTGAAAGATGATCTACACTACAACCTTTGAGAATCTCATAATAATATTTATACAAAGAGAATAACTTTTTCCAAAACTCGGTATAAATCAAGTTTTTTTGCCATCCAATAAAAGAATGACATGTCAGCGCAATATACAAAATCCCCTCCCAAAAAAAAAACAAGAACAAGAACACCAAATTATTTGCTATTCTCTTCCTCAGTCAACACATTACACATAGGTCATCAAAAGGGGGACTTTTTGGGAAATTCGGGATGAGAAAAAGAATGTGAAAGAATCCGTTTTCTGTGAATTTTATCGCAGGTAGAGATAATTGTTGAGAGTTGCATGGCCAAAAAACTGTGGAGCGAGCTAGCCTCCAACTTGTACCAAGTTCCTAAAAAAAGTTATTACCAACCATAAATGACTCGTTTTCCTCCTTTTTTTTTTTTTTTCAGAAGATGGAAACCATGGTATACATAGGAACGAGTACATTGAAACAGAAAAATATATAATTCTTCTACAGATGCGCAACATTAACTAGGTAGCCAAAAACGCTAATTTAAAGACCACAGTTAATCTGAGTACACAAAATCCAACTCTCACAAAACATAAAGGGATCCATCTGCCGCAGATATAACGACTACTGCAGAATATACGGAAATGCCTAAGAGAAGTGATCAGCACAGGAAAAACTGCATCAACATTAAGAAAAATTCATCACAGGAAAAGGTTCACAGCCAAATCAGAAATTGCAAGTAGTCACAGCCGAGTCCTACTACTCCCATGATGGTCTACCCTCCCTTGCAATATCGTTCTTGATTGCACGTTCTATCCGTTTAACAATAAAGAAGTACTGTCAACAAGCAAAGAGAACAAATGAATGAGATTGTTTATCCCTGATTCAGAAGAGCAGAAAGAAACACAATAGCATTGAAAGTCTAGAAAGCATACTTGGAAGGCGAAAATAAGTGGAATCAAGAACTTCCCTCTCTCATTGGGGTTTGGCCCTTCAATCAGCTTCTTGTCAACAACAATAGACTTGCTTCCATTCAACACAACTTCTGTGATTGTTTGGACTAAATTAGGAATCCAGGCAATCCCATTAGGAAGAACCTGTCAACAAGCACCACCAATCTCCTCAGCCTCTCGGAGAAGAGAAAACATCAATGATATATGAACTGAAAGATGAGGACCACAAACAAGTGGCATCAGGAAAAATGACTAACCTTTTCATCAATTTCATTCTTATTACATCTTCCACTGTTCTCAACCAAAACAACAGGGATAGCAAAATCCTATTATAGAGAAAGAAAAAAATAGACAAATGAATTTCATAAATACATTTCTTTATAAACTGAGACTTATTTCAACTTGCTGAGCTCCAACTTAAAGAAGCTCCAAAGTTGTACTTCAGTATTGAGAAATATAATAGTGAGCACTTAAGTATATCTTAGGACATGGAAACTCACTGTCAAATTCATTTGTCAAGAAACAAAAGTAGTATATTTTGGAATTTTCAGCAACAATGTCAATACTTTCGTGACTGAGAACATGACAAGCCAAAATTACTTAAAGTCATCTTCTTTTGGCTTGACAGATCTTCATTCACTAACAGTTGCAATAGGTGACAACATGAAAAAGAAAAAAGTACATACATTTAAATGTATATGACAAGAGGTTCATGGGCATGTTGGTTATTTACCAAAATGCGTGCAATATCCATTCAGAGAACTTGAAAGAATGCACAAGTAAAAGAGAAAGTAAATTGTTTATCATTAAGAAAACCACTTTCCATGCACTTCATGAATCTTCCAAAAGAGAATTGGACAATAATAGAAGTTCATGCACAATGTCTGACATCAAACAGTTTAGCACTTCAATATGAACTACCGATGACAATTTAGAGGGAGAGGAGGAAAAAAGAAAAACACATCTTGAACTTGAGGTTGCAGAAGTAGAAAAAGGAGAAAAAGATAAAAAGGATGTACCTGCTTATCCTTTTTTTTTAACCCCGCACCGACACGAACAACTTTTAGAAGAGCCCCTGACCTTTTGGAGTAAAAATCTTCATAAGGTAATCCATCTGGTGGCGAGAGCTGAGCATGCGTTAGGACAACCAAAGCCCTATCCCATATTCCTTTACCAAAACTTTCTGTTATGGCTTTAACAACTTGCTTATCCAAGTTATCGACCCTATATGCATCCAAACGGTCCACATATAGTAGAACATCGATGGTCTTGTTCAGAAGAGAACTGCTCAAATGGAAATTCCCACACCCAACCCCCAATTGAACATGAAATGAAGAAAAGAAAAAGAAGTCAGAGTCATAAAATAGATTGAAGCCGATTCCCCAAGCAATACCCAGAAACATATTTTACTAGGAAATCATACAACTCATACTATAATAAGCAAAAGCATACCGTTTTACAATCTCAAGTGCCTGCGCATTGACATAACCTCCTTCTATGAGCCCTGGAGTGTCAATGACATTCAAAGTAAATCCAGCCCTCGTTCGTGACACCGTAACAGTCCTGGGTGCTTCTGACTAAAAGACACAAAAATCTGTAGATATAAATATGAAGTGCACAGCACAGAAACCACATAAATGACCCATGACAAGAAAGCAGCATATACCTGAAAGGGATTAACAGACACCGCTCTTTCCCCAATGATTGAGTTTATGGTCGATGACTTCCCAACACCACCTTTCCCCATTACAAGTATCGTCAACGAGTCCACATTCTACACCAATATATATGAACAAAAGTTCAAAATACAAGAAACAAAAACTATAAACACCACATATGTATCAAGCCCTAGTGAAATAATCAATTACACGCCCAGAAGCAAGCACATTTGTTAATAATGAGAATATGGGTCTCAGAAAAAGAACCTCCTGCTTGAGTTTTCCTAGCAATTCAAGCAATTTGGTCTGTGTGGCAGAAGCGAACGTGTTGATCCCTACCCATTCACGTGTGAAGGACGCCATAGATAAATATTTGTCCAACTGCTCCAAAAAAAAAAAAAAAACAAAACAAATAATAATCAGCAAATAGTCCACATAACAAGTTCTCGGTTGCAAACACTGCAAAAAACGCCAAAATTAAACCCTAATCAAGAAATTATCACAAACCCATCTCTGGCAATAAATAAACTCCTCATCCAATTCAAATTTTCAAAAAGTGTTGTCGATTATACAAAATGTGCACAACCAATCCTCTTTTTCTCACGCACACACTATCTAAAGCAACCCCACAGCATCGCCATGGTGCCTTGTCAGAAGCAAATTTAACATTTTCTTACACAATACAGAGACCCAGAAATAAAATCCTGACTGGCGCTAATTACAGTGAAATTAATGAGAAAAATGAAATATTGGTACCTCAGAAAGAACCCTAAACCCTACCAAAAGCAAACAGTGATAAGAAGTTGGAGAGCAAGAAAATTGAGAAGGGAAAGAAGCAGATTTTGGGTACCTGGGAAAACCAAGATTTTGAAGAAAAATGCTTTTCTTGGTTTCTAATCCTTGAACCGAGCGGCCTTATCCCCTTCACCTATTCGATTTTGGCGGAGACAAATACTAATTCAGTATACTCGTGACGCTATCAGCTTAGCTCAACCGATTACCGACTTCCTATATTAACAGCACTTTCACCGCTTCCCAACTAATTTTGGTAAAAAAATGTTTTTTGAAAGTGTAGCATTTTTTTTTCTTCTTTACTTTCTTTTTCATTTTTCCTTCGTCTTTTTTTTTTTTTAATTGAAATAATAATAATATTATTATATTTTGTAGAATCTTGTATAAATGTCATACAATTGATATAATTGTAAAAATCAGCTGAATTAGCACTTAATTTTTTTTTACAAGTGCTAATAATTGTCACGTCATTAAATTATATAAAAATTATACAATAATCTATTAAATAGCATTATTATAAAAAATAATATAAACCTATAGAATAATGTTATTTAGTAAACTATTATACAACTATCATATAATTAAGATGATATGATAATCAAAATAAAAATTTAGATCTTCAATATCTTTATAAAAAGAAAATCAGTGAATGATTTTCATTATCTTATCATCCTAATTGTATAACAATTTATTAAAGAACATTTTTCAAACATGTAACATTTGTTTTGTTAAACATCCTTTACGTGTAATTTGAAAAAAAGTAATGTTACTCTTCACACTAGCTATATGGTGTGTTTTGAGTGATTTTTTTTTTTTTTTTTTTCTTCTTCTTTTTTAAGTGACTAATACATGTCGTTGTATGGGCTGAAATATGGTGCGATGTGAAGGAAATTTTTGATGTGAAATTGGCTGAGGAGATATGCCGATGCTAGGTGATAGACGAAGGATGGTTGTTAGATACTATGTCAATGGTGGGCTAGACAACTAATGGGCAAATGTGGCGGCCAACGATGGGCGGAGATGGTGATTAAATAGTGATGGAGATAGCGGCTGAATAGTAGGCAAAGATGGCGATTGAAATGATGGTAGGATAATAGGGCTGACTATGGACCAAAAGCCTAGGGCACTTGGACCAAAATACAAGACCTACTTCAGTTGGTAGACAAGGCCACTTGGGCTAAAAGACCAAGTTAAGCGGATTAGATCATATTGGCACATGGATGACACATGAGGGCAAGTGGTAATTATTGGTGGCACATGAAGTGTGTGTTAGTTCTAGCATAATATTTTGGCGGCGGATGTGGGTGAGTGAGAGTTTTGTTCGGGCTGATTTTGGTAGCGTTATGAACTTTTGATTGATGTACTAAAAAATTTGATAAGATTCTCAAAAGATAGTAATTTAAGGCAGGCATTGGTTGAATGATGATGGAGAATGTCAAAGGAGATACCACAAGAAAGGGAGGAAAAGTTGAAGCCCATAGAAAGGTGATGTGGAAATTTGTGATGAAATGTAAATTGAGAAAAATGTAGTAGAAATTAACAAAAAAAAAGAAGAAGAAGAAGAAGAAGAAGAAGGAAAGAAAGAAAGAAGAAGAAGATTTTGAAGTGGTTTGACCTTAGACGGCTATGTCCACCACTGAAAATTACCTACCATAAGGGCTACAATTTGCTATCATTCAACTTAGTTGATTTACAACACAAATGAAATGACCATATTATAGGCCTAGGGGCAATGGGTTAGATGAAGTGAGTACAATAAAAGTAGATTTGATTACAATCACACGCATAAATGGTAAATATTCTAATAAAGAAAATCTGATCATCAACCTAATATAGAAATTATATATTCTAACAGTGGGGAGTAAAAAACTACTGCACCTTTTATTTTTGAAATACAAACTAGTACTACTACACTTCAAACAATAATAAGAAAATTTGTGTTAAAACAAATAAAATAGTAAAAAAAAAAATACAAGCGATTTCGTTTCCATAACATGGGTAGAATAATAATAATAACAAAAAGAAAAAAGAAAAACAAAAGGAAAAACAAAAGCAAACAATTTACACAAGCTAATTTATGTTATCTGAGCGCCAATATTCCACTTTCAATGGTACAAGTAGTTATGCAACTCGATGACAGCAGAAATTAGAAGAGAAATCAACATGTACATGATCTGTTCATGATATCCCAGTCTTGCTTTTAAGAGCAGCAACTGCCACTTGGAGGTGCTTGGTATTCCTGTTTCTGCTTTAAAATGTTTCTCTTCACTACAGTAGATCCTTCTTTCAAAAGGCTAGGAACCTCCATTATCTGTAAAATAATCTCAAACTCCTTAGAAGTGAGATTAGAAAAACACCAAATCATACTATTGGAAGGAAATTAGTTTCTTGGATAACCCCCTTGTTCCCCCCTTCATCCTACCTTTATCTCCCTGATTCCCTATGGAACAACAAACCCCTTTCCTTCATAATTAGGGGGAATATGCCATTTCATTCCAACCAAAAGCTACCACCAAATAACCACAGCTTGATATAGAACTAGTTTATAGGCCCCATCATAGCTTGAAATAGAACCATCATATAACCCACCATGTATTTATTAAAAAGAGAAAAAGAAAGACCACCACAAGGGATTAGATGGATAAACTGACTGTCTAGAGTGGTTATCATATATCTTGAATATCCTACAGTAGGGAGTGTTAAATGGAATGAGTACTACCTTTAATGCAAGTTCTTCAAAGCATTGCTCCACATTTTCTCTAGTTTTAGCACTACACTCAAGGAACAAACATCCAAGCTCTTTTGCTAGTGCAATTCCCTCCTCTCTACTTACAACTCTTTCAGAATCCTGGAATCATATATAAATCAAATGTTATAGCTAAACCAGTATTTGAGAGCTAATCTATCAGAAAATTTAGTTCACAACTAATAATCAATTTTTAATAACTACAGAATAAAAAGCACATATAATCACTGGAAAATTTTATCTTTGAAAGGGAAAAATAGACTACTAACCCTGAGAAAAAAAGTCCTATAGGCAATGATGAAACTACACCTATCTACTACCAGCAGGAAAAATAATTGACAAAATGAAAAAAATAATAATAATAATCAGTAAAAGCGATATGCAAACACACTCTTGGAGATGCATCCTGCAACTTACCACATACTTTTACAATATGCCAAGAACAGAAGTTCACTTCATGCAGACAAAGACGAAATTCATGAGAATTCAATAAGCATCAACTACAGAAACAATGATTAATCTGCTCCATAATGATATGGCCTGATAAATTGCTGGAACGTAAGTCCATTCATGCAAAGCCTCAATCAGAAACAGTGCACAATATATACCAGGGTTATTGGCTTTGTTCTCCCAAATGCTGATTGTGCTGGCTATAAATTGCGCATGGAACAACTAGGAACAACTAGGGTTTACAAGGCAGAATGCCTTGGTGCAGCCCAAACAATGTTTACTTTCAACCAGATAGGTTAAGAACAATCTATACCATTTGTAGCTTGCAGGAGCAAATGATGAATGCATTTAATGAAAGCATCACAACAATCAAAAGATTTTCAGTAAAATGAAACAATAAAGCAGCTCTACACTCAGCAAGTAAAGTTTTGATTTCCTACAAGAACCAAGTATGTGGAGAAATATGGTGAGAATATACCCTATGAATTTTCTTTTACTGGCCGTCTCAAGGAATGCAGAATTGCAGATCCGACCAGAGGCAAATGTGTCAGACTATTTGATCCATTTATTTTCCCGCATATATGCTTACAGAAATTTAGAAAGAGTATGGAGCTAAGTTTCTGTCAACTTATTAGCAGAATGCGTAAGATATGGAGAATATAAAACTTACTATATCAACTTTATTTCCAACAAGCATCTTGACACAGTCCTGATTAGTCGAGTAGAGTTCCACTTCTTTAGCCCATACATCTGATAAGTTTGTAAATGTATCTCTACGCGTAACATCATAAACTAAAATAAAAGAAAAGAAATAGGTAATAACTCAGATGAAATTATGAATAGTAATGAAAAGGGAATGAACGAAGTCAAAATTCAACAGCAGATAACATATTGGGGAGATAATTGAAATCTAGTGTTTATGATAACAATGATCAATATTAGTTTTAAGCTAGTGACCTATGCACGGATCCACTTATTTCAACAATGTGGGCAGACCTATGTGTTTGTGCTGATGAAATTTGTGTGGAAAAATAGAGAAAATGTTCCCCAAGGCCTCTGTGATTCCCATGCAGAAAACATATCTACATCTTATAATCAGAATATATATAAAAATGTTTGATAAGGTAGCTATCCAAGCAAATGTACAAGAGAAAAAAGAAAGGCGGCTGGGTGGGGGGATCATTTCAATACTTGCCCAGACTGCTTAAGTTAAAGAGAGAGAGAAAGAGAGAGAAGAGAGAGAGAGAAAGCTGAAATAAATAGACAAGTGTTGGATCTTCACTTAATCACAATACTTTCCTTCAACATGTTAAATTCTAATCCTATCGCCAAGTCTTTCTAGACATCCACCTAAAGATTCTTTTCATAGCTACGAAAGGACAAACAAAGCTTTAAAAGAAACTTTGTTTCCCTATTACTGGTTCAATGCAAAATAGGTTTGTGAACAAGGTAACTTGTTTTAGTGGTTCTCTTATTGTTGTGTAGATCTTTGCATCAGTCAAACTTAGAAAATTGATGTGAAATATCTTTGGAGCTAAAACATAGTGTGCTTTTTTTTTTAATAAGTAATTGCAAGTTCATTGTAAAGCTTGAAACAGTGGTTTTAGGAAATAAACAGATTAAAGAATGACATCTATAAAATAAGTTTGTAAACAATATGAGTAAAGAAATGTTATTCACTTCTGTATAAAGCGTCTCTGCACTACATAAGAACTAACCTTGGCAGGACAAGGATTAGTGATGTGTACCAATATATAAGATGATTACCCGATTAGTGAATATTCTTCATCTTAGCTGTAAATCTGACACAAGGCCATGCTCTAAATTTTGTTATATAACATTTCAGCACAAATAAGAGGAGCAGCAGCAAGTGTACTAAAGCACTTATTAATAACATGTTGCAACCAAAACAACATTTTGCGCACACCAATTTAAGAAAGTAGATATTCCCATGAATGATTCAAAGAAGAACACGAATCAAGATTGTTAGTAGCATACCAAGAATGATCCCTTGGGCACCTCTATAATAAGAGCTTGTTAATGTTCTGAACCTCTCCTGTCCAGCTGCAACAGACATTACATTTTCCTAAGTCAATCATGATTCATTTAGGTTGTCAAACAATTTCTCAATGAATATTTTGCGACAAAAGTTACAGACACAATCAAGAAATGACAGAGTATAAGATATGTTCTATCGATGAAACCTAGAGTCAGTGCATAGTTTATATATTTACCCTCTAACTTCATGATGAAATAAAAATTGCATAAAGAAGCGTTAAGAGCAAACTGAATGTAAAGGTTAGTCAACTTATTAAATATTGTAAAAGTGCCAAGATCTTTGTTAGTGAGCCTCAGAACTCAAAAATATGCTGCTATAAAATCTCCAGTGAAACATTACAAGGTCACTAGTTCCATTACATGCATCAATGACGTAATACTGAGAAACTGGAAAAATAGAAGGCTTGTTATTGCAAGTACAGATAAGATTCTTGATTCAAATTGTAAAAATGAAACAATTCTCCACTAAGGATTCAGAGAAAGGTGAAGCCGTTGATACAGCTTAAGTTGAATGAAAAACTTATCACGAATTTCTTATTTGACAAAATTATACTCCTGCAACTTAAGAGCCACACAAGATGGCATGGTAATGAAGTAATAGCAAATGTACAAAACGGTGAGCCAAAAAAAAAAACAATAAATTGGAAATCTTTCAACACCGTAGGCGAGAGCTCGCAGGATTCTATCACATATAGACAGACATCTTTATATTTCCAATTAGAAACATAAAGTGAGAGAATGGACTACTGCCACTGCTTACCAGTGTCCCAAATTGTGAGCTTCAATTTCTTCCCGCCTACTGTGAGCAGCTTGATCTTAAAATCCACACCTATAAATAATACGAACTACTATATATGTATCACATAAGCTACTCAACCCGTCAAAAGGGATAAAAATACTTTGCATTGATTGATCAAAATTAAAGATAAGAACTTCCAACGAGAAGTGATTATATGATTATTACGTAGTAAAACATTTTGTAAAAAGTAATTTACATGGACAAAGCTTTGAAGAAAAAAGAAAACACATTTTTAAGGTTCTCATACTTAAAAAAATAAAAATAAAAATCATAAATTCAAGAAATTTATTAACTGGGTGCCTTTTGATGAGTCTCGTAGGGCAGCTAAGGTAACTAGAACACTCAAAACAATCTCATTATATATAATTTTCGATCACCCAAATTTTTAAGAATCATTTTATAGATCCAACAGTGTTGAACGAACTCTCTTCGGCTGCTAAGAAAAATCATATTAATTTTCTACAAAATCTTTCATTTCGAATCATTGAAGACCCAACAGAACAGAGCTTAACGTTACTTTTAGTAAACATTATAAAACTGAAAGCTGGCTTAAGCAATAGTAATAAAAAAAGAAGAAGGAAGTGAGTACCAATGGTGGGTGAAAGATCTTCGACGGAGTTGGAGATGAAGCTGACAAGGAGACTGCTTTTTCCCACACCGGAATCACCGATCAATAAGATCTTGAATGAGAGATCGCAGCTGCCACCGCTCTGACCTGAAGATGAACCCATTGATTCCTGAGACCCAAGATTGTCTATCTTTCTGTGTGTGTGTCTGATGATTAGTTCTTTTCTGGGTGTCTCTCTCTATCTCCAAAAAGTACAGTGAAAGAAATGAGAGAGAAAGAGAGAGAGAGAGAGAGAGAGAGAGAAGCAAAAAGAGAAAAGCTAATAGTATAATAATGGGGCATCTTGGGACAGGGAGAGTTAGAAGTTAAAGAAAACGGCTACCTGGGCATCCCTGAGACAACGCAACAACGTATTTATTCTTTTCTTTTCTTTTTCTCAAATGTTTCCCCTTTTATTGATGCTATTCCATTCCGTTTTCGCGCGACATACTACGTACTACGTACTCTCCGTTTGTTCATGTTTGGTAAATTTTTTTTTTTTTTTTTCTTTTTTCTAAGCATTCATGGTTGGTAAATTAAATAAATAAACCCGTTTGAAACTTATTTAGTTAGTTTGAGCAGTAATTTTCCTTTTCACACTCATTTACTTTACTGTATTCAATTTTATAAAAATGTTTTTTTAACCCATAAAATTTCAGTATTTTTTTAATATTAATTCTAAAGTTTAAAAATTTACAATCCACTCCCCTGAAGTTTTAAAATTTGGCAATTTTAACCCCCGGTTAGTTTTTTCCATTAAAATAGACGGAATCCTAGAAAAATAAGACTGAAGGCATTTTTGTCATTTCATACTTTTCATTCAATTTGATAGAAAAACTAACGGAAAGGTTAAAATTGCCAAATTTTAAAACTTCAGAAGGGTGAATTGTAAATTTTTAAACTTTGGGGTTAACATTAAAAAAGCACTGAAACTTCGTGGTTTAAAAATGCATTTTCTCTTTTATTATATTTAGTTCATGTGAATTAATCTTGCGTATATTAAATGATTAATTAAGACAAATGTGATAAATGAGATAAATAAACATAAAGAGTAGCTTTATTATAATGTGAAAGTGTATGAAGAGTGAGTCACAAAGATCGAATCCCTCCCCTACCCTTGTGTGGACATGTCAAAAAAAAAAAAAAAGTGTTTAAGAAAAAAAGTAATAGTAACTACTATATTATCATCTTGTTGGGTTGATATGACTGCACTTATCGACCCATGAATAATAATATAGTATATAACATTTATCTATCTCTAATGAAATTTTAAATCCTCCAATTAATGACCCTCCATTAAGTTACACTTCCATTGACATTTGACGTTAAAAGGGATGAAAAAATATTACATTTGTGCCACACCAATTTGTTTAACTTGATCATTCAAAAGTATCTTTAAAATTATTAAAAATAGATTAAAAAAAAAAACCCTTACATGATTGCCCCGAATTACTCCTCAGCCATAAGCGGGTGGCAGAGAGTAATTTGGCCATCCTTTCAATTTTTTTTTTAATCATGTTTAGGACCATTTGAGAAAGTTCAAGTATGTTGGTTTAAGTGGCAAAGAGATGATAGCTTGGAATTGATAGGTGTCTTTTCTCCAAAGCTAAACTTAATTAGTTTAGAATTAGATATAACATTATTATTGTATTCTAGCTCTAGCCTCTATGAGAGATGAATTAAATAGAGGTATAATAAAAATGGAGGAAAAGGAAGAACACACGGCCGCCGGTGTGTCTCCTAACTTGCTGCTGCATGCCCCACCCACCGATGGTGAAGGGGCACTCTCATTGTTTGTTAACCAAAATGTGAGTGTGACCCCGCATGCAGTGTTAAAGGAGCTACACAACAAGCTAAGGCTTGTCTAGCTATGAGCTTCGGTGAAACGTCACTTTCTCAAATCATCCTTCTTTTGCGCTTAAACCCAACATTAATTTGCAGGCGACAGTCTTGTCTATGACCTGCCTCCTCTTCTCTCTTCATTTTTGGCCACAATCTTAAACAGATTTTTTCACCTGATATGGCTTCCACCTTTAAAACACATTTTGTTAGGTTATCTTGTCAGTCCTATGTATAGGCCTATTTAATTAGTTCAATTCATGAGTGGGAGGGGATCGGATGAGGAAGTTAATACAGCCTCCCATTTTGGCACTCTTTTTAGTGAAATGACATTTAATTTATTTGACTTTAATCTGGGTTTGCCCAAGTTTTTTCCACCTACTTTGTTTAGAACATTGTAGACATTCAAATCCCATGTTGTCATATTCGAAACCACAAAGTAATACCCATCTCCTAACATATACGCTTGTTTGGCTTGATTTGAACCAAAGAAGAAAATCAATTAACTAACAAACTTGTCACACTATCATTATTGATGAAGTTAATTGCACTTCAAGCTTCCTAGCTAACGCATTCATATCCTTAATAGTTACTTGAAATCTTGTTGAGGCCTAAAATAAAAAAGCAATATTTACTTACGAATCCTTTTTGAAAGCAGCCCAAAACAAATTAAGGACATGGAGTTGATGAAAAGCTCTCAACTTTTTTTGAAACATATAAAGTTATATTTAGAGCTTGAAAAAAAAAAAAAAAAAGTCCAAGTAGTCCTTTGTCGATC
The DNA here is from genome assembly GCA_013348765.1 of Carpinus viminea. Lineage (NCBI taxonomy): Eukaryota > Viridiplantae > Streptophyta > Magnoliopsida > Fagales > Betulaceae > Carpinus > Carpinus viminea. The sequence goes on along the minus strand of CP054674.1, from coordinate 37,589,498 downwards.
TGTTAAATTTGTTATGCGTCGCTTTCTTTAGAATCCAAGGAAAGACCTCAATACCTCATCGAGGTGATGCCAACCAGTATCGCCATCACAAACCGAACAAGTAGACAAAGCAAATGAAATAATGATTTGAAAGTTTTCCCTCCGAGAGAGGTAAGTTTTATATGCTAAACCAAGTTTTTGAACTTTAAGAAGGTAATTGAAAAAGTAATGAGAGTTTAGGAAAATTAAATGAAGTTTTTGTTGGATCGTGCCTTTGACCATCTCATTTAAAAACTAATTGGTGTCCAGTGAGGAAATATGATCAATATGATCTTGATAGAGTATAGTGTTTGACTTTGTATGTGTGTAAGAGTATTGTGAAAGTAATGTATATATAGATATAAGAGCCTGAGCAGCATCTGGCAACCAATTAAGCAACGTATTTATTCTCTCCTTTTCTCTTTGTATCTATCTCTCATTTTTTTCTTGATGCTATTCCGTTTTATTGAATGGCTTTAGATTAAGGAATATCATGTTAATGAATCATTTTTACTTTTGCAGACATGTTATTCTCTTTGAAAAATATTAAATGAATACTAATAATAATAATAAAAAGAACATCGATCCTTAATTGTTCTCAAATCATGATCATAGGTGTTCTGTGCTTAATTATAAAACCCAACATTAATTTGCACGCTGGTTTATGAGCTGCAATCGATCTTTTCGTTATAGGGCAATGGCTGTGGGAGGGGGATGCTCTCTCACAGCTCCCTACAAGTTTTCTTGTTTTTCCTCTTTAAACAAAAGATTGTGGGGAATATTCTAAATCCATCTAGAGAGATGAAGAGATTGTGGACTACGTACAAGTCTACAATCTCTTCGTTGGTTATTAGGATCTAGCATCCTGAAAATGGGTTTAGGAAAACAAGTTGCGGTGATTTTGAAAGGATCAAATAACAGGCTTAATTATAGTGGTTGAATTTTACAGTGATGGTGTTACCGTGTTGGGAGGGAGAAAGACATCGAGATAAAAAGGAGATCGAGGATTACAGGAAATTAATAGTACGTCAGCATAAATTTTTTTGCCACATCTTACTAATTCAACATGAAATTTTTGTGCTATAAATTAAGTAGGATTTGTATTAAATATATATTTCCATTTGAATACATTGATTACTTATTGTTGGGCAATGCAAGTGAATGTACGTAGTAGCTGCAGGATAATTGCGTCTAGTGACCCGGCCGGCCGGTCAATGTTCTGTTTCGTTTGGCAGTAAATATAAATATAATTAGCGTTTCGGCCTTTAAAAATGTGTTTTTTGCAAAACAAATCCCCTTATCTGAGAGCCAATATTCTATTTTCAATGCGGTACAAGTATTTAAGCAACTTGATATGACAGCAAGAGCAGCAGTAAGAAATTACGAGAGAAATTAAAATGTTCATGATATGTGAATCTTGCTAAAATTAGCAGCAAATTATGCTGCCACCGCCGCCACCACCACCTCCAAACGCACTGTGAAGACACAGTGATGTGCTTCGTCTTCCTCAACCACAACGTGAAGACGGTGAAGTGCTATTTCTTCCTCATTAAGCTTTTCACCATTTCTCTTCTCTGGAGATCCTTCTTCCACAAGACTATGAACCTCCATTATCTGTAAAATAAATAAAATCGTTAGAAGTAAGAATAGAAAACGCTACATCACACAAATGGCAATCATATTTTCTAATACAACAAATTATTTAATATGGTATTATAGTAAAGGTCTTGAATTTGAGCTTGAACTTTACAATTTATTCCAAATTTTAGGAAAATATTTCAAGGATTAGACCTCACTTATTATATGTAACGGATGTCATATATCTTTTATATCCAACACTACGGAGTGTTAAATGGCATAAGTATTACCTTTAAAGCAAGCATTTCAAAGCATTGCTCCACATTTTCTTTAGGTTTTAACACTATATCCAAAAAATGAGCATCCAATCTCCTTTGTTAGTGCGATTCCCTCCACTTGACTTACAACTCTTTCAGAATCTTGGAATCACATACACACCAATTGTTATAACTAACTTAATAAATTTAGAGCCTTTAGTTCAGTAAATTTACTTCTATAACTAATCATCATTTTATTATTATTAATAAGTAAAGAATAAAAGCATATTTGATGATCACAAGAATTTGTCTTGAAATGGAAAAATAGACTACTAACCCTAAGAAAAAAGTCCCATATGCTGTGATGATAATGGATATATAGCATATACAGCATACTTTTTATGAATTTCCACGCCAATAGCTTATGTGCCCACAAAGATTAAATTTATGGATTCCATATGCACCAAGTACTACAAAAGTGATATAAAATCTTCTCCATAATGATATGCATGGACTGATAAATTGTTAGAAGTGTAAGCCCATTCATGTCAAGGCCATCAAAGCCTCAATCAGAAACAGAGCAATATATACTTGGTTTATTGGCTTTGGTCTCCCATATGCTAATTAATTATGCTGGCTATAAATCGCACATGGATCAACTAGGGTTGCAAGACAGTCTCATAGCAATATTTTGGTGCAGCACAAACGATGTTTACTGTGTGAAGCAGTAAGGTTGAGAACAGATCTATACCAATTGTGGCTTGCAGGATGACAACCATCAATAGATTTTCAGTACAATGTGATTTGTTTACAGAGATTTTGAAAGAGCATTGAGCTAAGTTTCTGTCAGCTTATCAAGCAGAATGCATATGGGGAATATAGAACTTACTCTATCAACTTTATTTCCAACAAGCATCTTCACACACTTGGGATTAGTAGTGTAAATTTCCACTTCTTTAGCCCAGAAATCTGATATGGCTGTAAAGGTGCTTCTAACCGTTATGTCATAAACTACAATACAAGAAAAGGTATTGGTAATAGCTCTGTTTTCCCAAACCATAGGAATATAGTATTGAAAAGGTTATGAACATATATCAGAGTGGCAATTGAATCTAATAGTTATTGTAGCAATTATCAATATTAGTTTGTTTTAAGAAGCAAAAAGCTAAAATGAACATTTCAATGAGCACTGCCTTTCCTTGACGCCTATTGGGTCCTAACATTCCTGCAGCACATTAAATTCTACTCTCATCTTCCAAGTCCTCCTGATCATCAACCCAAATACTGATTTCATAGCTACAAAAGAACAAATAAAGCTTTAAAATAAACTTTGCTTCCCTCTAACTGGTTCAATAGAAAAAAGGATAAGTGATGCTTCCCAATATACTAGATGTTTACCATGTTTAGTAAATATCCTTCGTCTTAGCAGTCAATCTGACACAAGAGCCATGTTCTGATTTTGTTATAAATCATATCAAAACATTGCTTAACTACAAGTTGCATGCTTCCATAAACCAACTTAAGAAAGTAGATATTTCCATGCATTCATTGAAGAATAACATGAATATATATTGTTTCTAGCATACCAAGAATAATTCCCTGGGCACCTCGATAAAGAGTGTGTCAATGTTCTGAACCTATCCTGTCCAGCTGCAACAAACATTGCATTTTCCTTAAGTTAGTAATACCCCATTTTTCTTAAGTCCTTTCAGCTTTTACTACAAGTAATTTACAAAGACACTTACCACATCAGCCACTTAAATGTAGACAATCACATGACACTTAACCAAGTTTACAAAATAATATGGCAATTTATGTGACACTTACCACATCAGCCACTAAAAATATGAACTACCACATGGCATTTCATGTACCACCCATTTCCATAAAATGTGAACTATCATGTGAGTTTGTAACGAGTTGTAGTAAAAGCTGTAATACCCCAAGCATTTTCCTTAGTTCCACCAAAAATCATCTCTAATATTTCTTTTTTTCTCATTCCACAAAATCTGCTCTTGCAACTTGAGATCCCCAAAAGGTGGCATGGTCAGGGTGGACCTGTGTTGTAGCTTGGGGGACCAATGTCCCCACAATATTTCTTAAAATTTTAAAATTTACCCTAAAATTTAGGATTTTTTAAGAAATGTCCCCCCAAAATTAAAATTTAACCCTAAATTTTCCTTTTAAAATTTTGTCCCCCACCCTTAAAACATCTGGTTCCGCCCCTGGCATGGTAATGAAGCAATAAACAAATTGTGAGGGAAAAAAATCACTCAGGAAAAATCTTGAATATTTTGAGGCCAGGGCTCACAAGGTCCTTTCACATATGGACATGGGTGTTTTAAATCTCAAATTGAAAGCATAAAGTAAGGTAATGGTCTACTGCCACAGCTTACCACTTACCAGTGTCCCAAATTGTGAGCTTCAGTTTCTTGTCACCTACTGTGAGCAGCTTGAACTTCAAATCCATACCTACGTACACATCATAATTAAGAACCTCAACATATTACTTTAGTTAACCCATCAATAGGGAAAGAAACGCTTGCATTTTGATTAACCAAAATTAAAGATAAGGACCTCCAAAGAGAAGTTATTGTATATATATACTTTCTCAAAATATTTCTATATAGAAGAAAGAGCGACAGTTTTCTCAAAAGTTTGCTTGATCTGTTATGTTTTTGAAAAGTACTATTTTATATTTTTGCTTTTTGAAAAATGAAATAGTTTGTTAAATGTTTTGAGTAAAATATGTTTTTACTATTTAAAACAGAAAAGTATAAAGTTCCATTTGTTAATGTTTTTGTTTGAAAAAGTATTGTGATATGACATAAATATGAAAGTAATTTTGAGTGTTTTATGAGTTTTTTTTTTTGATTGTTTGTTAATATTTTTATTTTGAAAAGAAAGATAAAAGGGAGAATGAAAAAGAGTTATCAAACAACATCCTAAAGGTTTTTTGCACAACTAGATACTTTTAGTGGTGATTTGTGTAGCCGCTATAGCCTTATATTGTCATTGTTATTATAAAAATTTCAATAAGACAAAAATATTCTTATAAATTAAAATAAGAAATGAAAAAAAAAACTAAGAACTAAGAACTAAAAAATTTAAAATTTAAAACAAAATTTTTTATTTGGTGGTTTTTTCCTTTGACCATATATAGGGGTGACCAAACCACTCTTAAATGGCAAAAAATAAATAAATAAATAAATTGAGGGCTATTCAAACTACTCTCAATGATTTTTGAGGTAATTTGTCCAACTCAGATATAGTCAAAGGGGGTACTTCAACCACTCCTTGGTCATATGGGAGTAATTTGGCCACCCCATAACTATTTGAAGTGGCGAACCACCCATTACCTTGGTTCTTCCTGCCTTTTTATTTTTTTATAAAGTTTTTAGCTTTATTAGCTTTTTTAAAATATATATATATATATATATATATATATAAAGGATATATTTGTTATTTGAGCAATATTTTTTGTAGTTTGGGAGCGTTGATGCAATGTAATTTTTCAAGTTTTAATTAAAGATATATTAGTCATAAGAGAGGAAAATTCAAACTAGTAAGCCCTCTTTTATTAATTACATTGTCACACTTTGGAATGTTGCTAAGAACAGTGGAAAAAGAAAAGCCACGTTAGTATTTGTGCACATAACGAAACTAGAAGTTGGTTCAAACCATAAGAATATAGTATAAAGAAGAAAGTACCAACGGTGGGCGGAGGAGGTTCGGTGGAGTCGAAGACGAAGCTGATGATGAGGCTGGTTTTTCGAAGCCGGAATCATTGATCAATAAGATCTTGAAGGCGTGATTGTAGCCGCCACTTCTTTGCCTTGAAAACGAACCCATATAATATTAATTGATCCCTCAAACCCAAGACGTGTGTGTCTGATCACGGATGATTATTTGTGTCTAAGATGTATCATGAAAGAAATGTATATAAAAAGGCTACCATGCACGTGCCAGAGCAACATCTGGCAACGAAAACCAACGTATATATTCTCTAGCTCCTTTTTCTGATTGTATAGGCTTGAAGCTCTTTTTCTTGATGCTATTCCATTTTAGCGGTTTCCAAGAGATAGAATTAAATACCAATAAGCGAGTCAGTTGAATCCTCTTGTGTGGACGTGTCAAAAAAAAAAAAATTCCGTTTTAGCAGAGCATCTTGCACCTCGTAAGCTTAATTGAATCAGTGGGTTTACATTAATTAAGGAATATCTTCTTAATTAATGAATCGTTTTTTACTTTTACATGACATGCTATTCTCTTTGATAAATATTAAATGAATAAACAACAAAAAATCATTGTTCTCAAATCATCGCTTTCTTTAGAATCCAAGAAAACGACCTCAATACCTGATTGCTAGGTGATGCCAACCAGCATCGCCATCACAAACCGAACAAGTAGATAAAGCACCAGAAATAATGATTTTTTATTTTTTATTTTTATTTTTTGTCGGAGTGGCCATATTGGAAAAAATTAAAAATTCAATACACAAAATTGAAATTTTTTTAACTTTAATGGGGACAAATAAGACGTGGATATGCTAGCTCTAGTAAAACCCAATTAAGCCATTTTTTACGCTAAAAAAATGTTAATTAACTTAAGCATCGAAAGGTTTTTCGACTCTAGCTTGGCAACATTATGATGATTTGATTTCTCTATTTTGCAGGTATACAATATTCTTACGCCAGGGAAGCCTCATCTCGGTCCAGCCGTACAATAGTTGTTGCAGTGGTTTGTCCTGACCAGAAAAATGCTCCAACAATATTTGAGAGCCAATATTCCATTTCAAAGGTACGGGTTTTTAAGCAACTTAATTAATGACAACAACAAGAGGAGCAGTAAGAAATTACAAGAGAAATTAAAATGCAGACGATTTGTTCATGTTATGTGATTCTTGCTTCTAGCAGCAACCACAAGGAGCACTAGTTCTAGTTACAACTACATTCACCACTAGCATGACTACGGGGTGGGGGGGGGGTGGGGTGGGGGCAGGGCTAAGAGTTGGGGTGGGCGCCTGGGGCGGTGACGACGACGACGGCGCCCATGACGACGACCACGACCACGACCTAGATTGTCACTATGGGCCATCATACAGTACTGTACTGTCTGTAAATGGCGCATCTCCCCTGGAGATTCTTCTTCCTCTTCTTCTTCTCTTCTTCCTCTACTTCCTCAAGACCAGGAACCTCCATTATCTGTAAAATCATCTCAAACTCGTTAGAAGTAAGAACAGAAAACGCAACATCATACTTATGGCAATCATATTTTCTAGTCATATGGATATCACACTTTAATCAGTGTATATTTCTTAAACAGTTAACTAAATAATTCAATTCCAAAACATCAATGCTACATTATTACCTCTATCTGCATTTTACATATTTCTTTCGAATATATATAGTGCCAAAACTAGAGAAAATTTGAATTGACTTGAAAGATGGAAATCTTTCAATTAGAGGCAAATAAAGACATTTAGATTATAAAATATCTTTCATAATTATTTGAATTACTATTTATTTATTGCAAATAAATCTAACAAGGCCTTGCTTGTTGAGGGTAACCATTAACCGTTATCCCTAATCAAGGACAATAGGGACAAGAAAAGATAAATATATATTTGATACTAAATATGAAGTGTTATATGGCATAAGTATTACCTGTCGTGCAAGTATTTCAAAGCATTGCTTCACATTTTCTTTAGTTTTAGCACTAGATTCAAAAAAGGAACAATGGAGCCCCTTTGCTAGTGTGATTCCCTCCTCTCGACTTACAGTTCTTTCAGAATTCTGGAATCATAAAAGCATATTATCACAAGAATTTATTTGTGAAAGGGAAAAATAGACCACTAACCCTAATTGGAGTTCATTATCAATCGATTTCCATTTACTATATATTTGTGGGTTCTCATCACATGGCGATCGACAACATAACCTATGGCTTAGCTTTTCTTTTACTGGCCGGCTGTGTCAGCTTATGCATAAGATATGGGAATATAGAACTTACTCTATCAACTTTATTTCCAACAAGCATCTTCACACAATCTGGATTATTCGTGCGGAGTTCCACTTCTTTAGCCCAGAAATCTGATATGGCTGTAAAGCTGCTTCTATCCGTTATATCATAAACTACAAAACAAGAAAATATATTGGTAATAACTCTGTTTAATTACCCAAACCATGGGGATATAAATATATATTGTTGTTGCTAGCATATATACCAAGAATAACCCCATCGGCATCTCGATAAAAAGACTCTGTTACTGTTCTGTACTTGTCCTGTCCAACTGCAACAGACATTACATGCATTTTCCTAAGACAAAGGTTATTTCACATATACATAGACACACATGTTTAAATCTCAAATTGAAAGCATAAAGTGATCAGGTAATATTAGACTACTGCCACAGCTTACTGGTGTCCCAAATTGTGAGAAGCAATTTCGTGTCACCTACGGTGAGCAGCTTGAACTTCAAATCCATATGATCTACACATAATAAGAACCTTAACATATATATTAACGCATCAAAAGGAAAAGGAACGCTTGCATTTTGATTAACCAAAATTAAAGATAAGGACCTTTCGTGTCACCTACGGTGAGCTGCTTGAACTTCAAATCCATATGATCTACACATAATAAGAACCTCAACATATATATCAACCCATCAAAAGGAAAAGGAAACGCTTGCATTTAATTTGATTAACCAAAATTAAAGATAAGGACCTCCAGAGAGAAGTTATTTTATATATATACATATACATAGAGACAACATTTTGAAACAACTTATTTAGATGAATAAGGCTGAATTCCACTGTTACATCATCTTTGTTGTACAACAATCATATAGCAATACAGTACTCTACTAATGAACATTACTTTACATATATGTAGTTTTGAAGCTAATTATATATAGTCATAGATACTACATTTGTTACTCTTTTTGGTTTGCAAAAAATAGGGGAAAAAGAAAAGCCACGTTACTATTTGTGATCAACATAACAAAACTAAAGTTGGCTTAAACAATAATAGCAATAAAGAAGAACGTACCATTGGTGGACTGAGGAGGTTCGTTGGAGTCGGAGATGAAGCTAGCGATGAGGCTAGTTTTTCCGACTCCAGAATCACCAATCAATATGATCTCGAAGGAGTAATCGTAGTCATCCATCGACTCCTCAAATCCAAGAATCTCTCTTCGTGTGTCTGATGATTATAGTGCTTTTCTATGTGTGTCTCTTCCTGTGAGTAAGAAGTACCGTGAAAGAAATGTGTATATATATAAGAGCTTGAGCAACATCTGGCAACCAATTAAGTAACGTATTTATTCTATCCTTTTTCGCCTTCTATCTCATTTTTTCTTGATGCTATTCCATTATATTGAATAATAGCTTAGCTAGATTAAGGAATATCATGTTATAAATGAATCATTTTTACTTTTGCATGACATTTTATTCTCTTTGAAAAATATTAAATGAATAAAAAAAAAAATATTGTTCTCAAATCATGATCATCGATCGTTGTTTCGTGCTCAAACTCAACATTTGCACGCTGGTTTATGAGCTGCAGCTGCAATCCTAATAGACCTCTCTTTTTGTTATGGGCAGTGGCTGCATGTGGAAGGGGGCTACTCTCTTATATATAGCTCCCTACAATTTTTGTTATCTTTCCTCTTTAAACAAAAGATTGTAGGGAATTTAAATCCATTTAGCTATAGAGAGATGAAGAAATCGTGGACTACAAGTCTACAAGGCCAAAGGATGAGACATATAATTCAAACAAATTGGCAAGTTTTAAATGAGATATTCAGTTTTACACATGAACTACGAGTACTTGTTTATTGAATAAACAAAGTAGGACTGAGTGTTAGTTGTTCCCTATCATGTGACTATTCATGCCAAAATTAGAATGACAATTGGTAATTATATAAACAAGATCCAATTCTAAATTAATAATTAAAAAAATAGTTATCAGGTGTACGTACGTGCTGATAATAAAATCTATGAATTCAATAGTAAGAAGAACATATATATATAGGAATCTAATATTTTCTAGCTACTTAGTACAATTGGATTTGAACCAATCACTCCTGACATACTAATAAAATGATAATGGGTTTGGGAAAACAAGTTGCGGTGGTTTTGAAATGATCAAATAACAGGCTTAATTAGAGTGGTTGAATTTTACAATGACGGTGTTGGGAGGGAGAAAGACATCCAGATAAAATGGAGATCGATCGAGGATTACAGAAAATTAATAGTACGTCAGCATAATTTTTTTTGCCCATCTTAATAATTCAACATGAAATTTTTGTGCTGTAAATTAAGTAGGATTTGTATTAAATATATATTTCCATTTGAATACATTGATCACCGATTGTTGGGCAATGCAAGTGAACGTACGTAGTAGCTGCAGGATAATTGCGTCTAGTGACCCGGCCGGCCAATGTTCCGTTTGGTTTGGCAGTTAATATAAATTAATATAATTAGCGTTTCGGCCTTTAAAAATGTGTTTTTTGAAAAACGAATCCCCTTATCTGAGAACCAATATTCCATTTTCAATGTGCGCTGTACAAGTATTTAAGCAACTTGATACGACAGCAATAAGAAATTAACACCACCACCCCCAACGTGAGGTGCTTTGTCTTCCTCATTCAGCTTTTCATCACCATTTCTCTTCTCTGGAGATCCTTCTTTCACAAGACTAGCTAGGAACCTCCATTATCTGTAAAATAAATAAACTCGTTAGAAGTAAGAACAGAAAACGCTACATCACACAAATGGCAATCATATTTTCTAGTACTCATATCTTGGCTATCACATTTAATTTAATCAGTACTGTATATTTTTCTTAAACAGTTAACTAAATAATTCAATTCCAAAACATCAATGCTACATCACTATCTTCTTTTTATTTGATTTATGCCAATGAGCTTTAGCTCAAATGGCATTTACAAACAACATAGTTTCCTGGATAAGATCTATACCCTTTATCCTACCTTTGTTCTTTTGGGATAAGCCCCATCGCCACCCGACCTTTCCCTTTGTTAGTTTGAAGTATTGGCTAAGTTTCGTGAACAAAATGAAATGAAAAGAGCCAACCGTTCGGACGGGATTCATTGCCGTTCGGACGTGATGCAATCAAGGACTTCAAAGATTAAAACCCGAGAGCTCCGTCGCAGTGTCATCCCGTTCGCAGCCCGTTCGACGCTTGAACGCCGCACCAAGATTGAAGAATGCGACGAAGAAAGCGATGGAAACCTATAAATTTCCACATCGAATAGTGACCGTCCGAACGCCCATCATGACCGTCGAACGCCACTGCTCACGAAGCCCATCATCCATGTATATTTAAGTGACCGTCCAACGGCCAATCTTCCCGCTTGAACGCTACCTACCCGTACAGTTTTATTTGGATTCTAACTGTGTCCTAGGTTTAGGTTTTGTGGGGCTATTATAAATACACCTCTATAGAATGTTAGAGGTGCGGATTTTCACCCCAGAGTTCGTGAGAGGTCGTGATTAAAGAGAGATTTATTGTGAGCCTTGTTGTTCCTCTTAGAGGATCTTTGTTAGTTTGTTTGTGGCGTAAGTTGAGAAAGCCTATCGGAAGGGTCCGGTAAAGGAGAATCACGTTGAAGAAGATTGTGAGCAAGGAGGCGAGTTGGAGGCTTGTCGATCTTCTGAGCCAAGGTCTTGCAAAGGGTTGTAAGTGTTCCTAGTGTCTCGTAATCTGGATAATCTTTTGATAGTGATTTCGGTTTGGTCGCCAGAGGTTTTACTTTTAGATCTGTTTCTAAAAGGTTTCCTCTTCGTCACCAAAATCCTTTGTGTTTGATTGTTTATATTTTGGTGATTGCATGCTTAGAGTTAAATATCCGTTAATTCCGCATAAACTGTGATATTTATCTGTTTAGCGTTATACAATTGGTTTCAGAGCCAGGTTCACTTTGTTTGGATTAAATTCCTAAGTGTGATCCTTGTTTGTTTTCTAACATGTCTCAAACCCTTAATTCTATGCCTAATTTTGATGGAACTAATTATGGCTATTGGAAGTCCCATATGAGATTTTTCTTAAAGTCAATAGACGTTTGGTCTGTTATTGAATTTGGATTTCAAGCTCCAGATAAACCGACAACTGAATGGTCTATTGCTGAAAACAAATCTCGTGTGGCGAATGATAAAGCTATGAATGCATTGTTCTTAGCAATTTCACAAATCGAGCACTCTAGAATTTCAAATTGTGATAGTGCTAAAGATGCTTGGGAGATTCTAGAAACTACTTATGAATGAACAAATCTTGTTAAAGCTACAAAACTTCAAATGTTAGTTTCTAAGTTTGAAAGAATTGAAATGTTAGAAGATGAGACTTTTGGTGACTTCTTTGGTAAACTTAGTGAAATTAGAAACTCCATGATAAATCTAGGAAAGAAAGTTTACGACACTAAGATTGTGAGAAAGGTTATGAGATCACTCCCATAGATTCAAAATGAAGGTAATGACCATTGAGTCATGCTGATTTGGAGACCTTGAGGATAGAAGAGTTAGTTGGTGCCTTACAAACTTATGAGTTTTCTTTGTCTAAACCTAGGAATTATAAGGATCTTGCCCTTAGAACTCTTAGAAAGAACTCGATGAGTCATCGATGAGGAACAGATGATGAGAAAATAGCATTGGCAGCTAGAAAGTACCATAAGTATAGGCATCGATTTCCCAAGAGACTTGAAAAGCTAGAAGAGAGTTACAAGGATAGAAATGAAAGAGACCCACGTGGTCCAAAATGTTATGAGTGCTCGTTATGGTCATTTGCGCAAGGATTGTGCTAACCTCATGAGTAATAAACCAAAGGATAAAAGGCTTTCAATATTACCATGAGTGACACCGATGAGGAGGTTCTGATGATTCCCCTAATTATGTAGCTTTTGGGATTTCCTATGATTCGATGATTCTAATCAATCGATGATAAGTCTGCTTCGATAATGAATCAAATAGGGTTAGTGACCTTCAAAACTCCTTTAACAATTTGAGGAAAATTTTTCTACAATTAGAAATTCTAACCTAAAACTTGTTAAGGATGTCAAGAATCTTGAACTTGAAAGGGATAATTTCTTTGAAAGAATTGAGTGATTCACATGCTGTTTGCAATTCTCTATCAAAAATCATGTGTTAATTGCTAAGAATAAATCCTCCAAAATGATCTGATTGAAACTAGAAATCACTTGAGTACTTTCTCTAGTGAAAAGCTTAATCAAATGTTGCATGCTCAGAAGCGCTCTAGTGACAGATCTGGTTTAGGATTTGATAAAACTGCATCTTGTTCTTCTAACCATGCCTCTGCTTCAAAGATTGTGTTTGTTAAACCAGTTGAAGTAGAAAAATCTTCAGGTGAAGAAAAGCCAGCAGTTGCTCCGACTCAGCAAGGTAAGAAAGGTAAGAAAAACTCTCTTGTATCTCATGCATCTTACCCTAGGCCTAGAGTTGCTCAAAGATTTGTCCCTACATGCCATCATTGTGGAAAAGTGGGTCACATTCGACCTCACTGTTTTAATTTGAAAACTCATGTGCGTAAGAATAAAAATTTCTGTATCTAGGATAGATTGTGAGGTTTGGTCACAATGATGAAAGGAGTGCTATCTAGGTTAGACTTGTTTGAAAAATTCATAAACCTAGACCTAAGATCACTCAAGTGTGGGTTAGGAAGGATGATACCATTCACCCATTGAGGGGAGTGGTAATGAACTCACCTTATTTTAGGTGAGCCAATAACATGCCTAGGATTGTTTTTTTCCTGCTTATCCTTGAGATTCCTAGAGCATGTTATATCTTTTTTTTTTGTTTTTGTTTAATTTTTTTGTTGTTAAAATTTTTCAAAAGACAAAATATGTTTAGTTAGTTGTCTTTCTTCTTCTTTGTCTTATGCACCTAGATTGTCCATTAAATTCTCATGTTGCCTTTATGGATTTAATTCCTTGCGTCTTGGAATGTTCTTAGTATGCATGAGATGAACTTTTGTTCAATGGACTTGTTATTGTGGTTACCTAAAGCTTGAGTTTACCTGCGCTTTTGCCTATGCTTAATTTTTGTGCACATTTAAGCTTATTTTTTGGGTAACCATATGAGGTTTTGACTAGTATTTGTTTCAAATTGACCATTTGCTAGTTGAACCTAGGGCTTAAAAATTTCCTGCTTTCTCGGTTGTGATAAGCACTACATGTTTAAGGACACTTTCTCATAGAAAAAGAAACAAAATAGTGAAACAAATGAATCAAAAGATCACATTCCAAAAGGAATTTATTTCACCGTGTCAAACTTGTGCAAATTGTTTTACAATGAGAAATGTATAGGATGAGAGTGGCTAGGCCCTAGTATGATAAGGTTTGACTTTTGATCGAGATACTTGTCAAAACCTCATGGTGGTGAAACTCCAAGTTTTGATGGCTCACACACTACACACAAGCATGGGTTGGATGAAACATTTTATTCGCTTGAGTTAAACAATTTCAATGTCTGGTTGTCACTTCAAATCTCATGTATATTTTGTATATTTGGAGCATGCTTGGGTTATTCATTGCTGAATTTTCATGAGATTTTTATGGGTGTATCATGTGTGTTCATTTGACTTTTGAGGGGGAGAAACATGGTTTGATTTCCAGTTTCTTGTTGATTTTTGAGTCACATATTGAGGGGGAGTTTCTATTGTTCATGATTATGCATTATCTCTTTGCATTTTTATTCATGAGTTGAGTTTATTTTTTTTGTTCCACATGTGCCTTGATGCGTTTGTTGAGTGTTTCAGGAAACATGCTACCTTTTGTCAATTTGTGACAAAAAGGGGGAGTTTATTGGGGGAAATGATTTTGTTCCCGAAATTGCCAAAGGGGGAGTTTGTTAGTTTGAAGTATTGGCTAAGTTTCGTGAACAAAATGAAATGAAAAGAGCCAACCGTTCGGACGGGATTCATTGCCGTTCGGACGTGATGCAATCAAGGACTTCAGTACTAAAACCCGAGAGCTCCGTTCGCATCCCGTTCGTAGCCCGTTCGGACGCCTTCGAACGCGCCGCACCAAGATTGAAGAATGCGACGTAAGAAAGCGATGGAAACCTATAAATTTCCACATCAGAATAGTGACCGTCAACGCCATCATGACCGTCGAACGCCACATCATCCATGTATATTTAAGTGACCGTCCAACGGCCAATCTTCCCGTCGACGCTACCTACCTAATAGCTTTATTTGGATTCTAATCTGTCCTAGGTTTATTTTGTGGGGCTATTATAAATACACCTCTATAGAATGTTAGAGGTACGGATTTTCACCCCAAAGAGTTCGTGAGAGGTGATTAAAGAGATTTATTGTGAGCCTTGTTGTTCCTCTTAGAGGATCTTTGTTAGTTTGTTTGTGAGCATAAGTTGAGAAGCCTATCGGAAGGGTCCGGTAAAGGAGAATCACGTTGAAGAAGATTGTGAGCAAGGAGACGAGTTGGAGGCTTGTCGATCTTACTGAGCCAAGGTCTTGCAAAGGGTTGTAAGTGTTCCTAGTGTAATCTAATCTGATAATCTTTTGATAGTGATTTCACGGTTTGGCTCTTAGAGGTTTTACTTTTAGATCTTTCTAAAGGTTTCCTCTTCGTCACCAAAATCCTTTGTGTTTGATTGTTTATATTTTGGTGATTGCATGCTTAGAGTTAAATATCCGTTAATTCCGCATAAACTGTGATATTTATCTGTTTAGCGTTTTACACCCTTCATTAGGAATATATACCATTCCAACCAAAGGCTACCAGCCAAACAACCACACTTGAAATATTTAATTTAAATTCACTACTTTTTATTGGATTAAGCTTTTAAATCAACAAATTATCTAATATGGTATTATAGTAAGTGTCTTGAATTTGAACTTGAACTTTACAATTTATTCCAAATTTTAGTAAAATATTTGGGGTAATTACCTTTTGCCCCTATGAACTACGGTGCTTTGACACTTTCCCCCCATGAACTACCAACTATGACACTTGACCCTATCAAACTACCATTTTATGACATTTCTCCCCCTTTTGTTAGTCAAATGGATAGTCAACAGAGAGAAATTTTTGTTTTCCATTTTTTCCCCTACTTTAAATCACTAAAATGACACTTATACCCTCTAAAGTGGGGGCAAAAATGGAAAAAAAAATTATCTCTCCGTTGACTATCCATTTGACTAACAAAAGGGGAAAAGTGTCATCAGATGGTAGTTTAATGGGATCAAGTGTCATAGTTGATAGTTCATGGAGGAAAAGTGTCAAAGCACCGTAGTTCATGGGGGCAAAAAGTAATTACTCCAAAATATTTCAAGGATTAGACCTAATTTATTAAGGGTAACAGATATCAAATATCTTTTATATCCAACACTACGGAGTGTTAAATGGCATAAGTATTGCCTTTAATGCAAGCGTTTCAAAGTATTGTTCCACATTTTCTCTAGTTTTAACACTATATTTGAAAAACGAGTATCCAAGCTCTTTTGCTAGTGCGATTCCGTCCTCTTGACTTACGACTCTTTCAGAATCCTGAAATCACATACACACCAATTGTTATAACTAACTTAATAAATTTAGAGTCTTTAGTTCAAAAAATTTACTTCTATAACTAATCATCATTTTTTTATTAATAAGTAAAGAATAAAAGCATATTAGATAATCCCAAGAATTTATCTTTGAAATGGAAAAATAGACTACTAACCCTAAGAAAATTAAAGTCCCATATGCTGTGATGATGATAATGGATATATAGCATATACAACATACTTTTTATGAATTTCCACGCCAATAGCTTATGTGCCCACAAAGATTAAATTTATGAATTCCATATGCACCAAGTACTACAAAAGTGCTATAAAATCTTCTCCATAATGATATACATGGACTGATAAATTGTTAGAAGTGTACGTAAGCCCATTCATGTCAAGGCCACCAAAGCCTTAATTAGAAATAGAACAATAAGTGTCTTTTGATTATTTTGAAGAATAAAATTTGTAGACGCTGCTATGAATGCTGTAAAGGGGGGCACAACATATAAGGCAAGGAATTTTCTCGCTCTACGCACGTGGTAAGAACCCAAGCCATTTTTTACTCTCCAAAAATACAAGCATGCTAATTAATTTAAGCATCGGAGAGTTTTTGAAGAGTTTTTGGCTTGAGGACCTTATGACAAATTCTATATTTTGCAGGTACACCATTCTTACACCAGGGAAGGCTGGGAAGCTTCATCTCGGTCCAGGCCGTATAATAGCTATTGAGGTCGTTTGTCCTAGCTGGAAAAGTGCTTCAACAATATCTTAAGAGTGAATATTCCATTTTCGACAGTACGAGTATTAATCATTTAAGTAACTTAGAGGAGCAGTAAGAAATTACAAGAGAAATTAAAATGCAGATGATATGTTCATGATGATATGTGAATCTTGCTTTTAGCAGCGACCACCACGAACAACAGGAACACTACGAATAACACAACCACCACGAATACCTCAACCACCATGAATAGCGCAACCAAGACTGCGACCGCGACCGCGACCGGCTGCAACCACCACTGGACCACGACCACCACCAACATTCATATTCACCTGTATACCCATATATATTCAGCCCTGTATCGTTTCTCTCCTCTGGAAATTCTTCTTCCTGAAGACTAGAAACCTCCGGCCATTATCTATAAAATAATCTGAAACTCATTTGAAGTAAGAACAGAAAACGCAACATCGTACTTATGGCAATCATATTTTCTGATGATTATAGTGTTTTTTTGTGTGTGTGTAAGAAGTAGCGTGAAAGAAATATATATATAGATATAAGAGCTTGAGCAACATCTAGCACCCAATTAAGCAACTTATTTATTCTCTCCTTTTCTCTTTGTATCTATCTCTCATTTTTTATTGATGCTATTCCATTTTATTGAATGGCTTTAGATTAAGGAATATATATATCATGTTAATGAATCATTTTTACTTTTGCAGACATTTATTCTCTTTGCAAAATATTAAATGAATACTAAAAATAATAAAAAGAACATCCTCAATTGTTCTCAAATCGTGATCATAGGTGTTCTGTGCTTAAACCCAACATTTGCAATATGGTTTATGAGCTGCAGCCTGCAGCTGCAATCCTAATCGATCTCTCTTTTTGTTATTGGGCAATGGCTGTGGAGGGGGGCTACTCTCTCACAGCTCCCTACAATTTTTCTTGTCTTTCCTCTTTTAAAAAAAGATTGCAGGGAATATTCTAAATCCATCTAGAAAGATGAAGAAATTGTACGTGGACTACAAGTCTACAAGGTCGAAGGATGAGACATATAATTCAACCAAACTGGCAAGTTTTAAATGAGATATTCAGTTTTACACATGAACTATGAATATTTGTTTATTGAATGCTTGTATGATGAAGTAGGATTGAGTGTTAATTGTTCCCTATCATGTGACTATTCATGCCAAAATTAGAATGACAATCGGTAATTATATAAACAAAATCCAATTTAAATAATAAAAAAGTAGTTATCAGGTGTCGTTGATAGTAAAATCTGAATTCAATAGTAAGTAGAACAAATTAAAGGTGTCAAATATGTTCGACTTACTATTGGATTTGAACCAATCACTCCCTACATAGTAATAAAAGCAATACGTGTAGGCCGATCGACTCATCAAGCTTCCAGTGAAATAGGATCCACACCTGCCACACACATTGCTAATGACAACGTCACTAACGGGCCGTCAAAAGAAAAGTAATTTTTTGAGATATATATCCTGAAAACACCCGTGTTGAAATACGGCTTTCGTTGGGGGAAAAAAAGAAAAAGAAAAAAAAGAAGATAAAGATAAAACTAAAAATGATAATGAGTTTGGGAAAACAAGTTGCGGTGGTTTTGAAAAGACCAAATAACAGGCTTAGAGTGGTTGAATTTTACAATGATGGTACTAGGAGGGAGAAAGACATCCAGATAAAAAGGAGAGGATTACAGGAAATTAGTAGTCAGCATAACATTTTTTGCCACATCTTAGAAATTCAACTTGAAAATTTTGTGCTGTAAATTAAGTTGGATTTGTATTAAATATTTCCATTTGAATACATTGATTACTTATTGTTGGGCAATGCAAGTGAATGTAGTGGCTGCAGGATAATTGCGTCTAGCGACCCGGTTATTGTTCTGTTTGGTTTGGCAGTTAAAAAAAAAAAGCAATTTTAAATTACAGTTAATATAAATATAATTAGCATTTGGTAAAATCTTGTTTCAGCCTTTAAAAATGTGTTGTTTGAAAAACGAATCCCCTTAACTGCGATTCAAAAATGTGAATTTTTTTTAATGTTTTCAAACTATTATTTTTTAAAATGAACCGAGTTACTTTTTAAGGTTTGTTTAAAAATAGGCTTTTGGTCAGTGAAATCAGAGACCAAATGAACTCTTAGCCGCATTGGGGAGCACAAAACTACTACGTTAGAAAAATGTGTTCAAAAAAAGGGTAAAAAAACAAAACAAAAGCAAACAATTTCCACAAGTTAGTATATGTTATCTGAGAGCCAATATTCCATTTTCAGTGGTACAAGTATTTAAGCAACTTGATGACAGCAAGAGGAGCAGTAAGAAATTAAAATGTACATGATCTGTTCATGATATGTGAATCTTGCTTTTAGCAGCAATCGCCGCCATTGCTGCTGCCACCTCCGCCACCGCTGCTGCCACCACCACCCCCACTGTGAGGTGCTTTGTTTTCCTCATTGATCAGCTTTTCACCTTTTTTCTTCTCTGGAGTTCCTTCTTCCACAAGACTAGGAACCTCCATTATCTGTAAATAAATAAACTCGTCAGAAGTAAGAATAGAAAACGTTACATCACACGATTGGCAATCATATTTTCTAGTACTCATGCCTAGTGTATATTTCTTAAACGGTTAACTAAATAATTCAATTCCAAAACATCAATGCTACATCACTATCTTCATTTATGTGTGTATATATATATATATATATATATATATATATATATTCTTCTTCTTTTTTTATTTGATTTATGCCAATGAGCTTTAGCTCAAATGGTATTTCCTTGTTCCTTTATAGCAACCAAAGGCTACCAGCCAAACAACCAGACTTGAAATAGAACTAACATACAAAATTTACAAACCCTACCATAGCTTGATCGAAATGGAACTATTATATAACTCACCATGTACTTAATTCAAATAAAAAGAGAGGAAAAAAAACCATAAGGTGATTAAACGGATATATATATATATATATATATATATATATATATAAATTGATTGTCTAGAATGGTTATTATTAAAGTATAAATTAAATAGTAAAATTCACAATTTCTTATCAACTTAATCTTTTAATAGAACAAATTATTTAATATGGTAGTATGGTAAAGGTTTTGAATTTGAACTTGAACTTTACAATTTATTCCATATTTTAATTAAATATTTCAAGGATTAGACCTCACTCATTATGGGTAACGGATATCAAATATCTTTTATATCCAACACTACGGTGTTAAATGGCATAAGTATTACCTTTAATGCAAGCGTTTCAAAGCATTGCTCCACATTTTCTCTAGTTTTAACACTACATTCGAGAAACGAACATTCAAGCTCCTTTGCTAGTGCGATTCCCTCCTCTTGACTTACAACTCTTTCAGAATCCTTGAATCAATACACACTAATTGTTATAACTAACTTGATAAATTGAGAGCCTTAGTTCAAAAAATTTACTTATATAACTAATCACCATTTTTTTATTAATGAGTAAAGAATGAAAGCATATTAGAGATTTTGAAAGAGCATTGAGCTAAATTTCTGTCAACTTATCAGCAGAATGCATATGGGGAATATAGAACTTACTCTATCAACTTTATTTCCAACAAGCATCTTCACACACTTGGGATTAGTAGTGTAAATTTCCACTTCTTTAGCCCAGAAATCTGATATGGCTGTAAAGGTGCTTCTAACTGTTATGTCATAAACTACAACACAAGAAAAGGTATTGGTAATATCTCTGTTTACCCAAACCATGGGAATATAGTATTGAAAAGGTTATGAACAGATATCAGAGTGGCAATTGAATCTAATAGTTATTGTAGCAATTATATATCAATATTAGTTAGTTTTAAGAGGCAAAAAGCTAAAATGAACATTTCAATGAGCACTGCCTTTCCTTAACGCCTATTGGGTCCTAACATTCCTGCAGCACATTAAATTCTACTCCCATCTTCCAAGTCCTCCTGGTCATCCACCCAAATATTGGTTTCATAGCTACAAAAGAACAAATAAAGCTTTAAAAGAAACTTTGCTTCCCTCTAACTGGTTGATGCTTCCCAATATACTAGATGTTTACCATGTTTAGTAAATATCCTCTGTCTTATCAGTCAATCTGACACAATAGTGTTTTTTATTTTGTTATAAATCATATCAGCACAAATAACAGGATGGTAGCAAGTGTACTAAAATTCTAAAACACTGCTTAACTACAAGTTGCAGGCGAAGGAGACATTTTCCACAAACCAACTTAAGAAAGTGGATATTTCCATGCATGCATTGAAGAATAACATGAATATATATTGTTTCTAGCATACCAAGAATAATTCCTTGGGCACCTCGATAAAAATAGTGCGTCACTGTTCTGAACCTGTCCTGTCCAGCTGCAACAAACATCACATTTTCCTTATGTCAGTAATACCCCATTTTTCTTTAAATCCTTTCAGCTTTTATTCCAAGTAATTTACAAAGACACTCACCTCATCAGCCACTCCAATGTAGACAATCACATGACATTTAACCAAGTCTACAAACTAACGTGGCAATTTATATAACATTTACCACGTCAACCACTAAAAATATGAACTACCACATGGCAATTCATGTAACACCCATTTCCATAAAATGTGAACTATCATGTGAGTTTGTAAGGAGTTGTAGTAAAAGCTGTAATACCCCAAGCATTTTCCTTATTTCAAACAAAAATCATCTTATTTCTTATTTCTCATTCCACAAAATCTGCTCTTGCAATTCGAGATCCCCAAAAGGTGGCATGGTAATGAAGCAATAAACAAATTGTGAGGGAAAAAAAGTCACTCAGGAAAAATCTTGAATATTTTGAGGCCAGGGCTCACAAGGTCCTTTAACATATAGACATGGGTGTTTTAAATCTCAAATTGAAAGCATAAAGTAAGGTAATGGTCTACTGCCACAGCTTACCACTTACCAGTGTCCCAAATTGTGAGCTTCAGTTTCTTGCCACCTACTGTGAGCAGCTTGAACTTCAAATCCATACCTACGTACACATCATAATTAAGAACCTCAACATATTACTTAAGTCAATAGGGAAAGAAACGCTTGCATTTTGATTAACCAAAATTAAAGATAAGGACCTCCGAAGAGAAGTTATTGTATATATATACTATGGAGACAACATTTTGAAACAATTTATTCAGATGGACAAAGATTTCAAGACAAAGAACATCACATTTTTTAAGGTTTGGACACTTAAAAAAAAAAAAAATACACATATACTTTCTCAAAATATTTCTATATATAAGAAAGAGCGACAGTTTTCTCAAAAGTTTGTTCGATATGTTATGTTTTTGAAAAAACTATTTTATATTTTTGCTTTTTGAAAAATGAATAGTTTGTTAAATGTTTTGAGTAAAGTATGTTTTTACTATTTAAAACATAAAAGTATAAAGTTCCATTTGTTAATGTTTTTGTTTGAAAAAGTATTCTGACGTGATATAAATATGAAAGTAATTTTGAGTGTTTTATGAGATTTTTTTTTTTTTGTAGTTTTGATTGTTTGTTAATATTTTTATTTTGAAAAGAAAGATAAAAGGGAGAATGAAAAGAGTTACCAAACAACATCCTAAAGGTTTTTTTGCAACAACTAGATACTTTTAGTGACGATTTTTGTAGCTGCTATAGCCTTATATTGTCATAGTTATTATAAAAATTTCAATAAGACAAAAATACTTTTATAAATTAAAAGACAAAAAAAACTAAGAACTAAGAACTAAAAAATTTAAAATTTAAAACAATTTTTTTTTAAAAAAAAAAAAGCAAAAGGTGGAAGAGCCACCCCGTGGCCAAATGGTGGTTGCCACCCTTTTTAGCCAAATGGTGGGTGATTTTTTCCTTCGACCATATATAGGAGTGACCAAACCACTCTTAAAATATTAAAATAAAAAATTTAAAAAATAAAATTGAGGGCTATTCAAACTACTCTCAATGGTTATTAAGGTAATTTGACCACCTCAAATATAGTCGAAGAGGGTACTTCAACCACTTTTTGGTCATATGAGAGTAATTTCAGCAACCCCATAACTATTTGAAGTAGCTGAACCACTTGTTACGTACCTTGGTTCTTCCTACCTTTTTTTTTTTTTTTATAAAGCTTTTAGCTTTATTAGATTTTTAAAAAATTTATAAAGGATATATTTGTTATTTGAGTAATATTGCAAATTTTTTATAGTTTGGGAGATGTTTGATGCAATGTAATTTTTCAAGTTTTAATTAAAGATATACTAGTTATAGGGGAAGAAATTTGAACTAATAACCTCCGCTACATTAATTACATTGTCACACTTTGTAATTGGTTGCTAAGAACGGTGGAAAAAGAAAAGCCATGTTAGTATTTGTGAACGTAACAAAACTAGAAGTTGGTTCAAACCATAAAAGTATAGTATAAAGAAGAAAGTACCAATGGTGGGCGGAGGAGGTTCGGTGGAGTCAGAGACGAAGCTGATGATGAGGCTGGTTTTTCCGACGCCGGAATCACCGATCAATAAGATCTTGAAGGCATGATCGTAGCCGCCACTGCTTTGCCTTGAAGACAAACCATATAATGTTGATCCCTCAAACCCAAGACGTATGTCTGATCACTGATGATTATCTATGTCTAAGATGTACCGCAAAAGAAATGTACATAAAAAGGCTACCGCACGCGAGTACCAGAGCCAACGTATATATTCTCTAGCTCCTTTTTCTTATCGTATAGGTTCGAAGCTCTCTTTTTGTTGATGCTATTCCATTTTAGTGGAGCATCCTGCGCCTTGTAAGGAATATCATCTTAATGAATCGTTTTTTACTTTTACATGACATGTTATTCTCTTTGATAAATATTAAATGAATAAACAACAAAAAAAATCATTGTTCTCAAATCATCGTTGTTTTGTGCTTAGACCCGACATTTGCATGCTGGTCTATGAGCTGCTGCAATCCTCCCTAGCGTCTCTCAGAAGCCCCCCACAAATTTTCTTGTCTTCCTCTGGTTACAAAAGATTGTAAGAATCGTTTAAGAGTTTATTTGAGATTGCGTTAAGAAATAAGGTTAAAAACAATGTTTTTTTTTTTTCAAGTTTTTCTTAAAAATAATTCAATCGGCTAAGAACTATGTCTTATGACTTGTGTGGACACATAAAAAACAAAAACAAAAAATACTAGAAATATATACACTAATCATTATATGACTTTTGTCCAATATTTATTTAATAAAGTTGGCGTGACACTCTAAACTAATCTTCAGATTAGTTTTTATTAAATAAAAAATACAATTCAAAAGTTAATTTGGAGTGACCATTAATATTATTGACAATTATAAGATAAAAATATAATATTTAACATTACTCAAAAAGTAATTATATTGCCAAGGAAAAATATACTCGTTTGATAAAAAGTAGTTTAAATATTGTAATTATGTGTCTCATCCTTTGGCCTTGTAGTTTACAATTAGTTTATCTTTCAAAAATACAGCTTCTTCTTAAGAAATTGCAATCTCAAACGCAGCTTTACTAGATGGATTTAGTAAAGCTAAATAAAAAATAAAACTAGATGGAGAGATCCTTTGGAATTGCTTTTTGCTAAACGCACCGTCCCGTAATAGTTAGTAATTAAGGGACAAGCCCTTGACCAAAGCCTCTAGTTCTCGACCCACTCTAAGCTCAGGCCGAACAATCACAAAAGGCCTCGTGACCGATCAATCTCCTCGACGCCGGAGCTGGAGTCGGAATGGACAGGGAATGGGGTTCGAAGCCTGGAAGCGGAGGGGCCGCCTCCGCCCAGAACGAAGCCATCGACCGCCGTGAGCGTCTCCGAAGGCTCGCCCTAGAGACCATCGATCTCGCGAAAGATCCCTATTTTATGCGCAATCACCTCGGCAGGTATCCCACTCTCTCTCTCTCTCTCTCTGTATATTTGATTTGGTTTTTTTGGTTCTGATGTTTTGGTTGAGGGGTTTTATCGCAGTTATGAGTGCAAGCTTTGCCTGACACTCCACAACAACGAGGGGAATTACTTGGCCCACACACAGGGAAAGCGTCACCAGACTAATTTGGCCAAGAGAGCTGCCCGCGAGGCAAAGGAAGCGCCTGCGCAGCCTCAGCCCCACAAGCGCAAGGTCTCCGTTCGCAAGTCAGGCAAGCGCTTTTTTCTTTTTTCTTTTTCCATCTTCTCTTGGTCTCTTTTTCGACCCCAATCCCACAGATACTACTGTTTTGTGCTTTTTCTTCTACTAGGATTTCTGATTTGTTGTGTGGCAAAACGAACTATGTTATGTTATGTTTATCCCCAAAGTGTGATTTCGTCGAACATGTAGTGTGCAAAATTGTAACGAAGATAATTGATTTGTCTTGGAGAATTTTTACTGGTTGATAGTTTGTCTGCCTCTGAGCAAGATCACATCTTTGTGTGTTTGTAGGTGGTTTTGTCTGAGTTATTCTATGAGAAAGAACCTTGAGTGGGCATTTGGGTCAGAGCTATTGCCTTCAGTAATGGGATAAGTTCATTTTTAGTAGTTCATGTGAACGAACCTTGTTCAGGTGTTTCCTTAATTAAATGGTGGGTACCAGTTCAAAGTCCCTTATTTATAACGATGGATTGATTATTATGCATGATGTACCTGCAGATCGTTTTTGAAATGTAACATGAGAATGAAATAATTGAGGGAGGAGGAAATGATATATGTCTTGGCTTCATTTGTGGTAAGACGAGGTGATGTCTAAACAATACAAGCCGCCAAGCTTACAAATAGCTCAAATAAAGAAGATTTAGAAGAAAGGAGCTTCTGCAAGTACTACCAAAATGACTTGTCAGGATTAGAGTTACCACATATGACATTATGACTCCTTGCCAAAAGTTAAGATGTCATTTGAGTGTTGGATAAGTGTTAAATAGTGTATATCATAGTTTCCAAAGTATGGGTTGTGTGTCTTGTGGACTAGAATGGTTTCAACTTTAGCATTATCATTTATCCCCAAAACAAGGAAAAGTTCAAATGTAAGTGTTTACCTTATAATAGGTGGTCTGTGGTGATCCCGGTTGTTATACTCTTTAAGAACCTGAATGTCTTGCATCTTTGATTTTGTGGTTATTATTCTTGCTGATTTTGTAGGTCTTTATTTTCCTTTTCCTTTTCACTCAGAACCTTTAAGAGAAGTATTCCATTGATAATTTTAGCAATCTTGTAATTCTTGACTCATGAGTAAACGTCCATCTGCTATACTTGCAGTCAAAATCGGAAGGCCTGGGTACCGGGTAACAAAGCAGTTTGATCCAGAGACGAAGCAGAGGTCTCTTCTTTTCCAGGTGCGTGTTTAGTTATTCCTTTTTTATTTTCCCTATTGTGTTTTGATTGTATACAGATTCTCTTTCTTGCTGGTAAATTGGTAATGAAGAATTTTGTTTATGGGTACAAGGGCTGTAAGAGAAAGATGATAATAACAATATTTTTCTGGTAAAAATAATTGTGTCAAGCAGATTGAATATCCTGAGATTGAAGACCTTGCAAAACCAAGACACAGGTTTATGTCTTCTTATGAGCAGGTGGGCCTCTTTGTTTCTTTGAACTAGATTCTTACCTGAAATTCTTCACATGCTTCTGTTGATTTATTTCTCTATATTGCAATGCACTTGACTAAGTAATGCTAATTAATTGTTTTTTGAAGACGAAATGATGTTCTAACTTCTTATCACTTCTCAATGGATGCAGAGGGTCCAACCCTTCGATAAAAAATACCAGTATCTTCTTTTTGCAGCTGATCCATATGAGATCATTGCTTTCAAGGTAAATCAATCATATAATTGTACAAGCTTTTGATCAGCATCTTATTATTTAAGTTTAGATGTAGCTATCCACCCTCAATTATAGGGTCATTTGCATTCTGTGCGTATGCAATCCACTCCACCATCCAAATTAGGGTTAAATTTAATGTAATAGTGGGCAGATGATGGTGGGGCGCACTAAGCTGTCAAAATTAATAGATTAGTGCCTTTTAATTTGCAATGTCCTACCTACATCATCCCCCAACTAATATGTTAGTTTTGACACTCATTTGGAGAAGGTAGATTGGATATTGAATGAACCCATAGTTTAGGGTAGATAGATGAAATTAACCATTTCAGTTAGTTTCAAGAAATTTGATTGTTTATGCTTGTTATTTTCATTTCAGGTTCCTAGCACAGAGATTGACAAAACCCCTCCCAAGTTCTTCACACATTGGGATCCAGACTCTAAAATGTTTACGGTTAGTTTGTTTAATATTTGCTCAACTGCTTCCTATGTTCTTAGATGTGATTTGGCACAAAGATTGACAGTTTGATTGAACAGTCTACCTGGTCTGAATTGTTTATAAGTCAGTGGACTAAAAACCTTGTGTAACCTATACATGTCATGTGATTGCCTGTGGGTCAGCTCTTGGTCTTTTTTTTATAAGTATAATTTTTGTTCATAAAGTACGTTTGAAATTGTGTTTGAGAAATAAAATTTTTAAGTTAAAAATGTGCATTTTGAGTATTTTTTTTTTTAAAAAAAAGTGATTTTAAAATTTTTTACTAAACATGCAAACTTTTATTTGGTACAACTTTTTAGGTACTAAAAGTACTTTTTTAGCTTTCAAATGCAATCCCAAATAGGTTCAAAAGCTCTTGTCATTGAAGAAGTTAAAGATTTATCTTCTGGTTAATAAATATCGAGAAATTGTAGGTTTATAAAAAAAATAATAATAATAATATTCCTTCGTTTAAGCAACATCCAACATATTGAGAGACATTATCAACTAAATTAATTGATACCCATAATAAAACTATTGAATTTGTCAAAATTTATCAGAATAAATTTTTTATGATATAATTGGGTGGCGCTCCTTTAAATTTGCGCTTTTTGATATAAATTCTTTTGACTTATCAAAAAAAAAAAATTCTATGATATAATCAATTTTCTCCCATACTCTTTAACCACAAATATTGAAGGGGGAAAAAGAATCAGAATAGAAAGACTTCTCTCGTCCATCTTCACTCCCAGTGAATGGAAAACATATCATGATCACCACCTTCATGATCACCACATATCATGATCAACTTTTGGTCTTAATTCTCATTGTAGCTCTCTCTCTCAATTTATTTTGGCACCTACTGACGCAACCAAGGAGACCAGCTTACCTGCTGCCTGAATTGGGTTGGACAATCTTTTCTTTTCATAGGCCACTTGCTAGTCTGGTTAAAATACACTGAATTTTCTTTTTTCAAGTTTTTTTGTTGGTCTGTTTCTGCTAATGGTAACTTATCTGACCCTTTTTTTTGTGTCTGTTAATGTGAAGTTGCAATTATATTTTAAAATCAAGCCACCAGAGGCAAACAAACCTCAACCTGCCCCTGCAGCCAACGGCACAGCGGCCCCTGGTGTCCCACCAAGGCCTTTGCCACCTCCACCCCAAGGTCCACCCCCACCACTTCCTCCAACGCAAGGAGGGCCACCTGGTGCACCTCTTGGAAATCCTCCTAGAGCCCCTCCTCCAATGCCTGCTTCATTCCCACCACCACCTCCTACAGCAAATGGCCCTAGGCCTATGCCTCCTGGTGGGACTCCACCTGTCCCTCCCCCACCTCCTGTTGGTAGCAGCACGATGGCGAATTTCACTCCTGGTACTAGGCCTCCAATGCCTCCCTCACATGGTTTTCAAGCCCAACAGATGCAGGGCCAAGGTGTTCGTCCACCGCCACCACCTCCTAGCATGGGGCAACATGTCCCCAGGCCACCCTCATCTCAGTAAGCAATTATCTATGTAGTAGTTGTACCAGAACTGTGTTCGACTACAGTGCAATTATTTTTCCTAATTTGAGGGATAAAGATGTGGTTATCTATATACTTTAGTTGAATTGAAGCTGGATCTGGTTAGCAATTTGTAAGATATTTGAGGCTTTCAGTTTATTAACTAGTCATTTTTCCACAATCAATACATTTCCCCCCTTTTTTTGTTCTGTTTTTGGATATAGCAGAAGTCTCATCGTGGTTGTTGGATCTATTTTGCCACTTGTTTGTTTCACATATCAAATGCAAAACGTACCTTCAATATGCTGCTTGGCGTTACACCTGTAGTGTTTCATTAGAAATATTTATTTTTTCTGAACAATAGATGGGAAAGGGGAAAATTACACGGGTGGGGTCTCATTGGAGATGATGTATGTGCTTAAAAAGCGTCGAAATAAAACCAATAGAATGAATTTTCAAAGGGTAGTTCAATCGGCTGTAGACTACACCTAAAAAATTGGAGGTTGTTAGTTCGAATCCTCTTTTCTTTCCCTTGTGTGGATATGTAAAAAAAAATAAATAAATAAAACTAATAGAGGGAAAGGTTATTGAGACACTTTGAAAAAAAAAATAAATAAAACCAATAGAGGGAAAGATTATTGACACACTTTGAATTTCTACAAATTCTCGGCCTGAATGAAAGAATCAGTTTTGTTGATATGTCTTGGATGGGAAGTCGGGTGCACTACAGCTTTTTATGTGCAATATGTGCAATTGCCCTGGAACAGGGCGGTGCCATTTATCATGTAGTTTGTAAATTTAATGTGGTTTCAGTGCTGTATATCTAATCAAATAGATATTCATGATTTATTGGTGAAGGTGGAAATGAGTAATGTTACAAGTTCATCTTGTGTCTATCTTAAGTTTATTCAATAATGATGTGGCTATTAAAATTATCATTGTCTTTGTGATTTATCATTATTGGATTTTAATCAAATGGTGATTTTAATAATCACGTCATTCTTGGATGGATACAAGATGGACTTCTAGAAATACTCAGTGAAAAGGCTTTTACCTCATGAGCAAACGGTTGATAATAAAAGAAAATTAAAAGGGGCTTATATAGAGATTGTGAGTTATTGTCAAACTCCCTTCTCTCTCTGTTGGCGATACTTAGCCATGTTGCGTCCTCGTCAATCGTTATAATGACAAGTGCTAGTATCAATGACTAGCCGTGTCGCGTTCTCGTCAATCGTCATAATGACAAGTGCTAGTATCAATGATGGAATAGTTTCAATGGAGAGTAGCCATTTTATAGCTAACGTTTTATTCCATGTATTTAAATGTGTATATGATATCGTGTGTTAAATTTGTTGCCACATTTATTTATTTATTTTTTTAATGTTGTAGCATTATGTATACCCTTAAATGATTGAGTTCTAAACCATGAAATGATTTCTCCATTTCAAGTGATATTGTGGATCTTAACAAAGTTTGAAGGGAGCCACTCATAGAGGTGAAAAGCTACTTTTCAACCTTTACTGAGAATACATAAATAAAATTGACCACGGCTGCAGACCCCTTTTTTTTTTTTTTCTTTTTTTAAGCAAATAAGGAAAGGGCTACAGGGAAGGATCTTTCCCACTTTTGATCCAAACGGAAGAAAAAGTGAAAGATCCTGAAAACAAACATGGGGTGGGCTCCCCAACAACAAACCCAAATGATAATAAGTAGTGCAAATATAAGAACAAATACTGGATTCGGTCCTAAAGGATCGAACAGCAGGCAATGGTATTTGCCAGTGATTCAAAAAGAATCATAAGCAAGCCGGGCCTATTCCAAAGCCGCACAAGACGGTGTAAAATGCAAAGAAACTCCGTGAAGAGTCCGATGCGGGTAAAACAACCATCACAGTGAAATGATAGCTGCAAAGCAAGCACTACAAAGAATCAAAGGGAAGCCAAAGGACGACCACCAACAACAATCTCCTCCTCAGGATCAAACCATAACATGGCAGAGAGATTACAGCCCACAAAATACAAATAAAAATACAAATACAGGAAAATAACAATACAAAGGAAATAAAAAAAGCAGAAAAAAAGCCCACTGAGCGGCGGTTGAGGATAGAGCGGAGGTTGGCGGAGAGCCATCGGCACCAGGCGGACACGACGGCATGAGATACACGAGGCGTGAGATCCACGGCGTGGCGTGAGATTCACGCAAGCGCATGGCACCAGTGGCGGCGTGGTGGCTGGAACGGGGCGGTGAAGGCATCGACGGGTAGCTGGGACGATGGGGAAGACCCTGGTGGGGCGCGTCGGAGCTGTGGAGGAATGAAGGTCGACAGATCAAGCTTGGAAAAAACCGGAATTGAGCACCACCGAGAGAACGGGAACTGAGGGGGTGGAAAAGGCGGAGGAGGCCGACTAGGCAGCGGCGGACCTAGGTGAACAACAACACTGAGCTCAAAGGAAAAAAAGAGAGGGAAAAAGAGAAACGATGACGGAAAGGGGGTGAGGGATGGCCGCACTAGGCGGAGGGGAAGAGGGAAGGAAGGAGAAGACAAAGTCTCTCCCCCTCCTCAACAAAACCGTATGTGGAAAACCTCACTGGGAGGTGGAAGGAACCCAACGAAAAAAATCTTCTCTCAGGAGAGAGAAGAGAGCTTTCGGGGTGGAAGTGAACAATAAGTTAATGTTGTACACTTGTTGATTTTTGGATCAAATAGAAAGCTTGGCTGCAACCCCTTTAAACCATGAAAATCAAGCGCAAGAGTAGGAACCAAATGCACTACAATATTTGAACACCTACCCATAACATTTCTCTTTACGTCAGTTTGGGGAACTGAGATTAGTGAGATTGATGAGTTCTACGACCTCCTCTCAGATCAGGATCTCAAATTTTGAATCTTAGCCATCCATCTTAATCTTAAGGGCTCAAAATAAAAAGCTTTTCAATTTTCACCTTTAAAGTCAAAACACATTCTGATTTTTTAATTATTAAAAACTGAAAAGCCTTTTGCTTTTTGTCTTTAAAATCAAGATGAATTATCAAGATTCAAAATTTGAGTTCTCAGGTTTTAAAAGAATTCTAAGGGATTCTAATCCCTCTCTTCTCTCGGACTGTTTGAATTGCATACAATTAAGATAACCAAATTGCAGGAATCCTTACCCTCTATTTGGATGTTCCTACCTAGGTCCATGATACCTCAAGGTTTTCAGTTTTTTATATGAGATTGGTAAGTTGTTTTTTTATTTTTATTATTATTTTTGATGATGATGAATATGGTAGTGTATTCTTATCTAAAACGCTGCCTTGATTTTCTCCTCCAGAAGCTTGATGTGCTCCGAGAGAGAGAAAGTTGAACAGAAAATAGAATACAACATGAATGACAGAAAATTGACTAAACTTTATGTGCTCCGAGAGAATACCAAATAACCATTAGAACAGAAAATCAAACTCACTCTATAAACAACATTTTGATGTGCTAAGAGCTGACTTTGCCTATCTCACAATACTTACAACACAAGTTGGCGCTTCTTCCCATTTAATTATCACAACTGCCAAAAGAAGAATGTTGTGTATTTAGAACCAAAATTTTAACTTGTTAAGGCATTCGGAGGGAACACCTTTTGAATGAACTCCAAGAAGCGACGTGAGTAGAACTCAGGATCCACAGCGGAGATGGACAAGGAATCAAACTGAAGAGATTTATATGCATGTTCGATCTTCTTAGACGTGTTGTACTCTTGCAAGATATCTATGATGCCTAGGTAGAGAACAACATCGTATGCCTCATGAAACATTTGGGTTTCCTCCTTTCCTGGAATCTGCTCCGCCCTTGCTGGCATGTTCACACCAAGCTGGATTTGGAACCTGCTTATCAAAGTTGTGAAAAGTAAATTCAAATGCTGCGGAAATAGGGTAGTAGCTATTCCATGAGTCTACAGGGAGGTCTTATCTTATTCTGATATTTACCTGAGATGCCTAAATCTTATAGATCGTCTTTCTAGTGATTGCATGGATAAAGCATACAAATATTTTACAAGTAGCTGTTTACTGCTCCTGGGCATTCCTAATATGATTTTTTATTATTATTATTACGAGGAACGCCTACAAGGTAGGGCCACTTAGTATACCCACCCATGTTAGGTAAACCTCGAATCTATGTAAAGCGCCCCCTCCAAACGGATCAGGTAATACTCCAATTTCACCAGCAGGCTGATTCCAAGAAATTGTTTGCACCCAAAAGAATTCAAACCTTAGACCTTATGGACTACCACAAAGACCGAGGCTCTTCAAAGGTATGAATCATATAACTATCATCTATCTGATTCATTTATTTATGATACTGGCAATACAGGAAAGGCGACTTTGAAGGATGACACACATCTAGGCATTTCGAGCAATCATACCTTGCTGTACCAGGAAGAAGGAGATCAACTTCCTCATCACCAGCAGATGATGCTCGTAATCGGCTACCCCTGATGTGAGGGCCCACAACAACGCTATTATCATCTGTTCCACGAGGGACCAAAACAAGGCCTTGGGGGTAGTTGGAGATCTCATCCTCAAGAGCGTCTGAAATGGAACATACCCAACAGAATTTTGATATTAGTTGTCTTAATGAACAGTGAAACTATGCATGTCGTGGACAAGCGATAAATAACCAGACCAGATCAGAATTATTGCATGCTACAATTCAGATGAGTGTAGGTCATATACCAGGTGCAAGTAAAGGGTTCAAATCTTGACTGGTTAAATACATAGGAAATATGAAAAAACTTATCACAATACATATAACAAGAACCAAAAAGGACATAAACCAATTTGCAGGTAAATGTTAAATAAAGAGGGTGCTAAGTTTTCAAATTCGAACTTAGCCTGAATGCTTGGATTATAAAGCTATCAACATAGAAACTGCTACTGTCAACCCTAATCCCATTAAGAAATGTGATTCTAAAACACCACTATTCCAGGATTACCTACATCAAGATCATAACAACAATACTCAACATTGATCTAGTTCAACTTAAGAATAGCTCAAAGAGAATCTTTCTCATTACTTAATACTTATTGTGTGTATCAATACCTACTAGTAACCCTTCACACTAGTTCTGTCACAAGTTTCCTACTGGTTCTCATTTACCTTTTCCTTGTTTTCGTGTAACCTTCTAATCATGAAAAGACACCAGAGAACTGAATCAAAATGCTTCCTAAAATTTCATGAACAGATTATGCAGGAGTACCAATTTTAAAAATAAGACATTATATACAATACCCACCTTCTTCTGCAAGCCTTGCCAATCCATCTGCTGTCATATTTCGGTAGAACATAAGAGAGCGCAGGTGCTGGGGAGCTCGATAATGCACACCTAACAAAAGGCTGTAATCCATAATGTGCTGTGCTTCCAAAAATTTACTGTCAATCTCAATCTGCCTATGTTTAAAGAAAAAAAAAAAAAAAAAACATATAAGAGGAAAGTGTGGCCAATATCTGTGGTAATAATAAGCACTACAGCCAGCATCAGATGGATATCACAGTTCAAGTCAGTAAGCTTATACACTTGTTAGTAGGCTAGAGATGATAAAATTTGAAACTCAGAATGTTTTACACATATGGCATCCATACAGTAACTATTACGGTTTTCAATTTACTATGGAAGAAAAAAAAAATCACTTTGTATCTTCATGCCTTTGCTTACCACATCAGGTTAGGTAACCAGGGGTCTACTGCTATATTACTTGGTTAACAAACCTTTGACGGGTGAACCCCACAGTAGCAAAGAAATTTACAGAACAGCTTTGAAAGTATCACTTACTTCAATAAAGCCTCCCTCCAAGAGGGTTCCAAATAAAAGCAATAGTTTAGATCCAAATCTTTAAGTGTTGTATTCTCATCAATTTCAACCTTGTCTGCTGAACGTCCTAGGGATGAACCTTTCAAATCAAATCTTCGATGGATCCTTAACTCTGTGCAGAACATATTTCCCATCACTACAAAACGAAACTGCAAGGTAAGAATTAAATTAAAAGTATTAGCTTCTTGTTTAAAAAAGAAAAGCATCTCACGTTTGAAGCAGGATTAATGAAAGAAAGCATGAGACAAAGTCAGAATCAGCTCTAAAACATAGTAATATCGCTCATAACAGTTGAATGAAGTCCAATCCTCTGGATTGTAAATATTAAGAGTAACTTATAACTGGCTACGACATTAACATACAAGCAAAAATGCTTTCGTACAGA
The DNA here is from genome assembly GCA_013348765.1 of Carpinus viminea. Lineage (NCBI taxonomy): Eukaryota > Viridiplantae > Streptophyta > Magnoliopsida > Fagales > Betulaceae > Carpinus > Carpinus viminea. The sequence goes on along the minus strand of CP054674.1, from coordinate 37,554,365 downwards.
AACAAACTTCATTGTGCTGATTACCTTTTGACCACTTGAAGGTTTGATTCTGTGAAGGCCAAAAAATTTTGTAATGAGTGTGTTCTCATATGTTCTCACATGATGATAGTACTTTGGAAGCATTCTTAGAAGGACCTACACATCAAAACTTTGGTCACTAGAATTTAGAGGTATATAATGAGAAACAAATGGAAAAGAATATATATATATATACAAGTGTGTGTGTCTGTGACTGTGTGTGTGTATATATATAATTCAATTATAGCAGATGAACCATGGTTCATAACTACATTCTTGGTAAAGCATGGTGTTTTCTATTTCATGCAGAAGCATACAAAAACTGGTTATATCAACTCCTGAAATTGAAAGGTGTATTAATCACTCAAAAGTAGCCTTTAGTATACTGAATCCTGAACAAGTTATCATCTAAGCCAAAATATTATCATCCAAGGTAGCCTATGATGGCATCTGATCAAGAATGATAATATTAAAAAAAAAAAAGAATTGTAAAGATTTTTTGTAAAAGAAGAAAACAGGAATTTGGTGGCAATGAAAGTTTGACACACCATTTGAAAATTGGAACCCTGTGATGTTACATTCTTGCATTTTACCAAACAATATGCAAAAGTGATAAGTGGCTATCAAGGTACCAAAAATCCAGTAATTGCAAAACAAAAAGTTAATGCCTGTCAAACATTATTAATCTTTTATCTTAGAGGATGCACAAACCTTTACTTCAGATTTTCGTAGTGTCTTAATCATGAAACGATCATCTTGGGACAGGAAAAAAACACTACCACTTTTCCCAGGAGAAGAAAGTTCCCTGAGTGCATCATTCCCACAAATGGACATCATGTAATCTGCAGCATCAATCTTGAACAACTCCCTCAAATTCCTACAATGAATTTTCACAAGGACATCTGTATCAATAACATCTTCTTTCCTTCTAAAGGATATCAAGACCCTGAAGAAATTGGGGGGCTGAACAAAATTACATTAAACACTAGGATTACCATAACAAGTTTGCCATATAAATGCATCATACAAAATAAATCGGCCCCACACAAGATTCACCAAAGCAGATTGAAAAAGTCAACTACTAACCTGAAAACCATTGGGCAATAATCTTTCCACTTAAAATCCTCTGATTGATGGGGTGGCGTCAATTGGGACCCTTCTTTGGGAAAATTCATCCAAAAGCTAGCCCGGGGACCAAAATCTGATACCCTAACTTCTCGCTTCTGTATGGGCGTAATTTTCCCCACAGTATATCTGTTCATATTCAAATGTATGGTCAACATTAACATTCTAAAACAATGTAATGGAAGATGAGACAACAACAAAGATAATTGTAGATTTTGATCGTCTTTCCCAGGATAGCCAGATATTGTCTATCTATCATGAGAAATTCCAAAAGCACACATGAGAAGCAAATTGAAGGAGATATATGTTAAGGCTCTTTGGCCATTCTTGTGGAGTCATACATTTTTCTCTATTTTTTGTAATTATTTTTTATTTTTTATTTTTTCCATGCAATGAGATCATTATCATAGGAGAGAATAAAAGATTACTGCACTGAATAATAATATATTTATTTCAAAAGAAATGAATAAAGTTAAGGTATATTTTTATGAGGAAACCATGCAGAGTAAATTTAAAAGAGAGAGAGAGGGGGAGAGAGATGGATAGAGCAATGTAATCAAGAGCAATGGAAACCATGCAGAGTAAATTTAAAAGAGAGAGAGAGAGAGAGGGGGAGAGAGATGGGTAGAGCAATGTAATCAAGAGTATAATAGCAGCAGCCAAATACGTGAATGTAGTATGAGTCAGAAATTTAAAAGCACCTGATTCCAAGCTGTAAACTGAGCATTAGGTCATAACTCCTGTGACCTTTAATGATAGCTTCACCGGGCCTCTTAACCTCTTTTGCAAGTTTCTTTTGTAGCCGTTTTGCTCTTCTAGATGATGGTGAAAAACTACTATTTAATACAAGCTCACTGATTAATACTCCTTGCATATATTCTCGTTCCAGGATTGGCACATTTGTCTCAACCTCTTTTTCACCATCTTCTTGCAAAGAATCAGTCAACCCTAATGATGATTCATGTCCAATCACTTTTTCAATAGATACCTCAAGACTCCAGCGCCTTTCCAAGGAAACATTTCTGCTTCGAGATTGCTCTAAATTTAACAGGCTTCCTTTGGAGAGCTTATCAGATGAATGACGACGAGATCTCTGGTTTCCACTGACCTTAACATTTCCCAAATCTACAGAGGCAGCATGATGGATATGTGCAAGGTTCTGCTTTCTCAAATCTGGCAACAGCCCTCTTTTCCTCAAAGCACTGAGGTAAAGTTCTTGTACAGCAGGAAGTCGGCTACCTCTTGGATAAAATGATCCTTTTCCATCCTTCAAGCCCCGTGTCCAAGTTCCAACATAGAACCCCGTCACTCCATGTGTATGCACCAAAGCCATGCATCATGCCATTTAACCAGCTTCCTTCAAATGAGTCCCCATTTGTCCAAGTAAGAGTTCCTTTCCCTGACATTTTCCCACCTTTCATATTCCCTAGATAAACATTTCCATTAGCCCATGCATACTTACCTGGCCCTTCTGCTGCGTCCTGCATCCAAGAGCCTTCAAAGACATCTCCATTAGGATAAACTTGATATCCTAATCCATGTTTGACATTAAACCGCCATCGTCCCTTGTAGGTCAAACCATCGGACCCAATATATGTCCCTGAACCATGCATATAACCACTTGAAAATTCACCCTCATAAACCGCTCCAGAAGGCCACTTTTGTTTTCCATTCCCATGCTTCATCCCCCGTCTCCACTCCCCCTCATATATGCAACCATCTGACCAGACATACTTTCCTGTACCCTCGGGGATGTTGCCAAGCAATGACCCAGAATATGATTCCCCATTGGAAAGTAAGAGCTCTCCAACTCTAAACCCAGCAGTTTCAGATGTATGATCAACTTCACCATTAGTTAATATGGATGTGCTGTCTCTATCGGAAATGGCATCAAGAGATTTTGTTCTCTCTGCACAAGCAACTGCTCCTTCCACGTTATCAACAATGGCCACAGGGCCAGACATGCATAATGGACAAAAGGAAACAGTTCCTTATAATATTTTTAAGTATCTTAAAAGTTCTCATAAGCCATATGACAAGATGGGGTATTACAGAAAGATCTTACTGTGGAACTGTAAAAACAACCTCTCAAACTCCTTTTCCTAACAGAAGAGAGATTAGAAACTTATTATTAGCACCAGATAGCTTATTGGAGCAAGAAGGAAGCAACATATAAAGCCTTAAAAGGCAAAAGAATTTACATAGGAATCTTATATATTGGAAAATTTATAGAACTAAACTATGACCTCCAAAAAGACAAGACTTGCAAAAGGAAGAGGTTAAAAGCAGAAACAAGATGCATAGACAGAAATGAAGTAACTCAGAATAATAAGGAAGCAACTAGTTATCAAAATGCTAACTAACTGCGAATATGAAAAGCAGGGCACATATCCACTTTTCAGTCGGCATTCTCGAATTACTCTATCAAGTTAGAAACCTCTTTTGAAAATGTCACAATCCAATTATTCCATTGAGAGAAAAACATACAGACAGGAACCGAATATAAACCTTTTAAGAAAAATTTACTCGTGTTCTTCCATCCTTTCCATGTTCTAGATTTTTCTTTATGCAGACCCAAAACTCGTCCTCAAATTTAACAAGCGAATACAAGACAGTTCTAAATCCGATAATTAAGAGGTGCCAATCTTTCACAAAATCAGTCAACCAAACCCTAAATTGTCACATAGTTGGCAAATAATATTTCTATTTTTGATCTATTAAACAGAAAATAAAAAAATAAAAAAAATAAAAAATAAAAAATATTATAGTAATTTCCATTTCGGCACCGGATTCAACTCAAGGATATTTTTCCAAAAACTAAAGCTTCAGCTCCAGAACTCAAGCTACAAGCATATAATAAATTAATAATAAAAAGAAACAAAACTGGCTTCAAATCACAATCATTTTTCCGCTCGTTTTAGCCTGCTTTCTTCAATCTGAATCCCAAAGAGTCACATGTTTCAGCTAATTTATGCTAAAAGTAGTGAATATCCTCAAAACCAAAATCAAAAAATAATTTCTTAAACTTAGCAGAAAATCAAAGAGAAACCAGCTTCAAACCACTACATACCTCGCAAACAAGAAACATCACAAATGAGAATCAAAACAAGCACAGCCTCTACAATAAACACACATATACATGTGTAGAGAGAGAGAGAGAGAGAGAGTATATGTATACCATCAAAGGAGAGAGTTGAACAGAGCTGTTGAAGATTGGTGAAGACTGAAGACGCGGAGTTGGTTAGCGACTTTTGAAGCTTTTCTTTTCTCTGTGTACGCTTTTGAATCAAATGTTTTTTTACGGTTACGAATCCCGAGCTGAGTGGGCGGTAACAACTACGCTTTCATTCAATAAATCGGGAATCTCAAAATTTACCTGCGTTTATATACCGCTACCGCGCCACAAATACAAAAAGCTTACTGATAATTAATTAATTTATAACAAGGGGATTATTTGTATAATTAATAATTTTGATAACTATGTTTATCATTTTAATATATAACTTCACTGTTACTGATATATAATCCAATAATAATCACTGGATTATTATAAATATAACCTCCTCAACCATTTGACTCACTTTTTTTTTGGTTGGATTTTACCTTTTTACATTTGTATTAGGCCCCGACAAGTGCAATCATTATAATTTTTCAATTAAGTTAAGTAAGTATATAGGAAAGGAAAGCGATAATTAAAGATGTCGCTTGCCAGTTGCCGCCTTGCGGATCGGCTGTTACTCACGTACGACGACGCTCCGTATTGGAGGCCTAGGATTTGTTTGACCCGAGCGTTGATAGAGACATGGGCCCACGGCCTTCGTTTTGGTGGTACCTCTCAAAGCTGACCATCTTTTAGGTGACTTTAGAAGGGTACTGCCACCAATTATTGTCTGGTGTGTCCAAAACCTTTTTAATGGTTTAGAAGTCGGCAGCTTATCCAACTAGTCCTTTTTTCTTTTTTTTTTTTTTTTTAAGGATCATGTACAATGAGATGTCTATACTGCATTCATACGAGAAAACATTTAAACCCCACCTAGTCAGGTAGATGCCTAAGTATTCTAAATAAGTGCCCGAACTTTTTGCTCGAGTTAAAACTTGAATATTCTCTTACATGACTTGTCTATATTGCACCTATACCCCTCCATTCTTGTTTCTTCCAATTATTGAGATATGCATCTTTTTTGAGTCTCTGAAATATTTTGTTATGAAAAAAAAATTGTATGTACAAAAAATAAGAGATTTGAAAAATAGAGACAATTATTTCCCTTTGTGTAATTCATAGAATTTTTTGTAGGAAAAAGTTCACATACCCTTAAACTATTACTTCAATTAACATTGTCATTTCAAATTTAGGAGGGATCAATAGTGAAGGAAAAAAAAAAAAATTGAAGGCAAAAAATGATAATAATAACAATTAAAGGTATTGCCAACCGGTTCTTCCTTAAAAAAATTTTGGCTCTTAGTCCCTCTCCAAATTGAAAACTGGCTTCATTCCTAAGTGTAATACATAGATTTAATTGAGGGCTAATAAACAACAAAAGTCACGTCTTTTTCCTTATTAAATAGATGTCTCCTTAGATTACAATACATATTTTTAGTATCCGGTGGAAGGTCCCTAAAAATAAAGAAATGTCTCAGTCTTTCATAATAAAAATCGTCTCACTAGATTTGTATTGGCCGGTGATGCAATAAAAAAAATTATCATGCATGATTGGCCATTGATTACCTATGCCTCAACTAGGTAAATTTTATGATTAAATTATGGGTCTTGAAGAATGAACCATTGACCCATCTACAATATCTCTGCCATTTTTAATAAGAGCTTATAATGAAAGCGACTCTCCAATACGAGCCCATACAGAAAGGGGCACATCCTGACATTTGTGGGAGTGGATAGAGTAGATAAGGAACTTGGTGTTAAATTTGAGTTATCTTAATTAAATGGATCGGGCACTTATAAATTATAATTTACTGATTTTGTGTTGGATAAATACGCTAGTTTGGGTGCTTAGTGACATAAAAATTGTACAGGAATTTTCAAAAAGCAAATATTACATGTGGTTGAAGCACGCCCGCAAAACATGCTCCCAAGAGGACGAATTTTGGATTTTTAAAATTAAGTTAACGTTACGTTAGGTCCACCGAAGAAAGTGAATTAAAGAAGACGTACACCAGCCGATCGATGAGAAGCAGCTTATATATTCCTGATGGAGGCCTTTTTAATTTTTATACTCTTCCTTTGGTGGTGGCGTGCATGGCAACTGGCAAGTGCATGTCTCCGTCGGCGGCCACAAATATTCGATCTCCTCGATCGTCATCGCCAAAATGCTCTCTTACTTTTACCTATTTTTATCTATTTGCTTATCGCAGCAACTGTAATCGATCATGTCCTGATCAAACTATATATAGTTCATTAAATTGTTTTGCCTTTTAAAGCATGTGATTAATTTTTACGTAGATTTTTTAAGAATTTATGTGAGAATTATTTATTTTAATTAAGAACATATATTAAAAGAAAATTTTTGTCTCATCCCATCAAAAAAATATTACATGGTGCGTGTGCCAATTTTTGGGCTGTTGGGATATCATGAATATACATTATAGGATAATAGTAAGAATGAGATCGAGCTTTATCTTCTCTCTAGAATTTAGATTTAGATCTAGATATTCTTTCCTCTCTTTATAGTAGCAGTGCTCGGTGTCTTCTCTGTAGATCCTTTGGTTTTCGTTTCTATTGGGTTGCTTTAGATATAGTTTATAGATTTAGATCTAAATCAAGATCTAGTCTTTTCAACCTTAGATTTGATCGTCTTCTTCGGCCAAGCGTGTCATCCGAAAAAATGTTTACAATACCATGCTCCTCTGCTGCTTGTGGGATTTTTGTTTTTATTTTTTATTTTTTCGTTTGTCTTGGCCTTTAGGTTGATGATTAAATAGATCGGTGTGAGAGATTAACTCTCATGGCCAGATTTTTAGTTTTTAGTTGTTGTTTTTGTTTTTATATTTTGGCTACTTATGTCTTAGATCTAGTTTGCACGAAACAGATCTGTTCCTTAAATATAATTGTACATAGATTAATGGAAGTTTTAAGTCATGTTTATGACTTTGTAACATTCATAACTTTTGACTATGATTTTTCAAAGTTGTATGCTCAGTGATATAAGAATTTTATGCTTATGAAATTTCATCAATAGAAGTTCATATTTTAAAAAAATAAAAATAGTAAGAACAAATTGTTATCGACTTATCGTTAGCTGTTTTTGTGATTTGCTGGCAACAGAAAAATAAATATATATAGTTTAAATATCATGAAATTTCATTTGATAATTAAATAAATGTTTTATGGGTCCACAATCATCTCAAACCTTTTATTAGAGAAAATCTTTCATTATTAGCCCGCAAGAAAGGGACCTTTTATCAAAGAAGAATACTTCTAGTTGGCTTTGTTTGATAAAGTTTTATCCTTTTCACTAAAAAAATAAAAAAAAACATTAACAAACAAATAATTCAAAACACAAAACACTCAAAATTTAAATAATTCTATAATAAATAGATTAAATTAATATACATATAATAAAAAGGTCGATCATTTGCCACGATCTATTTGTCATTATGTGGGGGGAAAAAAATCGAGCCTCATAATGATATCTAAAGTGTCCCACCATGTTAATTATATACAAATATTCTCCACTAACTTTTTCTTTTAAACCCAAGAACAATTTCCAACATTTAGGAGATACTTCTAGTACGTACCCCGGCCACCTCTTACATTTAATATTTTAGAATTTAATTAGAGGAGAGTAGTTCGAATTGGTCACTTGGCCTTTAATTTTCTCCTCATAAGAGGAGCTGCTCTCACAACGTCAATCCTCCATTTAGTAAATAGTGTTTTTTTTTACATGTCCACACAAGAGAAGGAGTAAAGAATTCAAACTTATGACATTCGTTTCATTAAGCGTGATCTACAACCGATTGAGTTTTGGTACCAAACTATTAATACAATTAATCACATGCCAATAGACCAGCTGAGAAGACATGTGGTAAGACAAGAAAAAAAAAGAATTTAGAGGTCCTGATAAGGGACACTCTAATGCTCAAGTTAGTAAAAAATTCTCAGAGAATGAGCAAATGAAGGCGTGAATAAGAGGAAAAAAGGAAGGCTTAGAAACCTAGCTACCTGCTACAATGGTCTTGTATTTATAGAGAGAGAGAGGGGAAGGCGGGGCGGGAGGAAGATGATCGTAACAACCTGAACCATACGACATTAGCTTGTTGGGGAGCATCGATCGATCTTGTAATTTGTACTGAATTCCTTGCATGGCGTATGGGTTAAACAAGGTTGAAGGTAGATATATAGCTAGTTAGCTAGAGTGCCAAACAAATATTTTGTTCTACAAGCAATTGTCAAAGTTGTTTCACTGTTGGTCGTTAAGACTACGTGGCAGAAGAGCAAGGATTCACAATGAGACACTTGATGAAGGAATCAAATGAACATTTGACCCTTGAGCCACAACTTGAGGGTCGAAGGGTCTACAATGGGCTTCACTCGGGGAAGAGTTGAATGAGCCCGATACCCTCTAAGGTCTAAGTGTGCCACTAGCTAGCTAGTGAATTGGTCCATATCATACTCTACAATTTCTTTTTATTTGTTTAGGTTAAATACCTTTTCAGAAATCAAATAGCCACCTTGATTTTCAAAATATCACAAATGGTACGTGTGGTTATCAAATAAACCCACTTGGTACTTACATCATGATTAGTTAGTTTTTTAACAGTGCCACGTCACCCTTACATGTGGCTATTAAATTATGTTAAAAAAAATTAAAGAACATGTGTACTTCCTAAAAAAAAAGAAAATAAAAGAAAATCCATCTTCTTCTCCATTCTCCTCTCCCCAACCACTTAGGTTTTTGTAGACCCAAATCTATTTTTACAAATAAACCTTATCAAAACAAATTGTAAAAACAGTGGAAGCAGACTTACCTCGGATGAAGGGTAATGGGGAAAATATTTTCTCGAGGAAGGGTGGCGTGGTATTTGGAGTCCAGGACGAGGGCTTTCAGAGCTTCGATTGAAGAGGATTTCCTTTATGCTCCATAGTTCAAAGTCGATGATACTTCGAACGTACCCTTAGCCTTCGAATAAGAACTCCTACTGGCATTTGGAGAAGAGGCTTTTGTCCATCAAGACAATCCGGTAATTGGACGAGCATTGCCGATGGAACCTTGTTTAGAAAGATCTTCCTCAGAATCGCTAGGGTCTGCAATAAAGTTTGTAATTGGGACCCTTGGGCATGAATTTTTATTTAATTTAGTGTCTACTTTCTGATTGTGCGTCTGTCGACTACTGTTAATAGTCTGTTGTGAGAGTTCCTTTGAATCATCATTGAGGGAGGGATGACAAAGATGGTATTTGGGTTTGCAAAAACCTAAGTGGTTGGGGGAGAAGAGAATGGAAAGGAAGATGGATTTTTTTATTTTTTTAGGAAGTACACAGGTTCTTTTAATTTTTTTTTACATAATTTTAATATTATTTAATTTGATGTGGCTTCCAAAAACTCAAATGTCACACCACGTGGCCTTGAAACTGTACGCCACATAAGGGTGACGTGACACTCATTAAAAACTAACTAATCACGGCTACATTTAATCCATTTGTTTATTTCAACTCCAATTTCATTGACTCCGCAAGCAGTTTATCCTTATGAATTCATAAACCATGGCTTATTTAATGTTGAACAAGCTACGTACGTACCCCATGTAGCTCTCAATTTAGATAAAAACAAATTTGTGAAAAAAAAGGTCTAGAGGGTGAGGTTGGTCATAGTCTACTATCTATGCTAGCAAGTTTGGGGCCACAATATTGATGCTTCACCTTTTATGACGTAAATTAATTTACTCACGGAATTTATCCTCTGCAAGTCCGAATTTTGCCTCACTCAATACTCAATATGCTAACTACAATTGCTTTACTTTCCCCCCCACACCAATTTTTATATAGTACCTGCGTACCTAACTACATACTTGTCTTGTCTGTCCATTTTGATGCTGCCCACTTTCATCGAAAGCTACAGGTGAAACAAGCACATGTGAATATTATATATATACACATTGAGAGCAAAATTGGCCGGTGGGCTGTGACTAGGACAGCTAAGATCGATAGACCAAAGCTTCTTAATTAGCTCGTTATTATTAATTATTTTCATACAAATTGATATAACAAAAATAATTAAGAATATATAGGTCGGTTAGTTACGAATTAAATTGGCGGCCACACACACATATATATATTTATGTATCTTGTCACTTTCGAATTCTCCAAGTTGATCACCTAATTGCCACCGACCATCGACCGGCCATTCCCACCACCGACTCAATTTTCTTCTTCGTTTCACTATTTTTGTTTTGTTTCCAAAATCCTCTCTTTCTCTGTCTCTCTACATATCGATCTCTTCCGTATATAGATAGTGATATATATGTATAGTAAGCTAATTAAGTAGATCGAAGATAATTAGAATATCAAATGACGAGGATGGTTAATTTAATTTGTAGTATATATTCTCAAGACAACCTTGTCTGTTATTGGCCCATTTGTGTATATATATATATATATACAAAGCTTCTCTCGAAAATGCTTTTGTTTCTTTCTCATTGGCACACTTGGCCAACTCTCTCTCTCTCTTTCTCTGGCAGCTCATCAATCTTTTAACATTTATTTGCTGTCTAAAAATATTATATGATGCTTCTTTCTTTATGATTACAATTTCTTGTCACCGAGGCATATATGTCTAAAAGGTTCCCTGGAAATATCTTTTATATATTGATCTCTCTCTTCTCAATAATTATCATCATTGAGAAGAGACTTTAAACTTAGATGGATGTAGCTAGCTAGTTATGGAGCTTGTCAATGTACATGCTAGCTAGAAGATCTCAATTTACAGATGCAACCAACCATATAAATTGTAACAGGTGCCCCATGCAACTGGACTTAATGCCTACTATCATGGCTCGAAAGACCAAAACCAGCAAATTTAACTTCAAGGTTGATATAATTTCTGTCCGCCATATTGCTGGAAGCACACATGTGCCGCCATGTCTGGCCTGAAAACCCCACGAACCCACAAAATGTGAGGTACGTGCGTATGATAGACGTCATAGGAAGTGATGAGAAAGTTGTATATATATATATATACAATTCATCATCATTTCAGACCAGAAAACAGTGATCACATGCATTATCAAAATTTCTACCAAGAAATTAAAAAGATGTCGATCATGAACATGGACGGGAAGTTAATCAAGTTATCGATCGTCCAGAGGCCAAAACATGAACGTATACGATATGATAGTAATGGAATAGGTTGATTGATAATTAGCTGAATACATACTTGTATTTCTTGTGAAAAGAAGGTCCAATATTACAAGGGCTTGTGAAAAATAACACCAAATTAAAGTAGTATTATCCTTATATAAAGGGTGCTAGCTGCTTGATGTATATAAGATTGTAGAAATTTAATGGGTACCTCTAGTTGTTGACTTTTGGAAAGATTACTTCTGTCAATTTCCATATGTTGTCTATACATCACTCAATTTTTTATTTTTTATTTTTTGGGCCAGTACGTGCGGTAAAAGTATAATAATCAAGATAAGCTTCTTAATTTGTTTAAAAAAAATATATATTAAAACACCGTCAATTTGGTTTAATGGTTTCAAAACGAGCAGTAATTAAGAACATGCTTTAAAACACATTTAAATGTTTAGTAATTAAACATACTTTTTCAAATCGCACTTAAATGCACTTCTTTACCTGTTTCAAACTACCGTTTCTTTTTCAACGTGCTGTCAAGCTGGACACTTTCAATGATTTTGTATAAAAATACATGTTTATCATACAAAATCACAGATCAAATGTACTCTAATTGAGTTTTAGGTGGTTTATTTTTTTAATTATTCTTGTAAAATATAAGTCATGAGAGGGTTTGGCATGCCAAATGGGCTAATCTTATGAGAGATAAGTGATGGGCTTTGGCACTCCACCGGATGTGAGGCTAAGTGACTATGCCACCACAGAAAAAGTGAAAGCCGGCCACTATAGAAAGTTCTCATTTTGCTGGTGGAATGAGGTTATACCAGTTGTTTTAGTATTAATTGTTTGTTTGTTTATTTATTTTTGTACCTTTCATTTATATTTTTATATTTTGCTTAGATGGAGCTTAGAAGCTACACTTGGATAATTTTTAAAATAATAAAATAAATAAGATATGCAGAGAAGTGGAAGAACACATAAAAAAATATAAAATACAAAGATTTTAGGTAGTTCAGCTTTAAAAGCCCACATCTATCATTGGAAAGAGCCCGATGTAAATACCTTTATTAAATGACTAGATGATACAATTATATTGCATGGTCTATTTAGAGGTAAAATATGATGGTTGTGGTAGGCTAGAAAAGATAATCAAATCCTATATATATTATATTATAGACAACTATGATGAATACCTTAAAAAAAACAAAAGGAAAAGGGAGCAATTCAAAATCGGTCAAAATGGTTTCCATAATTATAATTAGTTTACTGGTATAAAAAGTGGCTGAAAACTGTTTGTGCTAAGCCAAACACACAAAAAGGCTCATGCATCCAACTTATATCCAAATTTTTAACGAAAACCGTCAAGTATGATATCAATACTAATTATATTGTAACACGTGTCATATGTGATAATCAAATATAAACTATAATGATTAAAATTAAAAAAGAAGAAGCAAGAAACAAAACTACAAATAAAAAGAATAATTTGGGGGTGGTTCGGTCACCATATTTTAATTTTAATTTTTCTTTTCTTTTTACATTTATATTTTATATAGGATCAACAAGTGACCAATATCTTTAGGCATCATATTCTCTCTCTTAACCAAATTGTGCTTTCAATAAGAATGATAATTAAGGATTTGAGTAAGATATAAAGAACTATTAATTTTTTTTGGGACTAAATATAGAAAGGGTTTGGATATAAAACTTCAAATAAGTGAAGCAAATGCGGTTTGATTTCCTTTTTATGTAATTTCTTTGATCAAAAGTTGGCTTTCGAACATGTATTATTACACTCTATATATTTGTTACTATTATCATTTTGCTACTAAAACCTATAACATTCGACAAACTTAATTTGGGCTGGGCTTTCTAGTCTATCAATTGACCTAAAGGCCCACGTTTGACGTTAAACGGTTAAACGTAAACCCTTAAACCTCACAGAGGCAGCGAAAACCAAAACCCGCCATAGCAGCTGAGCAACTTAGCAGCGATGGTGAAGTCGTATCTTCGGTACGAGCCGGCAGCGGCCTTCGGAGTCATTGTATCCCGTGAGGCTAATATCGCGTACGACAGCTCTGGGAAGCACCTGCTGGCTCCTGCGCTGGAGAAGGTGGGCGTATGGCGCGTGCGGCAGGGCCTCTGCACCAAAACCCTAGCCCCTTCGCCCGCCTCTCCTGAAGCTTCTGTCCCCGTCACCTCCATTGCCTCTTCGCCTTCTTCTTCTCTGGTGACAGCATTTTTCTTTTTCCTTGGCATTGGTTTGGTTGCCGAGAAATTGACGCTAAGAAAACCAAAGAGAAGAAAATAAAGTTCTTTAAATATTTTTCTTTAGTTTTGAATGTTTTGAAGTCTGAAAAATGAGATACTAAGGATTAAGTTCTAATAATGATATACTTACGCTGTGTGTTGGTTCTAATAATGTTTTCCAGGATTTTTAGTGAAAAAACTTGCAGTTTTTTTGGTATCATGAATGATTTATTCTCTGAGTTTTTAACATCTAAGTCCATCACAATTCCATACTGGGTTCCGATATTGAGAATTTAGAATTTAATATTCTAAAAGTTCAATTTCATTCCTGCAAAAAAAAAAAAAAAAAAATGGAAAAGGTTTTCTTTTTTGGTTGATAACAAATGAGCTATGGAAAGGTAATAGGTAACATGAGAATATTGAGTTTGGAGCCTATGAATTCAATGCTTGTTGGTTATTGTTTGCCATTTTTAAAATACGGTGTTAGTGCCAATTCTCTAATTCTGAATTGATAAATTTATGTGCGCAGTTAATGTAAGAGGAAGAGTTTTTGATTGCAGATTGCAAGTGGGTATGCAGATGGTATCATAAGAATTTGGGATAGCGAAAATGGAAATTGTGAGACCAAATTGGAAGGACATAAAGGGGCTGTGACTGCGCTTCGATACAATAAGCTTGGATCTTTGCTTGCCTCTGGAGGCAAAGGCAAGGATAACGATATAATATTATGGGATGTGGTTGGTGAGAAAGGCTTGTATCGCCTTCTTGGGCATTCTGACCAGGTTTATCATTAAAGCGCTTAGCTTGCTTATCCGGATTGTTTTTTATTTTTTATTTATCCATCTTGCACTCTATATAAATTGTGATTATTGTTTATTTGCTTTCACTTATTGTAGGTAACTGATCTCGTTTTCTTAGATTTTGATAAAAAACTTGTTAGTTCCTCCAAAGACAAGTTATTGAGAGTGTGGGATATTGAAACCAAGCGGTGTATGCAAATAGTAAGTGATCATCATAGTGAAATATGGTCCATAGACGTTGATCCAGAAGAAAGATTTCTGGTCAGTGGGTCTGCAGATGTGGAACTTCGATTTTACACAATTATGGATGAAACCGAAGTTGTTGGCAATGGAGATTCATCTACTCAAAATAAATGGAATATTTTGAAGTCATTTGGAGAAATTAAACGACAAAGCCATGATAGAGTCTCAACTGTGATATTCAACAAATCAGGAAATTTGCTGGCTTGCCAAGTTGCGGGAAAAACAATAGAGATATTTAGCATATTGGATGAGGCTAAAGCAAAGCGTAAAGCAAAACGTAGGCTTCATCGGAAGAAAGACAAAGAATCTGCAAAAGGGGCAGCTGGGGTTATAGAAAATGGCCGTACAAATCATGGCACTGAAGAGGAAAGAGATGCTCCTTTGGTTACTGCCGCTGATGTTTTTAAGCCTTTTCATATTGTCCGAGCTAGCAAAAAAATATGCTCCATTTCTTTCTGTCCAGTTACTCCCAAGAATTTGCTGGCTACTTTAGCGGTGTCTTTGAACAACAATCTATTGAAATTTTATTCCATTGAAAGCAATGGTTCCTCAAAAGCACTTACTGTGAAGCTCCAAGGACACCATTCATTTGTCACAAGTGTAACACTTAGTTCAGACAACTCTCTTTTGATGTCAACTAGTGACAAGATAGTAAAGATTTGGAATCCAAGTAATGGTTCTTGCCTCCGAACTATTGAGTCTGGGTACGGACAATGTGGTTTAATTATTCCTCAGAACAAGTATGCACTTGTTGGAACTAAAAAAGGAACTGTGGAAATTATTGACATCGGGAGTGGAATGTGCCTTGAAGCAGTGGAAGCTCACAGTAAAACTGTTTGGTCAATTGCGGCGATTCCAAATGAAAATGGTTTTGTCACTGGAAGTGCGGATCATCATATTAAGTTATGGGAATACCAAATTAAACAAAAATCTGGTCAAGTATGTTCTTCTTGCGTTCTACTCTTAACATGTCTAAGTTTTGTATTGTACCTCATTATCTATTATTTAGGATGTTTGCCGAAGTTGAAACTCCTTTTTATGAAAAAAAAATATTGTAATTATAAAAAAGGTCCCATTACTTCCAGCATAATATTTATTAAATGATAATGACGAGGGACCTTGTACTTTCTATTAAGGCTCATTTGAAAAAGTAAACCCTTTGATGTCTTCTCCGTTTTTCTGAAATTCATGGATATCTCTGATAATGTGTGAACACAGGTGATCTGCTCTGGTGCTTGTAAATGGTAGTGTCATTTCCACAAAGTAGGGAAAATATCTATGGATGTAATCAGTGCCATACTTGAAAGTGTCATTCTGTTGCAAATTCTATTTTTAAAGGTTTAGATCTTATGATTTAAGATGGTTTTTATGATGGATGATTTATTTGATAAATCCCTCGCTTTTCTAGCTTTACGAATTTTATAGTCTTGTGTTCATTTTCTCCCTAATTGGGTTCTCTCTTGTATACGTTTTGTATATTGGCTTGTGTCATTTTGCGCTTTCTAATAAAATTGATTTTCTTATAAAAAGGGTTATATTGTCTCTGTTTGTTTTGCAGGATACTAAGTCCCTAACAATTTCAAATGTGAACGTTAAGAAGGTGAATGGTGATGTTCTTGTGGTTGCGGTAAGCCCTGATGCTAAATATGTTGCTGCTGCAGTCTCGGATTGTACAGTGCAGGTCTGACCAACTCAACCTTATACATTTTGGTTTTGTTTCGTTGTTTGGTTTGATAGGTTCCATGTATAAGATTCTTGCTAGTTGGTAATTGAGGGATCATTGTAGTTGTCTCCAAGAAGCCTAAGGAAGAGAGTTATCTACTTCTCAAGTTGACTGAGGGTTATGATAGACTGGACCGACCAAAAACCATTAGGAGGAGGGACCTATAGAGTTTTTCTAGTTCTGTGAAATATGCATTTAAACTTTCCCATCTCTATAGTTGTGTTGGATTTCTGGGATACTGATGCAACACAACTTAGTGGGTTGCAACGAAGAACAACAAATATGCAGCGGATAACTAATTCTAGATCTTGAGCTTATCAATGATCTAAGAACTCTTCTTGAAAATCTAGATATTCTCTAACATTTTGAAGGAAAAAGAGGAATAAACTCAACTCTGAGTATTTTTATTAATCAATATCAATAAATAAACAACTGTCTTTTCTGGAGGCTATAAGTATATATATATAGCCCCAAAACCCTAAACTTGATAAAATACAAATTATAGACTCCCTAAACCTAATAAACTGTTAATAAAGATAAAATACGAAATTCAAATACAATAATAAAAGATAAGATAGATAGATTGACGATAACTCCAATCTACATCATCCTCCCAGGTTGGAGAGAATTCGCCTCGAATTCGAACTGTCTTTTCCACGTGTCCAGTCAACTCATTCCACTCGCCGTTCCTCAAGATCAAGACAAGGCTACATCCCAAAATAAGCATGACGTTTCTCATTATTGAAGTACCTCGATGTTTGTCGTGAAATCCCCACACTCCTTTTTTGTGTAGACTTGTCATGCTTTTCTCGTGCTTTGCTCTTCCCACAAGCCATGAGAATCCTTAAAAAACTCACAAAGACCATTTCAATCTTTGATAGAAAAGCCTTTTCCACCATATAGATCTCATCACAATTTTGGCTAGAATAATTTGATAAAATAGCATCTATCTCAATGAAATCAACATAGTCAATTGGCTCAACACTAAAATCGAAGACTTTATCTTCGGGGCTCTTATTAGGCACATTATATGTAGAATTGTCGTCAAAAAGTGCAAAACTGTCCAAAAGATTTACCTTTTCTTCATGAAAAATTGTAAAACTCTTAGAAAGAGTTACCCCTTCCAAGGGTTCCTCTTCTTCATGAAAAATTGCGACACTCTTTGAAAGGTTTACCTCTTCCACTTGGTCGGATGTCAAAGGTTTTTCAATTGGACCTTCCTCATTGACATCATCATCGTAGGTTGGTGGAGAATCCCAATCTACAAACCCTTGTGAAGGATCTTCATCTTCAACACCTCCATGTTCAAGCTCTTCATCAATGAATTCGGATTCCTGAAACTCTCCATCCATAGATTCTTTTTCCTCCTCCACATAATATAGATTTAGTTTATGGATTTGTGGTTGGCAAATAGGAGTCCAATTGGCCTGTCGTGGACTCTTCGCCTTACTCCATGTTCCCCTAAATATTTCTTTTTTGTAAGAATTTTCTATTTTTTTGGTCACAGCTATAGACCCTTGTCTCCAATTTTGTGACTATCGGCCCATTGTATACTTATGAGGCAAGAAAGCGACTCACATCTTTTTCAATAGTTTCTCCCAACTATTGATCTTCAATTGGCGTTGCCGCACCCTACTTTGCTCTAGTTGTTGCCACCATGCAGCAACTCTTCCCCGGAATGTGTGTACCACCAAAGAGACTCATCGTTCATTGGACACCCCGTTGAATTCAAAAACTTCTTCAACAGCCAACACCAACTTCAAGTTTTTGTTTAGGAAGAGTTGATAGAAAAGTTTCGATCCCAAGAAAATCAACATAATTAATTTTCTCAAGACCCCATTAAGATATTTTACTCTTTGGACTTTCTTCAGACACAAGGTGAATATCATTCCCTTCAACAATATTTATAGAATCAAGAACTAAGTTTACTTCCTCCAATAGATCCTCTTCATCAGGATAAATGTCATAGATTGGTGGAGATGTCCAATCTATCGATAAATCTTCATCAATCAATTTGGTTGTGACCAAAGAAACCTGTCGATTTTCAGGCACCTCCTTAAAGTTGAGAACTTCTCCAACTGCTGCTACCCGATCCATGAGTTCTTCGGGTTGTAGATCCCCTTGGAATTCTGGAATATTGAGTTTGAACCCGTCCACCCACCGAGTGGCATGAGCTTGCGCATGGTCTTTGATCCTTGCATTTGCTCCGAAAGGTTTCTAGATCCATTCCCTTTGACCTTTGTGACCACCCATGGTGGATATTTGGGTAGGCGAGGTTTCAAGTTGATCCTCCAATGCCGCAAATTGCTCCTCCATGTGTTGTCGAGTTTTAGCGATAAATTTGCCTTCCGCTTCCACAAATTGCGGTATTGGTTGGTGACGACAACCGTTCAGCCCACTACCCATGTGCCACAAACGAATTGCCGGTTGCTCCTTATGTACTATCTTCGTGTACATGTACACCTCGTTCATGTCTGCAAAACGGTTGCTCTTCCTCATTCATGGAAAGTAACTGAGCTCTGATACCAACTAATGCAGTGCGACTTAGTGGGCTGCAGCGAAGAACAACAAATATGCAGCAGATAACTAATTCTAGATCTTAAGCCTATGATCTTGAGTCTATCAATGATCTAAGAACTCTTCTTGAAAATCTAGATACTCTCTAGCATTTTGAAGGAAAAAGAGGAATAAATTCAACTCTAAGTATTCTCATTAATCAATATTAATAAATAAACAACTGTCTTTTCTGGAGGCTATAAGTATGTATATATAGCCCCTAAACCCTAAACTTGATAAAATACAAATTATAGACTCTCAAAACCCTAATAAACACTTAATAAAGATAAAATACGAAATTTAAATATAATAATAAAAGATAAGATAGATAGATTGACGATAAGTCCAATCTACATCAGATACCCATCAAGATTAGATAAAATTGTTGAAAGCTTACTAAATGAAACCAGTTGTGTATCATGACTTGCTACTTGAAATTTATAAGTGAACAACTTTGACCAAAGGTATCACATATACTAGCCACTTGCGAACCATATCTTGTACAAATGGAAGACAATGTGTTAGCGTGAAGATACAAGCTTCTACATATTCAAGGTGTGAGTGATAAGTCCAAATGAGTAAATAACAAAATATTTGAAAGGGATATGTGGTTCTTGTTCTCTAATTGAAAGCACAGCTTTAGAGTCTTCAATCATTGGTGAATCATTGCCATTTCTAAACAAAGACAACAAGGAGGAATATTGGACTAAATGGTTGATGGACTAATGTTGATTCTGTTTGCTTTGGTGTCGGATACATTATTCTGATGCACTTATCTATGCCCTTTGCAGGTTTACTTTATGGATTCACTCAAATTGTTTCTTACCTTATATGGTCACATGTTACCTGTATTGTGCATGGATATTTCATCTGATGGTGATCTGTTGGCGACTGGCTCTTCGGACAAAAATTTGAAAATTTGGGGTTTGGATTTTGGTGACTGCCATAAGTCCATTTTCGCTCATGCTGATAGGTGCTGCATTTGATAAAATTAAATGTAAAAAGATGTATATTTAGCATTTGCATAAGTCTTATATAACAATTTTGATGAGCTTTTTACATGGCAGTGTCATGGCAGTGCAATTTGTACGAAATACCCATTACATGTTCAGTGTGGGGAAAGATCGCCTAGTCAAATACTGGGATGCGGATAAATTTGAGTTGCTTTTAACTCTTAAGGGACATCATGCGGGTATTTGTTCTCTTGCAATCAGCAATCGGGGTGATTTCATTGTCACTGGATCTTATGACCAATCCATACGTCGTTGGGATCGTACTGACGAACCATTTTTCATTGAGGTATTTACTTCTTGTTTTTACTTTGGTTCTAAAATTGTTTCATTTAGTTAAAAGGAATAATAGAACCCTTAATTCAGATACACCAATTTTTGTGACTAATGTTTAACCAAACAAAATGTGCAATTTGAACCTGCAGGAAGAGAAAGAAAAAAGGTTGGAAGAGATGTTCGAGTCTGACCTTGACAATGCATTTGAAAACAGGTACATGCCCAAGGAAGAAGTCCCCGAGGAGGGGGCTGTAGCCTTAGCAGGAAAGAAGACTCAGGAAACCCTTACAGCAACTGACAGAATTATTGATGCACTAGACATGGCGGAGGTAGAAATGAAGCGTATTGCTGAACATGAGGTAAATTTAGTTTCCATTATTGTTCCAATTTGGTCCAACTGATGTGTCCATGTATCTGTTTGTTTCCATTTCTTGGAGGGCGCAAAGCGATTTTTGGGTGGGGCCTACCCATATTGAGCATTTGGTGACAGAGAAAAATGTCTTTTTGATCCATTTATTTGACAAAAATACTTTTTGCAGAGGTCCAAATTTTGTGCTTTTGCCCACACTGCTTTTTTGGTGTGATTTTAAACTATGCAGGAAGTTGTAACAAAAACTTTACCCAATTTTTTGCTGCAATTTTTTTTTTTTTTTGGATAAGTGGCATCTTTACTGGATACATAAACACAAACGCACACACAACCCCCTACCCAACCCCTTCCACCCAACAAATTTATTTGAGAGGGATGTATCATTCTGTTGACTTAATCTCATGGGATATTATCTGTAACGGGATCTCAGATTCATAAATATTCCTATTGACTTGATTGGCCTTTTAACATTCAGGAGGAGAAAACCGGAGGAAAAGTTGCGAATTCCAACCAAATATTATTATTATGCTCGGCTCTCACCATCTGATTATGTTCTCCGTGCATTTTCTAATGTTCACACTAGTGATTTGGAGCAGACATTGATGGTAAGTTAGCAGCATGAATATCCTGTTGTTCTCATATAGTGAAGTCAGGAACTAAGTTAATCAATGCAAATCAGTTGTACTAAAGCATCTATCATTTTATATGGAAGGGGTTTATCATAAAACCGTGATTCTTGACATCTAACTTAAGATCTCCTAGTTGGGCAAAATCAGCTATAGTTCTTCTACCTTATCTTCACCTGGAACACATGATACTTCCACCGTCTGATATTGTGTACTTCTCACAAGTTTTTTTTGGCTTGTGAAATTTATATTTTTTTGAAAGAACAATAGTTTTCTCCAAACCTGATGTCGAAAGAGAATTCCGGTGCACCTTTTGTTGCTTAAAGATCAATTGGTTTTTGAAACCTTCTTTGCTTATCCAACAAAGTAAAAGTTGAAAAAATAAGAACTTTGGATCTTGCCCCTGAAATTTAGATGACTCTATTAGGTGGACAGAAAATGGATCTTTATATTCCCTGTGCCACTAGATGTTATTGTGCAATTATGCTTGGTTTGGTTAGGATTCCTCTTTTATGCCTAGATCATTAACATGAGAAGTTTAACTGCAAGTGTCTTCCAGTGCAGGCTTTACCATTTTCTGATGCTTTGAAGCTTATGTCTTACTTGAAGGATTGGACTTCACATCTTGATAAGGTAGGCTTATCTGCCTTGTAAAGCTGCAGAAACATTGGCATGCTTGGATATATATACATATATATATAGGTTTTACATTCTTGTAAATGTTAATATGATTAGCATTTTAATAGACTATCATCTGTAATATATTATCCCTTTCGCTTTCATATTGATTTTTTTCATTGTTTGTTTACGTGTGCCTCTATTTTCAATTTTAGCATCATTCTTAGTCATTGTAAGCATTATTCTCACCCTGTTTTGTCAAATAGAAATCAGAAACTTCACTACTATGCTTTTTTCATTGTCTCACCTAAACTTAAAAAATTTGCAATGTGGAGTTATGATTTATCAGCCCCTTTCAATCACTCCTACCATTTGATTTTTTCGTTAACTTAAACAGCTAGTGTATAAAATTTTTTCTGTTCTACCCCTCTAAAATTTCTAAAAGTACAACCATGACCTTAGATTTAAAAAAAATCAAAATTTTTAATTTATTTCAAAAGTGAAAAAATAAAAATAAAAAATGCAAAAAAAAGGAAAATGACCCACAGCGTGGCCGTGAGTCAGTCTACTCTAGATCAAAGGGTAAGTGAAGTTCCTCCTAAAAAGTGCTACCATATCAAGAAAAGAAAAAAGCAAAGAGTCATTAATGAATCCTAAGAAAAAAAAAATTCAAAGATTGGAAGGCACTTGGAAGAGAATAGGCTTTATTTTTGCCATATGTACCTAAACTTTATTTGTTGATGTAATCCTATTAATTGCAGTCTCTTTTGCAGATTGAGCTTGTTTGCAGGGCTTCTACAGTGCTACTGCAGACACATCATAATCAGTTGGTTACTACCCCAGCTGCTAGACCCATGTTGACAGTTCTTAAGGACAAGCTGTATGCAACACTCAAGGTAATCATAGGCTTAGAGTTTTGTAAAAAAAAGTTTTACAAGGTGAATGTTGTTTTTAGTATTTATACAATTAGAAATTATATGTTTAATCTGCATTTTATTACACACGTTAGGTGAAGGGCTTGAACAAACTTGTCTGTGGAGTTGCCAATCTCCATATTACACAGTCTTGGCCAATCTTTGGTGTAAAATATGTATTCATTAAGTTCAAATTTGCAGTCGTTAGTCTGTAGGGTATAGCTATATATACTAGCGCAAGGAAGTAACAATGAAACCAGAAATGGTGTTTTGTCGGATGCATAGACTGAGCCAAACAGGAAATCCATCGTAAACAAGTGTTTCTTCTTGCCTTGCCCTAGTCCTGCATGGTTACTAACACCATTACTTTACTAATATTAATGTTAATATTTCT
Source organism: Carpinus viminea (assembly GCA_013348765.1). Lineage (NCBI taxonomy): Eukaryota > Viridiplantae > Streptophyta > Magnoliopsida > Fagales > Betulaceae > Carpinus > Carpinus viminea. The sequence goes on along the minus strand of CP054674.1, from coordinate 37,531,137 downwards.
TTCAATGGTTTAATAAATATTAAAGCCTCTCATCACTTTGTATTAACTGACTAAAATTTGCTCCTAACTTGACATGTAAATGGTCACCCGGCCAAAAAAAGGAGACAAAACATTATATAGCCATTTAAGATATATGCAACAAGAACACTAAAACTGGTGTACATATAACTAACATGAGCAACATGCATTAAGTGTGGAGATGGGAGGTGATGTTTGTTATTGTTTAATTATATTTATATATATTGATTCAGTATTATTATGTATGATATGATAAGAAAAACAGAGAAACTTAAGGTGTATCCTTGACAAGATGATGGTTGAATTTTGTCAGGAATGCAAAGATAGAATTGGTTTCAACCTTGCAGCTATGGATCATGTCAAGGTTCGTGTATTTGTTTATTGTCTCTTGCCTATTGTATTCAAAATGAGCTGCTTGGCCTAAAATATAAGTGAAAAGAAATAAATAAATGACATAGGTTGATTTTCCAATTTGATATTTCAGCAACTGAGGGCTTCAATTTCTGATGAACTCTTTGGAGATGCAAAATCAAAGTTACTAGAGATCCGTGCACGATATTCAAAACGTTTAGATGAAAGGTTAGAGACGAGAGAAGAAAAATGGAAAAAGAAGAAACAAAAGAAATCGAAGTGATATGCATGCTTGGACATGTTTGGGGCAAGACAAGGTTCCAGATTCTTTAAAATATAATATCATCCTCTGCTGAACCATGACTCTCTGAAAGCAACAAGATTGGAGTCAAACATCTTGGTTGAAAGCACATTTCTGCATACATTTATGTATTGGTGGGGAAGTTAAATTTTGGTCCAAGTATAGTCTTTTGTTATTTATTTGTTTTAAGATTGATCCGAATAAATAGTTTTTATCTTTTGTACGTGTGTTTTTATACGATTAGTAATTATTATTTTTTCCTTCAATTTTGCGATGTAGATTGACTCCTGTGTGGAAAATAATGGCTGATTATTTTATTAACTCTTGTAATATAGATTACAATAACAGTAGAAATAAAAGACTAATTCAACTTAAAAACCACTCATGATTGTTCTCATCAGACTTCGAGACAAACTCCCAACCCAACTGAACTACTCAAAGCTGAAAGGGATAAACTGAACGATTGCTGAAGCAATCTCAATTGCTTAGCTTTATTGGACCCAATAACTGGAACTTATTGGACTCAACAACCAAACTTACTTGTGTAGCCATTATCCGCACACTTAGCTTTATTGGACCCAATAACTGGACCTTATTGGACTCAACAACCAAACTTACTTGTGTAGCCATTATCCGCACAACCCTGCAGTGTTATGGATGTAGCACTTCATTACTTATTTTTTGCATACACTCAGAATTCATGCCGTGGACGTTGAACTTGCATTGAGTGCATTCAAGGGCCATGCCGTCGAAAGTCTTGCCACAAGAATCACATGGAGGGGAGGACTCAGTCTTTCGAACAAATGTGATAGGGTGCTGGTGATTTTTATCTTCATAAGTACTTCCAAATTTGATGTAAGGATATTTCCCTAGAACACATTGACGATGAGCAGGAAAGTCACATTTTGTGCAATAATAAAACCAGTGTCTAGGATCTCTTTCTTTTTCGCAAATCAGACAATAATATTCTCTAGATTTGTCTTCAGCAACGTAGGTGAGTGCAAGGGGATGTTCATCATATTTGTGCCTAGCTACGAGTGGAAGTGTTGCACATTCAAAACCCAAAGCAAAATCGCAAGTAGTGCATACAAATACCCCAGGGTTCTCAGGATCCTTGTAACCATGACCACAAGCATTGCAGTTTTTACTTGAAATTATAGCAAGGATGAGGGAGTGTTGGTGACCTTCATATTTCAAGGTTTTTGAAATTGAACTACATTGTGCATCAAGGTGGTAGTTACACACGTCACATCTATAGACGAAGTGGGAGGAAGGTGAGCCTATGAGGATGAAGTATGTGTTTCTTCAAATGCATACAACCATCACAAATTTTTCTGGAAGAAACCGGAGATTGTTACTCATATATCGATGTGCACAATACAAATGTATCACAAAATCACATTTTTGACAACAAAAAGCTGCATACTCCGTCTTCACCTTTTGACCACATAATTTACAAAATATGTGGTTGACATCCTTGACTCGATGATGAAGGGAATAAATAAGAGTAAGGGCATGATCGTGTCTTGAAATTGTAATGGTGCGTGAAAATCCAGCACATTTGGAGTGAATGAAGAGTCGACAGATGGTACATAAGGAGGCGAAGTCTGTAGAATGCGTGTTGGCAGTCTTCAGTAGTAGTAATTAGCGTGCGGGTAGCACATGTGATGTCAATGTTGAAATCACACTCATTGCAGCGGTAAAAGAGGCTTCTACTACACCATTTACCGCAAACATTACAATGACTGGAATTTCTCCTTAGCGGCACAAGAATAAGGACGTGGTTTGTGTGCGAAGGGTGGTGCATCTGGCGGGGCAGCTGGGCGCATGATTTGTGGAACCGAAAGTTGCATTCCGAGGCAGAGCATTTGTATCCGGGACCCTCTGCTTGCTCATCGCACAAGAGGCAAACAACTCCCTCCTTGCCATCATTTTTCAGCTCTTCTGTTAACATCAACTCATCATGCCTACGACCGAAATGAAAATAAATGGTTGAATCCCGGGGATCGACCCATCGCCCGCACGATAAATGAGACAGATATCGGCAGACGCTGCATTTGAAAGCGGGACCCAATACGACAAGTTTCTTGCAATTATTACAAACGACTTCCTCCTTGCCCTCGTTTTTCAGCTCTTCTACCAACTTGATTCGATGCCAATCATCGCCGCCAAGCAACTTCAAGGAGAAAAAAAGCGTCTGCTGAATTCCATCCCTTTGTGCCAAGTAATTCCGAGTTGAAAAGAGAAAAGAATAAAAGAAGTTGCATACAGCATACATAATATATATATATATATATATATATATATATATATATGAAGCAAAGTAATAAATTCTAAACTTGAAATGAAAGCTGCACGAGTCAACTTAGTTAAAATCTTTGGGAAAAAGTTGATATACCCCCTCAAACTACTACTTAGTTAATAATGTTCTCCAAACTTTTAATTGAGACAATGTCTTTCTCAAATTTCCAAAAACTGTTAATGTCCCCTCAATAACGAGAATACTCTTAATAAAAAATATATATTTTTTAGTTTTTAAATAAAAACTAAAACTATTTTTTTAAAATAAAAATAAAAACCAAGGTGTGGAAATTTAAATTATTTTTGGTTTTTTCTTCAATATATATATATATTTTTGGTTTTCTCGTATTTATTGGTGTATTTTTATCCTATTGAAAAGAAAAAAAATTAGGATTATTTTTGTCTTTTTGCTGGCTTTTAAGAGGACATTGTCAATTTTTTAGTAGTTTAGGAGAGTATTGTCTCAATTGAAAGTTTAAGAAAATACATTATCAATCGGGTGGTAGTTTGAGGAGGGTATATATGTGGACTTCTTATTAAAATCTTTAATCATATCATGAATGGAATTGATGTGTCTTAAATCATATCCAAAGATGCATCTTTGACAAGATGATGGTTAAATTTCTTTCAGGAATGCAAAAATGCACTTGGTTTCAACCTTGCAGCTATGGATCATCTCAAAATGAGCTGATCGGCCGAAAATATAAATGAAAATAAATAAATAAACAAATGGCATAGGTAGGGTTGATTTTCAATTTGATATTTCCGCAACTGTGGGCTTCAACTTTCTGATGAACCCGGCCACCACAGGTTCAATCTATTTTATATATGGGGTTTGCTAGGGGTTCTCCCCATAGTGTTCTCCTGGTGTTCTCCTAGTCTTATGTAGAATATGATTTAATAAAAAATAAAATTGTAGTACCGTTTTTTTGCTAACAGATTAATTTTTATGAGTTAATAGTTAAGTTCTAATGTTTTAAAACTTGTTTTTAGATTCAAAATTAAAACCTAAGGGTGGAAGGTTAACCCTTTAGGGATGATATCACCCAAAATGAATTTGATCATCCTAAATTTGATGCTAATGCCTCAATTTTGTTGCTAATGCCTCACAAATTTGTTGCTAATGCCTCAAATTTGGTGCTAATGCCTAAAAAAACCGATGGTGGAGGCAACTACAATTTTATTTTTTCTTAAATCATGTTTTATGTAAAATTGGGAGAACACCAGGAGAACCTATGGGGAGAACCCCTAGCATTTTCCTTTATATATATATATATATATTTTAAAATTTGAGTTTTGGAAAAATTAGAAATTAAATGGGCTTTTTAGTAATTTTGGTTCTATTCCAATTGTGAAATATGTGTTGCTACCAAACTAAAGAATTGGAATAATTATTCAATTCCAACATTTTTCTATAATAAAATTCTAAACTTGTAAGCTACGTATATACGTACGCATATCTTGTGAGGAGGTGCAATTAAGCATATTCTGATTTTGACTGCAGCTTTTTTCTTTTTATAACTTCAAATTTATATTTTCAACTTCTATATCTTTCATTCTCCGGTTTTTTTTATTAAATATCTTCATTTTATGTGATTGCCGTGGTGTTTGCTTATTACAAGGAAAAGATTATACCTTTAGATTTGTTGAGCCATATATATTGACAACTCTCAAATTAATTAGTTTCATACAAACGTAATTGTTTTCTATTTCTTTCCGATAATTCTATGGTGTATCTATCTCATATCTTATCCTTCTATATATTGTCAAAATTCATGAACTCAACTATATTTTCTGAATTCCAGTACCCCTACGTGCCAAGCAACTTCAAGGAGAAAAAAGCAAAAGATTTGTAGTGACTGAATTCCACCCCTTTGTGCCAAGCAACTTCAAGGAGAAAAAAAAAAAAAAAAAAAAACAAAAAACAAAAAAGCAAAAGATTTGCATTTGCCAAATTCACTTCTTTGTGCCAATCAACTTTCAAGAAAAAGAAAAAGAAAAACAAAAGGTAAAAGATTTGCATTTGCAAAATTCCACTCCTTTGTGCCAAGCAACTTCAAGGAAAAAAAAAAAATGAAGTGCATTTGCCAAAATATTCCACCTCTTTGTGCCAAGCAACTTCATTGAGAAAAAATCAAAAAGATTCTCATTTGCTGAATTCTACTCTTATGTACCAAGCAACTTTCAAGAGAAAAAAAAAAGGGTAAAAGATTTTTATTTTTATTTTTATATGCAGTAAGTAATAAATTTTAAACTTCTAAACTACATATATAGGCATATCTTGTGAGGAGGTGCAAGTATATTGCTTTTTCCTTTTTACAACTCCAAAATTTTCTTTTAAACTTGTACTATTCCCAATAATTCATATTCATTTTTCTAATGGAATACCCATTTCGCAAATCAAACGGAGTTGAAGTGATTAAATTTACATTTTCTTATCAGTTTAAGCTTTTGAGATAAGTGATGATTTAACACCGTACAAAACATTCAAAGCATGCATTAAGATGAAAGGTTAAAGACAAGAGAAGAAAAACAGAAAAAAGAAGAAATAGAAGAAATCAAGTGATATGCATGCTTGGACATGAACATCCAGCTGGTTGAAAGCACATTTCTGCCTTGGATAGTATGTATTTATGGGGCAATTAAATTTTGATCCAAGTATAGTCTCTAGTTATTTATTTGTTTTAAAATTGATCCTTATAAATAGTTTTATTTTCTATGTCTATTTTTTTTTTTACCATTAGTATTTATTATTATTTTTCCTAAAATTTAATGATGTAGATTGACTCCTATGTGTAGAAAATAATGGCTAATGATTTTATTGACTCTTGAAATAAAGATTACAATGACAATATAAACTAAAAGATAGTTGAAGCAACCATAACTGCTTTGTTTTAATATTGGACCCAACAACCGGAACTTAATGGCATTAACAACCAAACAACCTCATGTAGCCATTATCCATGCACTAAACTAAGCTCATAAGATTTGCGTTTGCCGAATTCCACCCCTTTTCTTTAACACTTTACCATGGGCGCGCATTTTAATTGGAGACATTTTCACATGGGTCATTTTCCATGCATGCATGCATGCTTCATAGTTGATGTATATCCAACGATAAAACAAGTTAAATTTAATGAGACTTTCTTTTATTTAGACATCGATGGCTTGTTTTTATTTTCTATATATTGTGACCATATATATGAAACTATGTTTATTGGCACTAATCACGCATCTCAACTTCGTGAGGCATATTTTTTTCAGATATCAAACTTTAGTCTAAGAGTATAATCTATAATGGATATAGTCACACGATGTGTATTGGATGATCAAATGATTTTTTTTTTTTTTTTTCGGATAAGTAAATGATAGGATAATATAATGGGAAAATTACCTTTATTTACTGAAGTATCCACCATTTTCATTTTTTACCTTCAAAGTTTAAAATGTGACACTTTACTTCAAACTTTCAAATTGTGGCAATTTAACCCATTTGACTATTATTCCCAAAATGCCCAACACTTTTTTTAAAAAAAAACCCAAAAAAAAAAAAAAAAAACGGGTGGGACCCACCTATGGGGTGGTTTAGCCACAACATATATTTATATTTTTTCGTTTTTTTGGTTTGAATTTTATTTTATTTTTTAGAAAAAAGTGTTGTAATAAATAGGCCAAATGGGTTAAATTGCCACAATTTGAAAGTTTGGAAGGTAAAGTGTCACATTTTAAACTTTGCAAAAGTGAAAATTGGTGGATACTTCAGGAAGGTAAAGTGTAATTTCCCCTAATATAATAATATATATCATCTTAATCCTGTTTCAAGACAACTATTTACTCAAAACTTGTCACAAACTTTCATCAACTCTTTACTCTATGTACCTAAAATAGAGAAAATAAAAGGTATAGAGAGAATTTGAGCCTTAGTTTGAAATAGAGTAACGTTATTTTTCACATTTATTTTATATTGGTTGATGTTTTAAGTGGCTTCTTATATCAGTCACTTAAAGTTAAAACATGTTATCAATGTTGGTTTATCATTGCAACATTTGGGCTTACAACTATAGTTTATGTTTGGAATTGGTAGAAGATTATGTTTGTCCACCTAATTTTACAATGGGCCCAAATCTTGGTAGATATAGTCCACTTACAATGATTAGCTCTGTATTTGTCTTATAATTTTCGAAATGAGGATAAATGCCCGGCCATGTTGTATAAGAGTGAAGATAAAAGTTTTCTTTCAAAATTGTCTACAACCCAATGCCTAAAATGCATGTGATTTTTACACCTTTTTTTTTTTTTTTAATTAATTTTTTAATTTTTAAAGTAATGCTACATGCTACAATATACAACTATTTTACAACTTTTGAGACGTACTCATAAGTCACTAAAAAATTTAATTTTAACATCCTCTATTACATGTTGACACATGTCAAAAGTTGTAAAATAGTTAGAAGCCTAGCATTTTTCTTTTTAAAAATTAGATTCACATAATTCAATAAAAATACATGTGAGAATCACATGCATTTCGGACATTTAGATTGAGTTGGAAACAATTTATCTGACCCAATTCCACCCTCTTGTGCCAAGCAACTTCAAGGAGAAAAAAAGCAAAAGATTTGGATTTGCCGAATTCAACCCTTTGTGCCAAGCAACTTCAAGGAGAAAAAAGCCAAAAGATTTGCAGTGTCCCACTCAACCCCTTTGTACCAAGTAATAAAGAGGAGCTGAAAAAGAGAAAAAGAATAAAGGAAGTTGTGTATATATGCAGCAAGTAATAAATTCTAAACTTGTAAGCTACATTTATATAGGAGTATCTTGTGGGGAGGTGCAAGTATATTGTGATTTTGACTGCTTTTTTTCTCTATTTACAACTCCAAAATTTTCATTTCAACTTCTATCTTCCAATATTCTCAGTTTTTATCTTCATTTTTTCACAACAGATTAAGAGATTAATTTGTATTGTCCTGGCTTCGTAATTATTGATGTATATCCAGCGATAAAAGAAGTTAAATTAATGACTTTCTTTTGTTTGGACAATATCCAGCGGTAGCTTCTTTTTCTTTTACTGTAGTAACAATAGCTTCTAGCTTGTTGGGTGGCCTAATTGAATGGGTCTGTAACAGAATACTACTCAATAGAAAGAATGAAATGGAAAATGAGAATGAGATACTTCTTTATTGAATCAAAATGGCCACTTCGAGAGGGCTAATCTCCAATACAATCTGCCAAATGCCAAAAAACTAACTACTAACTTTCCCAAGCTAGCTTTTAGCCTAAAGCCCATCTTTATTAAAAAAGCAAAAGATTACATCTTGCTAATTCTACCCTTTCCAGCACCTTTCGCTTGAGAAAAGCCAAAGATTTGCATATGGAATAATTCTTCCCAAGAAGCATCATCTTGAGTCTGTCCAACCCACTGAACTAAAATCTCAGTGACTGCTCGATTATCTTTCTTTTTACTCCTCCTGGCTAAAATTGTCAAAGGATCTGATTTGATAACCCCTTGCACATCAACAAGTGGTAATTGTGGAAGAATGTTATTCTTGCTGCCCAGTTTTAACTTCAATTGAGAAACATGAAAAACTGGATGTATTTGAGCTGCCAATGGTAAATCCAACTGATAAGCCACCTTCCCAATTTTGCGAATAATCTTGAAGGGTCCATAAAACCGAGGAGATAACTTCAATGACCTTCTACTAACCACTGACTGCTGTCTATAAGGCTGTAGCCTTAGATAAACCATCTGCCCCACCTCAAAATCTCTTTCAGATCTTCTCAAATCTGCATACTTTTTCATCCTCTGCTGAGCTTGTTGCAGATTGTCCTTTAATAAAGACAAAATCTGCTCCCTGGAACGAAGTACTTCATCAACAGCTTCTAATCTTGTTGTCCCTGGAATGTAAGTGAGTAATCGTGGAGGAGGAAGACCATAAACAGCTTCAAAGGGTGTCATTTTTGTAGAAGCATGCCATGTAGTATTATACCAATACTCAGCCCATGGCAGCCAAGACAGCCACTGCTTAGGTCGATTCTGCACAAAACACCTCAAATATGTCTCCACACACTTATTCACAATCTCAGTTTGCCCATCAGTTTGAGGGTGATAACTAGTGCTAAATTTCAAAGTTGTGCCTTGAAGTTTAAACAACTCCCTCCAGAAAACACTAGTGAAAACAGGGTCTCTATCGATATTATGGAAGAAGGCATTCCATGTAATTTTATGATATTCTAAACAAACAATTGAGCTACTTTCATTTGCTGTATAGGGATGTGAAAGAGCAATAAAATGGCTATATTTAGACAATCTGTCCACAACCACTAAGATCACTGACTGCCTTGAGAATTAGGTAACCTTCCACAAAATCCATAGATACCTCAGCCCAAATTCTGCTAGGAATAGGAAGAGGCTTTAACATGTGGAGACTCTCATACTTAGATTGTTGGCAAACCTCACATTCTCTGATAAACCTCTTGAGGTCCTTAGTCATCCCTTTCCAATAAAAATCTCTCTTGGCCCTGTGTAAAGTTTTTTCAAATCCAGAATGTCCAGCCATTGGATCACTGTGAACAAAGTGCAAAACTTGTGTTCTTATGACCTGAGAACTTCCAATATAAATTCTCCTTTTATAGAACAACAAATTATCCCTAAAGAAAAATTTTTCTGAATCTAACTCACCCTTATACCATTGTTCCAGCAAGGTTTTCAGCTGCACATCAGTGTGATACTCAGCTCTTAAATCTTTAACCCAACTTACAGTAGGTATGGATAGAAAAGACAAAGTCAGCTCAGGTTCCCAATCCTCCCTTCTTGATAGAGCATCCGCCACTCTATTATCCACTCCCTTCTTGTATTCTACTGTAAAGTCATAGCCAATCAACTTAGTGATCCATTTTTGCTGAAAAGGTACCCATCTTCTGCTAAAAGAAATTTCAGACTTTGATGGTCTGTTTTGACAATGAATGGTCTTCCAACCAAATAAGGTCTCCACTTTTGAATAGTCATTACCAAAAACAACTCCTTCTCATAGGTGGACATGTGAACAACTTTCCCTTTTAAAGCTTTACTCAAGAAAGCTATTGGCTTGCCAGATTGCATTAACATTGCTCCAATTCCTACACCACTAGCATCACACTCAATCACAAATGGTTGGGAAAAATTAGGAAGAGCTAGGACTGGAGCTGCTGTCATGGCAGCTTTGAGATTATTAAATGCACCAACAGCTGATTCCTCCCAAGAAAAAGCATTTTTCTTCAACATAGCTGTCAATGGAGCTGCAATAGATCCATACCCTTGAATAAATTTTCTATAATATCCAGTGAGTCCCAAAAACCCTCTCAAAGACTTAAGAGATTTAGGAAAAGGCCACTCCACCATAGCTTGAATCTTCTTGTGATCAGCCTTAACTCCTGAAGCAGAAATCACATGACCAAGGTACTCCACTTCCTCACAAACATACACTTGGACATTTTAGCATACAACGATGCTTTCTAAGTAAGTCCAAAGTAACACTGTAAATCTGCTTATGACTCTCCAAATCTTTACTGAAACCAAAGATATCATCAAAAAACTAAAATGAATTTCCGAGAAAAGGCTTGAAAACTTGATTCATAAGGCTTTGAAAAGTAGAGGGAGCATTAGTAAGACCAAAGGGCATTACTAAAAACTCATAATGACCTCATGAGTGCGGAATGCAGTCTTATGGATATCTTTCTCCACCACCCTAATCTGATGATAACCTGATCGAAGATCCAGTTTAGAAAACCACTTAGCTCCCCACAATTCATCTAACAGCTCATCCACAACTGGTATAGGGAATTTGTCCTTGATAGTTACTTGGTTCAAGGCTCTATAGTCCATACACATCCTCCAGCTGCCATCTGCCTTCCTCACAAGTAAAACTGGAGAAGAAAAGGACTGAGCATCTAATCACTCCAGACTGCAGCAACTCCCTCACAATCTTTTCTATCTCCTCCTTTTGGTAAAAAGGGTATCTGTATGGTCTCACTGAAACAGGCTGTGCACCCTCCTTCAGATTAATTGCATGATCATGAGATCTTTTAGGAGGTAGCTCCTTAGGATCTACAAAGATGTCAGCAAATTCTTCTAATAACTGAGCCATAGGTCCAACTTTCTTGCTTAGATTTCTTTCATCATCATTCCCCTGCTTCTGTATAATCTCATCACCCAGCAGCTGTAACAAGACACCTTTGTTTTCACCTCTATTTAGTGTAAAAGATTCATCATCTTCTATACTAACATTCAAATTAGCAGCCAACCCTTCCAGCAAACAGGTCTTTTCTTCATACACAAATTGCATAGTGAGAGTAAGAAAATCCCATAATATAGGCCCTAATTTTCTTAACCACTGAATACCAAGTACCATATCACAACCAGCCAGAGGTAAAATATAAAGATCAACAACAAAAGTATGACCTTGCAACTTAACCCTTGTGTTTTTACATTTACCGACTCACAATCTCATCCCCATTAGCTACCTTAACCTTGATAGATTCATGAACCACAGGCTGCATTCCCAATCCTTGACCTTTTCTTGATCCAAAAATTATGTGTACTACCAGAATCAATCAAAATGATTATCTTGTGATTTTTATCATACCTACAATCCTCATAGTCTTAGGAGTAGGATTTCCAATAATAGCATGCAAAGAAATTTCAGGAAAATCTTCTAAAAAAATCACCGGATCTGGTTCCACTTCAACCTCCTGCACTTGTCCACTATCTCTTCAATCTCCTCAATCAAGAACAATCTTGGTGAAGCACACACATGGCCACGGCTCCACTTAGCATCACAGTTGTAACATAATCCTTTTTCCTCCTTTCCATCATTTCAGCATTTGAAATTTTCACCTGGTAATCGCCTTACCATAAATGTAAGGATTTGCCTTATTCGGTTATTACCACTAGCAACATTCTCCATGTTCTTTGCTTTGAGGAAAGAAATTAGTTTTCCTCCCAAAAACCTGACTCCTATTCTCTCCCCAAAACTTCAGCGACATTATTATAAGGATTTACATTCCATTGAGGCTTAGTGCTTTTCTAAATTGAACATATAATCCTCTTGGATTTTGGCTAAAGCATAAGCATCCACTAAAGCCTTAGGTTTAAACATCTTTACTGCCAATCTAATTTCATCTTTTAAGCCCCCATAAAGCAACTCAATTTATGTGCTTGTGCAAATCAGCCACTCTATTGGCTAAAACTTCAAATTGTTTTTATATTCTTCCAAAGATCCCCTTGTTTCAACTTAGACAATGTTTCCATTGGATCATCATAAGACCCGCACCAAATCTAGTTTGTAAAGCTCTAGCAAATTCAACCCAAGTAGAAAAAGAATTTGATTTATGTAATTCTTGAAACCAAATTAGAGCTGTACCTTCCATATGAAATGAAGAAATCTTTAACCTCTGAGTTTCTGGTGTAGAATAGTGATCAAAGAACATTTGACCTTATAACACCAATTTAATGGATCTTCCCCATCAAATTTTGGAAACTCTAATCGAATGGACTTAGTGTGGAATCCATCGCCTTCATAAAATCCTCCAGCCTTTCCTGTATACCTTTCTTCTTTTGACGAAGAACCATAATTGGCCTCCAAAGTATCAATTGATACACTTTTCTCCCTATGTTCTTGTCCTCTCATCAATTGCTTCATGAAACCTTCAACCTCAAACTGTACATCCTGACTTTCTTTCATTTTCTCATGTTGTGCACTCATGTAAGCAAATTGTTCATCATACTTTGTAAATCGTACCTCGATCCTTTCACTTCGCTACTTTCAATTCAACTGCTTCAACTCCTTTCTAATCGCACCAATTCAAATTCTTGTCCCATCGCTCTAGTTTTCATGAAAAGAAAACAACCGCTCTTTGATACCACTTGTAACAGAATACTACTCAATAGAAAGAATGAAATGGAAAATGAGAATGAGATACTTTTATTGAATCAAAATGGCCACCGAGAGGCTAATCTCAATAATCGCCAAATGCCAAAAACTAACTACTAACTTTCCCAAGCTAGCTTTTATAAGCCTAGCGATTAAAGCAATTCTGTTTACATCTTAGTTACAACTAACTTCCAGCATCGTGCACAATGCCAACTACATAAGAATAAGCCGAGCAATTCAACATCCTCTTCCAACTCCTCTTCCATTGCACCGCCTTATGAGCCTTTTGAGCCATGTTCATTCTTTTTTGTGGGTTTCTTGAATGAATTGCCTTTCATATCATATCTGCAACCGTTCCTTATATATATATATATATATAGACTTCTTATAAAATGCTCTGCTCCATCCCTCAAACCAGTTAGTATTTGGCAACCGTTATAATGAAACCCGCATGAATGAATTAAACATTTGTTAGTTAAAATCTGGTGAAAATTCATATACCCCTCTAACCACCACCTAATAAAAGATGTCCCCTTAAACTTTCAATTCAAACACTGTCCTACCAATGACGAAAAAACCCTCAATAGAAAAAAATTATTATTTTTTTAAAAAACTAAATTAATTTTTTAAAAAATAAAAACCTGGGTGTTGATTTTTTTTTTAAAAAAAAAATCCGATTTTCTTAAATATTTTTTTTTTAAAAAAATTTATTAGAGTATTTTTGTCTTATTGAAAAAAAAAAATTAGGGTTATTTTTATCCTTTTGCTGGCTTTGGAATGATATTGTCGATTTTTTTTTTTGGTAGATTAGGGAAGATATTGTCCCAATTAAAAGTTTGGGAGGACATTGCCAATTGATTGGTAGTTTAAAAAGGGTATGTGGACTTTTGCCTAAAATCAATGGAATTTATTACACATGTTAGGTGAAGGGCTTGAACAAACTTGTCTGTGGGGTTGCCAATCTCCATATTACAGAGTCTTGGTCAATCTTTGTTGGTGTAAAATATGAATTCATTAAGTTCCAATTTGTAGTCCGTTAGTCTGTAGGGTATAACTATACTAGCGCAAGGAAGTAACAATGAAACCAGAAATGGGTGTTTTGTCTGATGCATATATACTGAGCCAAACAGGAAATCCATCGTCATTAACAAGTGTTTCTTCTTGCCTTGCCCTAGTCCTGCGTGCTTACTAACACCATTACTTTACTAATCTTAATGTCAAGATTTCTTTCAATGGTTTAATACATATTAAAGCCTCTCATCACTTTGTATTAACTGACTAAATTTACTCCTAACTTGACATGTAACTGGTCGCCCGGCCAAAACAAGAAGACAAAACATTATATAGCCATTTAAGATATATGCAACAAGAACACTAAAACTGGTGTACATATAACTAACATGCAATAAGTGTAGAGATGGGAGGTGATGTTTGTTATTGTTTAATTATATTTATTATGTATGATATGATAAGAAAAACCAAGAAGGTGTATCCTTGACAAAATGATGGTTGAATTTCTGTCAGGAATGCAAATATAGAATTGGTTTCAACCTCGCAGCTATGGATCATGTCAAGGTTCGTGTATTTGTTCATTGTCTCTTGCCTATATATTGTATTCAAAATGAGCTGCTTGGCCTAAAATATAAATGAAAAGAAATAAATAAATGACATGGGTTGATTTTCCAATTTGATATTTCAGCAACTGAGGGCTTCAATTTCTGATGAACTCTTTGGAAATGCAAAATCAAAGTTACTAGAGATCCGTGCACGATATTTAAAACGTTTAGATGAAAGGTTAGAGACGAGAGAAGAAAAATGGAAAAAGAAGAAACAAATGAAATCAAAGTGATATGCATGCTTGGACATGGTTTTGAGGCAAGACAAGGTTCTAGATTCCTTGAAATATAATATCATCCTCGGCTGAATTATGACTCTGTGAAAGCAACAAGATTAGAGTAAAACGTCTTGGTTGAAAGGACATTTCTGCATGCATTGGATAGTATGTATTGGTGGGGCAATTAAATTTTGATCCAAGTATAGTCTTTTTTTATTTATTTGTTCTAAGATTGATCCGTTTAAATAGTTTCTCTTTTATATCTTTGTTTTTTCATCACTAGTAATTATCATTTTTTCCTTAAATTTAGCGATTAGTAATTATTATTTTCCTTTTGTGCCAAGTAACACGGAGTTGAAAAAGAGAGAAGAATAAAAGAAGTTGCATATAAATGAAGCAAGTAATTAATAAATTCTAAATTCGTAAGCTACTTTATTTTGATTGGACATCCAGCAGTAGCTTGTTTTTCTTTTTCTGTTGTAACAAAAGCTTCTTGTTGGTTGGCCTAATTGAATGGGGCCATGTTCATTCTTTTTGTGGGCTTCTTAAAATGCTCTGTTTCCATCCCTCAAACCAATTAGTGTTTGGCAACAGTTATAATGAAAGCTGCATGAATCAATTTAACATTTGTTAGTTAAAATCCTGGGAAAAGTTTATATAACCCTCAAACTACCACATAATTAATAATGTTGTCCAACCTTTCAATTGAGACAATATCTCTCTCAAAATTTCAAAAATTGTTAATGTCTTCCCAATAACAAAAATACCCTTAGTAAATTTTTTTTTTAATTTTTAAATAAAAACTAAAACTAATTAAAAAAATTTAAAAACCAGGGTGTGGAATTTTTTTTTTGATAAAAAAATATATTTCTTTTTTGTTTTCTGTTTTCTCGAATTTATTGGAATATTTTTTTTGTCTTATTTATAAAAATTTATGGTTATTTTTGTCTTTTTTTTAGAGGACATTGTCAAATTTTTAGTAGTTTAGGGGGACATTGTCAATTTGGTGATAATTTGAGTGGGGTGTGGACTTTTCCCTAAAATCTTTAATCATATCAATGGAATTGTTGTCTTAAATCATATCCAAAGATGCATCCTTGACAAGATGATGGTTAAATTTTAGTCAGGAATGCAAAAATACTTGGTTTCAACCTTGCGGCTATGGATCATCTCAAAAGAGCTGCTTCGCCGAAAATATAAATGAAAATAAATAAATAAATGGCATAGGACATTGATTTTCAATTTGATATTTAATCAACTAGTGGAGATGCAAAATCAAAGTTATTAAAGATCCGTGCACAACATTCAAAGCACTTAGATGAAAGGTTAATTAGAGACAAGAGAGGATAAAAAGGGAAAAAGAAGAAACAGAATAAGTCAAATGATATGCATGCTTGGATATGATTTTGGAGTCAAACATCCTGGTTGAAAGCACATTAATTTCTGCCTTGAATGGTTTGTATTGGTGGGGCAATTAAATTTTGATCCAAGTATAGTCTATTGTTATTTATTTGTTTCAAGGTTGATCATCCGTATAAATAGTTTTCTTTGTTGCGTCTATTTTTTTTAACAATTAGTAATTATTATTATTTTCCTAAATTTAGTGGTGTAGAATGACTCCTATGTGTGGAAAATAATGGCTGATGATTTTATTAACTCTTGAAATAAAGATTACAATAACAATACAAATAAAAAGACTAGGACAACACAAGAACTACTCTTGGAGCTAGATAAACTCCTGACTCAAATGAAATCCAAGCTTTAAGGATTAAACTAAAAGATTGCCGAAGCAACCAGAATCAGTTAGCTTTATTGGACCCAACAACCGGAACTTAACGGACTCAACAACCAAACTGACGTATGCAGCCATTATCCACGCAACCATGCAATGTTACGGATATAGCACTTTCTTTCTCATTTTTTTCAAACACTCATTATCATTCCAGTAGCTGAAGTGGACGTTGGAGTTGCATTGAGTGCATTCTAGGGCCACACCGTCAAAAGTGTTGCCACAAGCATCACATGGAGGGGAGTACTCAGTTGTTTGAACAAAAGTGACAGGGTGCTGGTGGTATTCATTATTTTTGAAAGAACTTCCAAACTTGATGTATGGATATTTTCCTAGAACGCATTTAGGATGAGCAGGAAAGTCACATGTTGCACAATGGTAAAACCAATGCATGGGATCCCTTTCTTTTTCGCAAATTAGACAATAATATTCTTTGGAATCTTCTTCAGCAACGTAGGTGAGTGCAAGGAGATGTTCATCATATTTGTGCCTAGCTACTTGTGGAAGTGTTGCACATTCAAAACATAAGGAGAAATCACAAGTAGTGCATACGAATACCCCTTCCTTGGGTTGTAGCTCATTATTGGGATCACAAGCACTGCAATTTTTATTAGACCAGCTTGCAGGAAGGAAGAGCGAGTGTTGGTGACCATCATGTATCAGGGTTTCTAGAACTGAACAGCATTGAATGTCAAGATTATAGTCACATGGGTCACATCTATAGGTAAAGCCATGACGAAGATGGCCACATGCACGACAAAAGAATAATCCGCCAAGATGAGGTGCATATCGGAGGAGGGTGAGCGTGTGTTGGTGAAGTATGTGTTTCTTGTTTTTTGGCAGTTGAGCACATGTAGTATGAAGAAAGAATTTGCATTGCGTACAGTTGTAGAATGGTGCCGAGATTATAAAATGCATACAACCATCACACAGCTTATCATGCAGGACTTCCTCATGGCTAAGAATTAAATTATGTGGATGGATAAAATGTTGTATATCACCTGGGTTGATGATCTTCTCCATAACATCAACAGATTTCTCAGGCAGCGACTCAGGTCTATATGCCTTTGCACAGTACAAATGTACCACAAAATCACATTCCTGACAAGAGAAGGCTGCATACACTGCCTTCACCTTTTGACCACATAATTTACAAACCACGTTGTTAAAATCCTTGACTTGATGATGAAGGGAATAGGTAAAAGTGAGGGTGTGATTGTGTCTTGAAATTATCATGGTGCGTGGAAATCTAGCGCATTTGGAGTGAATTAAGAGTCGACATATGGTACATGAGGAGGCAAAGTCCGTACCTTCCCGACCACAGGCCTCACAAGTGAAGTGGATCTTCTTAAAGAACGGGGCGAATGCGTGTTGGCAGTCGTCGGCATTATTAACTTGCGTGCGGATAGCACATGCGGTGTCAATTACAAAATCGCACTCCTCGCAATGGTAAAAGATGCTTGTACCGCAGCTTTTACCGCAAGCATTACAATTACTGGGATAAAAACTTGGCGGCTGAAGAATAAGGAAGTGGTCTGGGTGCGAGGGGTGGTGGATCTCGCGGGACAGCTGGGCGCATGATTTGTGAAGCTGGAAGTTGCATTCATGATCATGGGCAGAGCATTTGTATCCGGGACCCTCTACTTTCTCCCTGCACACTACGCAAACAACTCCCTCCTCATCATTCTTTAGCTCTTCTGTGAAGATCACCTGCTCATGCCTGCGACCGAAATGAATAAAAATTGTTGACTCGAAGAACTTTTCAGTTCTGAAGCATGATACATGACAGATGAGTCGGCAGACACTGCATTTGAAAGCCGGATACGATTCGATCGGTTCCTCGCAGTCCACACAAATAACTTCCTCCTTGCCATCATTTTTTAACTTTTCTAAGAACTTCAATACATGGACCTCCTCACCGCTTCTGTGGCTGAACTTACCATGTCTCAAGATCTCTCTTAGAAAAAGTTCAATCTCCATCTCTAGCTTTCACACGCGCGCGCAAACAAGGGAGTGGTAAGTGGTGTGTGGCAGGTGTTTGGTCGTTAATTAGGAGGTAGCTCAAATTAGGTGGTAAGATTTTTGGCAGCTTATGATCGATTGTGATAACAAGTACAAAATATTTAGCATATATTTCCCCAACTCCACTACTTTATGCCCAATAACTCAAGAAGCTTCAAAGGAGATAAAATTAAGCAAAAGATTCGCATTTTCAGATTCCACTACTTTGTGCCCAAGCAACTTCAAAGAGAAAAAGAAAAAAACAAGTCGTGTGTGTATATATATATAATAAAATTCGGGATAATTTCACAAGACCCCCTGAACTATCAGCTGTTTTGAAATACCCTCCCTGATCTTCAAAAACTCTCAATTTAACCTCCTAACTTTCAACGCTTCTCAATTTGGATTTATTTGTGCATAATTAGTTATTGACAAATTTTCAAAGACTAAAATACCCCTGATTTTCATTTAAAAAATAAAAAAAAAAAACATTTTGGAAGTTGAAAATTTTAAATAGCGAATTTTAAACAGTGACTTTTGTATAAAATTTCATCTTCCATATTTTTTTTATTTTTTTAAAAATAAAAATTAGGGGTATTTTGGTCTTTTTGAAAAATTTTGTGCCCTAATTTGTACGGATGAGTCCAATTCCAAATTTGCATTTGCCAAAATTTGTGCCCTAAAGAAACAAAAACAAAAAAGCAAAAGATTTGCATTTGCCAAATTCCACCTCTTTGTGCCAAGCAATTACTTCATTAAGAAAAAGCAAAAAGATTCCCATTTGCTGAATTCTACCCTTTTGTGCCAAGCAACTTCCAAGAAAAAAAAATGTAAAAGATTTGCATTTGCAAAATTCCACTCCCTTGTGCCAAGCAACTTCAAGGAGAAAAAATTCTCAACTTCTAAGCTACAGGCATATCTTGTGAGGAGGTGCAAGTATATTACTTTTTTCTTTTTACAACTCCAAAATTTTCTGTTAAACTTGTCGCAGTTTGCAAAACAAGCCGGATTCTTGTATCATGACTAATAAATCCATAACACATTTTATTACAAGCAAACACAATTAGTGAAACCATGATTTGGGCCTCAACAGGATACCAGTACATCATTATTTTTAAGATTCGCAATCTACCCAAGTTTGAAATAACACATTATATAATACTGTACATGAGCCTCACTCATTCATATTTTAATATAAAGTTCAATTCATAACATTTGTTCTTATACTAATTTTCAATTACCACACCTTATCCAAAAACTTAAACATATAGATAAAAATAAATTTAATCATTTAATTTAGAGTCGATGCAGCAAACTTTAAGCAAGCAAGAAGGAGAAGTGAAATTAGAAAAACTGCTGATGATGAGCTTTAATTTAACGTATTCTACTTGAAGTTCTTGCCCTCGAAAGTCTGACCAAATTGCCAATTCTTGGGGGCAATGTGCCATGAGGTTGAGTATCTCCCATCACTTGCTCTAACCCTGAAGGTCAATGACTCCCCTACCATCATTGCATTGGTTTCCCACTTCTGACCCCAGTTTCGCTTCATTGCTGTCCATTTCAGCTTGCGATGACCCTTTACTTGCAAGCCTATCACATCTCCAGCTCCCCCAGAATTTCTACCTCGTTTTCATTGTTTAACATCTCTTCCTTTCGTTGTTTCTTTGCATAATGATATATATGTTTGTTAATTTTATATTTCAGTTTTAGACAAATTCGATTAGTGCATAGAGAAGGAAGCAGAAGATATATATGAACCTGCGGTATTGGACTGGAACAACGCCAGCCTTGTACTGCAATTTTGGCGAACACAAGCTGCGCAATATCGAAATGGGCGTTGGGTGCACCATCCCCATTGTCACCAGCTAGATTGTAGTTTGGAAGGCAGTGGTTGGTGGCCGTAAAGAGAGATGGCTGCCCTGACTTGCACCATTGAGGGTCATTCACATTTGATTTCGTAGCAGGCACCGCAACTCTGCCTGTTGTTGAACAACACTGAGCTTATTGCTGCTGTGTCCAGGCCATACCCCTTGGTTTACTATTGCCCTTCGTAGCCACAAGCTCCCCCTACGCTCAAAAGGTGAAACAAGTTAACAACGTTGGCTGGAGCCTGGGCATGGCAACATTTGAACCTACCTACAACTATAGTATATGTTTGGGAGTTGGTAGAAGATTATGTATATCCATAAAATTTTACAATGGCCGGCCCAAATCTTTTATGTTACATAACACATTTTTATTTCACAACTATTTCACGATGTTGATGTAGTAATTACAACTAACCATTGAATTTATTTATTTTTAATAAAGCTGATTAATTGGTTGATTAGAAATGCCAAGTTGACATTGTGAGATAATTCTAAGATAACAATGTGATTCGTAGCGTTACTCTTTTCAAATGAGAAAAAACGCCTATGTTATGTAAGAGAGAAGACAATTTTCCTCCAATTCAATCAAAACTAGCGTGTTCAAAATGTATTTGATTTTTAGACATTTTAGAAAATGCTTGTGAGAATCACATGTTCTAATGAAAATGTATGTCTAATTTGTCAAGAGAAAATGTATTGTTTTCAAGGGTTTTTTTTTTTTTTTTTTTTTTAATTTATTAGAAGAAAACAAATTTGACGGATTTGAGGCAGATAAAAAAAAAAAAAATTTAAAAAGAAGAAGGAAATTTAGGTTATATTTGTTAATACTTTTGTTTTCTATCTTTTGTTTTATATTCTCGTAAATAAATTAACGAATAATGCAAAATATAAAATACTTTTAAAAATTGTTTCCACCTTATGTCACGTCACAACACTTAAAAAACAAAAACAAAAAAAACAACACACTTCTCAAAACTAGCAAACATATCCTAATTAAATTCTTAACATCAAACAATCATTAATTAACGTTCATAATAATCATACCAAATGATCCCGAGCCGCCTTCGTAGAAGGTTGCACGAGCGTGCTGCCACGGGCCAGGCTTGAACTTGGGCCTATGGTGCTTCCGCAAATTAATGTGTCTCCCTTGTCCTCGTACTGCATGCCGCTTGTGCCAACGATGATGTCCGTGTCGTACAACAGCCGCATGGGCATCATCGGACACTGTAATAATTAGCAGCAGCAATGAAACCAACAGGGCGTGCAATGGCAATGCCATGGGAACACGAAGGAAGAGGATGGCTGGCTGCCTGCAGGCCCTTTGGTTCCTCTTCTTTCTCTTATATGTATATTCTTTTTCTAATAATTTACCTTCGATCCTCACAAATTGGCGGGTATATATGGCACTAGATTTATATTATGTTTGTTCTTCTCCATTTTGGTCAAATAGAAAAATAAAAATAAAAATTGAAAGGATGTTATTCATTGGGGCAGTTAGAAGGTGGTGGTGTTTGTGCTTTGCCACCCTTCCAAACCAGACTGTAAAACTGTACCTATTTTTGTAACCTCTCTTTTGATCTCTCCCCGAACATAGTTTTCCTCCGACTTGACAGTTTAAACTAGAAATCTTTATTCTAATATCATGTTAAATCATTATTTATCTCAAAAGCTTAAGTTGATAAAAAAGAGTAAATTTAATCATTTAATCGTACTTTAACATGCAAGAACAACGAGACATTGGGGCAACTAAAACAAAAGCTGTTTGTTACAAACTCTTTATAAGCACATGCAAGTAGCAGTGGGAATAGACATTCCACAACAAGAAGGAATCATCAAACTAATAAACAAGTTGACCAGAATCAGAAAATAATCAGCTTAATATTTGTAGATAAGTTGCTTGTATGCGTCCTTATACTTCGAGTAATAATCAATCTCCGCCTGCAAACAAGAAATCAAGCACATCATTATAATTTGCATTATGAAGTGAGAAAAAATCTTTAAAAAAGATTCTGCAGCAGCATCTTATTTATAACTCATTCTACAATTTATCAGGTTCAATTCAGTGTGTTGTTGTGATTATTGTTTTTCCCGCATCAACTGTTGGACAAATGTCCAGTTACTTTGAGACAAGCGCCGGTGTCCAACAAGTGTCCCAAACAGAATGGCTCATCCATAGACGAAGTTTCAGTGCTAAATAGATGATGAGCCAGTCTTGCTCAAAAGCATCAAAAAGGAATTTTTTTTTTTTTTTTTTTGCTTAAAACACACGTATCTGCAACCTCACCATTCAGAAAGCTTATTTGAAACATACCTTGCGAATTCCTTTTATGGCAACCAAAAGCTTTTCACCAATTAGGTCCTAGCCTTCAAGACACTATCTTTCTGGAGAGCTTCTAAAGATTCAGAAAGTGATTTTGGCAATCTATGAAGTTTATCACTGAGCGTATCAGGGTTTGTATCTGTTTCATAAAGAAATGTTGTCGTGAAATTTAGTAATTATCACAGGTGTTTAACTTGCCATGCCATCTCATATTATCAAACATTAAACAACATTACCAATAGGTTCAGGAAGAGAAAGATGCCTCCGAAGGCCATCAATTCCAGCAGCAAGTATAGCAGCCAATCCTAAATCAGGATTTGCACACCCATCAAATGATTTAATTTCAAAGTTGCTGACCAAACCATCTGGAATTCCAGGAGGGCAAGCAGTTCTCAATGGAGCTTCTCTGTTTTCTTTTCCCCAGCAATGGTATGCTCCACTCCATGTATTCGGTACTAGTCGATCATAACTACAACACGTAACAGTTAAACAGGAGTAAATAGTCCATAGAATGCAATTTTTCAACTATACATCCACTATAAGAAGAAAGTAGTCCCTACATGCTATCTTCCTACTTCGTTTCACATCCAACATAAAAGTTCTATAAAGTAGATACCTATACTACACATTTGTTCCACTGTAATGCAAAACTTTTACAAAGAGAAAATTTTGAAACTTGAGTTCTTGCTAAGACATCGACCACCCAAAATGCTAAACATTAAAGGAGGCTTTGGGAAATTAAATCAAGAAGGGAAAAGGGAAGGGAAAATATAGGCATTGGTATGTATCAGAAAGACAATTTCCATGATCAAACATTATTTACATAACTTATTTGACCAAAATTTGTCAATCTAATGACACTATGAGGTATTCTATTCATCATTGAATTTCTAGTCAAATGTAATCTGTAAAAAAGGTTCTTAAGTAAGAACCAAGTGTAAATCAAACTTATGAATTTGACAAAAATAACATGGAAATTTGCCAGGCTGTATTTTCTATGGTGGAAGTCATTCTTTGGAACAAATAATATAGAGGATTCGGACTTACAAAAAAAAAATATATATATATATATTATATAGAGGATTCAGAGAGTAACAACTAACTCGGCTCTTCTTTTCACACTGGATAACAAGTTATCAAAACTTCCACCGGATTTCTGATGAATCTTTTCTTGGGATTAACACATCAAACACGTGTAAGCTGCCATCAACTAGACTAATAATAAGATCCTTCCTCCTCATCATAGCAAATATGGAAGGATTAATTTTTAAGTATCAAAGAGAAGGCATTTTGACGGAGAGAATATTCATATCACATTTATATTCTGCAACTGCATGTTTGGAGTTTACAAAACCAAGATATTTTGAAGCCTTTATGAAAATGCTTAGTTTGGTAGGTATATACTCATGATACAGACTATAGGCTATAGCGTTACATTTCCATAGACAGGATGTTAGAAACAATAATGAGAACTACATCAAATCACACAACGTCATATGAACAAAAAGGTTCCTATTTGGAAGAGGCGCAGTAAATGCCAAAATTGCAGGAAGATGATGTAAAACCCCTGCCATGAACTCCTGCCCAACAGTGGACATGCCATACCGAGAGGTTCCACTGGTTGCAATGAAAACATTTTTTCCATTCTGATACAAACTGATATGCACATGGGATCCTGAACCAATGTCATCTAAATCATACCTGGCGAAAGAAGAGTCAACTATGTTATGCAGTAAAATATGTCATATTATGGAGCATTAAGAAGAAAATTATAATTTAAATTATGTCAATTATAGTCATTAAAATTTAAATTACACCGTTATAATGCCTAAATTAATCGGAAAAATGTGATTGAATATTTCGGAACGGATATTATATTCAATCATCATTTTAAATATTACAAATGCATCTTTGTGCTGCCTAAATTTTATTAGGTATTTTACAATAGCGCCGTTGTGATACCCAAGTAATGTTAGACATTTTAGATAAATATTATATTAATGCCGTAGTAATGCTCATATAAAAATATGTGATAACGCTACATAGTCGTTATGATGCTCAAGTGACATTATAATATTTTAGATAAATGTCGTTATGCTGCCTGATTTTGGATAGAGCATAAAGAGAAATTAAGAGGTCGTTATTTTAGCCTTTTAATTATAATTTTAGACTAATATATGATCGTGCGCAAGCACACCAAATGCAATGAATTTAGAATCAATGATTAAAAAGAGAATCCAACATAACGGTTTATGGTGACAAGTAAGTATAATTACTTACTGAGGATGATATTATTTAAGTGAGTACAACTGCTTACTGAGATTGATACTATTTTATTAAATTTTTGAAGTATGATTATTACATGAGTCAGAATATTTTATGAATAACATGAATATACACTTTCAATTATTTTTATATATTGAAATGAGTTGAGAAATGAAATAAGATGATTATGAGAACAAAATAAGGATTTTAAGAGACATGATATTGCATACTGTTGAACATTAAAAATAAGAGATGAATTAAATATAAAGCAAGAAGGTTTTCCTATGTTAACGGTGGGAGTCAAAGGAGCCTCTCAAATTAAATAAGAAGCCTTTTTGTCTTCATAAAGTTGAATGTAAAATGTTGAGGTGTTCTTATATTATGTAAGTCAAGGAGCCTTACAGTGTTAAAATAAGAAGCTGGTACTAACCGAGGAGCCAAAGTGTCTCCGAAAATCGTAAACGAAAGGTTCAAGTCCTTTAGAAAGCCGAAGAGAAGCCGAAAATGCCTCCTGATAGCCGTAAACGAAAGGTTCAAGTCTTTTAGAAAGCATAAGAGGCTAGAAATTGCATTGTATACATCGAATAATGTGATTTATGATTTCTATATTCTACCTTTTTGTATTTATATGCATATCATTTTATGAGATGCAAGTAAAATGCATATATATGTATAAATATAAAGTTTTTTAGAAAAGATAAATGGATTTTATCACAAACAACTCTATGATGCTTATTTTATCTTGTGGATTATACAAAAAAATGATTCTGTCTAGAAAACCTAACGTAGTTATTATTATAATCATCATATTAGAAATACTCTTGGAAAAGATGACTCATATTGAAAATGTCAGTAATTTTTATACTTATTGAGACTGTGGACTCATTAACCCACCTATGTAAATGTGGTAAGCCCACGATTATACCATATTTACATAAATATTAATGCAAGTACAAAAGAGGTGAAGATGATCCATATGCCTGTCTAGGATATTATTGATAGAGTTTTCTAGTACTTCAATTTGGTATAGAATTTTATGAAGATGCCTATGTTTTGGAATGTATCTATAGTTAGCCATGTCTAGGTACTTTTGATATATATCTACCTATGTGCCGTCTGTGACACTTGTAATTAATGTGTTTTATTATTGTGTAAAGTACAATATACTGATCTATTTAATATATAAGTCAATCTCAGCTTTGGTGTGTTCTCTAAGGATTATATATTCTTTAATAATAATAAAAAATGTTATTTTGCTGTAAAATTTATAATATCTGATGATATTGAAGAAAATATAGTAGTGCTTAATTACAATTTTCACTTTTACTTTTCATTTAAGTAAAGTCGAACGTTACACCAATCATCGCCCCTTTTGTGGTAGAACTTACTCTGTCTCAAGGTCTCCCTTCGAAAAAGTTGCATCTCCATCTCTCGCTTCGACACGCGCACGCAACGGAGAGGTAAGTGTTGAGTGGCAGCTAGCTGTTTAA
The DNA here is from genome assembly GCA_013348765.1 of Carpinus viminea. Taxonomy (NCBI): domain Eukaryota; kingdom Viridiplantae; phylum Streptophyta; class Magnoliopsida; order Fagales; family Betulaceae; genus Carpinus; species Carpinus viminea. Next base: position 37,504,694 of record CP054674.1, on the reverse strand, counting down.
TTGGTCGTCTAGATCGAGGGAGGTCAAATTAGGTCCCAAGATTCAGATAGCCGTCTGAGATTTGTGATAATAGCGGGAAAAAAGAAAAATAATTGCATTTGCCGAATTCCACCCATTCCTGCCAAGCAACTTCAAGGAGAAAAAAAAAAGCAAAAGATTGGCATCTGCAGAATTCCATCCCCTCGTGCCAAGTAACTCCGAGTTGAAAAAGAGAAAAAGAATAAAAGAAGTTGCATATATACATATATATGAAGCAAAGTAATAAATTCTAAACTTGTAATGAAAGCTGCACGAGTCAATTTAGTTAAAATCTTTGGGAAAAAGTTGATATACCCCCTCAAACTACCGCTTAATTAATAATGTTATCCAAACTTTCAATTGAGACAATGTTCCCGCAATAATAAAAATTCCCTTAGTAATATATATATATTTTTTAATTTTTAAATAAAAACTAAAATTATTTTTTTAAAATAAAAATAAAAAACCAGGGTGTGGAAATTTAAATTATTTTTGGTTTTTTCTTCAATATATATATATATATTTTTGGTTTTCTCGAATTTATATTTTTATCCTATTAAAAAAAAATAGGATTATTTTTGTCTTTTTGTTGGCTTTTAAGAGGACATTGTCAAATTTTTAGTAGTTTAGGAGAGCATTGTCTCAATTGAAAGTTTAGGAAAATACATTATCAATCGGGTGGTTTGAGGAGGGTATATATGTGGACTTTTTCTTAAAATCTTTAATCATATCATGAATGGAATTGATGTGTCTTAAATCATATCCGAAGATGCATCCTTGACAAGATGATGGTTAAATTTCTTTAAGGAATGCAAAAATACACTTGGTTTCAACCTTGCAGCTATATATGGATCATCTCAAAATGAGCTGATCGGCCAAAAATATAAATGAAAATAAATAAATAAATAAATGGCATAGGTTGGGTTGATTTTCAATTTGATATTTCGGCGACTGTGGGCTTCAACTTTCTGATGAACCTGGCCACCAAAGGTTCAATCTTTTTTTATTTTATTTTTTAAAATTTGAGTTTTGGAAAAATTAGAAATTAAATGGCCTTTTTGGTAATTTTGGTTCAATTCTAATTGTAAAATATGTGTTGCTACCAAACTAAAGAATTGGAATAATTATTCAATTCCAACATTTTTCTATAATAAAATTCTGAACTTGTAAGCTACGTATATACGCATATATATCTTGTGAACGAGGAGGTGCAATTAAGCATATTCTGATTTTGACTGCAGCTTTTTTCTTTTTACAACTCCAAATTTATATTTTCAACTTCTATATCTTTCATTCTCCGTTTTTTTTTTTATTTTTTTTTTAATATCTTCATTTTATGTTATTACCGTGGCGTTTGCTTATTACAAGGAAAAGATTATACCTTTAGATTTGTTGAGCCATATATATTGACAACTCTCAAATTAATTAGTTTCATACAAACGTAATTGTTTTCTATTTCTTTCCGATAATTCAATGGTGTATCCATCTCATATCTTATCCTTCGATCTATATATTGTCAAAATTCATGAACTCAACTATATTTTCTGAATTCCAATACCCCTACGTGCCAAGCAACTTCAAGGAGAAAAAAGCAAAAGATTTGTAGTGACTGAATTCCACCCCTTTGTGCCAAGCAACTTCAAGGAGAAAAAACAAAACAAAACAAAATTAACAAAACCAAAAAAACAAAACAAAAAACAAAAAACAAAAAACAAAAAGCAAAAAAGCAAAAGATTTGCATTTGCCAAATTCCACCGCTTTGTGCCAAGCAACTTTCAACAAAAAGAAAAAGAAAAAAAAAGGGGTAAAAGATTTGCATTTGCAAAATTCCACTCCTTTGTGCCAAGCAACTTCAAGGAAAAAGAAAGAAAGAAAGAAAGAAAGAAGGCAAAAGATTTGCATTTGCCAAATTCCGCCTCTTTGTGTCAAGCAACTTCATTGAGAAAAAAATCAAAAAGATTCTCATTTGCTGAATTCTACCCTTATGTACTAAGCAACTTTCAAGAGAAAAAAGAAAGGGTAAAAGATTTTTATTTTTATTTTTATATGCAGTAAGTAATAAATTTCAAACTTCTAAGCTACATATATAGGCATATCTTGTGAGGAGGTGCAAGTATATTGCTTTTTTCCTTTTACAACTCCAAAATTTTCTTTTAAACTTGTATTATTCTCAATAATACCTATTTATTTTTCTAATGGAATACCCATTCCACAAACCAAATGGAGCCTAAATGATTAAATTTACTTTTTCTTATTAGCTTAAGCTTTTAAAATAAGTGATGATTTAATACTGTGCAGAACATTCAAAGCATGCATTAAGATGAAAGGTTAAAGAGAAGAGAAGAAAAACAGAAAAAGAAGAAACAGAAGAAATCAAGTGATATGCATGCTTGGACATGAACATTCTGGTTGAAAGCACATTCCTACCTTGGATAGTATGTATTTATGGGGCCATTAAATTTTGATCCAAGTATAGTCTCTAGTTATTTATTTGTTTTAAAATTGATCCTTATAAATAGTTTTATTTTCTACGTCTTTTTTTTTTTTTTTTACCATTAGTAATTATTGTTATTTTTCCTAAAATTTAGTGATGTAGATTGACTCCTGAAAATAATGGCAAATGATTTTATTGACTCTTGAAATAAAGATTACAATGACAATATAAACTAAAAGATAGTTGAAGCAACCATAATTGCTTTGTTTAATATTGGACCCAACAACTGGAACCTAATGGCATAACAACCAAACAACCTGATATAGCCATTATCCAAGCACTAAGCTCATAAGATTTGCATTTGCCGAATTCCACCCCTTTTTGCCAGGCAACTTCAAGGAGAAAAAAGCAAAAAGATTTGCATTTGTCCAATTCCATCCCTTTGTGCCAAGCAACTTCATGGGGAAAAGAAGCAAAAGATTTGCATTTGCCGAATTCTACCCCTTTGTTTGTGCCAAGCAACTTCAATGAAGTAAAAAAGCAAAAGAGTTGCAGTGGCCGAATTCCACCCCTTTTCTTTAACACTTTACCATGGGCGCGCATTTTGGAGACATTTTCACATGGGTCATTTTCTGTCAGATAAGACCGAATCGCTGGCTGATGGGCAAAATTGCCAAGACATATATATATATATATATATATATATATATATATACACGATCACTTTCATATCAGATTAACGTACAGATTGATAGTCCATGCATGCATGCTTCATAGTTGATGTATATCCAACGATAAAACAAGTTAAATTAATGAGACTTCCTTTTGTTTAGACATCAATGGCTTGTTTTTATTTTCTATATATTGTGACATGAAACTATGTTTATTGGCACTGATCACGCATCTCAACTTGGTGAGGCATATTTTTTTCAGATATCAAACTTTAGTCTAAGAGTATAATCTATAATGGATATAGTCACGATGTGTATTGGATGATCAAATGATAGGATAATATCATATTATATATCATCATAATTCTGTTTCAAGACAACTATTTACTCAAAACTTGTCACGAACTTTCATCGACTCTTTACTCTATGTACCTAAAGTAGAGAAAATATAAGGTATAGAGAGAATTTGAGCCTTAGTTTGAAATAGAGTACTGTTATTTTCCACATCTATTTTATATTGGTTGATGTTTTAAGTGGCTTCTTATATTAGCCACTTAAAGTTAAAACACGTTATCAACATTGGTCTATCATTGCAACAATATTTTGGGCCTACAACTATAGTTTACGTTCGGAATTGGTAGAAGATTATGTTTGTCCACCTAATTTTACAATTGGCCCAAATCTTGGCAAATATAGTCCACTTACAGTGATTAGCTCTGGATTTGTCATATAATTTTCGAAATGAGGATAAATGCCCATGTTGTATAAGAGTGAAGATAAAAGTTTTCTTTCAAAATTTTCTACAACCCGATGCCTAAAATGCATGTGATTTTTACACTTTTTTTTTTTTTTTTTTTTTTTTTTTTTTATATATTTTTTATAGAAGAGTAATGCTACAATGTACAACTATTTTATAACTTTTGAGACATACTCATAAGTCACTAAAAAAATTAATTTTAACATCCTCTATTACAAGTTGACATATATTGAAAGTTGTAAAATAGTTAGAAGTCTAGCATTTTTCTTTTTAAAAAGGGACATGCTAAAATGCAATAAACTACTCATATTTGACCCATAAAAGTCTATGTGGCATCCAAAAAAACATTTTAGAATATTTTTACAGTGAAAAAATAACCCACAATGCAATAAATGAAGGATACCACATAAATTTTTATGAGCTAAATATGGATAGTTTATTGTATTCTAGCATTTCCCTTTTAAAAATTAGAATCACATAATTCAATAAAAATACATGTGAGAATCACACGCATTTCAGACATGATTTAGTCTTTTAGATTGAGTTGGAAACCATTTCTTTGACCCAATTCCACCCTCTTGTGCCAAGCAGCTTCAAGGAGAAAAAAGCAAAAGATTTGCACCGTCCCAACTCCACCCCTTTGTACCAAGTAATGACGAGGAGTTGAAAAAGAGAAAAAGAATAAAGGAAGTGGTGTATACATGCAGCAAGTAATAAATTCTAAACTTGTTAGAGCATCCCCAACATAGCCTTTAAAGTAGTTATTTTGTTAAATTTAACAATTTTTGTTCTATTTTCTTCTTCCAGCAGAGTCTCTATTTTGAAAGTTCACCCAAAATATGCTACAATAAACTTTCATATATGAAAGTCACTGTAGCGCCTTTCATTCTTATTTTAATACTTCTTTCTCTCACCCATTCGTTCTCTCTCCTGGTTCACGAACGTTTTTTGTTTTCCTCTTCTTCTCTTCCTCTTCCATTTTCTCTTTCTCGCAGGTTCCTCCATCACCGATTCCCCATCACACCCAAATTTTTTTTTTTCCCTCTTCTTTGTTTCCAAAGTTTTGGCTCTCTCCTCTACCAGGAAAGAGGCACTGAACCAAACCCATCCAAGATCAAAATCAATCTCTCGATCTCCCCTTCGTCTCAACCCCCATCAAAGATCAAGAATCAAAATCAACCCATCTTCAAACCCATCAAAGATCAAGAATCAAAATCAACCTATCTTCGTTCTAACCCATCCAAGATCAAAAACCAAAATCAACCCACCTTCGTCTCAACCCATTCCAAACCCATTTCTGCTTTTATGGGTGGTCATCGGCCGGCAGAATCGGGTCATTGGCTGATGGGTTTTTCTCCTTCAGTGCCTTCCTCGTGTTCCTTGGCCTCCTTGTAGGGACTGGTTCAATGGGCATCCTCTATTCCTCTCAGCCATTGTTGTAGAGAGAGAGAGGACGAAAGATATTTGAGGAAGAGAGAGAGGAGTGGAAAAAAAATAAAATATAAAATAGATTAAAAACAATATTTAAATCAAATAGGCATGTAAAATTGAAGGTCTGTTGGAGTGTGTAGGAAAAAAGCAATAACTAAAGTAGTGAGTTGTACTTTTCGAGTAGCTAAATTAACAACCCTTGCTGGAGATGCTCTAAGCTACATTTATGTAGGAATATCTTGTGAGGAGGTGCAAGTCCATTGTGATTTTGACTGCTTTTTTTTTTTTTTTTTTCCCTCTATTTACAACTCCAAAATTTTCTTTTCAACTTCTATCTTCCAATATTCTCAGTTTTTATCTTCATTTTTTCACAACAGATTAAGAGATTAATTTGTACTGTACGTCCAGGCTTCATAATTATTGATGTATATCCAGCGATAAAAGAAGCTAAATTAATGACTTTCTTTTGTTTGGACAATATCCAGCAGTAACTTCTTTTTCTTTTACTGTAGTAACTATAGCTTCTAGGTTGTTGGGTGGCCTAATTGAATGGGTCCATGTTCATTCTTTTTTGTGGGTTTCTTCAAAGAATTGCCTTTCATATCATATCTGCAACCGTTACTCTTATATATATATATATATATATATAGACTTCTTATAAAATGCTCTGTTCCATCCCTCAAACCAGTTAGTATTTGACAACCGTTATAATGAAACCCGCATGAATGAATTAAACATTTGTTAGTTAAAATCTTGTGAAAAATTCATATACCCCTCTAACCACCACCTAATTAAAGATGCCCCCTAAACTTTTAATTCAAACAATGTCCTAATAATGACGAAAAAACCCTCAATAGAAAGAATTTTTTTTTTTTTTTTTTTTTTTTTAAAAACTAAACTAATTTTTTAAAAAATAGAAAGGGGTGGATTTTTTTTTAAAAAAATAAAATCGGTTTTTTCTTAAATACTTTTTTTAAAAAATTTATTAGAGTATTTTTGTCTTATTGAAAAAAAAATTAGGATTATTTTTGTCTTTTTGCTGGCTTTGTAATGATACTGTCAATTTTTTTTTTTTTTAGTTTAAAGAAGACATTGTCCCAATTAAAAGTTTGGGAGAACATTGTCAATTGATTAGTAGTTTAAAAGGGGTACGGGGACTTTTGCCTAAAATCGATGGAATTTATTACACATGTTAGGTGAAGGGCTTGAACAAACTTGTCTGTGGGGTTGCCAATCTCCATATTACAGAGTCTTGGTCAATCTTTGTTGGTGTAAAATATGCATTCATTAAGTTCCAATTTGTAGTCATTAGTCTGTAGGGTATAACCATACTAGCACACGGAAGTAACAATGAAACCAGAAATGGGTGTTTACTGAGCCGAACAGGAAATCCATCGTAAACAAGTGTTTCTTCTTGCCTAGCCCTAGTCCTGCATGGTTACTAACACCATTACTTTACTAATCTTAATGTCAAGGTTTCTTTCAATGGTTTAATAAATATTAAAGCCTCTCATCACTTTGTATTAACTGACTAAAATTTGCTCCTAACTTGACATGTAACTGGTCACCCGGCCAAAACAAAGAGGCAAAACATTATATAGCCATTTAAGATACATGCAACAAGAACACTAAAACTGGTGTACATGTAACTAACATGCAATTAAGTGTGGACATGGGAGGTGATGTTTGTTATTGTTTGATTATATTTATATATATTGATTCGGTATTATATATTATTTATGATATGATAAGAAGAACAGAGAAACTTAAGATGTATCCTTGACAAGATGATGGTTGAATTTCTGTCAGGAATGCAAAGATAGAATTGGTTTCAACCTTGCAGCTATGGATCGTATATGTCAAGGTTCGTGTATTTGTTCACTGTCTCTTGCCTATATATTGTATTCAAAATGAGCTGCTTGGCCTAAAATATAAATGAAAAGAAATAAATAAATGACATGGGTTGATTTTCCAATTTGATATTTTAGCAACTGAGTTCTTCAATTTCTGATAAACTCTTCGGAGATACAAAATCAAAGTTACTAGAGATCCGTGCACGATATTCAAAACGTTTAGATGAAAGGTCAGAGACGAGAGAAGAAAAACGGAAAAAGAAGAATCAAAAGAAAATCAAAGTGATATGCATGCTTGGACATGATTTTGAGGCAAGACAAGGTTCCAGATTCCTTGAAATATAATATCATCCTCAGCTGAACTATGACTGTGAAAGCAACAAGATTGGAGTCAAACGTCTTGGTTGAAAGCACATTTCTGCATGCATTGGATAGTATGTATTGGTGGGGCAATTAAATTTTGATCTAAGTATAGTTTTTTATTATTTATTTGTTCTAAGGTTGATACGTATAAATAGTTTCTCTTTTGTGTCTGTTTTTTGTACGATTAGTAATTATTATTTTTTCCTTAAATTTAGCGATTAGTAATTATTATTTTCCTTTTGTGCCAAGTAACTCGGAGTTGAAAAAGAAAAAAGAATAAAAGAAGTTGCATATATACGAAGCAAGTAATTAATAAATTCTAAACTCGTAAGCTACTTTATTTTGATTGGACATCCAGCAGTAGCTTGTTTTTCTTTTTCTGTTGTAACAAAAGCTTCTTGTTGGGTGGCCTAATTGAATTGGACCATGTTCATTCTTTTTGTGGGCTTCTTAAAATGCTCTGTTTCCATCCCTCAAACAAATTAGTGTTTGGCAACAGTTATAATGAAGGCTGTATGAATCAATTTAACATTTGTTAGTTAAAATCCTTGGGAAAAGTTTATATACTCTCTCAAACTACTACATAATTAACAATGTTTTCCAAACTTTTAATTGAGACAATATCTCTCTCAAAACTTTAAAAATTATTAATGTCCTCCCAAAAACAAAAATATCCTTAGTAAAATAATTTTTTTAAATTTTTAAATAAAAACTAAAACTAATTAAAAACCAGGGTGTGGAATTTTTTTTTTTGATAAAAAATATATATATTTCCTTTTTTTTTTTAGTTTTCTCAAATTTATTGAAATATTTTTTGTCTTATTTATAAAAATTTGAGGTTATTTTTGTCTTTTTATTTTTTATTTTTTTAGAGGATATTATCAATTTTTTAGTAGTTTAAGGGGGCATTGTCAATTGGATGATAATTTGAGGGGGGGTTTGGACTTTTCCCTAAAATCTTTAATCATATCAATGGAATTGTTGTCTCAAATAATCTTCAAAGATGCATCCTTGACAAGATCATGATGGTTAAATTTCTGTCAGGAATGCAAAAATACTTGGTTTCAACCTTGCGGCTGTGGATCATCTCAAAAGAGCTGCCTCGCTGAAAATATAAATGAAAATAAATAAATAAAAATGGCGTAGGACGTTGATTTTCAATTTGATATTTCATCAACTGGGGGCTTCAAGTTCTGATGAACTCTTTGGAGATGCAAAATCAAAGTTACTAAAGATCCGTGCACAACATTCAAAGCACTTAGATGAAAGGTTAATTAGAGACGAGAGGATAAACACGGAAAAAGAAGTAAAAGAATAAATCAAATGATATGCATGCTTGGAAATGATTTTGGAGTCAAACATCCTGGTTGAAAGCACATTAATTTCTGCCTTGGATGGTTTGTATTGGTGGGACAATTAAATTTTGATCCAAGTATAATCTATTGTTATTTATATGTTTCAAGGTTGATCCATATAAATAGTTTTCTTTGTTGCGTCTATTTTTTTACAATTAGTAATTATTATTTTCGTAAATTTAGCGGTGTAGATTGACTCCTATGTGTGGAAAATAATGGCTGATGACTTTATTAACTCTTGAAATAAAGATTACAATAACAATATAAATAAAAAGACTAGGACAACACAAGAACTTCTCTTGGAGATAGACTCCTGACTCAAATGAAATCCAAGCTTTGAGGATTAAACTAAAAGATTGCTGAAGCAACCAGAATTGGTTAGCTTTATTGGACCCAACATCCGGAACTTAATGGACTCAACAACCAAACTGACGTATGCAGCCATTATCCACGCAACCATGCAATGTTACGGATGTAGCACTTCCTTTCTCATTTTTTTCAAACAGTCAAAATCATTCCAGTAGCTTAAGTGGACGTTGGAGTTGCATTGAGTGCATTCTAGGGCTGCGTCGTCGAAAGTGTTGCCACAAGCATCACATGGAAGGGAGTACTCAGTCGTTCGAACAAAAGTGACAGGGTGCTGGTGGTATTCATCATCTTTGAAAGTACTTCCAAATTTGATGTATGGATATTTTCCTATAACGCATGTGGTATGAGCAGGAAAGTCACATGTTGCACAATAATAAAACCAATGTTTTTTATCCCTTTCTTTTTCACAAATTATACAATAATATTCTTTGGAATCTTCTTCAGCAATGTAGGTGAGTGTAAGGAGATGTTCGTCATATTTGTGCCTAACTACGAGTGAAAGTATTGCACATTCAAAACACAAGGAGAAGTCACAAAAGTAATGCATACAAGTACCCCATCCTTGCGTCCTACATTATCGTGATCACAAGCACTGCAATTTTTATTAGACTAGCTTGCAGGAAGGAAGAGCGAGTGTTAGTGACCATCATGTTTCAAGGTTTGTAGAATTGAACAGCATTGAATGTCAAGATCATAGTCACAGGGGTCACATCCATAGGTAAAGCCATGACGAAGATGGCCACACGCACGACAAAAGAATAATCCACCAAGATAAGGTGCATCTCGAAGGAGGGTGAGCATGTGTTGATGAAGTATGTGTTTCTTGTTTTTTGGCAGTTGAGCACATGTGGTATGAAGAAATTAAGAAATTGCATTGCATATAGTTGTAGAATGGGGCCGAGATTATAAAATGCTTGCAACCATCACACAACTTATCATGTAGGACTTCCTCATGGTTAAGAATTAAATTATGTGGATGACTAAAATGTTGTATATCACCTGGGTTGATGATCTTCTCCATAACATCAATAGATTTCTCAGGTAGCAACTCACGTCTATATGCCTTTGCATAGTACAAATGTGCCACAAAATCATATTCCTGACAAGAGAAGGCTTCATACTCTGTCTTCACCTTTTGACCACATAATTTACAAACCACGTTGTTAAAATCCTTGACTTGATGATGAAGGAAATGTTAAAGGAAAACCAATATGGAAAGTTTCTTGAGGTATCTATGAAGGAAATATTCATATGAGTGTGACTAAAGGAAGAGCAACATATGAGTGTGCAACAAGGAAGAACAAGATCTTGTGCATGATTTGTAGATTCTCCTAGTATGAGTTGTAAACTAGATTTTCCTTGTTGTTCAAGTATTAGGTCAAGCTTCTGCTGTGTATATAAACAGCGTATTGTTTCATTGTAAATTTATCACTTTGAATACAAACCTTATCAAAGTTTTCATGGTATTAGAGCATTCTAGGCAAACGCCATAATCGTATCTTGAAATCTACAGCACTGTCTATACCATGGCAGCATTTAACCCAGTTTTTGTTCTACCTACTACCACCCAAAACTCCCTACTTAAGCTTGAATCAGGCAACTATACTAGCTAGGTGACCCAGATTAATCCCATTCTGCGCACCTATGACCTCATGGCTATGGTGGATGGTTCCGAACCATGCCCTCCACAATCCATTACAAATAAAGAAGGCAAAACATCACCAAATCCAGAATACACCAACTGGAACAAGAAGGATCAATTTCTGCTCAGCATCATTACTGCTTCTCTTTCAAAGAAAGTCTTGTCCACCGTCTATGGCCTTAATACTTCTCATCAAGCATGGACTGCCTTAGCAACCAAATTTGCCTCCAAGTTCAAGTCTCGGATTGCCAACCTCAAGAAACAACTTCAAAACATGTCTCAAAGACCCAAGTCTTGCTCTGACTATATTCAAGCTGTGAAGAACCTTGCAGATCAACTTGGTGCAGCAAGTAACCCTATACCTGAGGAAGAGATCATCTCCTCAATCCTCAACGGCTTGAACTCTTCATTCAACCATTTTATCACCACATACTCCTTTCACACCCGTGCAAACGAAATAAGTTTTGAAGATTTTCAAGATGAACTCCTCAACCATGAGATGCTATTTCAACAGCACCATACATATGTTCCAAACCAATCTACCTTTGCTCTCACAGCACATAATCCCATACCATCCCAGTTCTCTAAGGGCAGACCCTATATGCCTTCAAGATTTTCTTCCAGAAATTTCTCCCCAAGACAAGGTAATAACTTCACATCACCTAGGCCTTTTGGCCGTGGCCCTCCACAATACAACAGAGGCTTTAACCAACACCAAAGAGGCAATTTCTCTTTCCCCAACCAATAGTACAACAAAGGCACTAATCAAACCAATCCGTACCCCACAAGGCAGTCTAATCCAAGCAACAACTACCAACCCAGACAGTACAACCCTTACTCATCATCTTCTTATCAAGAGCAGCCCTTCTCACAGGGATTTAGAGTCCCATGCCAAATCTGTGGCAGAACTAGTCATAGTGCCTTGGATTGTTTTCATAGAATGGATTATGCCTTTCAAGGCAAAAATCCCCCTACACAATTGGCTGCCATGGTTGCACAAACCAATTCAAACTATGAAGATCAACAGTGAATAGCAGATAGTGGCGTAAACACTCGTCTCACAAATCAACTTGAGAATCTACAGATTTAGCAGCCTTTCCAACAGACAGAAGAAGTAGCTGTGGGCAATGGGACTGGTTTGGCTATATAAACCACTGGTTCCACTCTTTTCTCTACACCTAACACTACACTTCAACTTAACAATATTTTACATTGTCCTCAAGCTTCTGTCAATCTTCTTTCTATTCATAAATTTTGTCTTGACAATTTTTGCTATTTCATTCTAACATCTTCTCATTACTTTGTCAAAGATCTACTAACCCATGCAACACTCTTGGAGGGGAGGAGTGAGAATGGCCTGTACCCCTTGAAGCTTGGAAGGATCTCTCATAGAGACACCAAAAAGTTTATTGCCTTGCTTGGAATAAAAACCACCTCTTTAGTGTGGCACTTTAGACTAAGACACCTTTCTTTAGATATTGTTAACCATGTTATTAAAAACACATCTCTTCATGTTTCAAGTTTTGATTTTAATAAAAATTCTACTTGCGTTTCATGTCAACTTGGCAAGAGTAAATAGCAGCCCTTTCAAACATTAAATCGTGTGTATAAGCAACCACTTGAATTAATCCATTCTGATGTTTGGACCTCACCAATTCAATCTGTTAGTGGCTACAAATACCATGTTATTTTTGTTGATGATTTTTCTAGATTTACTTGGATTTATCCCTTACATAACAAATCTGAAGTCTTTGAACACTTTGTCAAATTCAAACTTCTAGTAGAGAATCAATTCACCTCCAAAATCAAACAACTTCAATCTGATGGAGGAGGTGAGTATAATTCCCTACAATTTCAATCCTTCTTGACAAAGCATGGTATCCTCCATCGAAAAACATGTCCTCATACCTCCCAACAAAATGGTTTGGCTGAAAGAAAACTCAGACACATTCTTGAAACAGCCCTTACTCTTTTAGCTCACTCCCACCTATCCAATAAATATTGGGTTGATGCCTTTCTCATAGCTGTGTATATAATCAATAGGCTTCCTACTCCTGTTTTGCAACATCATTCACCCTATTTCAAACTTTACAATAGAGAACCAGACTATCAAAAACTCAAGGTGTTTGGCTGCCTTTGTTATCCTCTTCTTCGCCCTATGGGTTGCACAAACTTGAATATAGGTCCAAGCCATGTATTTTTCTAGGATACAATTTTGGTGGATATAAATGCTTAGATCCTGTTACTAACAAAGCCTATTTGTCCAAGCATGTCATTTTTGATGAACAATCCTTCTCTGCCAAGGACCAAGCCGACTCACATCTCCAATCCAAGATCAATGCAAAAGGTGATGCTCCTTGTTCCTTCTGTTTCTTGTTCAATTCCATATATTATGCCTACTATTTATGATATATTGCAGCTCTATGTTGAGTCATCATCTAAACTTTGCCCTTCTCAACCAAACACCCCACATGCCTATCCCATCTGAACCTCAACCACCATCACCATCTCTTGAGCCAAACTCACCACAAGCCCCCATCCATCTAAACCTCAACCACTAGCTCACCTTATGACAACCAAGTCTAGAACAGTTCCTTCACCCTAAGTCCTACCTTGACTTTCAACTTTACCAAGCCACACTAAGTGTGAACTAGTGACCTATAGACAAGTGCCTTAGATCCTAGATGGCAAGTCGCTATGCAATTGAGTTTGATGCCCTTATCCAAAATGGCACTTGGACCCTGCCCTAGACCCCAGATGCACAATGTTATTAGAAATAAATGGGTGTTTAAGATCAAGAGGAAGGCTGATGGAAGTATCGAGAGGTTCAAGGCTAGACTAGTAGCTAAGGGCTTTGACCAACAAAGTGGCATAGATTACAGAGACTTTTAGTCCAATGATCAAGGCTTCTACCATTAGAGTCATTCTAGCTCTTGTTGTTCATTTTGATTGGCCCATCCAATAGCTTGATGTGTCCAATGCATTTCTGCAAGGTTCTTTGGGAGAAGAGGTCTATATGGCAACCACCTAGTTTTGTTTAGACTACACCCCGATCAAGTATGTAAACTTCACAAAGCCATCTATGGTCTCAAGCAAGCTCCTAGAGCATGGTTCACTCGCCTATCTAATTTTCTGTTAGAATTTGGATTCAAGGGGTCTTTGGTGGATACTTTTATGTTTATTTACTTACATAGATCTGTCCAAGTGTACATGCTTGTTTATGTTGATGATATAATTATCACTGGTACTTACCCTGCTATCATCTTTACTCTTATTCTCAAACTACAGCAAGAATTTCCACTCAAGGACTTGGGACCCTTGAATTTCTTTCTTGGCATTCAGGCTACTCGAACTACCTCTGGTCTTCATCTCTGCCAAACCAAGTACATTCTCGAGATACTTCGAAAAGCACACATGGCTGACTCCAAACCATCCAAATCTCCTTGTGTGTCTGGTTCAAAATTATCCAAATATACATGTGATCTTTTGATTGATCCCACAGCTTATAGGCAGGTTGTAGGTGCTCTACAAGATTGTACCCTTACTAGTCCAGAAATTGCTTATTCTGTTAATCAGCTATGTCAACACATGCATGCACTTACCTCAACTCACTGGGTTGCAAAGCCAAGCAGTGTTAAGATATCAATGGTTCCCCAAATCATGGTTTGTATTACACCAAGAGCAACCTGCAAATCAATGCTTTTAGACTCATATTGGTGGTGCCCGATGACAAAGTCCACCATGAGTTTGTATTTCTTGGTGATTGTCTTATTGCTTGAGTGCAAAGAAACAAGTGTGATATCTCGCCAGAGAAGTAGAATATCGAGCTCTTTCACTAACCACAACTTGAACTCTTCCGGATTAGAATGCTATTTAAAGAGATTGGCATCTTTCTCCAAGTACCCCTAGTTCTATGGTGTGACAATCAGAGTGCTTCAACCTCACATCCAATCCGGTGTTTCATGCTCGGACAAAACACATAGAGGTGGACTATCATTTTGTTTGAGAAAAGGTAATGAATCATGATGTTCTTATCAAATTTATTTCCACCAATGATCAAGTTGCATATGTGTTTACTAATGGCCTCATACATCTTCACGTTCCTATCTCTTAAGTCCAAGATGAAGAATGGTTCCTCCACCCATCAGCTTGTGAGGGTGATAAAGGAAAACCAATATGGAAAGTAAGGAGACTACAACTCATGCTTTAGGGTATCCAAGAAGGAAAGATTCATAGGACTGTGCATCAAGGAATAACAAGATCTTGTGCATGATTTGTAGATTCTCCTAGTATGAGTTGTAAACTAGATTTTCCTTGTTGTTCAAGTATTAGGTCAAGCTTCTGACGTGTATATAAACAACGTATTGTTTCATTGTAAATTTATCACTTTGAATACAAACCTTATCAAAGTTTTCAGGAAATAGGTAAGAGTGAGGGTGTGATTGTGTCTTAAAATTATCAGGGTGCGTGGAAATCCAACACATCTAGAGTGAATCAAGAGTCGACATATGGTACATGCATGAGGAGGCAAAGTCCGTGCCTTCCTGACCAAGGGCCTTACAAGTGAGGTACAGTGGATCTTCTTAAAGAACGGGACGAATGCATGTTGGCAATTGTCGGTATTATTAACTTAGTCATGGATAGCACATGCGGTTATCAATTACAAATTGCACTCGCAGAATGGTAAAGATGCTTGTACCGCAGCTTTTACCACAAGCATTACAATTACTGGGAAGTCTGGGATATAATGAACTTGGCCGCTGAAGAATAAGGATGCGGTCTGGGTGCGAGGGATGGTGCATCTCGCAGGACAGTTGGGCGCATGATTTGTGAAGCTGGATGTTGCATTCATCAGGAGAGCATTTGTATCCGGGAACCTCTACTTTCTCCTTGCACACCATGCAAACAACTCCCTCGCCATCATTCTTTAGCTTTTCTGTGAAGATCAACTTCTCATGCCTACGACCGAAATGAATAAAAATTGTTGACTCGTAGAGCTTAGTACTTCCGAAGCATGATACACAGTGGCAGATTTACGCAGGGGCGACTTGGGGGCAGGCGCCCCTGGTAAAAGGCTGGAAAACCAAAGAAAGAAAGAAAGAAAAGTTCACTCGAAGTGAGCGCTTTCATATCTTCACACACACCAAATGGAAACGCAAATAAGAAAGTTAAGTTGAACTGAGTTCTCTCATATCTCTATACACACCGAGAACCAACACGTTTTCTCGAGAACCAAACAGGGAAATCTTGAATAAAGTGGTGAAAGACGGGGGAGCTTACCTTCGAATCACTCCTCGAAAATGATTTTGGAGGAAGTAGAGTGGAAGAGAAAGAGAGAGTTGAGAGTCAAAAGAAGAAGCAGACGAGGAAGAAGAAGAGGAAAAGCATTGGGCTCCTCCATTGCCGCTACTGCCAAGCTCTTCCACAGTTCCACGTACACCCTCACAAAATCGCCTTGCACCAAATTTAATAGACTTGGAAGTGGGAGGAAGATGTTTCTAGAAAAGGACAAATAACATTAATATAATGCCTCTATATATCCATTTAATTACGATGCTACCGCCAAGTTCTTCCACAGTTCCACGTACACCCTCACAAAATGGCCTTGCACCAAATTTAATAGACTTGGAAGTGGGAGGAAGATGTTTCCAGAAAAAGGACAAATAACATTAATAGAATGCCCTATATATCCATTTAATTACGATGTTACCGCTTTTCATTTTCTTTCAGATAATTCTCGATCAATATAGAAATAGAAAAAAGTCTTGTTAATTTATGATCTCTCTTTTTTTTTTTTTATTGTATTTATTATATTATAATAAAAATATAATATATAAAGAAAATAAAAAAAAAATATTTTATTATTTTATTGACGCCCCGATAGAATGAGTTTCTAGATCCGCCATTGATGATACATGAAGGATGAATCGGCAGGCACTGCATTTGAAAGCGGATACGATTCGATCGGTTCCTTGCAGTCCTCACAAAATAACTTCCTCCTTGCCATCATTTTTTAGCTTTTCTAAGAACTTCAGTACATGGACACGCCCACCGCCTCTGTGGCTGAACTTATCCTGTCTCAAGATCTCTCTTAGAAAAAGTTCAATCTCCATCTCTAGCTTTCACACGCGCCGCGCAAACAAGTGAGTGGTAAGTGGTGTGTGGCAGGTGTTTGGTTGTTAATTAGGAGGGAGCTCAAATTAGGTGGTAAGACTTCTGGTAGCTTAATTGTCATAACACGTACAAAATATATATTTAGCATTTCCCCAACTCCACTACTCCTTTATGCCCAATAACTCAAGAAGCTTCAAAGGTGATAAAATTAAGCAAAAGATTCGCATTTCAGATTCCACTACTTTGTGCTCAAGCAACTTCAAAGAGAAAAAAGAAAAAAGAAAAAAGAAAAAAAAAGAAGCTGTGTGTGTGTATATATATATATATATGCATTAAGTAATAAAATTCTAAACTTGTAATTAAGCAATAGTGGAGGCCAGGTGCAAGCATATTCTGATTTTGACTGCTTTTTTGTTTTTACAACTCAAAATTTTTATTTTCAACTTCTATGTTTCATTCTCCGTTTTTTTTTTTTTTAATTTTATTATTATTATTATTATTTTAATATCTTCATTTTATGTGATTACCGTGGCATTTCCGATAATTCCATGGTATATCAATCTCATATCTTATCCTACTATATATATATATATTGCCAAAATTCATGAACTCAACTATATTAATTTTCTGAATTCCAGTACCCCTACGTACCAAGCAACTTCAAGGAGAAAAAAGAAACAAAAACAAAAAAGCAAAAGATATGCATTTGCCAAATTCCATCACCTCTTTGTGCCAAGCAATTACTTCATTGAGAAAAAAGCAAAAAGATTCTCATTTGCTGAATTCTACCCTTTTGTGCCAAGCAACTTCCAAGAGGAAAAAAAAAAAAAAAAAAGAAGAAGAAGAAGTAAAAGATTTGCATTTGCAAAATTCTACTCCCTTGTGCCAAGCAACTTCAAGGAGAAAAAATTCTTAACTTCTAAATTACATATATAGGCATATCTTGTGAGGAGGTGAAAGTATATTACTTTTTCTTTTTACACCTCCAAAATTTTCTTTTAAACTTGTCGCAGTTTGCAAATCAAGCCGGATTCTTGTATCATGACTAATAAATTCATAACACTTTTTTTTTTTTGATATGTCCGCACAAGAGGGGGGAGAAGTTAGGATTCGAACTAGTAACATTCGCTTCATTAGACGTAGTCCCAGCTGATTAAATTACTTCTTGGGGACAACAAATTTTATTACAAGCAAACACAATTAGTAAAACCATGATTTGGGTCTAAACAGGATACTAGTACATCATTATTTTTAAGATTCGCAATCTACCCAAGTTTGAAATAACATATTATATATACTGTACATGAGCCTCACTCATTCATATTTTAATATAAAATTCACAACATTTGTTCTTATACTAATTTTCAAATACCACACCTTATCCAAAAACTTAAACATATAGATAAAAATAAATTTAATCATTTAATTAAGAGTCGATGCAGCAAACTTTAAGCAGGCAACAAGGAGAAATGAAACAAGAAGAAGTGCTGATGAATTTTAACGTATTCTACTTGAAGATCTGGCCCTCGAAAGTCTGACCAAATTGCCAATTCTTGGGGGCAATGTGCCATGAGGTTGAGTATCTCCCATCACTTACTCTAACCCTGAAGGTCAATGACTCCCCTACCATCATTGCGTTGGTTTCCCACTTCTGACCCCAGTTTCGCTTCATTGCTGTCCATTTCAGCTTGCGATGACCCTTCACTTGCAAGCCTATCCAATCTCCAGCTCCCCCAACATTCCATACTGCGACTAGGTCGAAATAAGGATTCCCTGTTATGGTGAATCGAATTCCTCCTTTCTTGTTGCATGGAATCCTGCGCAGTATCATATTTATATATAGTCCTTCAAACATTTAGAAATCTTCAAATTTAGGAAATTTGTTCCTTTATTTGCTATATATGATGCCATATATAACACACTAGTCTTGCATTGGGATGGTGAATAGCTTACATCGAGTGAGCAGTAGATTAATTATAAATGAGCTCATAACTCATAAGTACTAAGTTTCATATTAGTTTCTTATTATGTGAAATTAGGTTTTATAAGTAATTATAGGAAACTTCAATTGCGATTTTACTGGTCATTTAGTGATAATACTAACTAGCGTTTGGTCATTACAAATGGTATATGTTAAATCACCATCCATTCCAAATGCTTAAGTTAATAGGCCATAATGGATGAACTTAATCATTTAATTTATATATTATATTACTTTTTCTCAAGTGAATACTTAAGCTCTCCTTTAATAAATGGGGCCTAACACATTGAGTATTCCATTAAAATGTGAGGTAAATGATATAGACAATGTTCAAACTCAACACCGGTTTGATACCATGTTAAATGATCACCACCCATCTTTAAAGCTTAAGCTAATAGAAAGATGATCGTTGATGATTTATAAATGAGCTCATTAATGTTAAATCTCCCTAATCTTTATAAGTGATTCTAGGTTAGAGTAATAGCGTAGATGAGAATATCGCTTTCTCTGAATCGTTAATCATAAGTGTTAAATCCCCTATAGTCTTTCATGTTTAACATCTCTTCCTTTTGTTATTTCTTTGCCGTAATGATATATGTGTTTGTTAATTTTATATTTCAGTTTCTAGACAAATTCTATAAGTGCATAGAGAAGGAAGCAGAAGATGATATACGAACCTGCGGTATTGGACTGGAACAACGCCAGCCTTGTAGTCGGCAATTTTGGCGAACACAGGCTGCGCAATATCGAAATGGGCGTTGGGTGGGTTGCACCATCCCCCATTGTCACCAGCTAGATTGTAGTTTGGAGGGCAGTGGTTGGTGTCCGTAACAAAGAGAGATGGCTGCCCTGACTTGCACCATTGAGGGTCATTCACACATTTGATTTCGTAGCAGCTATGGATCATCTCAAAATGAGCTGATCGGCCGAAAATATGAATGAAAATAAATAAATGACATAGGTTGATTTTCAATTTGATATTTTGGCAACTGGGGCCTTCAACTTTTTGATGAACTCGATCTTTGGAGATGCAAAATCAAAGTTACTAGAGATCCGTGCACAACATTGAAAGCATTCAGATGAAAGGTTAGAGACAATAGAGGAGAAAAACGTAAAAAGAAGAAATCAAGTGGTAGGCAAAGGATAATAGTTTGTACATGATTTTGGAGTCAAACATCCTGGTTGCAAAGCACATTTCTGCATGCATCCGATAGTATGTATTGGTAGGGCAATTAAATTTTGATCCAAGTATAGTCTCTAGTTATGTATTTGTTTTAAACTCGATCCGTATAATTAGTTTTCTTTTCTGTGTCTATTTTTTTTTTTTTTACCATTAGTACCTAATTATTATTATTTTTTCCAAAAATTTAGTGATATAGATTGACTCCTATGTGGAGGAAAATAATGGCCAATGATTTTATTAACTCCTGAAATGAACATTACAATAAAAATAGAAATAAAAGACTAATTCAACAAAAGAACTACTCAGACTTGGAAAGAAACTCCCAACCCAACAGAACTCCAAGCTTTAAAGAGATACAAACTAAAATTAGCTGAAGCAATCACAATTGCTTATCTTTATTTGACCCAACAACCGGAACTTAATGGACTCAACAACTCAACAACTTCTAGCAGCCATTATCCATGCAACCTACCTTGCAATGTGATGCAGCACTTTATCAATTTGTTGCAAGCACTTTAAATTCCTCCAGTAGTGGACGTTCAACTTACATTGAGTGCATTCTACGGTTATGCCATCCAAAGTCATGCCACAAGCATCGCATGGAGGGGAGTACTCAGTATTTTGAACAAGAGTGACAGGGTGACGGTGATATGAACTGTTGAAAGTTTTTCCAAACTTGATGTATGGATGTTTCCCTAGAACGCATCGAGGATGAGCATGAAAGTCGCATTTTGCACAATAATAAGACCAGTGCTTTTGATCCATTTCTTCTTCGCAAATCAAACAATAACATTCTTCGGAATCGCCTTTAGCAACATAGGTTAGTGCAAGGGGATGTTCGTCATATTTGTGCCTAGCTACAAGTGAAAGTGTTGCACATTCAAAACCCAAGGTGAAATCACAAGTGGTGCATACATATATCCCTTCACGGGATCGCTCGTAATCTTGATCACAAGCATTGCAATTTTTATTAGAACTTACTTGAAGGAAAAGTGAGTGTTGGTGACCTTCATGTTCCAGGATTTCTGGAATTGAACAACATTGAACATCAAGATGATACTTACATGTGTTGCATTTATAGATGAACCCATGATGACAATGGCCACAAGCTTTACAAATGAACAGTCCACCATCATAAGGTGCACGTGGGAGAAGGGTGAGCATGTGTTGATGAAGTATGTGTTTCTTGGTTTCTGGCAGTTGAGCACATGTAGCATGAAGAGAGAAGTTGCATTGCATACAATTGTAAAATGGGGCCGAGTTTATAAAATGCATGCAACCATCACACAACTTTTCATGTAGGACTACCTCATGGCTAAGAATTAAATTATGCGGATGACTAAAATGTTGTAACTCACCTGGGTTAATGATATTCTCCATAACATCAACAGATTTCTCAGGCAACGACAAGCGTCTATATGCCTTTGAACAGTACAAATGTGTCACAAAATCACATTCCTGACAAGAGAAGGCTGCATACTTTGTCTTCATCTTTTGACCACATAATTTACAAAATACTTTGTTAAAATCCTTAACTTGATGATGAAGGGAATAAGTAAGACTGAGGGTGTGATCATGTCTTGAAATTCTCACGGTGTGTGGAAATTCAGCGCATTTGGAGTGAATTAAGAGTCGACATATGGTACATGAGGAGGCGAAGTCCGTGCCTTGCCGACCACAGGCTTCACAAGTGAAGTGGATCTTCCTAAAGAACGGGACAAATGCGTGTTGGCAGTCGCCGGTATTACTAACTTGCGTGCTGATAGCACATGCGATGTCAATTACAAAATCGCACTCCTGGCAATGGTAAAATATGCGTCTACCGCAGCTTTTACCGCAAGCATTACAATTACCGGGAAATGAACTTGGCCGGTGAAGAATAAGGATGTGGCTTGGGTGCGAGGGGTGGTGGATCTCGCGGGGCAGCTGGGCGCATGATTTGTGAAGCTGGAAGTTGCATTTATGGGCAGAGCATTTGTATCCGGGACCCTCTACTTTCTCCTTGCACACCATGCAACCGACTCCCTCTCCATCATTCTTTATCTCTTCTGTGAAGATCAACTGCTCATGCCTGCGACCGAAATGAATAAAAAATCTTGACTCGTAGTACTCAGTACTTCTGAAGCATGATACATGAAAGAGTAATTGGCAGACATTGCATTTGAAAGCGGGATAAGGTACGATCGGTTCCTTGCAGCGCTCACAAATAACTTCCTCCTTGCCATCATTTTTCAGCTTTTGTAAGAACTTCAATGGATGGAAACCCCCGCCGCCTGCGTGGTTGAACTGATCCTGTCTCAAGATCTCTCTTAGAAAAAGTTCTATCTCCATCTCTAGCTTTCACACGCGCGCAAACAACGGAGTGGTAAGTGGTATGTGGCAGGTGTTTGGTCGTCAGTAGGGAGCTCAAATTAGGTGGTAAGATTTTTGGCAGCTTGTGATAACACAAAATATTTAGCATTTCCCCAACTCCACTACTTCTTTATGCCCAAGAAGCTTCAAGGTGATCAAAGCAAAAGATTCGCATTTTCCAAATTCCACTACTTTGTGCCCAAGCAACTTCAAAGAGAAAAAGAAAAAGAAAAAAATAAGTTGTGTGTATATATATATGCATCAAGTAATAAAATTTTAAACTTGTAAGCTGCTCTCAAATTAATTAGTTTTATACAAACGTAATTGTTTTCTGTCTCTTTTCGATAATTCCATTGTATATCAATCTCATATCTTATCCTGCTATATATTGCCAAAATTCATGAACTCAACCATATTCTGAATTCCAGTACCCCTACGTGCCAGGCAACTTCAAGGAGAAAAAAGCAAAAGATTTGTAGTGACCGAACTCTACACCTTTATGCCAAGCAACTTCTGGTGGGGGGTGGAGCAAAAGCAAAAGAAAAAGATTTGCATTTGCCAAATTCCACCTCTTTGTGCCCAGCAACTTCATTGAGAAAAAAGCAAAAATATTCTCAATATTTGTTGAATTTTCAAGTACCACGGCTTATCCAAAAACTTAAAACAAATACATAAAAATAAATTTAATCATTTAATTAAGAGTCGACACAGCAAACTTTAAGCAAGCAAGAAGGAGAAGTGAAACAAGAAAAACTGCTCATGATGATGAGCTTTAACGTATTCTACTTGAAGTTCTTGCCCTCGAAAGTCTGACCAAATTGCCAATTCTTGGGGGCAATGTGCCATGAGGTTGAGTATCTCCCATCACTTGCTCTAACCCTGAAGGTCAATGACTCCCCTACCATCATTGCATTGGTTTCCCACTTCTGACCCCAGTTTCGCTTCATTGCTGTCCATTTCAGCTTGCGATGACCCTTTACTTGCAAGCCTATCACATCTCCAGCTCCCCCAGAATTTCTACCTCGTTTTCATTGTTTAACATCTCTTCCTTTCGTTGTTTCTTTGCCATAATGATATATATGTTTGTTAATTTTATATTTCAGTTTCTAGACAAATTCGATAAGTGCATAGAGAAGGAAGCAGAAGATATATATGAACCTGCGGTATTGGACTGGAACAACGCCAGCCTTGTACTCGGCAATTTTGGCGAACACAAGCTGCGCAATATCGAAATGGGCGTTGGGTGGGTTGCACCATCCCCCATTGTCACCAGCTAGATTGTAGTTTGGAAGGCAGTGGTTGGTGGCCGTAACAAAGAGAGATGGCTGCCCTGACTTGCACCATTGAGGGTCATTCACATTTGATTTCATGTGAGCACCGCAACTCTGCCCGTTGTTGAACAACACTGAGCTTATTGCTGCTGTGTCCAGGCCATACCCTTGGTTTACCACGTCTTCGTAGCCACAAGCTCCTCCTACGCTCAAAACAAGTTAACAACGTTGGCTGGAGCCTGGGCATGGCAACATTTGGGCCTAGCTAGCTACAACTATAGTTTATGTTTGGGAGTTGGTAGAAGATTATGTTTATCCATAAAATTTTACAATTGGCCGGCCCAAATCTTTTATGTTATGTAACACATTTTTATTTCACAACTATCTCACGATGTTGATTTAGTAATTACAACTAACAATTGAATTTATTTATTTTTAATAAAGATGATTAATTGGTTAATTAGAAATGTCAAGTTAACATTATAAGATAGTTCTAAGATAAAAATATGATTTGAAGCATTACTCTTTTCAAAATGAGGAAAAAATGCCTATGTCATGTAAGAGAGAAGGCAATTTTCCTTCAATTCAGTCAAAACTAACGTGTTCAAAATGTATGTGATTTTTAGACATTTTAAAAAATGCTCGTGAGAATCACATGTTCTAATGAAAATGGAGTGTAGCTGCTATACGGTCACGGCGTAAAGGAGGAGTTTTTTGCCATCCATCCACGAGTTGGCACCTAAGCATTTAAAGAAAAATACAAAAACTTCAAATGAGATCAAAACACCTCCAACGCCTCCTCTCTCTTTGTTGCCATTTCTCTCTCAAAGAAGACACATAGCCATTATTTCATCACCATCTCCTATGACTCATCATCATCTCCTAATTTTTTTTTTTAAACTTAGCCTAAAAAATCGATTTTAATGCCTCAAAACTTAGTTTTTTATTCAAATCTAAAACCTAGAATTGGAAGGTTAATCCTTAGAGGATTAAATCACTCTAATGCCGAAGAATATGTGAATCGTCAGTTTGTATCTCCCCAGTTTCCGCAATGCAAAACCGCACCCACGCCCTCAATTTTTATAAAGGTCGACATTCGGTAGGATCTCACGGTGAAGGGACGGTGGAGGCGAGCAATCTAGATGGGGTGGTGATGGCGCTAGATAGAGATGCATAGAGCAAAGGAGGAGAAGAAAAAGAAAAGAAAAAACAAGAGAGAAACCAGGAGAATAGAAAAGCGGGGAGAAAGGGAAGAAGGGGAAAGAGAGAGAGATTGAGGAGCATAAAGTGTTTGCTGAGAGAGAGGGTGGAAAAATATTAAGGGAATAATTTGGTGTTTTGTTCTCATTTTGATTTTGCACTAAGTTGATCAGGTATGGAGTGGTTACAAAAACATGGTTTTTGCCACCTCCAAATTAAAGTTATTCCCATAAAATGTATGTCTAATTTGGAAGAACTTTACACTGTCTTTGTGCCCACCAATTAGAATTAGACACCTAGATTATCACACTAAAAACTCG
The DNA here is from genome assembly GCA_013348765.1 of Carpinus viminea. Taxonomy (NCBI): domain Eukaryota; kingdom Viridiplantae; phylum Streptophyta; class Magnoliopsida; order Fagales; family Betulaceae; genus Carpinus; species Carpinus viminea. Next base: position 37,479,380 of record CP054674.1, on the reverse strand, counting down.
GATTAAACACCCACTTCCTACTAAAACAAAATTCTACTTTTCTCTCCCTTCCCCCCTCTCTACCCGGGCCCATTGCGGGTGAATTCTAAACATTCTTGCCGTGGGACTCAAGTTATTCTCTCAGTGCTCCCTCTCTCTCTCTCCTCTCTCACTCTCACTCTCATAGACACACATATTATGCTAGAAAATTTTGTTTTTTTTTTTTTTTATATATTTCTATTTTCTCATCGAATATAGTGATTTTTTTTGTGATGATTTTATTGAATTAGGATAACTGTGATTTTTTTATTGAGAAGATTTATAGAAGTTGATATAAAATCACACCGTATTTTTATATTTCTCCTGCTTTCTCTCATCGAATATAGTGTGATTTTTTTTCTTTGTCCTTAAATTCTCATTTAAGTTGTATTGGTAGGGTAGATTATTGGCTATAATATCAAAAGTGTGTTAGCCTAATTCATGGGGTCAGTAATTCACGGCGAGAGAGAGAGAGGGGAAAGAGGAAAAAGTAGGTTTTGTTTTTAATGGAAAGTGGTGTTTAATCCAGTTTTTCACTTTATTTCTTTTGGTGTGATAATCCCTAGGTGCTCAATTCTAATTAGTGGGCACAAAGGAGATGGTTTACACCAGCCCCTTATAGAAGTTATTCTCATCTAATTTGTCAAGAAAATGTATTGTTTTCAATTTAAAAATATATATATATATATATTTAGAAGAAAATAAATTTGACGGATTTGAGGCAGATTAAAAAAAAAAAAAAAAAGGAAAGGAAATTTAGGTTATATTTAATTTGTTAATGCTTTTATTTTTTTGTATTTTATTTTATATTCTCGTAAATAAATTAACAAATAATTTTAAATATAAAATACTTTTAAAAATTATTTTTACCTTATGTCACGTGATAACACTTTTCAAAAAAAAAAAAAACACTCCTCAAAACTAACAAACATATCCTAATTATATTCTTAACATTTAACAATCATTAACTAACGTTCATAATAATCATACCAAATAATCCCGAGCCGCCTTCGTAGAAGGTTGCACGAGCGTGCTGCCACGGGCCAGGCTTGAACTTGGGCCTATGGTGCTTCCGCAAATTAATGAGTCTCCCTCGTCCTCGTACTGCATGCCGCTTGTGCCAACGGTGATGCCCATGTCGTACAACAGCCGCATGGGCATCATCGGACACTGTAATAATTAGCGGCAGCATTGAAACCAACAGGGCGTGCAATGCCATATTGCCATGGGAACACGAAGGAAGAGGATGGCTGGCTGCCTGCAGGCCCTTTGGTTCCTCTTTTTTCTCTTATATGTATATTATTTTTCTAATATTTTACCTTCGATCCTCACAAGGTGGCGGGTATATATGGCACTAGATTTATGTTATGTTTGTTCTTCTCCATTTTGGTCAACTAGAAAAAAAAAATTTGAAAGGATGTTATTCATTGGGGCAGTTAGAAGGTGGTGGTGTTTGTCCTTTGCCACCCTTCCAAACCAGAATGTAAAACTATATCTATTTGTGTAACCCCTCTCTTTTGATCTCTCTCCCAAACATAGTTTTCCTCCAACTTGACAGTTTAAACTCGAAATCTTCACTCTAATATCATATTAAATCATTATTTATTTCAAAAACTTAAGTTGATAGAAAATGATTAATTTAATAATTTAATCGTACTTTAACATGCAAGAAAAACGAGACATGGGGGCAACTAAAACAAAAGCTGTTTGTTACAAACTCTTTATTTCCTCTCATAAAACTTTTCAAGTATCAACACAAGTAGCAGTGGGAATAGACATTCCACAACAAGAAGGAATCATCAAACTAATAAACAAGCTGACCAGAATCAGAAAATAATCAGCTTAATATTTGTAGATAAGTTGCTTGTATGCGTCCTTATACTTTGAGTAATAATCAATCTCCGCCTGCAAACAAGAAATCAAGCACATCATTATAATTTGCATTATGAAGTGAGAAAAAATCTTTAAAAAAGATTCTGCAGCAGCATCTTATTTATAACTCATTCTACAATTTATCAGTTTCAATTTCAGTGTGCTGTTGTGATTATTGCTTTTCCCGCATCAGCTGTTGGACAAATGTCCAGTTACTTTGAGACAAGCGCCGGTGTCCAACAAGTGTCCCACACAGAAATGGCTCATCCATAGACGAAGTTTCAGTGCTAAATAGATGATGAGCCAGTCTTGCTCAAAAGCATCAAAAAGGAAAATATGTTTTTTTTTTTTTTTTGCTTAAAACACACGTATTTGCAACCTCACCATTCAGAAAGCTTATTTGAAACATACCTTGCGAATTCCTTTTATGGCAACCAAAAGCTTTTCACCAATTAGGTCCTTCAAGACACTATCTTTCTGGAGAGAGCTTCCAAAGATTCAGAAAGTGATTTTGGCAATCTATAAGTTTATCACTGAGGGTATCAGGGTTTGTATCTGTTTCATAAAGAAATGTTGTCGTGAAATTTAGTAATTATCACAGGTGTTTAACTTACCATGCCATCTCATATTATCAAACATTAAACAACATTACCAATAGGTTCAGGGAGAGAAAGATGCCTGAAGGCCATCAATGCCAGCAAAAGTATAGCAGCCAATCCTAAATGAGGATTTGCACCCATCAAATGATTTAATTTCAAAGTTGCTGACCAAACCATCTGGAATTCCAGGAGGGCAAGGTTCTCAATGGAGCTTCTCTGTTTTCTTTTTCCCCAGCAATGGTATGCTCCACTCCATGTATTCGGTACTAGTCGATCATAACTGCAACACGTAACGGTTCAACAGGAGAAAATAGTCCATAGAATGCAATTTTTCAACTATACATCCACTATAAGAAGAAAGTAGTCCCTACATGCTATCTTCCTTCTTCGTTTCACATCCAACATAAAAGTTCTATAAAGTAGATACCTATACTACACATTTGTTCCACTGTAATGCAAAACTTTTACAAAGAGAAAATTTTGAAACTTGAGTTCTTGCTAAGACATCGACCACCCAAAATGCTAAACATTAAAGGAGGCTTTGGGAAATTAAATCAAGAAGGTAAAAGGGAAGGGAAAATATAGGCATTGGTATGTATCAGAAAGACAATTTCCATGATCAAACATTATTTACATAACTTATTTGACCAAAATTTGTCAATCTAATGACACTTTGAGGTATTCTATTCATCATTGAATTTCTAGTCAAATGTAATCTATAAAAAAGGTTCTTAAGTAAGAACCAAGTGTAAATCAAACTTATGAATTTGACAAAAATAACATGGAAATTTGACAGGCTGTATTTTCTATGGTGGAAGTCATTCTTTGGAACAAATAATATAGAGGATTCGGACTTAGAAAAAAAAAATATATATATATATTATATAGAGGATTCAGAGAGTAACAACTAACTACCTCTTCTTTTCACACGGATACCAAGTTATCAAAACTTCCACGGATTTCTGATAATCTTTTCTTGGGATTAACACATCAAACATGTGTAAGCTGCCATCAACTAGACTAATAATAAGATTCTTCCTCCTCATCATATCAAATTTGGAAGGATTAATTTTTAAGTATCAAAGAGAAGGCATTTTGACGGAGAGAATATTCATATCAAATTTATATTCTGCAACTGCATGTTTGGAGTTTACAAAACCAAGATATTTTGAAGCCTTTATGAAAATGCTTAGTTTGGTAGGTATATACTCATGATACAGACTATGTGCTATAGCGTTACATTTCCATAGACAGGATGTTAGAAACAATAATAAGAACTACATCAAATCACACAACGTCATATGAACAAAAAGGTACCTATTTGGAAGAGGCGCAGTAAAGGCCAAAATTGCAGGAAGATGATGTAAAACCCCTGCCATGAACTCCTGCCCAACAGTGGACATGCCATACCGAGAGGTTCCACTGGTTGCCATGAAAACATTTTTTCCATTCTGATACAAACTGATATGCACATGGGTTCCTGAACCAATGTCATCTAAATCATACCTGGCAAAAGAAGAGTCAACTACGTTATGCAGTAAAATATGTCATATTATGGAGCATTAAGAAGAAAATTCTAGGGACATAAAAAGTGTTTAAACAGATTCTTCACTTGTATTGAGGATTAAATGTCGCAGCAAAGTAAATAATGCACCCCCACAATAAATCCCTTGGCTGCACATGGAGTCATCGTTGACTAGCTTCCCCCAAAGTTTTAATAATCTAAGAACAATTTGAAATTCTATCCCTTTTTGTAAACAAGAAAATAAGTATCATGTGGCACCTACTTCGGCATGAAAGTTGCCAGTACTCCACGTTTCCTTGCAACAGCCCTAATAACCTCACGGGTGAAAACCAAGTTGTCAGCATCATAAGTACAAGTGGTGTGCCCCAGAGCCATCTCAAATTGACCTTTCCCAGCTTCTGCATGTAACTACAAAAAATGCCAAAAGAGTTACTCAAGCCTACTCAAGCTTTACCTCCATGTTAACTTCAATTTTTGTTAGGTTTTCTTAGTTTAAGTAGGAGGATTAGCCTGTGATTTCTATACTATTTTGCAAGATTTAACATACTCTTTATACTTCTATTTCAATTTCCATCTATCAAATACATCATTAAGGTAGGTATAATAGAACCAAAAATTCAATAGAAGACTTGGCAATTCCTAGACCAGCAAAACTAAAAAGATCTTTACAGAGATTTTACAGATCCACTGTCCATCCGGTAATCTTAGTTCACTAATCATCAGAATAACTTAAGTATGTGAAGGGGATTCTTCAAATGGGCCAAGGATGGATAAAATTGACATAAGAAATGAAAGTTGGCGCATTGATTGTCAATTTGGCATGCATATGCCTTGCACTGGATTTTCCATAAAATTTCAGTTCCTTTGGAAGTTCTTTCCAGATTCACTCATTGGAGAGAGAAGATTTTAGTGGCTCAACAGAGTTAAAGCAGGAAGTAATGACAGTTCTTTCATCTACAGATGGACATAAAGATGACAGAAACCAAACCAATGTAGGTAACTTGAATAGAAAATTGCCTCCCACAAATAAGCATAACAGTATTATGGGTATTCTTTTTGTACCTGTTCAACTGTAATATTCAAGGATTAGGAGCAGCAATAACTTCATGAAATAAGGGGAAACAGCATCAAATGCCGATGTAGAGCAGTAATTTGTTGAGTCTATTGGCACCATACTTCTTCCCTTCCTGCATAAGTTCTAAATTGCATCTAAAATAGTTCTAACAGGATTTTCTAAGAACAAAACTGGAAATCATAGTATACCTCAGTACACTCTTCAAGAGAAAAAATTCATTCTCAAATCCCGCATTCATCTCCTGGAAACATAATATTTGGAATTAGACATCAAACTATGTTGTGAGCAACACAATAATTATCCTACATACCAAGTTTTTTTTTTGGATAAGTAAAGGCTATTTATATACCTACATACCAAGTTAAATTCGTCTTTTAAAATTTTGTAACTCTTCGCAAGGCCTCTCTAGGGCAATATTCCCATGATTCACCAGGTTTGAGATGCATGTCAGCCAAAACCATTTCCTCCTGTTCTTTACTGTTGAAGAAAAGAGTGGATTGCTTCATCAGTTATGATGTAAATAAACACAGAGTTACAAGCAAACACTGTTACTTGCCTTAGAGATGATCTCTAAGAAGACAAACTAAACCACAAACATGGTTCTGAGAACCTATGTAACCCATATGAGAATTGTGTGCACAGTCGTAGGTCTATCACATAGCCCAATTCCTGACTTTACATGCAGCAAAACAAAATTATAGAGAAATAAAAAAGGCGGGCATGAAGTACTAATGAAACTGAAACTAATTTATGTGCACTAAATCAGTGACAATATGGTTGAAAAAAAAAAGAAAAAAAGATAGAGAAGCAAATGTAGTAGCGGTCAACAAAGAAAGATATGCTTTCAAGAACCTGTAATGAGTAAGAAAAAAGAATCAAATATGTTAAGTTATCAAGGATTTGTTTCTCAAGTAAAGGCCTTTAACTAATGTTTCTGTTGTGTAGTTTCTTTCCATTCCTAATCCCTTCAATCACATAGTCAACCACAAGTTTTCTCTTAAACTCAACCCATGCATAAAAAAAAACATGGCATAATTGACAACGTTTTCTAATTTGTTACCTCGTTTTCCCTTGTATTTAGAAAAAATTGGACTAAAGCCTAATTAATATGAAGATTCCGTCAAAGGCTAGCATAACAAGCTGAACATAAACTGATAGTCCTTATGCTTGTGAGATTGATAACTGTGTTCCCCTAATTTTTACCATAGAAATTTTGACTTCTAAAAGATAATCAGTTTAACCCTGCTGAGCTTGGGAGAAGATGTCTACCCAGGATTCTGGGACAGCTTATAAGGTTTCAATAGAGGGATAAAAGCAGTGGCAACATTGGCAATTTGCTGGTCCATACTACTAATGCACACTTCATCAACTGTTCATCATGCAGTGCAGATTATTGTGCACGCTAATCGTGTTTAGCAGAAACCATGTAGGTTAACCTGCATGGATTGGCATAGTGGTAGGGATATCAGGATGAGCGTAGACCCACATTTAGGTTCAAACCCCACTGAGACCAAATGCCCGGACTTACCTGTACACGAGTCTCGTTGATGCATTTGTGCATCTGTGATTTACCTAACGATCTTGCAGTCGATGAGGTTGGGTGGTTGGGGTTCCTCATTACCAAGAGAGAGAGAGAGAGATAAGAATATTTGATGGAAAGGATGAATTGGAAAATCTAATCAATATACTGCTACAAATGGAAATTTCAAAGTGGACAGAGGAATATAATAAAGTGAAATAAACCAGCAGAATGCCTCTCAAAGATATTTAGTAACATGGTATCCTGCACTTGGTTGATAAATCAGGAATAAGTCTGATCTCACCAACGCCTGTCAGATTGGTCTCATCAGCTGGACCATCAGCACTAGAAGTCATTCCCATGCATGCAAATGTCAAACCAACACCATTCTTCCTAACAACTTTGTCAAATCGCTTCCTAGGAACAACCAGAGACAATGATACAGAAAAAATAGGGAAAAAGAAAGAATTGAAAACCAACTAGATATTCTTTAATGACATATCCAAATCCAAACAGTTATAGACAGGCTTCTAAAACAAATGGAAGGTTATAACATACATTGTCGATTTTCATTCAGTATCAGCAACATGAAGTGTGTTATACTTCTGAACTGCTTACATCAACAGAATCTGAAACTAAATAACTTGAATGGTGTAGCCAAAGATTCTGGTTTAAAATAAATTGTAGGATATTCAGACTAATCCCAGATAATGCTCTATGGAAAGTGAAGTTATCCACGCCTGGTTTTACTACATCTGACCACCGCAATTGAATTGTGCAATTAAGAGAAGGCACAAGAAGAAAGCATGAAAGAGAAAACACCATATAGTTTTCTTATTCAAGGTAAAAAATTTAGCTCCATTTATTCCTAACAGTTCTCCTATATGATCACCTCCATAGTACTATTCTGATTAACAAGAAATCAGATAACACAGGGCAATCATCTTATACAGAATAATCTTTGCTCTAATTTCAATAGGTATAACACTTATAGTAATGCAAGAAAGATGGCAAACGAATCTCTGTCAAGTGCAGGCATTTCCTTATTACCATGTAAAACTCTAGGGAATTGATTGGTCGTACACTCATCTGCAGTAGGGGTTACAGAGACACGCAACTAGCTACTTCTTAAATTGGTTCAAGTCTTTATCACCTGTACTTCTGAGCATCTTATATCATATCCTATATTACAAACTCTTAATGAACTTGAACGCCGTGCTCTATATTATCTTATTTAAATGTCAAAGAAACAGCACTTATTTGTTCTCATCATCAGATTCTCTAAATAGTTCAGTCTGATAAATCTCAAGCAAGAAAATATGACCCACATGAGGACATTGTTGGGGGAAGCTTTGTTGAGTCACCTTGCACTTGAGACAAATGTTTGAATGTGTGCCACATATCAAAGGTTAGTACACTCGACAAAAGAGTGGATAAGGCCAGTTATGGTAATCAATTGCTGGTATGAGACAAGAACTGTTTAAAAGATTCGTTCAAAAGTTTCTCGGTCAGATTTCTGAATGGACAGCAAGGAGCGATGACTCAGATCCCTAGTCTACCAAGCAATTATTCCTTAAATTGTTTACAAATATGGCACTGATGCATTTTAATGCAGTCATATACATTGGGCTACTTTCAAATGTTAGATACCTGCAGCAAGTGAACAACTTATTTCCCAAATCTTAAATAGCAATCTGATAATTTTTCCATAAGATCTTTGTAAGAGAAAAAGAATATGAGATGCTGATTTGATGCAAAGAACTTAGCTATCCAATTCTCAAGAAATCACTGCAGCAAACGTAGGTGGGATAAGTAGGTGCCAAAGGCTTCGTTATTATAGAAAACAAACTAAATCCTATATGAGTATGGTTGAGGTATATGTACATGGATGTGTTGCTAGTATGTTCCATTACAAAAACAAACACATATCATGACACATGCAGCTGATCTTATTAGAAAGAATTTTGCATTTATTTTTTTCTGTCCCAACAATATAGAGTAGGCAACTCTCCTTCATTTTTGGAGAAAACATAGTTTCATATTATTATTTGTATGAGTAGCCTCACCCTCAACCCTAATTAGTTGCAAGAACCTAGCCCCTTTTCTATGTCTCTAATGAAAAAAAAAATATAGCCTCCGTCATTCTCTCCTAGTTCAGAGACCTGTTCTGTACTTCTATTCCAACTTCTAAAACATATTACTCCACTTGTCTTAAAGAATAATGAAAATGCCAGGCCCAAACCACAATAAAGATGAAACAAAGTACTCACACGACATCTCTGCTGTCCCGAACCATCAACCCAGATAATGCGAACAAGGGAGACATCATTATCCAATGCATTTGTTTTCATCTTCACAGTGTAAGGAGTTGATGTATTCCTTGAACACAGAGATAAATTGATCTTGTAAAACTGAATTGCATTATGTGCAAAGATGTCTTTAGCAGCCTCAATAGCTTCAGAAATTGAGAGATCACCATCGATACATGCATCACGTAGAACAGAAAAGACAACTTCACGTGCTTTCTTTGCCCCTGTAAAGATGAAAGTTGGTTGTTGAGAGAGAGAGAGAGAGAGAGTGCCTTAACTGTCATGAACTGCTACCATTAAAAACACTTGACATTTTGATCAAGACTAGGTAAAATGGTAATAAATTTTCACTTTGACAAACCTAAGTAGAAAGTTTCAGGAAACGCATAGCCATCAGTGCTGAACATCACCTGCAAATTCATTTATGCTTAGCATCAAATGTTATTAGCACAAAAGGAAAAAGCAATGTCATCTTCCTATGCATAAGATCCTTCTTCTGGAAACATATGTATTAAATGCATAAACAATGTTAAAAGATGGTTTCACAGTCAGAGAGTAGGAGAACATTTTGGATAGAGAGGGAGGGGGAAAGGAAGGGGAAGGGAGGGTGAGTGGGAAAGGGAGAAGAAGAAAGAAACTGTTCTCATAGAGTGCATGTGGAGAGTACTTGGCAAGAAAATGCAGGCATAACCTTCGTATTGTCTATACTAAACTTCTGTATCAGTATTTTTTAGATTGCATATAGTGTCACCTTCTTTATTGGAGCTAGCTCCAAAAGTTCTTTGACTGAAGATATCATTCCATGGACACTAAGCTTGCGAACTGCCAACCAAAAGTCAAGGTACACCTGAAAGTGAAAGCATTGCCTTATTTGCAAGAGAAATTCCAAGCTTATCATCAAAAGGACATGTCAAAAAATTTCATTGACTGGGGACTAAATTTGACCTGGGGATAAACATAGGCCAGATATGACGCTTCCTTTGAAAATGGGTAGGATGCATGTAAAAGTACTATACGACATTTTGAAAATCTCTTGTACTCAAGAAGGGTCCGGAGATGAAGAGGATTGGACAGCCACATATCCAAATCTTTGTCTCCAAAGCTAGTTGTAATAAAAAGGAACAACATTTTATACGTTTGTCAGTAACACTCTAAGAACATACAGACTCGCTTAGGCTCCTTTTGATAGCTGAGAAAAGGACGAGCAATAACAATCTAGAATCTTAGAAGCTGCTTGGTTATTCCAGAAGTGAGCCAGACTGGGCCCACATTCCTCACATTAATTTATTTGATAAAAAAGATAAATATTAAGATAAAAATAAGTTCAGTGTGTTTAGGTGTGTTTTCTCTTTGACTTCATTGTCCTTAAATGGGAAAGTCCTTCCAAATCTCCAGAAAATTTAAAAGCAATCAGCTTATCCTCAGCTGTAAGCATAATGTAGAATTCCCAAGCAGCCCCCTTCATAGAGTCACGCAGGTTCCACATTTTCATTTCATTCTCTATATCTTCTCAGCCATCATCCAGAGCATAATTTGAAACCATTTATCAGTTTCAAAACATTTTATTACCCTGTGTGTATCTGCATCGGCAAGTCAAAGCATAGAGCAACCTCCAAACTATGTGTAAAGACATAGTCAATAAAGCTTTTATTCGTAATGCGGGTAGGCTTTCCAGCTGGAAAGATACATTGATTAGAATAACCTGCAATTTACACTTAGAAACCCCAATACACATGCTGTACTCACCACTTAAAATTTTAGAAAGACCTTCCGCAGCATCTTTTCGAGTGACATTTGTATTGATCTCTAACCCACTGCGGTATGCAGCTATACTTTTCAAGCCATATATCTGATTAGCAACTGTGATAGAATCTTAAGGAAGTCAACTAAAATAGGCTTCTTATTTAATACCAGTAACGACAAAGTAACAGAAAGAAATCATAACAAGCTGAAAGGATATGACTTCAACTTTCCCTGATAAGTTTCAGTGAACGTATCCAATGTCCAAGTAGATCCATCGGGCAACTCCTAAAAGGAACACAACACAAAAATAAAAAGAAAAAATAAATTAAAAATTACTTGAGCGTCCTGCTCAAATAAATAAAGTCTGATGGCAGAGAGTAAGGGATACTAAATCAATGAAAGAGCAACAGATGATGATGGAAGGACACAAAAAGGTAAATGAAACTCAACTTTAAATAGATCGAAAAAAAAAAATGCTTGGTCATAACTGGATACAGGATACTATACCAAGATATATATATTTTTAAACTAAAAAAAAAAAAACACTAATGCAGGTCATCAATATTTCATCAACGCGGGCATGGAGATCTAATCTACAATGCACAAGAAACAGAAAAGAGTACCCGAAGGGCGGAACTAGCAATCATAGTTTGTGGGTCGGGGGGCAAAGTACAAAATAAAAATTTGGGGAGGGAAAAAAAATTCTAAGGGAATTTTATTAAAAATTTTGGGGAAAGAAGCTCCATGTAGTTCCGCCCCTGACCCTGGGGAACATATTCATAAGTAATCAAAAAGGCATAACTCTAGTACACAAGGAGTATACAAGAAAACCACGAAATCATAGAAAAAGAAGAACATAATTCTAAAACTCAGAAAAATTCGAAATAGACAAACTATGCCATGCAACTCTCCATATATACAGGGATTACAGCATCAACTTCTTTATTTCTAGCAATCAATCTCACAATCTTCAACTCTTTGCGTTCCACTCTCTCCAAAGACACCACATTAGACACAAAGGAGTCAGCCTCCATATGTTCAAAGCATTACGGTTTCCCAATTATTCCCTCCAACTTCCCAACAAATCACTCACCTTTCAAGGCATTACCCAAGCAACCCAAGCAACACAAACAACTGAACAAGCGCACTCCATAACTCTATTGCGACCTCAAAATGAAGGAGTAAATTATCATAGACTCTCCGCATTTCTTATACGTACAGCACCACTCCATAACAATAATATTCCTTGTTCGTAGATTATTTAAAGTTAAGATTTTCCCTAAATCTATCATCCACACAAAAAATGTCACTCTTGAGGGCGCCTTAACTTTCCAAATACTTTCCAAGAAAAATGGATCTTACATGACTAGATAATATCTGATAGTAAGCCTTCACTTCAAATAGTTTCCTTTTAGATGGAACCCAACAAATTGTATCCTCACCTCCATGCCTTCAAATTATTACGATACAATGACTATAGTGAAAAAGTAGAACTGTAGCTCATTATTTAAATCAATCCTACAGAAGAAATTGCAGAAATAATGAACAGCAAGATCTCTCATACATGACAGAAAGCATACAAGAATATCTCCTCAAAACCATAGGAGCATCCAGACCATTGCTGGCATGAAACTTACTAATAACAATGATAATTAGATACTGTCTTGGCCCCCTCGCACGCAAATAAATTATTTCAGATCTTCACCAAAACAGATCAACGATACAACAAGCTGTCCTTAAATGTCAAAAAAACAGTAAGCACAATACCCTCTCCTTCCTTTTAGGATAGAGTTGGACATCAAGATAAAAAGGATGACAGCTGAACTTTGAGAGAAATCCCAAGACCAAAGAAATAAATATGAGAATATAAAGAACATCATGTACATGCATTTATAACAATATGAAATGCTTCAAATTGATTACTTTAATGCAAGTCATAGAAGTGAAAATCAAAATGTATATTACTTCATCAAGAATCTTCTCAGCCAGACGCTCAATTCTCAATATTCTACCAACGACCTGAGCAAAACTTTTATGCCACTCTATGTCATGCTTTTTGTCAAACTCTATCCCATCATCAATGAGTATGGTAGAGATTCTTGCAGCTTTGAGGCATGTTGAGCTAATGGACTGTAATCCGGAGAGCTTACGGTATTCTTCAACCCCACGCAAGGATAAATGAGATCCATACAATTCAGCAATATGCCTTAGATTTCTCTGCCACATACAAAGCAATGCAGTTAGAATAGAAAACCAGAAGTAATTTCTTTTAGGTCCTCAAGTACCATGAAGTTACAAGTCATAGCAACACATTATTGCATATGGCAATGAAAGATAATGTAGCATACTGAGCTTGGCACCACAGACATTAAAAGTGTCTCTGCACATAACATGTCACGTGAGATAAAGGAGGGATAAGAAGCTGCAAAGAAGAGGCACAAGCATGACAGTTAAGTCTGTTAGGGAGTATTGCTGCACGTGTATAATGCAGTTGTTATGGTTAGTTTGTTAAAGTGGTTGTAAACAGTTGTAAGCCAAGTTGCCTTAATTGTTAAGCCTATATAAGGCTGGTTAAGTGCAAGGAGGTGTGAGCTTGAGAAGTGTAAGAACAGATTGTGGAGATTTGCCATCTCGAATTGGCCTAGTTGTTTCAATAATAAGAAGAAGTTCATTTCATTCTCAAATTTCACTCTTTCTCTTTCATTTTCTTCCCTGTCCAGTAACTTTCACGTTACAAGTGGTATCAAAGCCATTTGTTTTCTTTTATGAAAACTAGATCAATGGGGCAAGATTCTGATTTGGTGCAATTGAGGAAGGACTTGAAGCAGTTGCAGGATGATTCTATAACTCGGGATCAACAGTTCCAGGAGATGAATAAAAGACAAGATCGTTTGGAAGTGAAGTTGGATGAGCGGTTTGATCAACTGCTGAGTTACATGAAGGAATTCACGAGGACACCAGAACAGAAGGAAAAAAGTTTATCTTTTGATTCCATGGAGGGTAATTTTGGTTCAACTTCCAAAGGAGGATATCATGCAAGAGATGGTGGAGGAGTGCATGCTGGAGATGGATTCCACACTAAGTCCATTAGGCTGGAGTTTCCAAAATTCGATGGGGAGGATCCATTGAATTGGTGTTACAAGGCTGAACAGTTCTTTGATCATTATGCTACACCAGAAATTCAAAGGCTGAAGATTTCTTCATTTCATATGGAAGGTACAGCTCTAATTTGGTTTCAAGAATTACGTAAGTCAAATTCTTTTTCTACTTGGGAGGAATTTGCCAAAGCTTTACAAACTAGATTTGGTATAGGGTCTTATGATGATCCAATGGAAACTTTGTCTAAGTTGAAACAAGGGGGATCTTTGGAGGAATATAAACTTTCTTCACTTCATATGGGATCTTTTGACTCTTAAGGGACATCATGCGGGTATTTGTTGTCTTGCAATCAGCAATCGGGGTGATTTCATTGTCACTGGATCTTATGACCAATCCATACGTCGTTGGGATCGTACTGACGAACCGTTTTTCATTGAGGTATTTACTTCTTGTTTTTACTTTGGTTCTAAAATTGTTTCATTTAGTTAAAAGGAATAATAGAACCCTTAATTCAGATACGCCAATTTTTGTGACTAATGTTTAACCAAACAAAATGTGCAATTTGAACCTGCAGGAAGAGAAAGAAAAAAGGTTGGAAGAGATGTTCGAGTCTGACCTTGACAATGCATTTGAAAACAGGTACATGCCCAAGGAAGAAGTCCCCGAGGAGGGGGCTGTGGCCTTAGCTGGAAAGAAGACTCAGGAAACCCTTACAGCAACTGACAGAATTATTGATGCACTAGACATGGCGGAGGTAGAAATGAAGCGTATTGCTGAACATGAGGTAAATTTAGTTTCCATTATTGTTCCAATTTGGTCTAACTGATGTGTCCATGTATCTGTTTCCATTTCTTGGAGGGCGCAAAGCGATTTTTGGCTGGGGCCTACCCATATTGAGCATTTGGTGACAGAGAAAAATGTCTTTTGGATCCATTTATTTGACAAAAATACTTTTTGCAGAGGTCCAAATTTTGTGCTTTTGCCAACACTGCTTTTTTGGTGTGATTTTAAACTGTGCAGGAAGTTGTAACAAAAACTTTACCCAATTTTTTGCTGCATTTTTTTTTTGGATAAGTGGCATCTTTACTGGATACATAAACACACAAACGCACGCACAACCCCCTACCCAACCCCTCCACCCAACTAATTTATTTGAGAGGGATGTATCATTCTGGTGACTTAATCTCATGGGATATTATCTGTAACGGGATCTCAGATTCATAAATATTCCTATTGACTTGATTGGCCTTTTAACATTCAGGAGGAGAAAACCGGAGGAAAAGTTGCGGAATTCCAACCAAATATTATTATGCTCGGGCTCTCACCATCTGATTATGTTCTCCGTGCATTTTCTAATGTTCACACTAGTGATTTGGAGCAGACATTGATGGTAAGTTAGCAGCATGAATATCCTGTTGTTCTCATATAGTGAAGTCAGGAACTAAGTTAATCAATGCAAATCAGTTGTACTAAAGCATCTATCATTTTATATGGAAGGGGTTTATCATAAAGCCGTGATTCTTGACATCTAACTTAAGATCTCCTAGTTGGGCAAAATCAGCTGTAGTTCTTCTACCTTATCTTGACCTGGAACACGTGATACTTCCACCGTCTGATATTGTATACTTCTCACAAGTTTTTTTTGGCTTGTGAAATTTATATTTTTGAAAGAACAATAGTTTTCTCCAAACCTGATGTCGAAAGAGAATTCCAGTGCACCTTTTGTTGCTTAAAGATCAATTGGTTTTTGAAATCTTCTTTGCTTATCCAACAAAGTAAAAGTAGAAAAAAATAAGAACTTTGGATCTTGCCCCTGAAAGTTAGATGACTCTATTAGGTGGACAGAAAATGGATCTTTATATTCCCTGTGCCACTAGATGTTATTGTGCAATTATGCTTGGTTTGGTTAGGATTCCTCTTTTATGCCTAGATCATTAACATGAGAAGTTTAACTGCAAGTGTCTTCCAGTGCAGGCTTTACCGTTTTCTGATGCTTTGAAGCTTATGTCTTACTTGAAGGATTGGACTTCACATCTTGATAAGGTAGGCTTATCTGCCTTGTAAAGCTGCAGAAACATTGGCATGCTTGGATATATATATATATATATAGGTTTTACATTCTTGTAAATGTTAATATGATTAGCATTTTAATAGACTATCATCTGTAATATATTATCCCTTTCGCTTTCATATTGATTTTTTTCATTGTTTGTTTACGTGTGTGCCTCTATTTTCAATTTTAGCATCATTCTTCGTCATTGTAAGCATTATTCTCACCCCTGTTTTGTCAAATAGAAATCAGGGGAAACTTCACTACTATGCTTTTTTCATTGTCTCACCTAAACTTAAAAAATTTGCAATGTGGAGTTATGATTTATCAGCCTTTTTCAATCACTCCTACCATTTGATATTTTCGTTAACTTAAACAGCTAGTGTATAAATTTTTTTTTTTGTTCTACCCCTCTAAAATTTCTAAAAGTACAACCATGACCTTAGATTTCAAAAAAAATCAAAATAAAAATAAAAAATGCAAAAAAAAAAAGAAAACGACCCACGGCGTGGCTGTGAGTCAGTCTCCTCTAGATCAAAGGGTAAGAGAAGTTACTCCTAAAAAGTGCTATCATATCAAGAAAAGAAAAAATCAAAGAGTCATTAACGAATCCTAAGAAAAAAAAAATTCAAAGATTGGAAGGCACTTGGAAGAGAATAGGCTTTATTTTTGCCATATGTACCTAAACTTTATTTGTTGATGTAATCCTATTAATTGCAGTCTCTTTTGCAGATTGAGCTTGTTTGCAGGGCTTCTACAGTGCTACTGCAGACACATCATAATCAGTTGGTTACTACCCCAGCTGCTAGACCCATGTTGACAGTTCTTAAGGACAAGTTGTATGCAACACTCAAGGTAATCATAGGCTTAGAGTTTTGTAAAAAAAATGTTTTACAAGGTGAATGTTGTTTTTAGTATTTATACAATTAGAAATTATATGTTTAATCTGCATTTTATTACACATGTTAGGTGAAGGGCTTGAACAAACTTGTCTGTGGGGTTGCCAATCTCCATATTACAGTCTTGGTCAATCTTTGTTGGTGTAAAATATGTAATTCATTAAGTTCCAATTTTTAGTCCGTTAGTCTGTAGGATATAACTATAGTAGCGCAAGGAAGTAACAATGAAACCAGAAATGGGTGTTTTGTCTGATGCATAGACTGTGCCAAACAGGAAATCCATCGTAAACAAGTGTTTCTTCTTGCCTTGCCCTAGTCCAGCATGGTTACTAACACCATTACTTTACTAATCTTAATGTCAAGATTTCTTTCAATGGTTTAATAAACATTAAAGCCTCTCATCACTTTGTATTAACTGACTAAATTTACTCCTAACTTGACATGTAACTGGTCACCCGTCCAAAACAAGGAGAAAAAAAACATTATATAGCCATTTATGATATGATAAGAAAAACAGAGAAACTTAAGGTGTATTCTTGACAAGATGATGGTTGAATTTCTGTCAGGAATGTAAAGATAGAATTGGTTTCAACCTTGCAGCTATGGATCATGTCAAGGTTCGTGTATTTGTTGATTGTCTCTTGCCTATTGTATTCAAAATGAGCTGCTTGGCCTAAAATATAAGTGAAAAGAAATAAATAAATGACATAGGTTGATTTTTCAATTTGATATTTCAGCAATTGAGGGCTTCAATTTCTGATGAACTCTTTGGAGATGCAAAATCAAAGTTACTAGAGATCCGTGCACGATATTCAAAACGTTTAGATGAAAGGTTAGAGATGAGAGAAGAAAAACGGAAAAAGAAGAAACAAAAGAAATCAAAGTGATATGCATGCTTGGACATGATTTTGGGGCAAGACAAGGTTCCAGATTCCTTGAAATATAATATCATCCTCAGCTGAACTATGACTGTGAAAGCAACAAGATTGGAGTCAAACATCTTCGTTGAAAGCACATTTCTGCATGCATTGGATTGGTATGTATTGATGGGACAGTTAAATTTTGATCCAAGTATATAGTCTTTTGTTATTTATTTGTTTTAAGATTGATCCGGATAAATAGTTTTTCTCTTTTGTATGTGTGTTTTTTTTATGATTAGTAATTATTATTATTTTCCTTCAATTTTGCGATGTAGATTGACTCCTATGTGTGGAAAATAATGTCTGATTATTTTATTAACTCCTGAAATAAAGATTACAATAGCAGTAGAGATAAAAGACTAATTCAACTTAAAAACCACTCACGATTGTTCTCATCAGACTTTGTGACACTCCCGAGCCAACTGAACGACTCCAAGCTTAAAGGGATAAACTAAACGACAGCTGAAGCAATCTCAATTTAGTTAAAATCTTGGGAAAAAATTGATACACCCCCTCAAACTATCACTTAATGTTCTCCAAATTTTCATTTGAGACAATGTTTCTCTCAAATTTTCAAAAATTGTTAATGTTCCCTGCCATAACGAAAATACCCTTAGTAATTTTTTTTTAATTTTAAATAAAAACTAAAACTATTTTTTTAAAATAAAAATTAAAAAATCAGGGTGTGGAAATTTAAATTATTTTTGGTTTTTTCTTCAATAAAAAAACTTTTTTTTTTTTTTGGTTTTCTAAAATTTATTGGAGTATTTTTGTCCTATTGAAAAAAAAAATTAGGGTTATTTTTGTCTTTTTGCTGGCCTTTAAGAGGACATTGTCAAATTTTTAATAGTTTAGGGGAGCATTGTCCCAATTCAAAGTTTAAGAAAAGACATTATCATCCGGGTGGTAATTTGAGGAAAGTACGTGGACCTTTTCTTAAAATCTTTAATCATATCAATGGAATTGATGTGTCTTAAATCATATCCGAAGATGCATCCCTGACTAGATGATGGTTAAATTTCTTTCAAGAATGGAAAAATACACTTGGGTTTCAACTTTGCAGCTATTGATCATCTCAAAATGAGTTGATCGGCCGAAAATATAAATGAAAATAAATAAATGGCATAGGTTGGGTTGATTTTCAATTTGATATTTCGGCAACTATGGGCTCCAACTTTCTGATGAATCCGGCCACTACATGTTCAACCTTCTCTTTTTTTAATTTGAGTTTTGGAAAAATTAGAAATTAAATGAGCTTTTTAGTAATTTTGGTTCAATTCCAATTATGAAATATGTGTTACTACCAAACTAAAGTATTAGAACAGTTATTCAATTCCAACATTTTCTATTCTCAATAATACCTATTCATTTTTCTAATGGAACCTATTTCGCAAACCAAACAGAGCCTAAGTGATTAAATTTACTTTTTTCTATCAGCTCAAGCTTTTAAGATAAGTAATTATTTAACACCATGCAGAAAATTCAAAGCACGCATATAGATGAAAGGTTAGAGGCAAGAGAACAGAAAAAGAAGAAACCGAAGAAATCAAGTGATATGCATGCTTGGAGATGAACATCCTGGTTGAAAGCACATTTCTGCCTTGGATAGTATGTATTTATGGGGCAATTAAATTTTGATCCAAGTATAGTCTCTAGTTATTTATTTGTTTTAAAATCGATCCTTATAAATAGTTTTATTTTCTATGTCTATTTTTTTTTTAACCATTAGTAATTCTGTAATTATTTTTCCTAAAATTTAGTGATGTAGATTGACTCCTGAAAATAATGGCTAATGATTTTATTGACTCTTGAAATAAAGATTACAATGACAATATAAACTAAAAGATAGTTGAAGCAACCATAATTGCTTTGTTTTAATATTGGACCCAACAACCGGAACTTAATGGCATTAACAACCAAACAACCTCATGTAGCCATTATCCATGCACTAAACTAAGCTCATAAGATTTGCATTTGCCGAATTCCACCCCTTTTTGCCAAGCAACTTCAAGGAGAAAAAAGCAAAAGATTTGCATTTGTCCAATTCCATCCCTTGTGCCAAGCAACTTCATGGAAAAAAACAAAAGAACAAAAGATTTGCATTTGCCGAATTCTACCCCTTTGTTTGTGCCAAGCAACTTCAATGAAGTAAAAAGCAAAAGAGTTGCGGTGGCCGAATTCCACCCCTTTTCTTTAACACTTTACCATGGGCGCGCATTTTGGAGACAATTTCACATGGGTCATTCTCTGTCAGATAAGACCGAATCGCTGGCCGATGGGCAAAATTGCCTAGACATATATATATGATCACTTTCATATCAGATTAACGTACAGATTGATGGTCCATGGCACCATGCATGCATGCTTCATAGTTGATGTATATCCAACGATAAAACAAGTTAAATTTAATGAGACTTTCTTTTGGTTATACATCAATGGCTTGTTTTTATTTTCTGTATATTGTGACCATATATATATATATGAAACTATGTTTATTGGCACTAATCACGCATCTCAACTTGGTGAGGCATCTTTTTTTCAGATATCAAACTTTAGTCTAAGAGTATAATCTATAATGGATATAGTCACGATGTGTATTGGATGATCAAATGATAGGATAATATCATAATATATATCATCTTAATTCTGTTTCAAGACAACTATTTACTCAAAACTTGTCACAAACTTTCATCGACTCTTTACTTTATGTACCTAAAATAGAGAAAATAGAAGGTATAGAGAGAATTTGAGCCTTAGTTTGAAATAGAGTAATGCTATTTTTCATATCTATTTCATATTGGTTAATGTTTTAAGTGGCTTCTTATATCAGTCACTTAAAGTTAAAATACGTTATCAACGTTGGTTTATCATTGCAACATTTAATTTGGGTCTACAACTATAGTTTATGCATGTTTGGAATTGGTAGAAGATTATGTTTGTCCACCTAATTTTACAATTGGCCCAAATCTTGCCAGATATTGTCCACTTACAGTGATTAGCTCTAGATTTGTCTTATAATTTTCTAAATGAGAATAAATGCCCATGTTGTATAATAGTGAAGATAAAAGTTTTCTTTCAAAATTTTCTACAACACCATGCCTAAAATGCATGTGATTTTTACACCTTTTTTTTAAAAAAAAAAAAAAGAAAGAAAGAAAGAAAAAAAAGAGTAATGCTACAATGTACAACTATTTTACAACTTTTGAGACATACTCATTAGTCACTAAAAAAATTAATTTTAACATCCTCTATTACATGTCGACACATGTCGAAAGTTGTAAAATAGTTAGAAGTCTAGCATTTTTCTTTTTAAAAATTAGAATCACATAATTCAATAAAAATACATGTGAGAATCACATGCATTTAGATGGAGTTGGAAACAATTTCTCTGACTCAATTCCACCCTCTTGTGCCAAGCAACTTCAAGGAGAAAAAAGCAAAAGATTTGCGGTGTCCCAACTCCACCCCTTTGTACCAAGTAATGACGAGGAGTTGAAAAAGAGAAAAAGAATAAAGGAAGTTGTGTATATATGCAGCAAGTAATAAATTCTAACTTGTAAGCTACATTTACGTAGGAATATCTTGTGAGGAGGTGCAAGTATATTGTGATTTTGACTGCTTTTTTTCCTCTATTTACAACTCCAAAATTTTCTTTTCAACTTCTATCTTCCAATATTCTCAGTTTTTATCTTCATTTTTTCACAGCAGATTAAGAGATTAATTTGTATTGTCCAGGCTTCATAATTATTGATGTATATCCAGCGATCGATAAAAGAAGTTAAATTAATGACTTTCTTTTGTTTGGACAATATCCAGCAGTAGCTTCTTTTTCTTTTACTGTAGTAACAATAGCTTCTAGCTTGTTGGGTGGCCTAATTGAATGGGTCCATGTTCATTCTTTTTTGTGGGTCTCTTGAATGAATTGCCTTTCATATCATATCTGCAACTGTTACTTGTATATATATATTTCTTATAAAATGCTCTGTTCCATCCCTCAAACCAATTAGTGTTTGGCAACAGTTATAACGGAAGCTGCATGAATCAATTTAACATTTGTTAGTTAAAATCCTAGGAAAAAGTTTATATACCCCCTCAAACTACTACATAATTAACAATGTTCTCCAAACTTTCAATTGAGATAATATCTCTTTCAAAATTTCAAAAATTGTTAATGTCCTCCCAATAACAAAAATACTCTTAGTAAAATAATTTTTTAAAATGTTTAAATAAAAACTAAACTAATTAAAAAAAATTTAAAAACCAGGGTGTGGATTTTTTTTTTTTTTGGTAAAAAATATATATTTCTTTTTTCTTTTTTGTTTTCTCGAATTTATTGGAATATTTTTTTGTCTTATTTATAAAAATTTATGGTTATTTTTTATTTTTAGAGGACATTGTCAAATTTTTAGTAGTTTAGGGGAGCATTGTCAATTGGGTGATAATTTGAGGGGGGGTGTGGACTTTTCCCTAAAATCTTTAATCATATCAATGGAATTGTTGTCTTAAATCATATCCAAAGATGCATCCTTGACAAGATGATGGTTAAATTTCTGTTAGGAATTCAAAAACACTTGGTTTCAACCTTGCGGCTATGGATCATTCAATTACAAGAGCTGCTTTGCCGAAAATATAAATGAAAATAAATAAATAAATGGCATATATACGACGTTGATTTTCAATTTGATATTTTATCAAATGGGGGCTTCAAGTTCTGATGAACTCTTTGGATCGAGATGCAAAATCAAAGTTACTAAAGATCCGTGCACAACATTCAAAGCACTTAGATGAAAGGTTAATTAGAGACAAGAGAGGATAATAATGGAAAAGAAGAAACAGAATAAATCAAATGATATGCATGCTTGGACATGATTTTGGAGTCAAACATCCTGGTTGAAAGCACATTAATTTCTGCCTTTGGATAGTTTGTATTGGTGGGGCAATTAAATTTTGATCCAAATTAATATAGTCTTTTGTTATTTATTTGTTTCAAGATTGATCCGTATATATAAATAGTTTTCTTTGTTGCGTCTATTTTTTTACCATTAGTAATTATTATTATTTTCATAAATTTAGTGGTGTAGATTGACTCCTATGTGTGGAAAATAATGGCTGATGATTTTATTAACTCTTGAAATAAAGATTACAATAACAATAAAAATAAAAAGACTAAGACAACACAAGAACTACTCTTGGAGATAAACTCCTGACTCAAAAGAAATCCAAGCTTTAAGGATTAAACTAAAAGATTGCTGAAGCAACCAGAATTGGTTAGCTTTATTGGACCCAACAACCGGAACTTAATGGACTCAACAACCAAACTGACGTATGCAGCCATTATCCACGCAACCATGCAATGTTACGGATGTGGCACTTTCTTTCTCATTTTTTTCAGACACTCAAAACGATTCCAGTAGCTGTAGTGGACGTTGGAGTTGCATTGAGTGCATTCTAGGGCAATGCCATCGAAAGTGTTGCCACAAGCATCACATGGAGGGGAGTACTCAGTCGTTCGAACAAAAGTGACAGGGTGCTGGTGGTATTTATCATCTTTGAAAGAACTTCCAAACTTGATGTATGGATATTTTCCTAGAACGCATTTGGGATGAGCAGGAAAGTCACATGTTGCACAATAATAAAACCAATGTTTTGGATCCCTTTCTTTTTCGCAAATTAGACAATAATATTCTTTGGAATCTTCTTCAGCAATGTAGGTGAGTGCAAGGAGATGTTCATCATATTTGTGCCTAGCTACGAGTGGAAGTATTGCACATTCAAAACACAAGGAGAAATCACAAATAGTGCATACAAATACCCCGTCCTTGTGTCCTACAATATCGTTATCACAAGCACTGCAATTTTTACTAGACCTTGCATGAAGGAAGAGTAAGTGTTGGTGACCATCATGTTTCAGGGTTTTTGGAACTAAACAACATTGAATGTCAAGATCATAGTCACATGGGTCACATCTATAGGTAAAGCCATGACGAAGATGGCCACACACTACAAATGAATGATCGAAAAAAATGAGGTGCCGCTGGGAGGAGGGTGAGCGTGTGTTGATGAAGTATGTGTTTCTTGTTTTTTGGCAGTTGAGCACATGTGGTATGAAGAGTAAATTTGCATTGCGTACAGTTGTAGAACGGGGCCGATATTATAAAATGCATACAACCATCACACAGCTTATCATGCAGGACTTCCTCATGGCTAAGAATTAAATTATGTGGATGAGTACTAAAATGTAGTATATCACCTGGGTTGATGATCTTCTCCATTACATCAACAGATTTCTCAGGTAACGACTCGCGGCTATATGCCTTTGCACAGTGCAAATGCGCCACAAAGTCACAATCCTGACAAGAGAAGGCTGCATACTCTGTCTTCACCTTTTGCCCACATAATTTACAAACCACGTTGTTAAAATCCTTGACTTGATGATGAAGGGAATAGGTAAGAGTGAGGGTGTGATTGTGTTTTGAAATTATCACGGTGCGTGGAAATTCAACACATCTGGAGTGAATTAAGAGTCGACATATGGTACATGAGGAGGCAAAGTCCTTGCCTTCCCGACCACATGCCTCACAAGTGAAGTGGATCTTCTTAAATAATAACGGGACGAATGCGTGTTGGCAGTCGTCGGCATTATTAACTTGCGTGCGGATAGCACATGCGATGTCAATTGCAAAATCGCACTCCTCGCAATGGTAAAAGATGCGTCCAAAGTAGCTTTTACCGCAAGCATTACAATTACTGCGATAAAAACTTGGCGGCTGAAGAATAAGGATGTGGTCTGGGTGCGAGGGGTGGTGCATCTCGCGGGACAGCTGGGCGCATGATTTGTGAAGCTGGAAGTTGCATTCATCGGCAGAGCAATTGTATCCGGGACCCTCTATTTTCTCCCTGCACACCATGCAATCAACTCCCTCGCCATCATTCTTTAGCTCTTCTGTGAAGATCAACTGCCCATGCCTGCGACCGAAATGAATAAAAAATGTTGACTCGTAGTACAGATTACTAACTCTGTAGCATGATACATGACAGATGAATCGGCAGGCACTGCATTTGAAAGCGGGATACGATTCGATCGGTTCCTCGCAGCGCCCACAAATAACTTCCTCCTTGCCATCATTTTTTAGCTTTTCTAAGAACTTCAGTGGATGGCGAGTGTGGAAGAACTTATCCAGTCTCAAGCACTCTCTTAGAAAAAGTACAATATCCATCTCTAGCTTTCACACGCGCGCGCAAACAACGGAGTGGTAAGTGGTGTGTGGCAGGTGTTTGGTCGCTATGTGGTTAGTGGTGTGTAGGTGGTGAGATTTTTGGCAGCTTAATTGTGATAACACAAAAATATATATTTAGGATTTCCCCAACTCCACTACTTTATACCCAAGAACTGATCAAGAAGCTTCAAAGGTGATAAAAGCAAAAGATTCGCATTTTCAGATTCCACTACTTTGTGCCCAACCAACTTCAAAGAGAAAAAGAAAAAAAAAAAAAGTTGTGTATATATATGCATTAAGTAATAAAATTCTAAACTTGTAATTAAGCTATAGAGGAGGTCAGGTGCAAGCATATTCTGATTTTGACTGCTTTTTTGTTTTTACAACTCCAAATTTTTATTTTCAACTTCTATCTTTCATTCTCCATTTTTTTTAAAAAAAAATTTATTTAATAATAATAATATATATTTTTTAATATCTTCATTTTATGTGATTACCTTGGCATTTCCGATAATTCCATTCTATATCTATCTCATATCTTACCCTACTATATATATATTGCCAAAATTCATGAACTCTACTATATTAATTTTCTGAATTCCAGTACCCCTACGTACCAAGCAACTTCAAGGAGAAAAAAGCAAAAGATTTGTAGTGGCCGAATTCCACCCCTTTGTGCCAAGCAACTTCAAGGAGAAAAAAGAAACAAAAAGAAAAAAGCAAAAGATTTGCATTTGCCAAATTCCACCTCTTTTTGCCAAGCAATTACTTCATTGAGAAAAAAGCAAAAAGATTCTCATTTGCTGAATTCTACCCTTTTGTGCCAAGCAATTACTTCATTGAGAAAAAGTAAAAGATTTGCATTTGCAAAATTCCACTCCCTTGTGCCAAGCAACTTCAAGAAGAAAAAATTCTTAACTTCTAAGCTACATATATAGGCATATCTTGTGAGGAGGTGCAAGTATATTGCTTTTTTCTTTTTACAACTCCAAAATTTTCTTTTAAACTTGTACTATTCCCAATAATATCTATTCATTTTTCTAGTGGAATACTCATTTCGCAAACAAAACGGAGCCTAAGTGATTAAATTAACCTCTTCTTATCACCTTAAACTTTTGAGATAAGTAATGATTTAACACCGTGCACAAAGCACACATTTAGATGAAAGGTTAGAGACGAGAAGAAAAACAGAAATAGAAGAAATCAAGTGATATGCATGCTTGGAGATGAACATCCGGGCTGAAAGCACATTTCTGTGTATTTCTGGGGCAATTAAATTTTGATCCAAGTATAGTCTCTAGTTATTTATTTGTTTTAAAATTAATCCTTATAAATAGTTCTATTTTCTGTCTTCTTTTTTTTTGTTGCCATTAGTAATTATTATTTTTCCCCTAAAATTTAGTGATGTAAATTGATTTCTATGTGTAGAAAATAATGGCTAATGATTTTATTGACTCTTGAAATAAAGATTACAATGACAATATAAACTAAAAGATAGTTGAAGCAATTAACCATAATTGCTTTGTTTTAATATTGGACCCAACAACCGGAACTTAATGGCATTAACAACCAAACAACCTCATGTAGCCATTATCCATGCACTAAATTAACTAAGCTCATAAGATTTGCATTTGCCGAATTCCACCCCTTTTTGCCAAGCAACTTCAAGGAGAAAAAAAGGAAAAGATTTGCATTTGTCCAATTCCATCCCTTTGTGCCAATCAACTTCATGGGGAAAAAAAAAAGCAAAAGATTTGCATTTGCCGAATTCTACCCCTTAATTTGTTTGTGCCAAGCAACTTCAATGAAGTAAAAAGCAAAAGAGTTGCAGTGGCCGAATTCCACCCCTTTTCTTTAACACTTTACCATGGGCGCGCATTTTGGAGACATTTTCACATGGGTCATTTTCTGTCAGATAAGACCGAATCGCTGGCTGATGGGCAAAATTGCCAAGACACACACATATATATATATATATATGATCACTTTCATATCAGATTAACAGATTGATAGTCCATATGCATGCATGCTTCATAGTTGATGTATATCCAACGATAGAACAAGTTAAATTTAATGAGACTTTCTTTTGTTTAGACATCAATGGCTTGTTTTTATTTTCTATATATTGTGAATTTGTGACCATATATATGAAACTATGTTTATTGGCACTAATCACGCATCTCAACTTGGTGAGGCATCTTTTTTTCAGATATCAAACTTTAGTCTAAGAGTATAATCTATAATGGATAAAGTCACGATGTGTATTGGATGACAAATGATAGGATAATATCATAATATATATCATCTTAATCCTGTTTCAAGACAACTATTTACTCAAAACTTGTCACAAACTTTCATCGACTCTTTACTCTATGTACCTAAAACAGAGAAAATAAAAGGTATAGAGAGAATTTGAGCCTTAGTTTGAAATAGAGTAATGTTATTTTTCACATCTATTTCATATTGGTTGATGTTTTAAGTGGCTTCTTATATCAGTCACTTAAAGTTAAAACACGTTATCATCGTTGGTTTACCATTGCAACATTTGGGCCTACATCTATAGTTTATGTTTGGAATTGGTAGAAGATTATGTTTGTCCACCTTATTTTACAGTTGGCCCAAATCTTGGCAGATATAGTCCACTTACAGTGATTAGCTCTGGATTTGTCTTATAATTTTCGAAATGAGGATAAATGCCCATGTTGTATAAGAGTGAAGATAAAAAGTTTTCTTTCAAAATTTTCTACAACCCGATGCATAAATGCATGTGATTTCTACACTTTTTTTTTTTCTAAAAAAAAGAATAATTATTTTATTATATATATAAACGAGCTTGTACCCCGTGCAATGCACGGGTTGTTTTTAAAAATGACAGGACAAAGAATAATAATAATAATTAGTAGATGTATAAATAACAAAAAAAAAAAAAACCTTATATAAAGACCATTTACAACAACACACATGCTCAAATATTTTTTCATGCCCGTATCTTTGCATTCCCAAAATAACTCTATTTAAAATACTTTCAAAGAGAAAAGTTTGAGAAAAAAAAACTCATTAAATTATGGTTAAAAATAAATTAATTATATCATTTCTCTTCTTTACTAAAAAACATAAACAACAACGTAACCAATGAAATTCATAAGGTATAGGAAGAAGTCTAATCAAATAGAGCTTTTTTCTTTCAACCATTCTTTTGCATTATAAAGTTTAATTTTTTCCTTCCAACCATATTTTTCATCTCATCCTACAAATTTTATATATCAATCATTAGATTTAGACTCATATGGACTCTACACAAATTCAATGATGGATTCATTCATTCACTATAGAGATGGTTAAAAGATAGTTAAAAATATAATAAATTCTATCATTTCCTTTATAAAAATTATAACAATAATTAAGGACAAAAATGGAATATGAAGCACAAAACTAATAAATAAATAAATAAAAAGACAAATAAATGTACTATTTAGCATTCTCTACCACATTATTTACCATTTTCTTGAATACAACCTTGCAAACACAATTTCCAAAACCGAATCAAAATTAATACTAATATAATAAAATATAATTAACTTTTCCATATGTTTTTTGAGACCAACTTTTGTGCCCAACTTTTACCTTCTTTGTTATTTATTTTTTTTTAAAAAGTATAAAAAAGTGCAATCATTTTTTTTTGTCCTTCTAGTATTTTTAAAAATGAAAATTCCATTTTCTTCATAAAAAGGTAAAAGTTGGGCAAAAAAGTTGGGTATTTAATATTTTCCATGTTTTTCTCAATTCTAATGAAATTCATAGGTATAGAAAACAGTCATGTCAATTAGATTTTTTCTTTCAACAATCTTCACATATATAAAGTTAAAAAAAAAACTAATTTTACAATAAAAGTAGAAAATATTATAAAAATTAAAACAAAAAATAGAGACAAAAAAATGGAATCAAAAGCACATAACCACAAAAAATAAAATAAAATAAAAATAAATAGACTATTTACTTCTTTGCTACGTCATTTATCATCCTCTCTTGACACTTCAAATGCAAATTTCATAATCCAATTTTTTTAAAAAAACATTTATTTCATCAAATAAACTAATTGCAAATTAACGATTAAAATCGATCATTAATATCTATTGATTAGGAAAGAGATCGAGAACACATGGTGTGATACCTATTATATCTTAATACAAATAAAACTTATAAATTTTGAACATTTAGGAAAAAATACAAAGCAAAATAAACAAAAACAAATAATTTCATTCAACATTTAAGGAATCAAATAAATCATCTCACATCAGTTCAATGCGTCATTATGTATTTAGTGTTTTGAAAGAGTTTATGTTCCTTTTATGTATAACAATCAAATAAATAATTTTGAACATTGAAATAAATATGGAGGAAAATAAACAATTTTTTAATAAATATAAAATAAACAAAATCTTCATTAAAATGGATGAACAAAATCTAAAAATTATAAAAAAAAAAAAGAAAAGAAAAGAAAGTAACATTGACATGGAATGCGTTGCAATATGGATTAGAATTTTATATACCCTTGATCGGGTTGTAGAGCAATAGTAAGGATAAATCGAAACTAAATTCGATGGGCTAGATAATACATGATTCTTAAATATGATATTCTAATTATTTTTTTTTCTCACCCTTGCGTTAAAGTTGAGTACATTTGCGGTTGCTCATGGAGGCCGCCAACGATGAGAATGCAAAGAAAGTGGGCGGAGTTTGAAGGCTTGGAAGAGTTTGGTGGTGGCGTTGTCATGCATGCTTGTGACTACAAAATACAAATCCAGAGAGTTATAGTGGGAAGTGTGTATTAGTTGTTGGTTGTGGGAATTTAGGCATGGAGGTACTCTTCGTCATGTAGAGCATCCCGAAGCCATCTTCATCTCCATAGAAAAGGCGTTTGGGAGAAGCAAGTGAGAGAGAGATATAGGAAAGAGGTTTGATTTACTGTTTATTGGATACACTGTTTTATTAGAAATGTTGTTTTGAAAAAATAACTGAAGGTACAACGTTTCACCAAAGCTTTGTTTTGGTTTAAAAAAAAAAAAAACAAACTCCCCGATATTAGAGATATTAAATTATATTAGATATTAGATAAATAAACCAATTAGATAAGATATTAGAGAATTATTTATTTAATTATTTTTAGAGATTTGATATTAGATTATATTAGATATTAGATAATGTGGAGATAAATAATGTTTGATGGCAGTTGAGATTGAGAAAAAAGGAAGTTTGAGAAAAACACGTATGTATTGATTTTAAATGGAATGCCACATGTCATAATATTAGCCTATTCTGCTTAAAATTTTAAAAAAACTCAAATGCACAGTTTCATTTAATATAATGATTTGTCAGATAAATAAAATGCCACGTGTCAAACTATTAGACTCTCTTGTCTAAAACTCCCCTATTATATATATATTAGATTAGAAGAGTAATGCTACAATGTACAACTATTTTACAAGTTTTGAGACGTACTCATAAGTCACAAAAAAAATTAATTTTAACATCCTCTATTACACGTCGACACATGTCAAAAGTTGTAAAATAGTTAGAAGTCTAGCATTTTTCTTTTTAAAATTAGAATCACATAATTCAATAAAAATGCATGTGAGAATCACATGCATTTCGGACCCAATTCCACCCTCTTGTGCCAAGCAACTTCAAGGAGAAAAAAGCAAAAAATTTGGATTTGCATAATTCAACCCTTTGTGCCAAGCAACTTCAGGGAGAAAAAAGCAAAAGATTTGCAGTGTCCCAACTCCACCCCTTTGTACCAAGTAATGACGAGGAGTTGAAAAAGAGAAAAAGAATAAAGGAAGTGGTGTATATATGCAGCAAGTAGTAAATTCTAAACTTGTAGGCTACATTTATGTAGGAATATCTTGTGAGGAGGTGCAAGTATATTGTGATTTTGACTGCTTTTTTTTCCTCTATTTACAACTCCAAAATTTTCTTTTCAACTTCTATCTTCCAATATTCTCAGTTTTTATCTTCATTTTTTCACAACAGATTAAGAGATTAATTTGTATTGTCCAGGCTTCATAATTATTGATGTATATCCGGCGATAAAAGTAGTTAAATTAATGACTTTCTTTTGTTTGGACAGTATCCAGCACTAGCTTCTTTTTCTTTTGCTGTAGTAACAATAGCTTCTAGCTTGTTGGGTGGCCTAATTGAATGGGTCCATGTTCATTCTTTTTTGTGGTTTTCTTGAATGAATTGCCTTTCATATCATATATGCAACTGTTACTTATATATATATATAGAGAGAGAGAGAGAGAGAGAGAGATAGACTTCTTATAAAATGCTCTGTTCCATCCCACAAACCAGTTAGTATTTGGCAACCGTTATAATGAAACCCGCATGAATGAATTAAACATTTGTTAGTTAAAATCTGGTGAAAATTCATATACCCCTCTAATCACCACCTAATTAAAGATGTCTCCTTAAACTTTCAATTCAAACAATGTACTCCCAATGACGAAAAAACCCTCAATAGAAAAAAAAAATTAATTAATTTTTTTAAAAACTAAACTAATTTTTTTTAAAGTAAAAACCTGGGTGTGGATTTTTTATTTATTTTTAAATTCGGTTTTTTCTTAAATAATTTTTTTTAAAAAAAAAAAATTATTAGAGTATCTTTGTCTTATTGAAAAAAAAAAAAATTGGGGTTATTTTTGTCTTTTTGCTGGCTTTGGAATGATATTGTCAATTTTTTTTGTAGTTTAGGGAAAGATATTGTTTCAATTAAAAGTTTGAGAGGACATTGTCAATTGATTGGTAGTTTAAAGGGGGTATGTGGACTTTTGCCTAAAATCAATGGAATTTATTATACATGTTAGGTGAAGGGCTTGAACAAACTTGTCTATGGGGTTGCCGATCTCCATATTACAGAGTCTTGGTCAATCTTTGTTGGTGTAAAATATGCATTCATTAAGTTCCAATTTGTAGTCGTTAGTCCGTAGGGTATAACTATACTAGCGCAAGGAAGTAACAATGAAACCAGAAATGGGTGTTTTGTCTGATGCATAGACTGAGCCAAACAGGAAATCCATCGTCATTAACAAGTGTTTCTTCTTGCCTTGCCCTAGTCCTGCGTGGTTACTAACACCTTTACTTTACTAAACTTAATGTCAAGATTTCTTTCAATGGTTTAATAAATATTAAAGCCTCTCATCTCTTCGTATTAACTGACTAAATTTACTCCTAACTTGACATGTAACTGGTCACCCGGCCAAAACAAGGAGACAAAACATTATATAGCCATTTAAGATATATGCAACAAGAACACTAAAACTGGTGTACATATAACTTTTTTTTTTTTTTTTTTTTGACATGTCCACACAAGAGAGGGGAGAGGGATTCAAACTAGAGACCTCCGTTTTATTAGACGTGATCCCAGCCGATTGAGTTACCTATTGGGGACGGTGTACATATAACTAACATGCAATAAGTGTGGAGATGGGAGGTGATGTTTGTTATTGTTTAATTATATTTATATATAATTATTCGGTATTATCATGTATGCTATGATAAGAAAACAGAGAAACTTAAGATTTATCCTTGACAAGATGATGGTTGAATTTCTGTCAGGAATGCAAAGATAAAATTGTTCTAAGATTGATCCGTATAAATAGTTTCTCTTTTGTGTCTGTTCTTTGTACGATTAGTAATTATTATTTTTTCCTTAAATTTAGCGATTAGTAATTATTATTTTCCATTTGTGCCAAGTAACTCGGAGTTGAAAAAGAGAAAAGAATAAAAGAAGTTGCATATATATGAAGCAAGTAATTAATAAATTCTAAACTCGTAAGCTACTTATTTTTTATTTGACACCCAGCAGTAGCTTGTTTTTCTTTTTCTGTTGTAACAAAAGCTTCTTGTTGGGTGGCCTAATTGAATGGGACCATGTTCATTCTTTTTGTGGGCATCTTAAAATGCTCTGTTTCCATCCCTTAAACCAATTAGTGTTTGGCATCAGTTATTATGAAAGCTGCATTAATCAATTTTACATTTGTTAGTTAAAATCCCAGGAAAAAGTTCATATACTCCCTCAAACTACCACATAATTAATAAATATTCTCCAAACTTTCAATTGAGACAATATCTCTCTCAAAATTTCAAAAATTGTTAATGTCCTCCCAATAACAAAAATACCTTTAGGAAAATAATTTTTTTAAATTTTTAAAAACTAAAACTAATTAAAAAAACCAGGGTGTGGAATTTTTTTTTTATATAAAAAAATATATTTCCTTTTTTTTTTTTGTTTTCTCGAATTTATTGGAATATTTTTTGTCTTATTTATAAAAATTTATGG
Source organism: Carpinus viminea (assembly GCA_013348765.1). NCBI lineage: Eukaryota > Viridiplantae > Streptophyta > Magnoliopsida > Fagales > Betulaceae > Carpinus > Carpinus viminea. Next base: position 37,446,194 of record CP054674.1, on the reverse strand, counting down.
TTATTTTTGTCTTTTTTTTTTTATTTTTTTAGAGGACATTGTCAATTTTTTAGTAGTTTAGGAGAGCATTGTCAATTGGGTGATAATTTGAGGGGGGTGTGGACTTTTCCCTAAAATCTTCAATCATATCAATGGAATTGTTGTCTTATATCATATCCAAAGATGCATCCTTGACAAGATGATGGTTAAATTTCTGTCAGGAATGCAAAAATACTTGGTTTCAACCTTGCGGCTATGGATCATCTCGAAAGAGCTGCTTCGCCGAAAATATAAATGAAAATAAATAAATAAATGGCATAGGACGTTGATTTTCAATTTGATATTTCATCAACCGGGGACTTCAAGTTCTGATGAACTCTCTGGAGATGCAAAATCAAAGTTACTAAAGATCCGTGCACAACATTCAAAGCACTTAGATGAAAGGTTAATTAGAGACGAGAGGGTAAAAAGGGAAAAAGAAGAAACATAATTCTCTAAATCAAATGATATGCATGCTTGGACATGATTTTGGAGTCAAACATCCTGGTTGAAAGCACATTAATTTCTGCCTTGGATAGTTTGTATTGGCAGGGCAATTAAATTTTGATCCAAGTATAGTCTTTTGTTATTTATTTGTTTCAAGATTGATCCGTATAAATAATTTTCTTTGTTGCGTCTATTTTTTTTGCCATCAGTAATTATTATTATTTTCCTAAATTTAGTGGTGTAGATTGACTCCTATGTGTGGAAAATAATGGCTGATGATTTTATTAACTCTTGAAATAAAGATTACAATAACAATATAAATAAAAAGACTAAGACAACACAAGAACTACTCTTGGAGATAAACTCCTGACTCAAATGAAATCCAAGCTTTAAGGATTAAACTAAAAGATTGCTGAAGCAACCAGAATTGATTAGCTTTATTGGACCCAACAACCGGAACTTAATGGACTCAACAACCAAACTTACCTATGCAGCCATTATCCACGAAACCATGCAATGTTATAGATGTAGCACTTTCTTTCTCATTTTTTTCAAACACTCTAAATCATTGTTGTAGCTGAAGTGGACGTTGAATTTGCATTGAGTGCATTCTAGGGCCATGCCATCGAAAATAGTGCCACAAGCATCACATGGAGAGGAGTACTCAGTTGTTCGAACAAAAGTGACAGGGTGCTGGTGGCATTCATCATCTTTGAAAGAACTTCCAAACTTGATGTGTGAATATTTTCCTAGAACGCATTTGGGATGAGCAGGAAAGTCACATGTTGTACAATAATAAAACCAATGGTTTGGATTCCTTTCTTTTTCGCAAATTTGACAATAATATTCTTTGGAATCGTCTTCAACAATGTAAGTGAGTGCAAGGAGATGTTCGTCATATCTGTGCCTAGCTACTTGTGGAAGTGTTGCACATTCAAAACCCAAGGAGAAATCACAAGTAGTGCATACAAATACCCCGTCGACCTTGAGTCCTGCATTATCGTTATCACAAGCACTGCAATTTTTATTAGACCTTGCAGGAAGGAAGAGTAAGTGTTGGTGACCATCATGTTTCAATGTTTTTGGAAGTAAACAACATTGAATGTCAAGATCATAGTACATGGGTCACATCTATATAAAAGAATGCTCCACCTGGAAAAGGTGCATCTCGGAGGAGGGTGAGCGTGTGTTGATGAAGTATGTGTTTCTTGTTTTTTGGCAGCTGAGCACATGTAGTATGAAGAAAGAATTTGCATGGCGTACAGTTGTAGAATGGTGCCGAGATTATAAAATGCATACAACCATCACACAACTTATCATGTAAGATTTCCTCATGGCTAAGAATTAAATTATGTGGATGACTAAAATGTTGTATATCACCTGGATTGATGATCTTCTCCATAATATCAACAGATTTCTCGGGTAGTGACTCGCGTCTATATGCCTTTGCACAGTGCAAATGCGCCACAAAATCACATTCCTGACAAGAGAAGGCTGCATACTCTGTCTTCACCTTTTGACCACATAATTTACAAACTACATTGTTAAAATCCTTGACTTGATGATGAAGGGAATAGGTAAGAGTGAGGGTGTGATTGTGTCCTGAAATTATCACGGTGTGTGGAAATCCAGCACATTTGGAGTGAATCAAGAGTCGACATATGGTACATATGGAGGCAAAGCCGGTGCCTTCCCGACCACAGGCTTCACAAGTGAAGTGGATCTTCTTAAAGAACGGGAGGAATGCGTGTTGGCAGTAATCGGTTTTATTAACTTGCGTATGGGTAGCACATGCGATGTCAATTACAAAATCGCACTCATCGCAATGGTAAAAGATGCTTGTAAGACCGCAGCTTTTACCGCAAGCATTACAATTACTGGGAATATAAACTTGGCGGCTGAAGAATAAGGATGTGGTCTGGGTGCGAGGGGTGGTGCATCTCGCGGGACAGCTGGGCGCATGATTTGTGAAGCTGGAAGTTGCATTCATGGGCAGAGCATTTGTATCCGGGACCCTCTACTTTCTCCCTGCACACTACGCAAACAACTCCCTCCTCATCATTCTTTAGCTCTTCTGTGAAGATCAACTGCTCATGCCTGCGACCGAAATGAATAAAAATTGTTGACTCGTAGAACGGATTATTAAGTACTGAAGCATGATACATGACGGATGAATCGGCAGGCACTGCATTTGAAAGCGGGATACGATTCGATCGGTTCCTTGCAGCCCACAAATAACTTCCTCCTTGCCATCATTTTTCAGCTTTTCTAAGAACTTCAATGCATGGCCACCCCCGCTGAATGTGTGGCTGAACTTATCCTGTCTCAAGCACTCTCTTAGAAAAAGTTCAATCTCCATCTCTAGCTTTCACACGCGCGCGCAAACAGCGGAGTGGTAAGTGGTGTGTGGCAGGTGTTTGGTCGTTAATTAGGAGGGAGCTCAAATTAGGTGGGCAAAAGATTCGCATTTTCCAAATTCCACTACTTTTTTTAATTATTTTTATTTTATTGTTTAATATCTTCATTTTATGTGATTACCGTGGCGTGATTGTATATCTATCTCATATTTACTTATATATATATATTGCCAAAATTCATGAACTCAACTATATTAATTTTCTGAATTGTACCAAGCAACTTCAAGAAGAAAAAGAAACAAAAACAAAAAGCAAAAGATTTGCATTGCCAAATTCCATCTCTTTGTGCCAAGCAATTACTTCATTGAGAAAAAAGCAAAAAGATTCTCATTTGCTGAATTCTACCCTTTTGTGCCAAGCAACTTCAAAGAAAAAGAAAAGGTAAAAGATTTGCATTTGCAAAATTCCACTCCCTTGTGCCAAGCAACTTCAAGGAGAAAAAATTCTTAACTTCAAGCTACATATACAGGCATATCTTGTGAGGAGTTGTAAGTATATTACTTTTTTCTTTTTACAACTCCAAAATTTTCTTTTAAACTTGTCACATGCGGTTTGCAAAACAAGCTGGATTCTCGTATCAAGAATAATAAATTAATCCATAACACATTTTATTACAAGCAAACACAATTAGTGAAACCATGATTTGGACCCGAACAGGATACCAGTACATCATTATTTTTAAGATTCGTAATCTACCCAAGTTTGAAATAACACATTATATATACTGCATGTACATGAGCCTCACTCATTCATATTTTAATATAAAATTCATAACATTTGTTCTTATACTAATTTCAATTACCACACCTTATCCAAAAACTTAAACATATAGATTAAAATAAATTTAATCATTTAATTAAGAGTTAAGCAAGCAACAAGGAGAAATGAAACAAGCTAGAAGAACTGCTGATGAACTTTAACGTATTCTCTACTTGAAGTTCTTGCCCTCGAAAGTCTGACCAAATTGCCAATTCTTGGGGGCAATGTGCCATGAGGTTGAGTATCTCCCATCACTTGCTCTAACCCTGAAGGTCAATGACTCCCCTACCATCATTGCATTAGTTTCCCACTTCTGACCCCAGTTTCGCTTCATTGCTGTCCATTTCAGCTTGCGATGACCCTTCACTTGCAAGCCTATCACATCTCCAGCTCCCCCAACATTCCATACTGCGACTAGGTTGAAATAAGGATTCCCTGTTATGGTGAATCGAATTCCTCCTTTCTTGTTGCATGGAATCCTGCGCAGTATATATATAGTTCTTCAAACATTTAGAAATCTTCCAATTTAGGAAATTTGTTCTTTTGTTTGCTATATGTGATGTCATATGTAACACACCAATCCTACATTGGGAGGATGAATAGCTCATATCGAGTGAGTAGATTATATATAAATGAGCTCATAAGTATTAAGTTTCACATTGGTTTCTTACTATGTGAAATTAGGTTTTAAGTAATTCTAGGAAGCTTCAATTGCAATTTGACTAGTTATTTTTGAAGTGTTTGTGTTGACTAGCGTTTTCCCTTGGTCATTACAAATGGTATATGATATATGTTAAATCACCACTCATTCCAAATGCTTAAGTTAATAGGCCATAATGGATGAACTTGATCATTTAATTTATATATTATTTTACTTTTTCTCAAGTGTATGCTTGAGCTCTCCTTTAATAAATGAGGTCTAATACATGGAATATTCCATTAAAATGTGAGGTAAATGATAGAGACAATGTTCAAACTCAATACCGATTTGATACCATATTAAATGATCACCACCCATCTTAAAAGCTTAAGCTAATAGAAAGATGATCGTGGATAATTTATAAATGAGCTCATAAATGTTAAATCTCCATAAGCTTTATAAGTGATTCTAGGTTAGAGTAATAGTGCAGATGAGACTATCGCTTTATCTGAATCGTTAATCATAAGTGTTAAATCCCCTATAGTCTTTCATTGTTTAACATCTCTTCCTTTCGTTGTTTCTTTGCCATAATGATATATATGTTTGTTAATTTTATATTTCAGTTTCTAGACAAATTCTGTAAGTGCATAGAGAAGGAAGCAGAAGATATATATGAACCTGCGGTATTGGACTGGAACAACGCCAGCCTTGTACTCGGCAATTTTGGCGAACACAGGCTGCGCAATATCGAAATGGGCGTTGGGTGGGTTGCACCATCCCCCATTGTCACCAGCTAGATTGTAGTTTGGAGGGCAGTGGTTGGTGGCCGTAACAAAGAGAGATGGCTGCCCTGACTTGCACCATTGAGGGTCATTCACACATTTGATTTCGTAGCAGGCACCGCAACTCTGCCCGTTGTTGAACAACACTGAGCTTATTGCTGCTGTGTCCAGGCCATACCCTTGGTTTACCACGTCTTCGTAGCCACAAGCTCCCCCTACGCTCAAAAGGTGTGGAAACAAGTTAACAACGTTGGCTGGAGCCTGGGCATGGCAACATTTGGGCCTAGCTACAACTATAGTTTATGTTTGGGAGTTGGTAGAAGATTATGTTTATCCATCAAATTTTACAATTGGCCACCAAATCTTTTATGTTATGTAACACATTTTTATTTCACAACTATCTCACGACGTTGATGTAGTAATTACAACTAACCATTGAATTTATTTATTTTTAATAAAGCTGATTAATTGGTTGATTAGAAATGCCAAGTTGACATTGTGAGATAATTCTGAGATAAAAATGTGATTTGTAGCGTTACTCTTTTCAAATGAGGAAAAATGCCTATGTTATGTAAGAGAGAAGACAATTTTCCTCCAATTCAATCAAAACTAACGTGTTCAAAATGTATGTGATTTTTAAACATTTTAGAAAATGCTTGTGAGAATTACATGTTCTAATGAAAATGTATGTCTAATTTGTCAAGAGAAAATGTATTGTTTTCAAGGTTTTTTTTTAAATTTATTTAGAAGAAAACAAATTTGACGGATTTGAGGCAGATAAAAAAAAAAAAAAAAAGGAAATTTAGGTTATATTTGTTAATGCTTTTGTTTTCTGTCTTTTGTTTTATATTCTCGTAAATAAATTAACAAATAATTTAAAATATAAAATACTTTTAAAAATTGTTTTCACCTTATGTCACGTCACAACACTTAAAAAGAAAAAAAAAAACACTTCTCAAAACTAGCACACATATCCTAATTAGATTCTTAACATTAAACAATCATTAATTAACGTTCATAATAATCATACCAAATGATCCGGAGCCGCCTTCGTAGAAGGTTGCACGAGCGTGCTGCCACGGGCCAGGCCTGAACTTGGGCCTATGGTGCTTCCGCAAATTAATGTGTCTCCCTCGTCCTCGTACTGCATGCCGCTTGTGCCAACGATGATGCCCATGTTGTACAACAGCCGCATGGGCATCATCGGACACTGCAATAATTAGTAGCAGCAATGAAACCAACAGGGCGTGCAATGGCAATGCCATGGGAACACGAAGGAAGTGGATGGCTGGATGCCTGCAGGCCCTTTGGTTCCTCTTCTTTATCTTGTGTGTATTCTTTTTCTAATATTTTACCTTCGATCCTCACAAGGTGGCGGGTATATATGGCACTAGATTTATGTTATGTTTGTTCTTCTCCATTTTGGTCAACTAGAAAAAAAAAAATTTGAAAGGATGTTATTCATTGGGGCAGTTAGAAGGTGGTGGTGTTTGTCCTTTGCCACCCTTCCAAACCAGAATGTAAAACTATACCTATTTTTGTAACCCCTCTCTTTTGATCACTCCCCTTAACATAGTTTTCCCCCGACTTGACAGTTTAAACTCGAAATCTTCACTCTAATATCATGTTAAATCATTATTTATCTCAAAAGCTTAAGTTGATAGAAAATGATAAATTTAATAATTTAATCGTACTTTAACATGCAAGAACAACGAGACATGGGGGCAACTAAAACAAAAGCTGTTTGTTACAAACTCTTTATTTCCTCTCATAAAACTTTTCAAGTATCAACAAGTAGCAGTGGGAATAGACATTCCACAACAAGAAGGAATCATCAAACTAATAAACAAGCTGACCAGAATCAGAAAATAATCAGCTTAATATTTGTAGATAAGTTGCTTGTATGCGTCCTTATACTTTGAGTAATAATCAATCTCCGCCTGCAAACAAGAAATCAAGCACATCATTATAATTTGCATTATGAAGTGAGAAAAAATCTTTAAAAAAGATTCTGCAGCAGCATCTTATTTATAACTCATTCTACAATTTATCAGTTTCAATTTCAGTGTGTTGTTGTGATTATTGTTTTTCCCGCATCAACTGTTGGACAAATGTCCAGTTACTTTGAGACAAGCGCCGGTGTCCAACAAGTGTCCCACACAGAAATGGCTCATCCATAGACGAAGTTTCAGTGCTAAATAGATGATGAGCCAGTCTTGCTCAAAAGCATCAAAAAGGAAAATATGTTTTTTTTTTTTTTTTGCTTAAAACACACGTATTTGCAACCTCACCATTCAGAAAGCTTATTTGAAACATACCTTGCGAATTCCTTTTATGGCAACCAAAAGCTTTTCACCAATTAGGTCCTTCAAGACACTATCTTTCTGGAGAGCTTCCAAAGATTCAGAAAGTGATTTTGGCAATCTATGAAGTTTATCACTGAGGGTATCAGGGTTTGTATCTGTTTCATAAAGAAATGTTGTCGTGAAATTTAGTAATTATCACAGGTGTTTAACTTGCCATGCCATCTCATATTATCAAACATTAAACAACATTACCAATAGGTTCAGGGAGAGAAAGATGCCTACGAAGGCCATCAATGCCAGCAGCAAGTATAGCAGCCAATCCTAAATGAGGATTTGCACACCCATCAAATGATTTAATTTCAAAGTTGCTGACCAAACCATCTGGAATTCCAGGAGGGCAAGCAGTTCTCAATGGAGCTTCTCTGTTTTCTTTTCCCCAGCAATGGTATGCTCCACTCCATGTATTCGGTACTAGTCGATCATAACTGCAACACGTAACAGTTCAACAGGAGAAAATAGTCCATAGAATGCAATTTTTCAACTATACATCCACTATAAGAAGAAAGTAGTCCCTACATGCTATCTTCCTTCTTCGTTTCACATCCAACATAAAAGTTCTATAAAGTAGATACCTATACTACACATTTGTTCCACTGTAATGCAAAACTTTTACAAAGAGAAAATTTTGAAACTTGAGTTCTTGCTAAGACATCGACCACCCAAAATGCTAAACATTAAAGGAGGCTTTGGGAAATTAAATCAAGAAGGTAAAAGGGAAGGGAAAATATAGGCATTGGTATGTATCAGAAAGGCAATTTCCATGATCAAACATTATTTACATAACTTATTTGACCAAAATTTGTCAATATAATGACACTTTGAGGTACTCTATTCATCATTGAATTTCTAGTCAAATGTAATCTATAAAAAAGGTTCTTAAGTAAGAACCAAGTGTAAATCAAACTTATGAATTTGACAAAAATAACATGGAAATTTGACAGGCTGTATTTTCTATGGTGGAAGTCATTCTTTGGAACAAATAATATAGAGGATTCAGACTTAAATATATATATATATATATATAGAGAGAGAGAGAGAGAGAGAGAGGATTCAGAGAGTAACAACTAACTCGGCTCTTCTTTTCACACTGGATACCAAGTTATCAAAACTTCCACCGGATTTCTGACGAATCTTTTCTTGGGATTAACATCAAACACGTGTAAGCTGCCATCAACTAGACTAATAATAAGATTCTTCCTCCTCATCATAGCAAATATGGAAGGATTAATTTTAAAGTATCAAAGAGAAGGCATTTTGACGGAGAGAATATTCATATCAAATTTATATTCTGCAACTGCATGTTTGGAGTTTACAAAACCAAGATATTTTGAAGCCTTTATGAAAATGCTTAGTTTGGTAGGTATATACTCATGATACAGACTATAGGCTATAGCATTACATTTCCATAGACAGGATGTTAGAAACAATAATAAGAACTACATCAAATCACACAACGTCATATGAACAAAAAGGTACCTATTTGGAAGAGGCGCAGTAAATGCCAAAATTGCAGGAAGATGATGTAAAACCCCTGCCATGAACTCCTGCCCAACAGTGGACATGCCATACCGAGAGGTTCCACTGGTTGCCATGAAAACATTTTTTCCATTCTGATACAAACTGATATGCACATGGGATCCTGAACCAATGTCATCTAAATCATACCTGGCAAAAGAAGAGTCAACTACGTTATGCAGTAAAATATGTCATATTATGGAGCATTAAGAAGAAAATTCTAGGGACATAAAAAGTGTTTAAACAGATTCTTCACTTGTATTGAGGATTAAATGTCGCAGCAGAATAAATAATGCACCCCACAATAAATCCCTTGGCTGCACATGGAGTCGTCATTGACTAGCTTCCCCCAAATTTTTAATAATCTAAAAATTTGAAATTCTATCCCTTTTTGTAAGCAAGAAAATAAGTATCATGTGGCACCTACTTCGGCATGAAAGTTGCCAGTAATCCACGTTTCCTTGCAACAGCCCTAATAACCTCACGGGTGAAAACCAAGTTGTCAGCAGCATAAGTACAAGCGGTGTGCCCCAGAGCCATCTCAAATTGACCTTTCCCAGCTTCTGCATGTAACTACAAAAAATGCCAAAAGAGTTACTCAAGCCTACTCAAGCTTTACCTCCATGTTAACTTCAATTTTCGTTAGGTTTTCTTAGTTTAAGTAGGACGATTAGGCTGTGATTTCTATACTATTTTGCAAGATTTAACATACTCCTTATACTTCTATTTCAATTTCCATCTATCAAATACATCATTAAGGCAGGTACAATAGAACCAAAAATTCAATAGAAGACTTGGCTATTTCTAGACCAGCAAAACTAAAAAGATCTTTACAGAGATTTTACAGATCCACTGTCCATCCGGTAATCTTAGTTCACTAATCATCAGAATAACTTAAGTATGTGAAGGGGATTCTTCAAATGGGCCAAGGATGGATAAAATTGACATAAGAAATGAAAGTTAGCGCACAATTGATTGTCAATTTGGCATGCATATGCCTTGCACTGGATTTTCCATAAAATTTCAGTTCCTTTGGAAGTTCTTTCCAGATCACTCATTGGAGAGAGAAGATTTTAGTGGCTCAACAGAGTTAAAGCAAAACCAAACCAATGTAGGTAACTTGAATAGAAAATTGCCTCCCACAAATAAGCATAACAGTATTATGGGTATTCTTTTGTACCTGTTCGACTGTAATATTCAAGGATTCGAGAGCAGCAATAACTTCATGAAATAAGGGGGAAACAGCATCAAATGCCGATGTAGAGCAGTAATTTGTTGAGTCTATTGGCACCCATACTTCTTTCCCTTCCCTGTGTAAGTTCTAAATTGCATTTAAAATAGTTCTAACAGGATTTTCTAAGAACAAAAACTGGAAATCATAGTATACCTCAGTACACTCTTCAAGAGGAAAAATTCATTCTCAAATCCTGCATTCATCGCCTGGAAACATAATATTTGGAATTAGACATCAAACTATGTTGTGAGCAACACAATAATTATCCTACATACCAAGTTAAATTCGTCTTTTAAAATTTTTGTAACTCTTCGCAAGGCCTCTCTAGGGCAATATTCCCATGATTCACCAGGTTTGAGATGCATGTCAGCCAAAACCATTTCCTCCTGTTCTTTCCTGTTGAAGAAAAGAGTGGATTGCTTCATCAGTTATGATGTAAATAAACACAGAGTTACAAGCAAACAATGTTACTTGCCTTAGAGATGATCTCTAAGAAGACAAACTAAACCACGAACATGGTTCTGAGAACCTATGTAACCCATATGAGAATTGTATGGGGTAATAAATTGTGTGCACAGTCGTAGGTCTATCACATAGCCCAATTCCTGACTTTACATGCAGCAAAACAAAATTATAGAGAAATAAAAAAGGCGGGCATGAAGTACTAATGAAACTGAAACAAATTTATGGGCACTAAATCAGTGACAATATGGTTGAAAAAAAAATGATGTAGTAGTGGTCATCAAAGAAAGATATGCTTTCAAGAAACTGTAACGAGTAAGAAAAAAGAATCAAATATGTTAAGTTATCAAGGATTTGTTTCTCAAGTAAAGGCCTTTAACTAATGTTTCTGTTGTATAGTTTCTTTCCATTCCTAATCCCTTCAATCACATAGTCAACCACAAGTTTTCTCTTAAACTCAACCCATGCATAAAAAATAAAATAAAAAATAAAAAAGCATAATTGACAACGTTTTCTAATTTGTTACCTCGTTTTCCCTTGTAATTTAGAAAAATTGGACTAAAGCCTCATTAATATGAAGATTCCGTCAAAGGCTAGCATAACAAGCTGAACATAAACTGATAGTCCTTATAAATGCTTGTGAGATTGATAACTGTGTTCCCCTAATTTTTACCATAGAAATTTTGACTTTTAAAAGATAATCAGTTTAACCCTGCTGAGTTTGGGAGAAGATGTCTACCCAGGATTCTGGGACAGCTTATAAGGTTTCAATAGAGGGATAAAAGCAGTGGCAACATTGGCGATTTGCTGGTCCATACTACTAATGCACACTTCATCAAGTGTTTATCATGCAGTGCAGATTATTTTGCATGCTAATCGTGTTTAGAAGAAACCATGTAGGTTAACCTGCACGGATTGGTATAGTGGTAGGGATATCAGGATGAGCGTAGACCCACATTTAGGTTCGAATCCCACTGAGACCAAATGCCCGGACTTACCTGTACACGAGTCTCATTGATGCATTTGTGCATCCGTGATTTACCTAACGATCTTGCAGTCAATGAGGTTGGGTGGTTGGGGTTCCTCATTACCAAGAGAGAGAGAGAGAGAGAGATAAGAATATTTGATGGAAAGGATGAATTGGAAAATCTAATCAATATACTGCTACAAATGGAAATTTCAAAGTGGACAGAGGAATATAATAAAGGGAAATAAACCAGCAGAATGCCTCTCAAAGATATTTAGTACCATGGTATCCTGCACTTGGTTGATAAATCAGGAATAAGTCTGATCTCACCAACGCCTGTCAGATTGGTCTCATCGGCTGGACCATCAGCACTAGAAGTCATTCCCATGCATGCAAATGTCAAACCAATACCATTCTTCCTAACAACGTTGTCAAATCGCTTCCTAGGAACAACCTGAGACAATGATACAGAAAAAATAGGGAAAAAGAAAGAAATGAAAACCAACTAGATATTCTTTAATGACATATCCAAATCCAAACAGTTATAGACAGGCTTCTAAAACAAATGGAAGGTTATAACATACATTGTCGATTTTCATTCAGTATCAGCAACATGAAGTGTGTTATACTTCTGAACTGCTTACATTAACAGAATCTGAAACTAAATAACTTGAATGGTGTAGCCAAAAATTCTGGTTTAAAATAAATTGTAGGATATTCAGACTAATCCCAGATAATGGTCTATGGAAAGTGAAGTTATCCATGCCTGGTTTTACCACATCTGACCACCGCAATTGAATTGTGCAATTAAGAGAAGGCACGAGAAGAAAGCATGAAAGAGAAAACACCATATAGTTTTCTTATTCAAGGTAAAAAATTTAGCTCCATTTATTCCTAACAGTTCTCCTATATGATCACCTCCATAGTACTATTCTGATTAACAAGAAATCAGATAACACAGGGCAATCATCTTATACAGAATAATCTGTGCTCTAATTTCAATAGGTATAACACTTATAGTAATGCAAGAAAGATGGCAAACGAATCTCTGTCAAGTGCAGGCATTTCCTTATTACCATGTAAAACTCTAGGGAATCGATTGGTCGTACACTCATCTGCAGTAGGGGTTACAGAGACATGCAACTAGCTACTTCTTAAATTGGTTCAAGTCTTTATCACCTGTACTTCTGAGCATCTTATATCATATCCTATATTACAAACTCTTAATAAACTTGAACGCCATGCTCTATATTATCTTATTTAAATGTCAAAGAGACAGCACTTATTTGTTCTCATCATCAGATTCTCTAAAAAGTTCAGTCTGATAAATCTCAAGCAAGAAAATATGACCCACATGAGGACATTGTTGGGGGAAGCTTTGTTGAGTCACCTTGCGCTTGAGAGAAATGTTTGTATGTGTGCCACATATCAAAGGTTAGTACACTCGACAAAAGAGTGGATAAGACCAATTATGGTAATCAATTGCTGGTATGAGACAAGAACTGTTTAAAAGATTCGTTCAAAAGTTTCTTGGTCAGATTTCTGAATGGACAGCAAGGAGCGATGACTCAGATCCCTAGTCTACCAAGCAATTATTCCTTAAATTGTTTACAAATATGGCAGTGATGCATTTTGATGCAGTCATATACATTGGGCTACTTTCAAATGTTAGATACCTGCAGCAAGTGAACAACTTATTTCCCAAATCTTAAATAGCAATCTGATAATTTTTCCATAAGATCTTTGTAAGAGAAAAAAGAATATGAGATGCGAGATTTCGATGCAACAGAACTTAGCTATCCAATTCTCAAGAAATCACTGCAGCAACCGTAGGTGGGATAAGTAGGTGCCAAAGGCTTCGTTATTATAGAAAACAAACTAAATCCTATATGAGTATGGTTGAGGTGTATGTACACAGATGTGTTGCTAGTATGTTTCATTACAAAAACAAACACATATCATGACACATGCAGCTGATCTTATTAGAAAGAATTTTGCATTTATATTTTCTGTCCCAACAATATAGAGTAGGCAACTCTCCTTCATTTTTGGAGAAAACATAGTTTCATATTATTGTTTGTATGAGTAGCCTCACCCTCAACCCTAATTAGTTGCAAGAACCTAGCCCCTTTTCTATGTCTCTAATGAAAAAATATATATATAGCCTCCGTCATTCTCTCCTAGTTCAGAGACCTGTTCTATACTTCTGTTCCAACTTCTAAAACATATTACTACACTTGTCTTAAAGAATAATGAAAATGCCAGGCCCAAACCACAATAAAGACGAAACAAAGTACTCACACGACATCTGTGCTGTCCCGAACCATCAACCCAGATAATGCGAACAAGGGAGACATCATTATCCAATGCACTTGTTTTCATCTTCACAGTGTAAGGAGTTGATGTAGTCTTTGAACAGAGAGATAAATTGATCTTGTAAAACTGAATTGCATTATGTGCAAAGATGTCTTTAGCAGCCTCAATAGCTTCAGAAATTGAGAGATCACCATCGATACATGCATCACGTAGAACAGAAAAGACAACCTCACGTGCTTTCTTTGCACCTGTAAAGATGAAAGTTGGTTGTTGAGAGAGAGAGAGAGTGCCTTAACTGTCATGAACTGCTACCATTAAAAACACTAACATTTTGATCAAGACTAGGTAAAATGGTAATAAATTTTCACTTTGACAAACCTAAGTAGAAAGTTTCAGGAAACGCATAGCCATCAGTGCTGAACATCACCTGCAAATTCATTTATGCTTAGCATCAAATGTTATTAGCACAAACCAAACAAAAGGAAAAAGCAATGTCATCTTCCTATGCATAAGATCCTTCTTCTGGAAACATATGTATTAAATGCATAAACAATGTTAAAAGATGGTTTCACAGTCAGAGTAGGAGAACATTTTGGATAGAGAGGGAGGGGGAAAGGAAGGGAAGGAGGGTGAGTGGGAAAGGGAGAAGAAGAAAGAAGCTGTTCTCATAGAGTACATGTGGAGAGTACTTGGCAAGAAAATGCAGGCATAACCTTCGTATTGTCTATACTAAACTTCTGTATCAGTATTTTTTAGATTGCTTATAGTGTCACCTTCTTTATTGGAGCTAGCTCCAAAAGTTCTTTTACTGAAGATATCATTCCATGGACACTAAGCTTGGGAACTGCCAACCCAAAGTCAAGGTACACCTGAAAGTGAAAGCATTGCCTTATTTGCAAGAGAAATTCCAAGCTTATCATCAAAAGGACATGTCAAAAAATTTCATTGACTGGGGACTAAATTTGACCTGGGGATAAACGGAGGCCAGATATGATGCTTCCTTTGAAAATGGGTAGGATGCATGTAAAAGTACTATACGACATTTTGAAAATCTCTTGTCCTCAAGAAGGGTCCGGAGATGAAGAGGATTGGACAGCCGCATATCCAAATCTTTGTCTCCAAAGCTAGTTGTAGTAAAAAGGAACAACATATTATACGTTTGTTAGTAACACTCTAAGAACATACAGACTCGCTTAGGCTCCTTTTGATAGCTGAGAAAAGGACGAGCAATAACAATCTAGAATCTTAGAAGCTGCTTGGTTATTCCAGAAGTGAACCAGACTGGGCCCACCACCCTCACATTAATTTATTTGATAAAAAAGATAAATATTAAGATAAAAATAAGTTCAGTGTGTTTAGGTGTGTTTTCTATTTGACTTCATTGTCCTTAAATGGGAAAGTCCTTCCCAATCTCCAGAAAATTTAAAAGCAATCCGCTTATCCTCAGCTGTAAGCATAATGTAGAATTCCCAAGCAGCCCCCTTCATAGAGTCACGCAGGTTCCACATTTTCATTTCATTCTTTATATCTTCTCAGCCATCATCCAGAGCATAATTTGAAACCATTTATCAGTTTCAAAACATTTTATTACCCTGTGTGTATCTGCATCGGCAAGTCAAAGCATAGAGCAACCTCCAAACTACGTGTAAAGACATAGTCAATAAAGCTTTTATTCGTAATGCGGGTAGGCTTTCCAGCTGGAAAGATACATTGATTAGAATAACCTGCAATGTACAATTAGAAACCCCAATACACATGCTGTACTTACCACTTAAAATTTTAGAAAGACCTTCCTCAGCATCTTTTCGAGTGACATCTGTATTGATCTCTAGCCCACTGCGGTATGCAGCTATACTTTTCAAGCCATATATCTGAGTTAGCAACTGTGATAGAATCTTAAGGAAGTCAACTAAAATAGGCTTCTTATTTAATACCAGTAACGACAAAGTAACAGAAAGAAATCCATAGCAAGCAGAAAGGATATGACTTCAACTTTGCCCGATAAGTTTCAGTGAATGTATCCAATGTCCAAGTAAATCCATCTGGCAACTCCTAAAAGGAACACAACACAAAAATAAAAAGAAAAAATAAATTAAAAATTACTTGATCGTCCTGCTCAAATAAATCAAGTCTGATGGCAGAGAGTAAGGGATACTAAATCAATGAAAGAGCAACAGATGATGATGGAAGGACACAAAAAAGTAAATAAAACTCAACTTTAAATAGATCGAAAAAAAAAAAATCAAAAAATCACCCTATAAAAAAAAAATGCTTGGTCATAACTAGATACAGGATACTATACCAAGATTTTTCTTTTAGAAAAAAAAAAAACACTAATGCAGGTCATCAATATTTCATCAACGTCGGCATGGAGATCTAATCTACAATGCACAAGAAACAGAAAAGAGTACAGGGCGGAACTAGCAATCATAGTTTTTGGGGGGCAAAAGTACAAAATAAAAATTTGGGGAGGGAAAAAAAATTCTAAGGGAATTTTATAAAAATTTTGGAGAAAGAAGCTCCATGTAGTTCCACCCCTGACCCTGGGGAACATATTCATAAGTAATCAAAAAGGCATAACTCTAGTACACAAGGAGTATACAAGAAAACCACGAAATCATAAAAAAAGAACATAATTCTAAAACTCAGAAAAATTCGAAGTAGACAAACTATGCCATGCAACTCTCTATATACAGGGATTGTAGCATCATCTTCTTTATTTCTAGCAATCAATCTCACAATCTTCAAAACTCTTTATGCTTCTGCTTTTTCCAAAGACACCACATTAGACACAAAGGAGTCAGCCTCCATATGTTCAAAGCATTACAGTTTCCCAATTATTCCCTCCAACTTCCCAACAAATCACTCACCTTCCAAGGCATTACCCAAGCAACACAAACAACTGATCAAGCGCACTCCATAACTCTATTGCGACCTCAAAATGAAGGAGTAAATGATCATAGACTCCCCACATTTCTTACACATACAACACCACTCCATCACAATAATATTCATCGTTCGTAGATTATTTAAAGTTAAGATTTTCCCTAAAGCTATCCTCCACACAAAAAATGTCACTCTCAAGGGTGCCTTAACTTTCCAAATACTTTCCAAGGAAAAATGGATCTTGCATGATTAGATAATATCTGATAGTAAGCCTTCACTTCAAATAGTTTCCTTTTAGATGGAACCCATTCAAAAAAAATTTGTATCCTCACCTCCATGCCTTCAAATTATTACGACACAATGACTATAATGAAAAAGTAGAACTGTAGCTCATTATTTAAATCAATCCTACAGAAGAAATTGCAGAAATAACGAACAGCAAGATCTCTCATATATGACAGAAAGCATACAAGAATATCTCCTCAAAACTATAGGAGCATCAAGACCATTGCTGGCATGAAACTTACTAATAACAATGATAATTAGATACTGTCTTGGCCCCCTCGCATGCAAATAAATTATTTCAGATCTTCACCAAAACAGATCAACTATACAACAAGTTGTCCTTAACTGTCAAAAAAACAGTAAGCATAATATTCTCTCCTTCCTTTCAGGATAGAGTTGGACATCAAGATAAAAAGGATGACAGCTGAACTTTGAGAGAAATCCCAAGACCAAAGAAATAAATAGGAGAATATAAAGAACATCATGTACATGCATTTATAACAGTATGAAATGCTTCAAATTGATTACTTTAATGCAAGTCATAGAAGTGAAAATCAAAATGTATATTACTTCATCAAGAATCTTCTCGGCCAGACGCTCAATTCTCAATATTCTACCAACGAACCTGAGCAAAACTTTTATGCCACTCTATGTCATGCTTTTTGTCAAACTCTATCCCATCATCAATGAGTATGGTAGAGATTCTTGCAGCTTCGAAGCATGTTGAGCTAATGGACTGTAATCCGGAGAGCTTACGGTATTCTTCAACCCCACGCAAGGATAAATGAGATCCATACAATTCAGCAATATGCCTTAGATTTCTCTGCCACATTCAAAGCAATGCAGTTAGAATGGAAAACCAGAAGTAATTTCTTTTAAGTCCTCAAGTACCATGAAGTTACAAGTCATAGCAACACATTATTGCATGGTGGCAATGAAAGATAATGTAGCATACTGAACTTGGCACCACAGACATTAAAAGTGTCTCTGCACATAACGAACGAGGCCTAGGACCTGTCACACAAAACCTACAAGTTGAGTACATAGAGAACTACTATTTTACCTCTAACATTTTTTTATTTTGTTTTTCTGGGAGGGCCCAGTGACATTCGAAGCACCTGTTATGAGTTTTTGGTTGCAAATCTCTGAGGGTTTACATGTACGGTGATACCTGACATATTAATGAAATTAATGAATGTATCTCATAAGGTTTATAATTATACCCTGGGTTTGTTTGAAAAAACTCTGGAATGACAGTTTTCTCTTTTCAAGTCTTGGAAACTCTTCTCAAATATTAATTATCCAAACAAATTTTTTAGATATAGCTCCTACCACTAACACACTTTTTGAAACAAGCCATAAAATTCTTTTAAAAAATCAAAAAACTTCTCACAAATCATATTCAATAAATAAAACACAACACGTCTCAAAAAAAAAAAAAAATTAAATACAAGCCCATTTTTCAGGCTTATTTTTTCATGTGTAGAAATTCTAATATATATATATATATATAATAAAAAATAAAAAACAGCCGCTAGCATGGTGCCGTCCATCCAATTTTTTTCCCTTATATTATATAAAAAGGTTTCTCTAGTTTTTTGTTTTTCAAAAACACTACTCAAAATTCTACCATACAAATTTTCTTTTGTGTGCAATGGGCCCTCCAAATCAATTCTCATTTTTTACCTTTTAAAAAAAATAATT
Source organism: Carpinus viminea (assembly GCA_013348765.1). NCBI lineage: Eukaryota > Viridiplantae > Streptophyta > Magnoliopsida > Fagales > Betulaceae > Carpinus > Carpinus viminea. The sequence goes on along the minus strand of CP054674.1, from coordinate 37,427,396 downwards.
AAAAAAAAAAAAAAAAACTATTTTCAAAACCCGAAACCCATCTCAAAACTTTATCAAACCATCGAAATCGCCACAAACAAAAATAAGATGCAGACACAGCTAGTTTATGCTGCCCATGTACTAGACATGTTTGCATCTTGTTATCATAAACCCAAATTCTTCCTTAGCTTAACTAATACAGATTGAAACATAATACAAGGCCTAATAGTAACTGATCGATCGCCTCAAATGACATTAGCAAAAGAAGTTATTGCGTTGACCCAGTACAAGTTATTAAATTTAGTTGCCAGAGAAGTCATTATCACGATGTCCCCCACTGACCACATCATTTACATATTTTTCTTTTTCCTTTAATTCTTCGTTTCTTGCTATTAAACTTGTTGATCCAAATGTGGCAATTTGCATGCTAGCTTAAAACAACCCCTTGAAACAAAGACATATTAAAGTGTGTAAAAATGAATTCCATTTCCATACAAATATGAAACATGGGATTTGACTGAAACAAAGTTAGAAACGAGGACTAAATCGCTCAATGTCGAGTTTGACTGGTTTACAAACAGGTGGGTCGCAAGTTTCAACCCAACCCAGTTCTCACTTTGGAAAAAGCCTGAAAAAAAAAAAAAAAAAAAACGTCGGAGTAGAGTGAGCACCTTGAAGGAGAGGGAATGGGGCGCGAAGGTCAACGCATCGCCGTTGGCTTCGGAGAAGCCACTGATGAAAGGGAAGGTGGAGTCGAGAGCGACGATGTTGTGGGCGTGAGCGTCCACTAGCTCCATCTCCTCTATTGCTTCTCTCAGTTCAGTGAAATCCATCTCTCTCTCTCTGTGGGTGTTCTCAAACTCTTGGTCAGTACTCCCACCGTCTTAGAAATGAGATAATCGAACGTTGTGGCCACGGCTATTTTATAGGTGTGTCTTGTATGTCGCTTTTCACTGGGATTTCTATAATAATTAAATAAAAAATGCTAAATAACTCTTTCATAAATTAATTGATTTTTTTAATAAATAAAATAAAATTGTGAGTTAACATGTATTAATCCGCTGTAAAAAATTATAAAAAACGTGTAGCTCTAATATTATTATTCATAAATTTTTTTGATAAAATAGAACATCATTAAGCCTATAAATTATAAGTAATGCTACACATATAATTCTTTTACAAGTTTTAATACATATTAGCATGTGGTTAGTGACACATTAATTATTAACTTTTTTTTCACATTAATTATTAACTAAAAAATAGTTTTAACATCCTTTAATTATATACTAAGACGTGTTAAAAATTATAAAATAATTAAGAGTTTAGCATTTCCCATAAATAAAATGCACATTTTATATATCTCGCTCGAAAGCACCAAATCATTTTGGAATCTAAATATTGGAGATTTTCTATTATTTCTAGAACTTCAACGGTTGAATTTGAATGACGAAAATAAAATTTAAAAAAAAAAAAATCTATCAATATTTAATAAAAAAAAGGATTGAGGTCCCTACATGCAAATGAATGAACGGTCGGAGACTCGGAGGGACCTCGATCCGACGATCCATAAAGAAACTATAAAGTAGTAAAAAAATTAAGTAAATAAATAATGGGGATGGCTTTTGATAATCTCCAAATCAATCGACGGCTTTTGACGAATTCGACTTCCACCGTTTCACGCCCAATAAAATACTAAAACGCAAGATAAGCAGTGACGTTTCTCTCCTTGAAATTTTTCTCTTTTTTTTTACGTGAAATCGATGCACATTTCCAGATCCAAGACAGATAGATGTGTACGTGCCAATGAGATGACTTCAACTGCAAATTTTATTCAATTTAATATTGCAGTCCACGTTATATTTAAATTAAAAGCATTTTAGCTAAAATAGAGAGCCAACGTATTTTTTTTTTTTTTTTATTTTAACCAGACAATCACCCCATGGGTGGCCAAATCACTTTGAAACTACGAGGTGGTTAGACCTCGATCAAAATAATGGTCAAATCATGGTAGCTCAGAGACAGATCTATAGGAGGATTGGGAGGGGCCTTAGTCCCCCCCAAAATTCCTAAACCCTAAAAAAAATTGAAGGCAAAAAAAAAAAAAAAAGTTTTAAGGTAAAAAAAAAATTATTTTTTTACCAATTGATCCCTCAAATTAAAAGCCGATCCGTTCCTTAATCACCCCAAGAGTCTTTGTGGGTAGCATGTGAAGAGCTTTGCAATAGTACTAAATGGTGACATGACTGTGCGACAACGGATTTCAATAATGGTATTGAAATGATCTTCAAAGGGTAGTTTAATGGGTTGGAACCACGCCTAATGAAGTGGAAGTCACTAGTTCGAATCCTCCTCCCCCTCCTCCTGTGTGGACATATCAAAAAATAATAATAATAACAATAATAATGGTATGGCGATGGATATTGGTGAGGTCTCAAAATGAAAGAGATGGTCATGCATGCCAAGGGCAAAACCAAAATTTTTGATATGGCGGGCAAACCTATTAAATAAATAAAATACAATTTTGGGGTGAAACAATGATATTGGTCTTCTAATATTTTCAATTTTTTTTCTTTTAATTAACGATATTACTAATTTGGTCATAAGTCAAATTAATATTCACCTTAATGAAAAATTATGTGGCCATACTGTAACTACACAGTCTAAGTAGTCATTAATAATTTTTTTTCTACTCCAAGCGGGAGATGGGGGGAAGATATTTCTTACCATACATAATAATACATTCTATAATACTGAGAGGAGCCATTGATCGTACTCCTTTTGAAAAGACAAATTGCTGAATATTTAATAGAAAATAACTTCTATAAGGAGCTGGTGTAAATGAGATCCTTTGTGCCCACCAATTAGAATTAGACAACTAGGATCATCACACCAATTCACATAAAGTGAAAAACACCGAATTATACACCCACTACCATCATCCAATAAAAACAAAACCCTACTTTTTCTCCTTTCCCGCTCTCTCTCTCTCTCTCTCTCTGTGAATTGCAATCTCACTCATCTTCAATATTTTTCTATCTTCCAGCAATACCTTGCATCCCAGCCAAGAGCTTGCCATTGATGAAGCCGGAGCACTGCCCAAATTTTGCCAGAGAAGACGCTAGAGCCCAACCTAGATCTCTCTGGTGCTCCCCTCTCTCTCTCTCTCTTCTCTCACTCTCACTCTCATAGACACACACACTGGTAGCAGAGAAAAAAAAATTTCTCTATTGCCCAGTGCTTTCTCCTCTCTCACTCACAGTCACGACACAATTTCTCTCTTACCGAAATTATTTCTCTGTTTTTCTCTCACAATGTGGTTTTTCATTTGCACAAATGAGTGAGACTGCAATAACGGCATATAGAGAGAGAGAGAGGGGGGAGAGGAGAAAAAGTAGGGTGTGGGTGTATAATCCGGTGTTTTTCACTTTATGTGAATTGGTGTAATAATCATAATTGTCTAATTCTAATTTGTGGGCACAAAGGAACTGGTTTACACCAGCTCCTTATAGAAATTATTCTCTATTTAATATAAATTAGGGGTAAAATCTTAAAAAAAAAACAAAAAACAAAAGTAATCAAATAATTAACTTCAACATGTCACGAGGGGAATGTGATTTCACGGACATAATAGTATATGCGTGTACCAGCCTTAATGATTGGCTATAATTTGTTGTCTCTCCCACCATTTATTTATGTTTATTTTTTCTCATATCAATAGGACAGAAATTTCATATGGGAGGAAAATGTGTCTATTACTTTAACGTACGTTTTAAATGTTTATAGACAATTAAGGTCGGAGAAACTTATCTCGAAATATAGACAAGATTTGCATTACTTCTCATCATTATGACAGGGTATAGGAAGTCAAAAAAATTTGTTTCATATTTTAGGCATGAATCTAGTATATATGTACATAAATTTTACCCATGTTTGGTATATATTATCTATTATTTGATTGATTGATTATAAAATAAGAAGCAAATCTGATTTGAAAGATTGATATATACCCAATTCACCCTAGCTATTTATTGTTCCTCTGATCAGGCCTATATAAATTTTCCCTGGTTTCAAGCTTAATTAAGGTAAAAATCATTGTCAAAGCAAATGGAAACCCAAGCGCTTCTCTGCCTTACCCTGGCCTTTCTTTTCTTCTCTGGTAAGCACGTACCTCTCCCCCCCCCCCCTTCTTTCTTTTCCTTTTCTTTTTCTTTCTCTGCACGTATGAGTTATTTTTGTGCTCCATTATTGTATTTCATCACCATAAATAAATGATAAAGAGGCCATTATATATAGTTCATGTGAGGGCAATAGGGCAAGATCTAAATCTTTTTTTTTTTTTTTTAGTACTTATTTGATTGGCCTTATTGGGAGATTGAACGCAATGAGATTATAGGTGTAATATTCTACTTGATAATGTGTCAATGCAATGCAGGGGCTCACTCAGTCACATTCACAATTAAAAACAACTGCCCCTACACAATATGGCCCGGAACCTTAACTGGCGCTGGAATCCCTCAATTAGCAGTAACCGGAATAGAGCTAGCCTCCGGAACTTCGTCAGCTATTGACGTTCCTGCTAACTGGTCAGGTCGCATGTGGGCTCGAACCCTATGCTCCAATGCCAACGGCAAGTTCACTTGTGGCACAGCGGATTGTGCCTCCGGTCAGGTCGCGTGCAACGGTGCGGGTGCAGTCCCACCAGCCTCACTTGTAGAGTTCACTCTAGGCGGCAGTGGTGGACAAGATTTCTACGATGTCAGTCTCGTTGATGGCTTTAACTTGCCTGTATCCATAACCCCACAAGGCGCTGGTTGTCAAAGCCCAAGCTGTCCAGGGAATGTGAACCAAGTTTGCCCTCCGGATTTGGCGGTGAAAGGGTCTGATGGCAGCGTGATCGCTTGCAAAAGCGCATGTGAGGCTCTTTCTCAGCCGCAGTACTGTTGCACAGGAGATTTTGGTACCCCAGATAAGTGTCCGCCTACGCAGTATTCCAAGATTTTCAAGGATCAGTGTCCTCAGGCTTACAGCTATGCCTACGACGACAAAACTAGCACGTTTACATGCCCCACTGGTGCCAATTATCTTGTCACATTCTGTCCATAAGATTTGGAACTAGTTTTCTTCCATTTAAGCTATTTCATCCCATTTACAATAAAAATTATAAATAGTTTTAAAGTTGTATCTGTTTGATTTTTTTTTTTTAAACTTCATAAAATTATTCGAAATCTGTACAATGGAAAATCGTTGAAAGAATTTTCGTTTAATTTGCTCTTCCAGAAGAAAAGATTTTGGGTCTATTTGGGTTAAAGAGAAAGCAAAAAAATCAAAGAACCTACCAGATACCAGGTACATTCCCTAATATATGGATTAGGTTGCTCCAAATTAATTCTATCCAAACTTCGCATGGGCGTTGGTCTTTTTCACATGTAAAAATTCTATGCACCAAGTGAAATAATTAAATTCAACGAAACAAAAAATCCACAAGCACTCATAAAAGGGTAGGTCAAAACATTGACAATCAATTTGTAGAAAACTGACACGTGTAAATAACCCAATCGATCGAATGACATTTAGTCCGCATCTCATGGGTCTTCCGTCTGAGGCGCGGTTATGGTCGCCACCCATTATTGACTATTAATTTTAGTAAAAAAAAAAAAAAAAAAAAAGTATTTGGCCACCCCTTCGAAATTTAAGTTGTTGGCATATTCAATGTTATAAGCCCAAAAAATAAGAATGTTATGTGTTTTTATAGTATTTTTTTTGTGTTTTTGTAGTCTTAGATTGATATTATTTTATAAAAATTAAGTAAATGAAATAAGAGTAATTGTTTTTTATTTTTTTTATAAAATATTAATATACACGTAGGACTATGAAGACATAAGGAGAATACTAAGAAAGCACCTAAAATTTCCAATATATATATATATAGAGAGAGAGAGGTGATATTAATTTGGTTTTGCCCCCCACTCCAAAATTTAGGGGACCATATATCCTTGACCGTAGATACATGCATCTCTTTGCTCTATGACTTTTCACATCCATAAGCTCTATACCAACGGCACCATATACGTACTCTATTTGGCCTCTATATATATACATATATACATCTATCCATCCATCCCTTCATCAAACAATAGCATCAAATCACAAAAGCATTCACAATGAGAGCTGGGATACTCTTCGGCCTTACCTTAGCCTTTCTTTTCATCCATGGTATTTTTTCTTTTTTGTGTGCTTTTCTTTCGATAGAATAACTCATAATTGAATCCTATTTCACATGAATCCATAAATTTTCTTGCCATATTGACCCGAGCTAGATCTAGTTTGTAAAACCATATATTCCTGATCATATATTAAACCCATTTGTTTCTTTGAGAATAAGTTACTCAGTTTGTTGCGTGCAAGATGTGCTTTTATTTTTCATGTTCGAAGTGGTGATCACAAATACTTTTGGTTTGTCGCATGTATGTGTGAATATATGCAGGTGCTCACTCTGCTACAATAACTATCACAAACAATTGTTCGTACACGATATGGCCTGGAGACTTAACAGCGAATCAGAATCCTCAGTTATCAAACACTGGATTCGAACTAGCATCCAAAGCATCTACATCACTGGATGTCCCAAATCCGTGGACTGGCCGGTTCTGGGCCCGAACCGGATGCTCCACAGATGGCTCTGGAAAGTTCACTTGCGCTACTGCAGATTGTGGCTCTGGTCAAGTTTCATGCAATGGCAAGAGTGCAGTCCCACCAGCGTCTTTGGTAGAATTTGGCATAGCACTGATTGATGGCCAAGATTTCTACGATGTAAGCCTTGTAGACGGCTTTAACTTGCCTGTTTCAGTAGCCCCACAAGGCGGTTCTGGTCCATGCAAGAGCTCAAGCTGCCCTGTCGACCTGAACCCAACTTGTCCAACGGACCTACAAGTGAAAGCGTCAGATGGGAGCGTGATCGGTTGCAAGACCGCATGCATAGCGTTCAATCAGCCACAGTACTGCTGCACTGGCAATTATAGTAGCCCAGAAACATGCCCACCCACGAGCTACTCTCAGTTCTTCAAGGAACGGTGCCCTCAGGCCTACAGTAACGCCTATGATGATCAGACTAGCCTCTTTACGTGCTCCGGCGGACCTGACTATAGTATCGTGTTCTGTCCATGAATAACAGAAAGCATCTCTAGCTTACGAAGAAGGCTACATGGGAATCCTTAAATGGATCGTTGATATATGCCTTCATGTCATGAACCTAAACTTTATTCTAGAAAGGCAAATAAGAGTGAATTGAAGTTCAATTTTGTTACAAAATTTGATTTTAATTAATTCAATCCTAACTAAATTATGAAAAAAGAAAAGAAAAAGGAATTGCAAAGCAAAGTTATTGAGTCCGCCCCTATATATCATGTTCCAGCAGTACGTGAGAGACATAAATTAAGAATGATCCTACACATAATTAAGTTATAAAATACTAGACCTATAACTCTTTTACAATATATTGACATGTGTTAATGTGTAGTTCGAGAGGATGTTAAATTTTTTGGTTAGGATTGATCGACATGGCTCCAATTACATGCTGCTAAAGCTAACCCAATTACTCTTGAGGTTGTAATGGGTTGAAATTGCAAGTTTCTAAGTGTAAGAATATGAGGAACGTTCTAAAATGATTTCACATACATATAAGGGAAAAGAAAAGCTATATTACCACACCATTATCTTACTATTATGCTAATGTGATATTACCAATTCACTCTTAGATCAATCATTGTTAATATATATATATACACACACACGTACACAATGATAAATTGGTAATATCATGTCAGCATTAAGATATATATATATATATATATATAATAATAGTATAAAATAGTAGTATTATATATAGGTTCCGGAACTAGTAGGGGACCGGCGGCCATGGTCCCCTCCCACTTCATTAGAAAAAATAAAATGAAAATAGAGTTAAAATAAAAATAAAAATATAGGTAGTCCCCTCCCAAAAATGAATGGTCCTAGTCCTCCATTATTTTTTTGCCCATTCAAAATATACTTTGATCCCTCCCCATTCAAAATCTTGGTCCCGTCCCTAATATAGCATTACTCAAATTAAAATAAGAGGTACGAAATAGTAGGTAATAATATTAGAGACTAGCTAGGATAAACCCATATAGATCCTTCCCTCGAATTGTTCATTGAATATTCTAATTGTTATACTACATAAATCTATATATTGGATTTAGCTTAAAAATAAAAACTACAGGAAATTTTCTGTAGTTTTTTCAATAAATTTAGCTTAAAAAAGAAGAAAAAAAAAACTTCAATTTTATTTAGATATTGAATCTGTTTTCAAGCCTTTGATCTCTATTACCTTTTATATATATATATATATATATATATATATATATATATATATATATAGTTGGACTTTACTATTTGCTTAATTACGAGAAAAGAAAAAGAAAAGAAAAAAAAGAACCTACGAGAGATCGTCGCGCGCAGGCAAGTCAATAACACCAAGAGCTTCAACTTCAAACCATGTAACAGGTGGCCACGTTGAAATCAGACAAATTAGTGTTACACTCCACATGGGTAGACCGGCCGTGAACTATAGACCGGCAGACTCGTCCCATAGCTCCCACGTACGTTAATTGAATATAAAAGTAATTTCTCATCTTCTCAAACATTGACACCAGTTCGTAGAAAACAAGTTGCAAAGTACGAAATGGATTTGCCTTCCTTTCCCAAACACCGACACATGTAAATAACCCCAAGATTGAATCACATTTTTAGTCCGTCTCTCTCGCGGGTCTTCCGTCGAGGTGACGACGGTCGCGCCCCATTACCATATCTAAGAAGCTAACAAAATTTCTGCATTTTTCCGCATGGCCGAACCCGATTTCCCGCATGCTTAGCCTTAGAAAGTCGCTTTAAAGCCCCTATAAATACCACTCATAAGCTCATAAGATGAGCACCACAGTACCCAACTCATACGTCAAGAGAGATAGAATTATATATAATGAAAGGCTTGAAAGCCCTTGCACTCCTCGGCCTCGCATTGGCCTTCTGTTTCCTATCCTGTATGTCTTTGTATCTACTTCTAATAGTTTGTACATTGTCTTTATAGACTGACATTCTTTCTTCTAATTACAATTTATGTCATGCATGCGCAGGTTCTGATGCCGTTCGAATCACTTTCACGAACAACTGTCCAACAACTATTTGGCCAGGAACTCTAACCTCGGATCGGAAGCCTCAGCTACCAACTACTGGCTTTGAGCTAGCTTCTAAAGCAACTAGATCAATTGATGTTCAAGCTCCATGGAAAGGCCGGTTCTGGGCCCGAACACGATGCTCCAAGAATGCCTCGGGAAGGTTTGCTTGCGAAACAGCTGATTGTGGCTCCGGCCAGGTTGCATGCAACGGCAACGGTGCAGCTCCGCCGGCGTCTTTGGTAGAAATAAACATAGCAGCGAAAGGTGGACAAGATTTTTACGATGTTAGCCTTGTAGACGGCTATAACCTCCCTGTTGCAGTTACCCCACAAGGCGGGACTGGTGACTGCAAGCGCTCGAGCTGCGCCGCAAATATAAACGCGGTTTGTCCAGCTGAACTACAAGTGAAAGGATCTGATGGGAAAGTGGCTGCTTGCAAGAGCGCATGTGCAGCGTTCAATCAACCAAAATATTGTTGCACCGGCTCTTTCAATAAACCAGAAACATGCCCACCCACAAATTATTCTAAGATCTTCAAGAACCAATGCCCTCAAGCTTATAGCTACGCTTATGATGATAAAACTAGTACCTTTACGTGCTTCAATGCACCTAACTACCTTATTACTTTTTGCCCTTGAGTTTATGGAGAGGAATTATGCGTTCCTTCTCTCTATAATAATATGAGAACAATAAATACTGTCATGGACTAACATGACTGTTGTGTCTATTTTTTTCTTTTTTTTGAGGAAAAATGACTGTTGTGTCTAAAGTGCATGTCAATGTAATAAACGCTTGAATGATAGGTATATATAGCAAGCGATTAACACGAACTTTTTCTTATTTAAACGCTTGAGATTTAGTCATGGATCTTTTAACGCCAGCGTTATATATTAATTAAGCTTAATACCCATATAAAATGATGGTTGTAACCCATAAGAGGGAAAAAAGAGAAAAAAAGTCAAGACTGATCAGTAGCTCATGGGACTCCTTTCATAATGATGGCTCGAGATATTTCCTAGAAAATTTAATTTGAAAATCGAATATTGCTAGGAAAAAAAAAAGACAAAATTAAATGTTATCAAATATATATCCAACCACTTAACTTAAGGAAACAATTTTTTTTTTTTTTTTGAAAATAACTCATTCTCATTCCATAGAACTCAAGAGCAAAAGTTCTTACAATCATAGCGCAAGCCCTGAAGTGACCGTGGCCTAAGCTACAAAGTCACATATAGAATTTCATACAAACCAGGCAACAAAGGCCAACTAATCAACCAAATTCGAAAACACACCCGCTACCCCATGACTAAAACAACAGGATAAACATTCAAATTTGTTTGACAGGTTCAAAGATTATTGAACCAATCAGACACCATCAGCTGTACAGGAAGCATTTTTCCAAGTCCCTGAGAGGTAAACCCTCTTATGTCGCTGATCCTCCTCGACAGTTAAGATAGGATACACATTCATCCACGACACAGAAGTCTGGACCATTTTTCCTCATCGACCCGAAAGCCAGGGTAACATATACATCCACAACACAAAGGTCAGGATCAAAGGGGATCCAATCAAACCATTGAAGCCAGAGCATTATTACAAGCAAATAACAAACGAAATACATGGAAAAGAAAAGCAGCATAATTGAATACAAGCAAAAGAAATACAAGAAAAGAAACCGATCGCGTGTATGCTAACCTGCATAAAGAAAAGCACCTGGAAGCTCATTATGGTGAAGCAAAAAGCTCAAAGAATGGACGGAGGCGATGAAACCACAGAGAAAATCAATCGTAAACGCAAAAAACCCAAAAAACATAGAAACAGATAGAAAAGAAACACATCAAAACACCAAAACAAAATACCGAGATGGAAGAGGCAAGGGAAAAGGAAAAGGGACAGGGAGCACCGGGTCTAAGGACATCAAGTAAACTACTAAAGCCCGATGCAAAAGAGATGTGGGGAGGAGGGATGGCGGAGGCCATCCCTCCTCCCCTGCAGTTATGGCTTTCTGAGAGAACTTAAGGAAACAATTAAGCTTAAGTTAATATCAATATCATATATATCCCTTTCCACGGATTTAATATTCTGCAATATGTCAAATACAAACCATATAATCTATCCCCAATATAATGGATATAAACATTTGTGACATGAGGATTAAGGAAAATTTAGGAGGGACAAAAGGTAATGTTGTAACTCATTGCCCCGGAACATTTATAAGTGGGAGGATCATTGTCGGCTGGATAGGTGTGGGCTAATTTGCATATTTGCTTGAAGGTCTTGGAGTAGTCGTTAGGCTGGCAAGCCGCTGGGCCACTAAAACTTCCTGTGCAACAATATTTTGGATCCTTCAACGCATCGCACGCACTATTACACCCAACATACAACCCATCCTTGTTCGGGGCAACTAGAGGACTCGGACACACGTTGCTTATATCTCCAATACAATCCACGACCGGACATGGTCCTGTCCCGCCGACAAGAGACCCGCCGTCCTGGTTGGATCCGGACGGGGACGTTGTGGCCGTGGTTCAAGCTCACTTCATAGGAGACCTCAGGTTGTTTGACGTCGAAATTGAGAAGGGTAACTGGGTAAGTGGGTGGTGGGGATTGGCAATCTTGTGTGCCGGAGCCACAGTCTCCGGTTTCACATGAAAAATAATTTGAATCATTGACGCTGCACTTGGTCCTGACCCAGATGCTCCCAGTCCATTGATCCGGCATTGTGAATATCTCTAAAGTTCCCGGACCACTCTCAGGATCGGCATCGTCGACTGAGGGGCTGGCAGATAGCCATACAGAATAACCGCAATTGTTGTCGTACTTGAAGATTACATCAGAGTGTCCACCTGAAACAGATATTTCGATATTTATATCATTTAATAAGAGAATCCAATGAAAAGAAAATGCCTGTAATCACATACACACACATGTATATGTATTGTGAAGCTGAAGAGATCCAACAGAAGGGCGTAATTGAGTAACCTGTGATGAGCAACAAGAGAAGAAGGTGGATGAGAGCTTTGTTAGCCATTTAACGTTTGCGGACACATGAGAAGCTGGTTGAACGAAATACAAATACGGATATGTGAAGATAGACAACTCTGAAGAATAACAAATTAACACTCGTGGTGTAGTATATATATATGGGTTGTAGTTGGAGCTGTCAGAGTTATATATAGTTGATAAATGAGTCAGAGACGTAGTTGATAAAGTGTCATTTATAGTTGGATTGAGTAAACATTGCGATTTTATTATAAATAGAAAACAAAAGCTCTAGTGATTCACGGAGCCAAGCTACATATGTGTGTATTCTTGTATTTCTGTCCATTAATTAATGCAGTGAGAGGGAGGAAAAGAAGTAATTAATTCTATTTATTACCCTATTCTCTCAATTTTCTATATGTAGCGGGATTCCTCGAGTAAAGTTAGAAATTACTCTTGTGTTTTTCTTTGACCCTCTAAAAATAATGCGACTCCTAAAATTATCATTAAACTTGTAATTAATCATTATTAAATTTTGATCAAATAATAATTTTAAAAATCACTTCAATTTTTTTAAGAACACAAGAAAGGCTGTTAAAAACTTAAAATTACATGGATTCTTTTAACTAAAAAATTAATTAGTAGGCATTAAATGCTATGAGAGAGTACGTACGTCATGTAAACATTATGAGGTAAATGGGATGATATATGGCATTATTGATAGAAAAGAGAGAGAAAAAAAAAAAAATTAAGAGGCACAACAAGAGGAAGGAGATAGATCGATAATGAAGAGCCTTACTCAATCACTCTCATAATAATTAAAAAATTAAACAAAATGACTTGATCGATCTAAACCCCTACCTCTCATTCACTCAATATGATTCTCTCTCTATTTTAAGTGAATTCATTTTGCGGTTCTGATTTTGTTTTGTCGCATTATCTAGCTTACACGGTACACATATGGTGCAATGTCATTTAAAAAGTTTAAATAGTGTAGCAACATATTTACTATATGCAACATATAAAAATTTTTAGATCTATAAAATTTAATAGATCTGGGCTAGGGGCGGTCAAAACATCTGTTATAATTTTGTCAAATGGAAAACCTTCGGCTAATACAAAGTCATTTATAAAGCAATCAATAATTTTTGAAATAATTAAAAGAAATTTATAATCTCAGTATTTTGCTGAATTATTTTATCAATTATAGACAGTCACAACAATTTATAGTATTCTTAAATCCATGCACTCAAATTCAATTAAATTAATGCCCATTGAATGCTAAAATCACCTTGATTCCTCCCTCACCCACCGCCCCCCCCCCCCCCCCCAATTTTTTTTTCTTGTAGTTGGCACAATCCTTAGCCTTTGGAATCAAGTCACAAATGAGAGTTTGGATAGTTAATGGGGTAAATTTATTTTTCTCCCAAATGGCCATTCCCAACAAAATATCCTCCAATATATACCTTTTCATGGATTTCATATTCCGTCAAAATACAAAGCTAGCTGAAAAGTACCCCCATTGGATACGGATATTACAAACAATAGCATTTGTGACAGGACATGGCAAATTTAGAAGGGACAAAAGGTAATGTTGTAACTAGTTGCCCCGGAACATTTATAAGTGGGAGGATCATTGTCGCGTGGATAGGTGTGGGCTAATTTGCATAGTTGCTTGAAGGTCTTGGAGTAGTCGTTAGGCTGGCAATTAAGCCGCTAGCTAGGCTACTAAAATTTCCTGTGCAACAATATTTTGGATCCTTCAACGCATCGCACGCACTATAACACCCAACATACCACCCATCCTTGTTCGTGGCAACTAGAGGACTCGGACACACGTTGCTTATATCTTCAACACAATGCACGACCGGACATAGCGCCCTCCCGCCGACTAGCTACCCGCCGTCCGGTTGGATACGAACGGGGATGTTGTGGCCGTGGTTCAAGCTCACTTCATAGGAGACCGCTGGTGTTTTAACGTCGAAATTGAGAAGGGTCACCGGGTAAGTGGGTGGTGGGGACTGGCAGTCTTGTGTGCCGGACCCAGAGTCTCCAGTTTCACATGAAAAGTAATATGAGTCATTGAAGCTGCACTTGGTCCTAACCCAGATGCTCCCAGTCCATTGATCCGGCATTGTGAATATCTCTAAAGTTCCCGGACCACTCGCAGGATCGGCATCGCCGACTGAGGGCATGGAAGATAGCCATACATGTAATTGCATTGGTTCTCGTACTTGAAGATTATATCAGAGTGTCCACCTGAAACACATATTTCCATATTTATATCATTTATTAAAAGAACCCAATGAAAAGAAAATGCATGTAATCACACACACACACACAATATATATTGTGAATTAGCTGAAGAGATCGAACAGAAGGGCGTAACTGAGTAACCTGCGATGAGCAACAAGAGAAAAAGAAGGTTGATGATAGCTTTGTTAGCCATCGAACCTTTGCGACAAGTTTGATGAATAACAAACACTTGTTGTGTAATATATATGAGTTGTAGTTGGAGCTGTCAGAGTTATAGTTCATAAATGAGTCAGAGGTTGTAGTTGATAAAGTGTACGTCATTTAATAGTTGGATTGTGTAAACGTTGTGGTTTTATTATAAATAGAAAAACAAAAGCTCTAGGAGCCAAGCCACAATATTGTGTGTATTCTTGTATATCTATTAATCAATGCAGGTGAGAGGGAGGAAAATGAGTAATTCTAATTATTACTCCATTCTCTTGGTGTTTATATGTGGCGTGATCCCTTCAATCAAAAAGTTTAATCACTATGCATTAAACATTATGAGAGAACTCGTCACGGAAGCATTAAGAAGTGATTGGGATTGGGATGATATATAGCATTATTGGAGGAGAAGACAAAAAATTAAGAGGCATAACAAGAGGTTAGAGAAGGAGATTGATAACTCAACCACTCTCATAATAATTCATAAATTAATACAAAATGACTTGATCCGAACTTCTATCTCCCATCCACTTAATAGTTAATAAGATTCTCTTTCACTTTAAGTGAAGTCATTTTGCGGTCATGATTTTGTTTTGTTGTGTTATCTAACATTGTACAATGTCATTTAAATATTTCAAAATATTTCATATAAATATTTCAACCGTTCAAACGTTCAAATTTAATTATATGTTTTTCATGAGAGAGAGTGAAATTAAATGTAAACAATTAAAATACAAAAGATTATAGAAGATCCATAAAATGAATCATTCATTTCACTTCCCTCTCAACTATATATATAAACTTAAGACACAATGACCTTCGTCCTCAAGAGGTAACTCATTCAGCTAGGATCACGCTTAATGGAGCAAGGGTCACTAGTTCGAATCCTCTTCTCCTCTCTTGTACAGACATGTCAAAAAAAAAAAGACACAACATCCTTTGTAATTACTAGAAATGCCAACGGTCAAAATTCAATGGAAAAAGCTTTGGGTATTGCAACTTTTAATACTACAAAGTCATTTATAAAGCAATTAATAATTGGTGAAATAATTAAAAGAAATTTATAAGCTCAATTTTTTGTTTAATTATTTTATCAATTTAATTATAGATAGTCACATCAGTTTGTAAATAAAAATTATTTTTGTTGTAGTATTCCTACATCCACTCAAATTCAATGAACCAAGAATCACACGAAATAAATTAGATTCAAGAAAAAGATTCATTCAATGCATGTCCAATATTGAATGCTAAAATCACCTTGATCCTTCCAATTACCTTTTCTTTTTTCTTTTTTTAGTTGGCACAATCCTTAGCTTTTGGGAATTAGGATCCTAGTCTCTTTATTTCAAAATCCCTCTATTTTCTCCATTTAGTGTATTTTGAAGGGTAGTATTATTCAAAAATTTTAATGAAAGTAATGCAATAAATGCATTACCCTTCAAAATGCATTAAATGGAGGAAATTGAGGGATTTTGAAATGGAGATAATCCTTTTCTAGCTTTTGATGTCAAGTAACAAATGAGAATTTGGATAGTTAATGGAGTAAATTTATTTTTCTCCCTAATGCCCATTACCAACAAAATATCCTCCATGCATATATCCCTTTTCATGGATTTCATATTCCGTCAAAATACAAAGGTAGCTGAAAAGCTCCCCCATTGGCTTATGGATACAAGCATATTATTTGTGACAAGACATGGCAAATTTAGAAGGGACAAAAGGTAATGTTGTACCTCGTTGCCCCGGAGCATTTATAAGTGGGGGGATCATTGTCACCTGGATAGGTGTGGGCTAGTTTGCATACTTGCTTGAAGGTCTTCGAGTACGCGTTAGGCTGGCAAGCCCTTGGATTCTTAAACACATCGCACGCACTATAACACCCAATATATCTCCCATCCCCATTCTTTGCAACTAGAGGACTCGGACACACGCTAGCTATATCTCCAATACAATCTACCACTGGACATGGCCCAGCCCCGTTGACGAGAGACCCGCCGTCCGGTTTGATCCGGACGGGGACGTTGAAGCCATGGTTCAAGCTTACTTCATAGGAGACGACAGGTAGTTTAATATCGAAATTGAGGAGGGTGACAGGTAAAGCGGGTGGTGGGTTTTGGCACTCTTTGATGCCAGAGCCACAGTCCCCTGTTTCACATGAAAAGTAATAAGAGGCATTGAAGCTGCACTTGGTCCTAGCCCAGATGCTACCGGACCATCGATCCGGCATCGGAAATATGTATAGAGTTTCTGGACCACGCTCGGGATCAGCGTCGCCAACTGAGGGCCTGGCGGCAAGCCATACCGGGTAGCTGCATTTGTTCTCGTAGTAGAAGTATACATCAGAGTGTGCACCTGAAACGTACAGATCATGCATAACTCCTCATCAATCTGCATTTTGCATTAAACTAAAAGTTGTTGCCATTCAAATGACAAGAACGATTGCCATTGTGCTTATATTTCAATATTGAAGAAAGAAATTGATCAGGATGTATTATAATGAAATTCTAGATTCTCAAACTATGAAATTCAGGCAGTTCTTTGCATCAA
The DNA here is from genome assembly GCA_013348765.1 of Carpinus viminea. Lineage (NCBI taxonomy): Eukaryota > Viridiplantae > Streptophyta > Magnoliopsida > Fagales > Betulaceae > Carpinus > Carpinus viminea. The sequence goes on along the minus strand of CP054674.1, from coordinate 37,410,219 downwards.
GCTAAGCTTCATTTGCGGTATTATCCTAAAATAACTAGTCAATATATTTGGGGCGGCCTCATAGAATTTATTATAAAGCTTAGTTTTACTTAATAACTAGCTAGGCAATATAAAGCTTAACATTCATGACCATCTTTATAAATTAAGCACTTACTTCATGTGGACTATTATTCATCTTCTCAATATGGAATCAGAGTGTTACAAAATACACGTGGATTTGACTAACATTTTTTCAAATCACAATAATTCCAAGATTTATACAATATATCTATAGTAAAGCTATATAGAGAACAAAAGGGCTTAAGAGTAACCTGTAATGAGCAACAAGAGAAGAAGGTTGACGAGAGCTCTGTTATCCATTGAATCTTTCCTTTTAATTAGTAGGAATAACCTAATTATAAGTTAACCAAGGGAGAGTTATAAGAAAAAGTAGGGACTGAATTTGGAAAGAAATTAAAGCACAGTTAATTTGCAAAGTCATTAATGCTTTACTCTATCTAAAAATTAAAATCCCTAGTAATTTTTATTTTTATTTTTTTTCTTTCTGGCTTCCATCAATTAATGCTAGCATTTGAAATTTTGAATTACCAAATCTCAACCTAAGATTCGCTCTTTATTTTTATTATGTGAGAGTAGTGCTCAAACTTGTAACCAACGGAAAAGACAAGGAGGCTAATTAATGGCCCCCCAATAACTTTCTAAATAATTTATGATATAAAAATCGTGTGATTGAGGGTGTTTTTTTTTTTTACATGTCCACACAATTGATACAAGTAGGAAAAGATTAATTTGAACTAATGATCTTCGCTTTATTATGTATGATTCTAGTTGATTGAGCTACCTCTTAATTTTTATTTTTATTTTTTAAAATCAAAGAGTTGAATCAAGTTATTATTGGGCGATTTTATTATTATATTTTCCATATTTGATTAATTAACACGATGGTTAGAAACATAGGATTCTATTATATTTTGTCATCTCTGTCGCAATCGCGCGTGCACGTACATATCTGAAGGTTGTCTATTTTAAAAAACAATAATTTATTCACTTGTATAGAAACAAATTTTAGACCTATGATTTTTCCGACGCCTAATATGGTAACATAATATTGAATTTCTTTTATTATATATAGCTGCTATAATTACTTGAGAGCCCCTATGGTCAGGTCAGCTTGCAAACCCCCTATTTTACACCATCCACTTCTAATAAGACACCTCATCAATTCAAGAAAGTTACAAAACATCAAAGTGAGAAGAAATGCAGCCGATCAAAATGAAAAAAAGAAAAAAGACCAAAAAAGACCCGCACCTAAAACCAAATCACTGGTCCCGCTCCAACAAGCCCAAGACCCAACCACCGGTGCCAGAAAGCATCCACCGGCTGGCATCCCGTGCGTGCCCTGGTGACCCACGGTGGGACTGACCCACGTGCAAGACAGCAAGAGATATCGCAGGAGATTGCTCTAGCGCTTAAAAACTCCGATGACGGAACACTTGGCGGATATGGCGTCTACGGCAGTGGGTCTTCGATCGGAGTGGGCTGCGATGGTGGACAGCTCACCTTGCTGGACAAGATGGCGAAGAAGATGATGGTTGCAGAGTGTAGGGGAGCAGAGGTTTTGGGCGGCGCAGTTCAGCAAGGTGCGTCCAACGGAGGCGATGGCCAACTGGTGGCGGTGTAGTTGACTGTGGGTGGCGGCGCATCTGTAATACCCCGATAAAAACCCACCTTTTATTAGATGGAATCTTCTCCATAGGAGCTATTAACAGAGGTTTTCAATGAAGGTGTTTTACTGGACCCAAAACCCTTATCGCCAACCTAATCACACTTTAAACCCTTAGAAAAATAGAGGTCAAACACTGATCATCAGTGAACGGAGGTACGCTAGGTTTAGCGGACGTAGGCTGCTGTTGGTAGTGCGGACGTACGATGAGGGACCACCGGACGTACGCTCTACAAACACGTACGTGAGATCACTAGACGTACGCTACTTTTTGAATACTCTTTGGGTAATACCTAGACGTACAAGACACCTTCTGGACCAATGTACAAAGACCACCGGACGTACACTAGGGCTGCCAGACGTCCGCTGCTCTGTCAAAAAGTTAGTGGCGAACTTTCTTTATAAATAGTCCGTCCCTCCTCTCACTTCTCACGCCTTCTTCCTTCCTCTGGTATGCCCCTAGGCTGCCAAAACACAATGTACCACGGACGCCTCAAGAAAGTTGTCTTGCGAAACTACTGATTGTGCCTCTGGCCAGGTTGCATGCAACAGTGCCGGTGCAATCACGCCAGCATCTTTGGTAGAAATCAATATAGCAGCTAGTGGTGGACAAGATTTCTACGATGTCAGCCTTGTAGATGGCTTCAACCTCCCTATTTCAGTTGCCACACAAGGCGGGATCGGTGACTGCAAGCCCTCAAGCTACCCGGCAAATGTGAATGTTGTGTGCCCTACTGGGTTGCAAGTGAAAATATCTGATGGGAGCGTGATCGCTTGCAAGAGTGCATGCACAGCATTCAGTGATCCACAATACTGTTGCACTGGCGATCATAATACCCCAGAGACATGTCCACCCACAAACTATTCCATGATCTTCGAGAACCAATGCCCTCAAGCTTATAGCTACGCTTATGATGATAAGAACAGCACATTTACTTGCTCCGGTGCACCTGACTACGTTATTACCTTTTGCCCTTAAATTTATGAAGAGGAATTATTCGTTCCTTCTTCTCTCTATAGTTATACATGAGAGAACAGTAAGTGTCATTGACTAAGGCACATGCATGATTGTATCAATGTAATAAACGCTTGAATGTTATTTATTAGCAAATGAATAATGCAAGCCCTTTTCTTCTACTTATTTCAGAGCAAGAATACTTGTCCTTAATTATATGTCAAGAAATATATCTTCAGCTGCAATATTTAGTTTCAGATGCTATTCATGTTGTATCGCACTCGAGATTAATTATGTCATGATCTTTAACCGATAGTGTTTTTAAGCTTAATTACCCATAATTATGGCTGTAAGAGGGGGAAAAGGAAAGAAAAAAAAAATAGAGCTTAGTAGTAAATTGGAGGACTCCTAGTAATACAAATTATATATTATTACAACTTTTACTACAAAATTATTTACAAACTGATGTACCAGTCGCTAAGATTGAAATAATTAAACTGAGTTGGCCTCTGATGCCATCCCATTGTTTGCGTATAGGTTTCTACTCCTACCATTTTTACATAGGCCTTCAAAGTTTACCACAGGACTCAGTCAAGATTATATCTTTATCTATGCACGGTGGTATATTGACAGCAAGTTATTTAAATTTTATTGTATTTAAATTCTCTTTCTAGAAAATTTAATCAAATAGAAGTTTAATTTAATCAAAAGAAATAATTAAAAATGCAATAACATAAAAAAGAAAAAAAAATTATATATATATTTGGTTTTTAACGGTAATTGACTTTTTCTTTTAAAAAAAAAAAAAAAAACAGATAATGGTAATTGACTTGCTGCTTCCTGAGATATTTAAAAATCCTCAAAAGTAAAGATTGGTGACTATATATAATTACGATGATAAAATTTGAAATATTTAATTAAAGATAATAATTAAAATTTTAAGAGCTTAATTACCATAACATTATCCTAAAAATTAATTATTAACCAAAAGGAATTAAAGGAAGCACCATATTTGACAAACAAAATTAAAGCTGTGGAAAAGGGGCAGCCCACAGTGGATGTGCAATGCCCACGTTCAAGAGACACCAGCCATATAGATATATGTGAAGTCTTGATCGAACGTATGTACGATACGTGACATTTAATTTCCAAGCCCGCCGTGACCAACCAGATCAATTTCAAAGCACCATTAATGGTACCAATTTATTTGGTCCGCCCTTTATTGACTTTACTCCAAATATTTTTGTTTTACTTAAAAAATAATAATATTCATTGAAATCAATAAGAAAATTTATATAAGTAATTATAGCAGCTATATATAATAGAAGAAATTCAATATTATGTTACCATATTAGGTGTCGGAAAAATTATATGTCTAAAATTTGTTTCTATACAAGTGAATAAATTAATGTTTTTCAAAATAGACAACCTTAAGATATGTGCAAGATTGCGACAGAGATGACAGTATATAATAGAATCCTATGTTTCTAACCATCGATCGTGTTAATTACTCAAATATGGAAAATATAATAATAAAATCGCCCAATAATAACTTCTTTTTTCTTTTTTGAAAGGATATTGTTAGTTTGAAGTATTGGCTAAGTTTCGTGATCAAAATGAAAAGAAAAAAAGCCAAGCGTTCGGACGGGATTCATTGCCGTTCGGACGGGATGCAATCAAGTACTTCAATACTAAAACCCGAGAGCTCCGTTCGCAGGCCCGTTCGCATCCCGTTCGCAGCCCGTTCGGACGCCTTCGAACGCGCCGCGCCAAGATTGAAGAATGCGACGTAAGAAAGCGATGGAAACCTAGAAATTTCCACATCAGGAATAGTGACCGTCCGAACGCCCATATGACCGTCCGAACGGACACTGTTCACAAAGCCCATTTTCCATGTATATTCATAGTGACCGTCCGAACGCCCATATGACCGTCCGAACGGACACTGTTCACAAAGCCCATTTTCCATGTATATTCAAGTGACCGTTCGAACGGCCAATCTTCCGTCTCGACGCTACCTACCGTAATGCTTTATTTGGATTCTAAGTGTCCTAGGTTTAGGTTTTGTGGGGCTATTATAAATACACCTCTATAGAATGTTAGAGTGCAGTTTTCACCCCAGAGAGTTAAAGAGGCTGTGAAGAGAGAAATATTGTGAGCCTTGTTGTTCCTCTTAGAGGATCTTTGTTAGTTTGTTTGTGGCGTAAATTGAGAAGTCTATCGGAAGGATCGGTAAAGGAATCACGTTGAAGAAGATTGTGAGCAAGGAGGCGAGTTGGAGGCTTGTCGATCTTCTGGTAGAAGGGTTGTAAGTGTTCTAGTGTAATCTTCTGGATAATTTTCGATAGTGATTTCGGTTTGGCTGGGAGAGGTTTACAATTAGATCGGTTTCTAATTGGTTTCCTCTTCGTCACCAAAATCTGTGTGTTTGATTGTTCTTATTTTGGTGATTGCTTGCTTAGATTAAATATCCATTAATTCCGCATAAGCGTGATATTTATCTGCTTAGCGTTTTTCAATTGGTATCGAGCCGGAGTTCACTTTGTTTGGATTAAATTCTAAGTGTGATCCTTGTTTGTTTTCTAACATGTCTCAAACCCTTAATTACATGCCTAATTTTGATGGAACTAATTATGGCTATTGGAAGTCCCGTATGAGATTTTTCTTAAAATCAATAGGCGTTTGATGCATTATTGAATCTGGATTTCAAACTCCAGATAAGCCGACAGCTGAATGGTCTACTGCTGAAAACAAATCTCGTGTGGCGAATGACAAAGCTATGAATGCTTGTTCTTAGCAATTTCACAAACTGAGCACTCTAGAATTTCAAATTGTGATAGTGCTAAAGATGCTTGGGAGATTCTAGAAACTACTTATGAAGGAACAAATCTTGTTAAAGCTACAAAACTTCAAATGTTAGTTTCTAAGTTTGAAGAATTGAAATGTTAGAAGATGAGACTTTTGATGATTTCTTTGGTAAACTTAGTGAAATTAGAAACTCCATGATAAATCTAGGAAAGAAAGTTTACGACACTAAGATTGTGAGAAAGGTTATGAGATCACTCCCGGATAGATTCAAAATGAAGGTACTGACCATTGAGTCATGCACTGATTTGGAGACCTTGAGGATAGAAGAGTTAGTTGGTGCCTTACAAACTTATGAGTTTTCTTTGTCTAAACCTAGGAATTATAAGGATCTTGCCCTTAGAACTCTTAGAAAGAACTCTGATGAGTCATCGATGAGGAACCGATGATGAGAAAATAGCATTGGCAGCTAGGCGATTACCATAAGTATAGGCATAGATTTCCCAAGAGACTTGAAAAGCTAGAAGAGAGTTACAAGGATAGAAATGAAAGAGACCCACGTGGTCCAAAATGTTATGAGTGCTCTGGTTATGGTCATTTGCGCAAGGATTGTGCTAACCTCATGAGTAATAAGCCAAAGGATAAAAGGCTTTCAATATTACCATGAGTGACACTGATGAGGAGGTTCCTGATGATTCCCCTAATTATGTAGCTTTTGGGATTTCCTATGATTCTGATGATTCTAATCAATCAGATGATAAGTCTGCTTCTGATAATGAATCAAATAGGGTTAGTGACCTTCAAAACTCCTTTAACAATTTGCGGAAAATTTTTCTACAATTAGAAATTCTAACCTAAAACTTGTTAAGGATGTCAAGAATCTTGAACTTGAAAGGGATAATTTCTTTGAAAGAATTGAGTGATTCACATCTTGTTTGCAATTCTCTAAAATCTGAAAATCATGTGTTAATTGCTAAGAATAAATCCTCCAAAATGATGATTGAAACTAGAAATCACTTGAGTACTTTCTCTAGTGAAAAGCTTAATCAAATGTTGCATGCTCGAAGCGCTCTAGTGATAGATCTGGTTTAGGATTTGATAAAAGCGCATCTTGTTCTTCTAACCATACCTCTGCTTCAAAGATTGTGTTTGTTAAACCGGTTGAAGTAGAAAATCTTCAGTCAAGAAAAGCCAGTGATTGCTCCGACTCAACAAGGTAAGAAAGGTAAGAAAAACTCTCTTGTATCTCATGCATCTTACCCTAGGCCTAGAGTTGCTCAAAGATTTGTCCCTACATGCCATCATTGTGGAAAAGTGGGTCACATTCGACCTCCTTTTTTAATTTGAAAAATCATGTGCAGAAGAATAAAATTCGTATCTAGGATAGATTGTGAGGTTTGGTCACAATGATGAAAGGAGTGCTATCTAGGTTAGACCTGTTTGAAAAATTCATAAACCTAGACCTAAGATCACTCAAGTGTGGGTTAGGAAGGATGATACCATTCACCCATTGAGGGGAGTGGTAATGAACTCACCTTATTTTAGGTGAGCCAATAACATGCCTAGGATTGTTTTTCTGTTTATCCTTGAGATTCCTAGAGCATGTTATATCTTTTTGTTTTGTTTAATTTTTTTTTTGTTGTGCATTTTTTTGTTGTTAAAATTTTTTCAAAAGACAAAAATATGTTTAGTTAGTTGTTCTCTTTCTTCTTTTGTCTTATGCACCTAGATTGTCCATTAAATTCTCATGTTGCCTTTGTGGATTTAATTCCTTGCGTCTTGGAATGTTCTTAGTATGCATGAGATGAACTTTTGTTAAATGGACTTGTTATTGTGGTTACCTAAAGCGAGTTTACAGTACGTTTTGCCTATGCTTAATTTTTGTGCACATTTAAGCTTATTTTTTGGGTAACCATATGAGGTTTTTGACTAGTATTTGTTTCAAATTGACCATTTGCTAGTTGAACCTAGGGCTTAAAAATTTCCTGCTTTCTCGGTTGTGATAAGCACTACATGTTTAAGGACACTTTCTCATAGAAAAAGAAACAAAATAGTGAAACAAATGAATCAAAAGATCACATTCAAAAGGAATTTATTTCAACAAACTTGTGCAAATTGTTTTACAATGAGAAATGTATAGGATGAGTGGCTAGGCCCTAGTATGATAAGGTTTGACTTTTGATCTGAGATACTTGTCAAAACCTCATGGTGGTGAAACTCAAGTTTTGATGGCTCACACACACTACACACAAGCATGGGTTGGATGAAACATTTTTATTACTTGAGTTAAACAAATTTCAATGTCTGGTTGTCACTTCAAGTCTCATGTATATTTTGTATATTTGGAGCATGCTTGGGTTATTCATTGCTGAATTTTCATGAGATTTTTATGGGTGTATCATGTGTGTTCATTTGACTTTTGAGGGGGGAAACATGGTTTGATTTCCAGTTTCTTGTTGATTTTTGAGTCACATATTGAGGGAGTTTCTATTGTTCATGATTATGCATTATCTCTTTGCATTTTATTCATGAGTTGAGTTTATTTTTTGTTCCACATGTGCCTTGATCGTTTGTTAAGTGTTTCAGAAACATGTTACCTTTTGTCAATTTGTGACAAAAGGGGAGTTTATTGAAATGATTTTGTTCAAATTGCCAAAGGGGAGTTTGTTAGTTTGAAGTATTGGCTAAGTTTACGTGATCAAAATGAAAAGAAAAAAAGCCAGCGTTGGACGGATTCATTGCCGTTGGACGGGATGCAATCAAGTACTTCAATACTAAAACCCGAGCTCCGTTCGCTGGCCCGTTCGCATCCGTTCGCAGCCCGTTCGGACGCCTTGAGCAGCGCAAGATTGAAGAATGCGGCGTAAGAAAGCGATGGAAACCTAGAAATTTCCATCGGAATAGTGACCGTCCGACGCCCATATGACCGTCCGAGCGGACCATTCTAAAGCCCATTTTCCATGTATATTCATAGTGACCGTCGACGCCCATATGACCGTCGAGCGGACCTTCTAAGCCCATTTTCCATGTATATTCAAGTGACCGTTGAGCGGCCAATCTTCCCGTCCGGACGCTACCTACTATGATTTATTTGGATTCTAAGTGTCCTAGGTTTAGGTTTTGTGGGGCTATTATAAATACACCTCTATAGAATGTTAGAGGTGCGGATTTTCACCCCGGAGAGTTCGTGAGAGGTGTACTTAAAGAGAGAAATATTGTGAGCCTTGTTGTTCCTCTTAGAGGATATTTGTTAGTTTGTTTGTGGCGTAAATTGAGAAGTCTATCGGAAGGATCCGGTAAAGGAATCACGTTGAAGAAGATTGTGAGCAAGGAGGCGAGTTGGAGGCTTGTCGATTTTACAGAGCCGAGGTCTTGCAAAGGGTTGTAAGTGTTCTAGTTCTAGTGTCTAATCTCGGATAATTTTCGATAGTGATTTCACAGGTTTGGTGCGGAGAGGTTTACAATTAGATCGGTTTCTAATTGGTTTCCTCTCGTCACCAAAATCCTGTGTGTTTGATTGTTCTTATTTTGGTGATTGCTTGCTTAGATTAAATATCCATTAATTCCGCATAAACTGTGATATTTATCTGTTTAGCGTTTTTTCAGATATTAAATATCATTAATCAAAAGATGCTTCAGCAATTACAATATCTTTAACACATAAAGGAACATCCTCTGTCCATAATCTCTCCTCACTAGCAGAAAGTGCCACTTTTGCAAGAGTATGGGCTGCCTCATTAGCCGTGCGTCTAACATGAGAAACTTGCCATCTAGGAATTTGCTGTAACAGAGGCTTGGCATCATTGGTCAAAGCTCCATACCTCCCCCACGTGCATTCCTTCCCTACATAATGCCTGGACCACTTCAAGAGAGTCACCTTCTAGGTGAACCTCGTGGAGGCCCATGAACACACAAATTTCAGCCATTTTCCAGGCAGCCAATGCCTCCGCTGTAGTAGGATCTGTAATATATTGCCTTGAGGTTACATAAGCATAAGAGTAACCTGTAATGAGCAACAAGAGAAGAAGGTTGACAAGAGCTCTGTTAGCCATTGATCCTTTCCTTTTAATTAGTAGGAATAACCTAATTATAAGTTAACCAAGGTAGAGTTATAAGAAAAAGTAGGGACTGAATTTGGAAAGAAATTAAAGCATAGTTAATTTGCAAAGTCATCAAAATGTTTTACTCTATCTACTCTTATCTAAAAATTAAAGTCCCTAGTAATTTTTATTTTTATTTTTTTCTTTTTGGCTTCCATGAATTAATGTTAGCATTTGAAATTTTGAATTACTAAATCTCAACCTAAGATTCGCTCTTTATTTTTATTATATAAATTTTCTTATTGATTTCAATGATTTTTTTTTTTTTAAGTAAAACAAAAATATTTGGAGTAAAGTCAATAAAGGGCGGACCAAATAAATTAATTGGCACCATTAATGGTGCTTTGAAATTGACATATTTATTGGTCAAGGCTTTGGAAATTAAATGCCATGTGTCTTATGTTCGTATGTTTGATCAAGACTTCACATATATATATGGCTGGTGTGTCTTGAACGTCGGCGTTGCACATCCACATCCACAGCTGTGGGCTGCCCCTTTTCCACAGCTTTAATTTTGTTTGTTAAATATGGAGCTTCCTTTAATTCCTTTTGGTTAAGAATTAATTTTTTGGACTTTTTAGGATAATGTTATGGTAAGCTCTTAAAATTTTAATTATTATCTTTAATTAAATATTTCAAATTTTATCATCGTAATTATATATAGTCTTTAATCTTTACTTTCGAGGATTTTTTATATATAACTTACGTATAATTTTTATCTAGGACGGATCTAAAAAGTTTGATTGAGAGGGATCGAGATATAAATTTTTTTGGATAGAGCCAATGGCCTGTAATTTTTATCTTTATATTTTTTTAACACCTAAATTTTTTTTTTGGAGGACTTGGGGAGTGGCTAGGGCCATCCTTGGTCCCCTATACTCGTCACTGATTTTCATCATAACATATATATAATTTTTTTTTTCTTTTTTATGTTATTGCATTTTTAATTTTTTCTTTTGATTAAATTAAAACTTCTATTTGATTAAATTTTCTAGAAAGAGAATTTAAATACAATAAAATTTTAATAACTTGCTGTCAATATACCACCATGCATAGATAAAGATATATATAATCTTGACTGAGTCCTCTGGTAAACTTTGAAGGCCTATGTAAAAATGGTAGAAGTAGAAACCTATACGCAAACAGAAGGATGGCATCAGAGGCCAACTCAGTTTAATTATTTCAATCTTAGCTACTGGTACATCAGTTTGTAAATTATTTTGTAGTAAAAGTTGTAATAATATATAATTTGTATTGCACGGAGTCCTCCAATTAACCACTAAGCTCTATTTTTTTTTTTCTTTCTTTCTTTTTCCCCTCTTACAGCCATAATTATGGGTAATTAAGCTTAAAAACACTATTCGGTTAAAGATCATGACATAATTAATCTCAAGTGCGATACAACATGAATAGCATCTGAAAATAAATATTGCAGCTAAGATATGTTTCTTAACATATAATTAAGCACAAGTATTCTTGCTCTGAAATAAGTATAAGAAATGGCTTGCATTATTCATTTGCTAATAAATAACATTCAAGCGTTTATTACATTGATACAATCATGCATGCATGTGCCTTAGTCAATGACACTTATTGTTCTCTTATGTATAACTATAGAGAGAAGGAACGAATAATTCCTCTTCATAAATTCAGGCAGCAGGGCAAAAAGTAATAACGTAGTCAGGTGCATTGGAGCAGGTAAATGTGCTGTTCTTATCATCATAAGCGTAGCTATAAGCTTGAGGGCATTGGTTCTCGAAGATCATGGAATAGTTTGTGGGTGGACATGTCTCTGGGGTATTATGATCGCCAGTGCAACAGTATTTTGGATCACCGAACGCTGTGCATGCACTCTTGCAAGCGATCACGCTCCCATCAGACCCTTTCACTTGCAGCTCAGCAGGGCACACAGCATTCACATCCTTGGGGCAGCTAGAGGCCTGGCAGTCACCGGTCCCACCTTGTGTGGCAACTGAAACAGGGAGGTTGAAGCCATCTACAAGGCTGACATCATAGAAATCTTGTCCACCATTAGCTGCTATGTTGATTTCTACCAAAGATGCTGGCGGGATTGCACCGGCGCCGTTGCATGCAACTTGGCCAGAGGCACAATCAGCAGTTTCGCAAGAGAACTTTCCCGAGGCGTCCGTGGTGCAATGTGTTCGGGCCCAGAACCGGCCTATCCATGGAGCTTGGACATCAACTGATGAGGATGCTTTGGATGCCAGCTCAAATCCAGTTGTTGATAGCTGGGGTTTCTGGTCCGCAGTTAGAGTTCCTGGCCAAACAGTTGTCTCACAATTGTTTGTAAAAGTTATTTTGGCAGCATGAGCACCTGCACAACATAAATTGTCAGAAGAATGGTCAATGATCATTAAATTCATTTTTTCATATTATCTTAAGTTTTTAGGATAAATTGTAATTTAAAGCATATAACTTGCATGCAACAAATTAGTAGGAGCTAGATACACAATTTTATTGAGTAAATGAGCAATGTTATATATGTATCATACAAACATTTCTTCATTTTTTGAGTAAATGAGTAATGCTACGTACTGTACACAATTTTTTTGAGTAAATGAGCAATTTGCTAATTACTATAATATAACTAGACAATGAGGTTTATAAATATATATATATACCAGATAGGAAACAGAAGGCCAAGGCAAGGCCGAAGAGTGCAAGGGATTTCATCATTGTAATTTGTAATCGACTATATAGTTGCTATATATGGGTTGAGTATTGTGGTGCTAATCTTATGAACTTGGAGCGGTTTATATAGAGCCTTAAACGCGACTTTCAAGGCTCACCATGCGTGAAAATTGGGTTGGACGTAAGTTCGTTGCACTTACACAACATGAATATTGTTCCTCTCCTTTGACTTCAAGTACGTACTGGGTTTTACGTCTTCATGATATGGTAATGGGTCGCGACCGCAGCCTCGTATATATGAACACTTAATTACACCCCGCGAGATACGGACTAATTTAAATAAATGTGATTGGATTTGAATTGATTGGCCGGGGGTTTGTTTTTTAACATATGTGTCAGTTTTTGAGAGAGGGAGGCAAATCCATTTTTGCTACTTAGTATTCTACAAGCTGATTGTCAATGTTTTAGCCACAACTGATCGAGAACATTACGTGCATAGAATTTTCAGCTGTGAAAATTAAAGACAAATTATAGATTTGTCTGCTTCCAGAAAATATAGATGGTCTACCAAGTAATCACTGTATTTACTACACATGCATAAAGGATGAGCTGGACTGGACCCAAAATGTTATCTTCTGGAAGATGAAGAACAAAATATCTGAATCATAAAGTAGATATTTTTCAATTGGGAGATCGAATCGATCCTATTCTGTCGTTGGAACTCAAAACGTAATTAATTAATTAGTGATGTTTTGTCATTTGTACGTATCTAATATATGCTGTGTGAATTGAAGGGCCTAACTAGCTAAATAATGTGGAAAGGTATGTACTTAATTGCAATACAAAGAAGCATTAGTAGACATCGCGTTCTAAGATGAAGGGGATCGAGATTAATTAATTCGAAGAAAGAAGAAGAAAAAAAATAAAGGGGAGATTAGTCAGGTTTCAAATTTCACATAGAGCAAAATAATATTCCACGCTGCAAAGGGGTACTTAATTCTCAATTTCGATCGGTCAAAGTTCATATATATAATTAATTTATATATAGCCTGTAAAGTATAACCTGTCTCTTATTTATTCATTTGAAAAATGCTAAACGTGTTTACAATTTATTAATACATGTCCAACATGCATGTAATTGGAAGGTATCAAATGTTATTTATGGGCAGGCAAATTGGAGGGTACATAAAAGTGAGAGTAGGTGTAATATTACTCAATAAACTTTAGGTTTATATATATATATATATATATATATATATATATTAGTGCCCAAAAAGAAAGTACCTCATCCTCATGGCAAGGAAGTAGGATCCTCTCCATTTGAACGGAAGAATATTTAATTAGTTATATTTAAAAAGTATTTTTGTCTTCTCACATTTTAAGACTTCACTATAATTAACCTGCAAAAAGCAAGATTCTGATCCAATGACAGCTAGCGGGATAAAACTTTCTCGATCACATAAGATTAGCACGGCTAGACATTTATATAACATATTGCCCGTCTACAAGGACGAGCTAGAACAAGTTTTCATTATTTAGTTTTTCCACAAACGTACGGCATATAAAATTCAATTATTCATTATGGATACAAATATATTGTTCCTTCCCTATAGTTGATGGGCAAGTTATTTGTTTCCGTTTTCGTTTTATTGTAGAGAAAGGAACGTGTATTTTTAATTTTTAATTTTTTTTTTTTCATTGACGGAATGTGATACTGTAGTTTAGGTCCGCTGGAGCACGAAAAGATAGAGGCTAGTCGCATCATCATAGGCATAACTATAGGCCTGAGGGCACTGCTTCTTGAAGAACATAGAGTAGTTAGCGGGTGGGCATGTAAATATAGAGGCTATAACGCGACCATCACGGATTCACGGCGAACCATGTGGAAAATCGGTCGGGTTCGACGAAAGTTCCACCAGGATTAATCCTCCTCATCGACTTTTAACTGCAGCTAGCCATGCGGAAAAATGCGGAAAATTGACAGACTAAATGTGATTGAATCAATTGTGGGGTTTTTTTTTTTTTGGACATGTTCATACAAGGATCGCTGGATCGGAAAGGGGAGAGAGAATTTGAACTACTAATCTCCACTTCTTAAAGCGTAATCACGGTCAATTAAACTATATTTTATGACAATTTTGTCAATGTTTTGCGGGATATTTCGTGTCAGCATTTGGAAAAGGGAGGCAAATCCATTAATAACTACTTTCCAACTAGAGTTTTCTACAAACAGGCGTCAATGTTGTAGAAGATGACAAATGACTTTTATATATGTTCAATTAACAACGTGCGATTGCGACTGGTCTATAGTTCATCACAACAACCGAACGTTAGGTGCATCGAATTAATTTTCACCACCCATACGAAGTTTAAGGTTTGGTTTTCCCACACTTATTTTGTCTGATTTCCACGTGGCCGGCCACCTGCACATGGTTTGTCGTTTGAGCTCTTGATGTTATTAATTAAGTAGCCTGGCGATTATAGAATTTGGAGTGGCCTAATCCATAGGGCGTCTGCCTGGTATCTGTTAGGTTCTTTTGCTCGATAGATCACCGAGTAGGACTATTTCGCAAGGTCTTGTTTGAACGGAATTTTTGTCTGTTCGAACCCGTAATTCGCAATTTCTTGTCATAAAATACCTACTTGCTCCGAAATTGAAGTATATATAAAAAAAAGCTTGTATTATTCATTTGCTAATAAATAACATTCAAGCGTTTATTACATCGATACAATCATGCATGTGCCTTAGTCAATGACACTTATTGTTCTCTTATGTATAACTATAGAGAGAAGAAAGGAACGAATAATTCCTCTTCATAAATTCAAGCAGCTGGGCAAAAAGTAATAACGTAGTCAGGTGCATTGGAGCAGGTAAATGTGCTGTTCTTATCATCATAAGCGTAGCTATAAGCTTGAGGGCATTGGTTCTCGAAGATCATGGAATAGTTTGTTGGTGGACATGTCTCTGGGGTACCATGATCGCCAGTGCAACAGTATTTTGCATCACCGAACGCTGTGCATGCACTCTTGCAAGCGATCACGCTCCCATCAGACCCTTTCACTTGCAGCTCAGCAGGGCACACAGCATTCACGTCTGCCGGGCAGCTTGAGGGCTTGCAGTCACCGGTCCCACCTTGTGTGGCAACTGAAACACGGAGGTTGAAGCCATCTACAAGGCTGACATCATAGAAATCTTGTCCACCATTAGCTGCTATGTTGATTTCTACCAAAGATGCTGGTGGGATTGCACCGGCGCCGTTGCATGCAACTTGGCCTGAGGCACAATCAGCAGTTTCGCAAGAGAACTTTCCCGAGGCGTCCGTGGTGCAATGTGTTCGGGCCCAGAACCGGCCTATCCATGGAGCTTGGACATCAACTGATGAGGATGCTTTGGATGCCAGCTCAAATCCAGTTGTTGATAGCTGGGGTTTCTGGTCCGCAGTTAGAGTTCCTGGCCAAACAGTTGTCTCACAATTGTTTGTAAAAGTTATTTTGGCAGCATGAGCACCTGCACGCATAACATAAATTGTCAGAAGAATGGTCAACAATCATTAAATTCATTTTCCATATTAGTTTAAATTTTTAGGATAAATTATAATTTAAAGTATATAACTTTGCATGTGACAAATAAGTAGGAGATGCAAGATTTTAATGTGTAAATAAATAGTGCTACATATCACACAAAAATCTCACAAAATATCACACAGCGTTGAGGTGTCAAGGTCTAATAATCTTTAGACCTTGCTACACCAACTTAATTTGTAAGATGTTTGTGTGGTATATATATAACATTAATTATTACGTGTAAATATAATTCAAGGACCAATGGGGAGAGAAAAAGAGAGAACACATTGAGAACATAAAATCTAAAATGTGGTTAATTAATGTAAAATAATTAATAAATATGTCTTAACAATGGAAGCTTTCAATTCAACCTTTGTGGGGTTAATGACTTGATCATTTCACATGTGTAATGGTGAAAGTTGCAGAATTATACTACCTGTGTGGCAATTCATGATGCGAACGGTGATCATTTTCCAACAAAATTATTAAAACATTAGCAGTTTTCAACATTTTTTCAATCTATATTTTGCAGAAAGTAGTTCAGATAGGAAATTTAATTACTAACATATTATAACTAGAAAATGAGATATATATATATATATATATATATATATATATATAGATATACCAGATAGAAAACAGAAGGCCAAAGCAAGGCCGAAGAATGCAAGGTTTTTCATCATTCTTGTAGATTAGTTGATCTTGATGAATGGGTTGGGTATATATTGTGGTGCAAATCTTATGAACTTGGGAGTGGTTTATATAGAGGCTTTAACGAGACTTTTCCAAGGAAAATTGGGTTCGTAATTAAGTTCCACAAGGAATATACTTCATTGACTGTGATGGTTACCGTATTCGATACGGTGATGGCCGGCGACCGGAACCTCGACCGACTGAAGACCCGAGACACCCGGGCTAAATAATGGTCATTTTGTACATGTGTCAGTTTGTGGGAAAAGGGAGGCAAATCCATTTGCCACTTTGCTTCTAGTTTCTACAAACTGGCCGGTTGTCAATGTTTTAGACTCCCTGTGATATTTAATTATGAGCGCTTGTGGATATCTTTTTTGTTTTCGTTGAATTTCTTTCACTTACGTGCGTGGAATTTTTAGCTGTGGAAACTACCCTACGACCCACGCGAGGTACTGTAGCATTTGGAAAAAAATTGGGCATGCATCTACAGCTGGTAGGGTTTTTCTTTCTCTCTTTCCCACAAAAAGATCTGCTCATGAGCAAAGAATATAGGGGGTGGTTAGGTTGAGATCAAAGACTTGAAAACAAATTCATTATCTAGAATAAATATATAGTCAAACTGAACGTGTTCTAAATTTCTAATGTGGTGATCGGCATGGGTGGTGGACGTGTGTCCTTTGGCACAAGTCTAGGACCAAAATTCACGTAACTTATATGTTGAGTTCATCTAGATAAATAGATTTCAAAAAATTGTAGAGGAAGTCAGGTTATAGATATAATATTTATGTAGGCGGCCGGCCGGTCTACCAAGTAATTAATTAATCTTTGTATATCGACCACGCATGCAGAAAAGGATATGGCCGGGTTGGACTGCACCCAAAATGTTTTCTTCTGGAAGTTACATCATACGCCACCGTGTGAATGAGGTAAAATACACGTACGAAAGGGTTTTTGGTGGGTGGGGAGGTAGGGATTGTAATTTGTACGTATATCATAATTTGGTCCATACATATACAAATTAATTATAACAAGAAAAATGTTTGATTTTCATCTTTTACTTATTATTATTATTTTTTATTTATCTCCGTGTAATAGATGGGTATATATATATATATATATATGGACTCACATGCAAGTCCCATAAATTTAAATGATAAATTATAAAAAAGATTGACAAAAATCATATGTAGAAAAATAACACGTCTCTTATAAAAAATAAAGTAATCGATGAGCAATTCGAGGGAAGAATCTATTATGTACCCAGTACTTCATGTCTTGGATTTCAATTTTCAATATCAACAGACTTCATATGATTTATAGGCTGTAAAATGCTTACAAGTCGGCTCTTATTTATTCATTAGAAAAAATAGTAATGTTAAAAATTATATCTTACAGCCATCATTATGCCATTATGGGTAATATTAATTAACTGGCGGCGGCTAAATATCATATCTTAATTTCTACTACCAAAGTACGATACAACATGTAGCATCTGCATTTCAAAAAAAAAAAAAAAACATGTAGCATCTGAAAATATATTGCAGCAGAAGAAATCTTTCATGTCATAAGCACAATTACAAACACTTGCTTCGGACTAAGATCAATTTTTAAGAAAAGGCTTGCATTATTCATTTGCTTTTAAGCGTTTATTACATGAACACAATCATGCATGTGTCTAATTAGTCCATGACAGTACACTTAATTATTGTTCTCTTATTACTATAGGGAGAGGAACCCAAAATTCCTCTTCATAAATTTAAGGGCAGAAAGTTATAATGTAATTAGGTCCACCGAAGCAAGTAAAGGTGCTGTTTTTATCATCATAAGCATAGCTATAAGCTTGAGGGCATTGGTCCTCGAAGATCATGGAATAGTTTGTGGGTGGACATGTCTCTGGGGTATCATAATCCTCAGTGCAACAGTATTGTGGCTCACCGAACGCTGTGCATGCACTCTTGCAAGCGATCACACCCCCATTAGACCCTGTCACTTGCAATTCAGTAGGGCAAACATCATTCACGTTTGCAGGGCAGCTTGAGGGTTGACAATCACCGGTCCCACCTTGTGTGGCAACTGAAACAGGGAGGTTGAAGCCGTCTACAAGGCTGACATCGTAGAAATCTTGTCCACCATTAGCTGCTATGTTGATTTCTACCAAAGATGCTGGCGGGATTGCACCGGCGCCATTGCATGCAACCTGGCCAGAGGCACAGTCAGCTGTAGCACAAGTGAACCTTCCCGAGCCATCTGTGGAGCAACCAGTTCGGCCCCAGAATCGGCCGTTCCACGGAGTTGGGGTAGCTAGTGATGTGGATGCTCCGGATGCTAGCTCAAATCCAGTGCTTGATAACTGAGGTTGCTGAGCTGATGTTAGAGCTCCTGGCCAAACTGTATACGGACAATTGTTTGTTACAGTTATTGTAGCAGAGTGAGCACCTGCATATATGAACGCAACATGAACCAACTCCTTGTGACCACTTTGAATGTGAAAAATAAAAGGATCTCTTGCATGCAACAGACAAAGCAACATATTATCACAAAAATAAATGGGTTGTATCTGTTTAATGGGGAATGATTTTACAAAATAGAGTTTGTGTCTAAGATGGGGAGGAAATTTAATAATTTATGGATTCTTGTCCAATAGGATTCAATTATGAGTTATTCTATGGAAAGAAAATCACACAAAAAGAAAATCATCATAATTTATAAGAAGAAGAAAAAAATACCATAGATGATGAATAGAAAGGCTAAGGTAAGGCCGAAGAGTATCCGAGTTGTCATTGTGATTGCTTTGTGATTTGATGATATTGTTTGATGGAGGGAGCGATGGATGGATATGTATATATAGAGGCCAAATGAAGTGTATAGAGCTTACGAAATAAATGTGAAAGTCCTAGCAATTAATGAGGTGTGATAAATCATTAAGTATATATACTAGTACCATATCTACGGTGCCTTTAAAAGATAGTTTAATCGACTGAGACCATGCCTAATGAAGCGAAGGTCAATAGTTTGAATCCTTCCCCCCTCTTGTGCAGACATATCAAAATAAAAAAATAAAAAAAGTACCATATCTACGGTCTAGGACACGAATCCCCTAAATTTTGAGTTCTTGTTCACATCTCTCATTTGGATCGTTGATTTTGAACTAAAATTAATGGTTTTATTTTTTATTTATTTTTAATTATAATACAGGAAAGAGTTGTGTACAAAAAGTAATACCATCCCATATATATAATATTGGTTCTATAACTTAATTTGGATTAACATATGTAGATATAGAGGTATAGTCTAAAATTAAAGTGCCTTATGTATTAATTAATTTGATTTTAGATTCAGCTATTATATTCTGTACAAACCCAATTTTTTAATCATTTTATCAATTGTATCAGCTAGAATATACATAATGAATTCTGAATATATTTATTCGCATGTATCTATTACATAATATCTGTACTCCCTCTTGTGTGGATATGTCAAAAAAATATATATATTTGTACTCTCAAGGGATAACCTTCACCATAGGAAAGAGGAATACATAAGATCATATGATTGGTGGGGTTTGCATGAAATGTGTAATTTCATCAAGAAGAAAACCAATTACATAATTTACATGGTTGAAGGAATCAGTAATGTAAAATTATATTATCATCGCTTATCAAATGATGCACGCTACATTATTTTTTCCAAAATACCTTTTAAGGCTTTAAAGTTATGAATTAATCGTCGGAGATAAAATATATTTTCTCCAAAAATTAATTAGAATATAATTCAGGGAAGACTAAAAGCTAGCTAGAGAGTACTGGGAAACCATTATTTCCCACCTCTTGCCTCAATTAGTTGACTTCATCAAAGCATATAGATTGCCATAAACAAAAAAAAACAAAAAACAAAAAACTAGCGTTTAAAGGTGTACAAGTGGGACGATTATTAATTACTTAATCGCTTAAGTCAATTGCTACTACCGATTATAGGAATTATGTGCTAACCCCACTAATAACCGGATAACCAGGAAACCGGTTTATTATATTACATTATATATATATATATATATATAGATTAAATGTTGGCCGATAAATAAGCCTTGGTCATGGAAATTGGGGTTGACCGTTGACGCATTATATATAACGCATTATATTGCACTACAAATATCCAGGCCGAACTGGGTGATTGAAATTGGGGTTGGAGTAATTAATCCCATGCTTATGGTAACAAAATGTCGTCTCCTTCAAGCTTAACGGAGCTATATGTTAGAACCGATTGAAGAAACTTAATTATAATTAACGGAAAGTAGTGAAACACCGGCCACAATTACTACCATGGACCGTTTCAAAAAAAAAAATCAAACTCAAGCTTCTAGAACATTTTACCTTGAGTTTTAGGGAATGTTAGAATATGTAATACGATGTATTCTTTATAGCATAATTACCTTATAGGATTGATCGTTCTTGTCATTTAAACGCCACAAATTCTTAGTTTAATTGATGACTAGACTAGTTATGCGTAATTACACGGTATGGGCCATAAGGCTCTCTGCCTGCCCCTGCCCCTGAGAACTTTAGAGATATATTCTCAAGGCCTGATAACCTTGTTTGAATAGGCCAGTTTTTGTTTTTAGTTTTAGATTTTTTGGTTTTCAAAATGATTTTACTTCAGATTTTCAAGCTTGGGTTTGTTTCTAATGTTTCAAAATTTGGGTTTCAAAATTCTCAACCCAAACAAAAAACTTACATTGGTTTCTTAAAAAATCTAAACTCAAAAACGAAAACAGGCCTACCATGACCCTTGGGATGGTTCAGCCACTTCCAAAGGCAAACGCTATAATTTTTTTTTGTAATTTTTTATTTGGCCCTCAGACCACCCTCCAGGGGCATGAGGCTGGCGGGCTAAAATTAATGGCTGAAGACACCCATTATTATTATTAGAACTTTAAATAATAATTTATTATTTTTTGTATTATAAGGACATCTGGACATGAGTCATATTTGTAGCTTTAAGAGTTAAGATTTCTTCCAATGGATGAGGATCCGGATCCCAAGAATATATACTTGCTCCGAAATAATATATAGTATATAATAGTATTGCAAAGGAGTCCCATGAGCCACTGAGCCTTCACTCTTTCTTCTTCCCCCCTCTTACAGCAGCCATCATCATCATTATGGGTAATATTAAGCTTCAGGAAACTGGCGGTTAAAGATCCATGACTTGATCTCAACTGCGGTACAACATGCATGAAGGGCATCTGAAATATATATATATATATATATATATATATATATATATATATATCAGCTGAAGAAATATTTCTTGTCATAAGCACAAGTATACTTGCTCCCAAATCCAAATAAATAGGTATAAGAAAACGTTCGTATTAATCGCTTGCTTTCTATCATTCAAGCGTTTATTACATTAATGACACTTTAGACACAGCAGTCATGTTAGTACATGACAGTACTTATTGTTCTCGTATTATTATAGAGAGCAGGAACGCATAATTCCTCTCCATAAACTCAAGGGCAAAAAGTAATAAGGTAGTTAGGTGCATTGAAGCACGTAAAGGTGCTAGTTTTATCATCATAAGCGTAGCTATAAGCTTGAGGGCATTGGTTCTTGAAGATCTTAGAATAATTTGTGGGTGGGCATGTTTCTGGTTTATTGAAAGTACCAGTGCAACAATATTCTGGTTTATTGAACGCAGTGCATGCGCTCTTGCAACCGAGCACGCTCCCATCAGACCCTTTCAATTGCAGCTCAGCTGGGCAAACCCCGTTCACATTTGCTGCGCAGCTCGAGCGCTTGCAATCACCGGTCCCTCCTTGTGTGGCAACCGAAACAGGGAGGTTGAAGCCGTCTACGAGGCTGACATCGTAGAAATCTTGTCCACCGTTCGCTGCTATGTTAATTTCTACCAAAGACGCGGGTGGGGCTCCACCATTGCCATTGCATGTAACCTGGCCAGAGCCGCAATCAGCTGTTTCGCAGGTGAACTTTCCAGCGTTCGTGGTGCATCGTGTTCGGGCCCAAAACCGGCCTTTCCATGGAGCTTGGACATCAATTGATCTGGATGCTTTGGATGCCAACTCAAATCCGGTAGTTGATAGCTGAGGCTTTTGATCGGAAGTCAAAGTTGCTGGCCAGATAGTTCTTGGACAGTTGTTTGTGAAAGTGATTCGAGCCGCATGAGAACCTGCATGCATGACATATTGACAATTATAAATTGTAATTAGAAGAAAGAATATCAGTTTATAAAGGCAATGGACTAACTATTATAATAAGTAGATACAAAGACATACCAGATAAGAAACAGAAGGCCAATGCAAGGCCGAGGAGTGCAAGGGTTTTCATCATTGTATATATATATAGTAGATCACTAGTTGCTCTCTTGATGAATGGGTTGGGTATTGTGGTGCTCATCTTATGAACTTAAGAGTGGTATATATAGAGGTTTTAACGCGACCATCACGGCGAACCATGCGGAAAATCGGGTTCCACCAGGATTAATCCTTACTGACTTTTAAGTGGAGACATGCGGAAAAATGCGGAAAATTGACGGACAAAATGCGATTGAATCGACTGGGGTTATTTAATTACATAACATATGTACGTGTCAGTATTTGGGAAAGGCAGGCAAATCCATTTACTACTTTGCTACTCTAGTTTTCTACAAACAGTTGTCAATCTTGCAGAAGATGACAACGTGCGACTGCGACTGCAACTGCGACTGGTCTATATCGTTCGTCAAAACTGAACGTTTATGTGCATCGAATTTTCACTACTCATGCCCAAGTTTAAGGATTGGTTTTCCAACACTAATTTTGTCTGATTTCAACGTGGCCGCCTGCCGCCGCACATGGTTTGAACTTTGAAGTTTGACCTCTTTATTTATATATATATATATATTTGGAGTAATGCTATAATTCTTTTTAAAGTTTTTTTAGAGTTGTCCCAAATATGATTTTTTTTTTTTTTTACATATCCGGGAAGGAAAGGAGATTCGAACTAGTGACCTTCGCTTTTATTGTGTGTCTTGGATTGAGTTCTTTCAGAATAAATATGATATGACTTTTAAAATCACTAATAAATCAAAAGTCAATAAATCACATTTCAAATTCAACGATAATTTTAAAAGACACATAACATTTGAGATGACTCTAAAAAAATTCTTAGAAACCTTATAACGTTACTCATGTAATTCAATAGTGCAATTGACTAATCCTCTTTATCATATTCATATCTAACCTTATTAAAAAAAAAAAAAAATCAAATCTAACCAATGAGCAAGCCCACCCATTAACAAATGGGCTAACTGCCCAGCAAATTATAAATGGGCTACGAACCCAACAACTCATCTATTAAAAACCCATATCATATTAAACCCATTACACAGCAAAAGAAAAGAAAGAAAAGAAAACAAAAGCCAAAACAAAACTTATCATATACATGCATTTTCTTCTTGTCAAAAGAAACTTTAAACTGGTTTTCCAAAAAAATAAAGTCATCTATAAAAAATGTATATAAAAATTACATTTTTAAAGACAAATATTAATTTATTTCAAAAACTAGCTCAACAGTATTTCAATCTTATTATCATCTAATGGTTAACCCAAGTCTAGTTTTGTAGACAAAAGAATAGCAACATGTTACAAAATTAATGTAATTAATTCCCGTTCCGATGACTATGATAATGGATAAATCACAAATATTCTATTGGAAGTAAATGCAGATGATTAAATATATCCAAGAGCCATGTTGAAACTCAGAGTTGGTTTGGTTGGAAGAGTATCCAATAGCGTTACAGAGCGAAAAGAAGAGAGTGATCGAAGGTTTGGCACTTTGGCCCATTGTAGTTGTAACCCCAAGGCCAAGAGTTCATTTTGAGGTTCAAATATGCAGATTTCCTCTTCCTTTCTTTAGGGTTCCTCTCTTTCTCTCTGAATTTTGATGTTTTAGCAATGGCGAAGAAGAAGAAAAGGAATGCAGAGAAAGCAGAGCACATAATTGATAATATACCCAACAAATATTCTCAGAAGCCAAGAAGCTCGAAACCCAAACGCCGCTCTGACTTCTCCTTCTTCTATTCCTTTCCTCTCTCCAATTCAGGTGTGTGTGTGTTTTGTTTGATTGGAATTTGGAAATCAAATTCTTTTTCTTTCTCTTTATTTTTTGGGCTTTCCTCTGTGGCAATGTTTATCGCATTATCATTTCCTTTATTGGGAACTGAGTTGGTCGTTTGGTTTTCTGGAATGAAAGTTATATCTCAGCTTTTGTGAATTAATTGGGCTTTTCTTGGAAGTTGTCATTGCTTTTGTGGCATTGAATTCAGCTGAATTTTCATACCTATTAAAGTAAATCTCGTTTCTTTTCCAAGTGATATAACTTTTGTTCTCTGAACTAGATCTTCAGAGAGGGTATGCGTAGGATTTGTAGCAATCTGTGTAGCTTGGTGAGATCTCTTTTTGTGGCATTGTTGTGTCCCCATGAATATGCCTTGGCAACTCAGAAATTCCTGAATTCTGTCCTATGTTTGAAGATACTTATAAGGTTGATTTGAGGGGATAATGTTTTTGCTTCATAGCCTCCTGATACATACTTAATCTGGTGGATTTTGTTTTTATGTGTGTTGAAGGTTAATGAATTGTTCGATGAGGAGCAGAATTGCTGCCTATTAGATGTACTATTACTGCACATGGGTTTGAATAGTAATTGATTATATTTCATTGGATTTTTAAGGATTATCTAAGTTTGCAACACTACTTAAGTTTTGTGACTGTATGTCATCATCGCTGTCTCATCTGTTCAACTTTACTGCAACTGTCTCAGGAATGAATTACTTTGTTTAGAAGTTCCAAAATAATATTATGCTATTTTGTTAACTTTTTTCTGGAATAATATCTGTCTACAGGTTCCTTACAGGGGTCATCCTTTGGTGAAGGTGGATCATCCAATGTCACCTTAAATAGTTTGCATGGCAGACATGCTGAAGGAAAAAAAATGCCTGAGCATTCTCTTATTCGGTGCAGCAAGTCACAGAATAGAGGATTGCGATTCTCATCCAATTTCTATAAAACTCCGGTCGTAGAAGTGGAAACAGTAGCCCAAAATGAACTTTTTGACTGCTGCAGTGATAGGTTTGTTCAGCACATATTTATTCCATGGTCATACAATATATTATCAGTTTGAACGATTTTATATTACACTGATTGTCTTTCCCTTTATTCAGAAATGTCAGTGAACAAAGTAGTGATAGTGCAAGGTCATTGGAATGTTCCCCCAAAAAATCACAGGTTACAGAAGGCAACGGCTTTCGCATAACACCAGGAAGTATTGTGTGGGCTAAAACAGCTTGCCAAATGTGGTGGCCTGCTGAGGTATGTTACTGTTATTGATTTGTGGCATCCTTATTTTTTTTCTTTTACATGCATGTTATATTTTCTCTCTATAGTTTGGTATAAGGAACGTCAGATACCCCTGTTATTGAAAAAAAAGGAACCAGGTACAGCCTCTTAACATAAGTTAGGGTTATATTTATGAAAATGAATTATGGGCTACCTCATCTAAAGTGTCACATAAAATATCCTTTCTTTCCCCTGGAATCTTTGCACGACATGTCCATTCAGATGATTTCTGAAAGCTTGTTCTGCATGTTTCAAACTTTTTTTTTTAATAAGTACATGTTTCAAACTTAAATCTTTGAAGTATACATTTTTCTCATATCTCAGAAACAGTGTTTAATTCCTCATCAAGAAGCTTTGGATATTGGATTTTTGGTGACATCTTATATATTAAACTTTATAGGCTGAAAGGAAACATGTTATACAGTTGGGTCTTGCTGGATCTAAGCAGATGATTGCTTTTGGAACTACAAAAATGGTATCAATCACTTTTCAAACCAAAAGCAGAATTCTTGTGTATAATCCTGTTTGAGAGTCTATCCCTATAAATAGTTTCTAACCTGACTTGTAAACAGAACGGTTGATGTCTAAAATAACTTAAGGTAAGATAAGATATTTAACCCGTTACCCATCAAATGAATCATATCTCTTTAGTTTTATTTCTAAAGCAAGTGCTTCTAGATTAACAAAAAGTTAAACTCACATTTTTCAGATCATGGATGAAAGATCGAATCTAGCTGACTCAAGGGACCAGGATACTGATGGACATGTCTTAGTAGAGTTTTATGGAAGTCATGACTTGTAAAATTTCGAACCTTTTATGCTAATGTTGCTGCATATCTTTTGACTGAGAAAACATTGAGAATCTGCTTGTTCTCTGTCTTATGGGCTGACAAATAAATTTATGATATACAGTGCTTGGCTTGATCCTGCCAGAGATCTTTCTGAGCTTGAGGATGTGAGTACAGTTACTATAATAAATCACTAACAAGCTCAATTGTTATCTCTTCATAAGTCTCCATTGATGTTGATTCTTGTAAACTGTGCCATAGACACTATTAAATAGTTCAGCCTGTCTGCCTCTTTTTTTTTTCACCTTCCTGTGATAATGATAGCAATTGCCAATCTTTCATCAACTGCATTGTTTTGATGAATGAGCAGGTGCTGTAATGCAAGCCACCTGTTGCAGGGGGTTCTCTCTTTGGGGGTGGTTTTGGATGGGAGCAACTATGGAACTTTTCTTCTGTAGTCTATAGCATGATACGTAATGTATGATTGAGATATTATGCTGATTGATGGCAACAATGTTGTAGCATTGATTGTACTGGAGCAAAAATTTCAATATGTAGAGCTGTGGAAAAGCATATCTCCCCATCAATATGACTATTTTAATTATGCCTATCAAATATGTATTCTGATTATGTTCATTTTCTAATATATGCCTAAGTTCCGGTGCGTTTTTGGTTCCAGTGCTTCCAAGAAAGGAGCTGTAACCCTATGGAAGATTTTCAAGATGCTTTAAAACAAGTAAACTGATATTTAGCAAAAATGCCCTATGCTTTATAATTTCATATTTTTTGTGCTATCTGCCAAGTCAACATTCCGTTCTCTTGTATTCTATTCTAATTGCAGGCCCTACAAAGAAAAGAATATCTGAGTTCATGCAGAGAGTTGTGTAAAAGCCCCAATGGGCCCAATCACTCGGATCAACAAGATGAGTTCTCTGGTATGTACTTTAATTTGTACTTTGCCTGAACATTTCATATTCTCAAACAAATCTGTTGAAAGCCAAAAAGAGACACAGGGAAGTCTTATGGCTAGCATGGGAAATCGAATCACTTTTTTTTTTTTGACATAGCTTAGTTCGCATTTTCTCTTGAAAGTCAAATAGAATTACCCTTATCAAATAGGGTTAACTGTACTCATATGGCCAATAACTTATGCGGATTTTAAATCTGTACTACTATCAGGTGGAATTGGCAAAGGGGATAACCTCTTTGGTGTAAAGGAATTGTCTCACTTTTTGTTCTTGCATCTGATGTTGTATTGTAGACACCTTTTCAAGTTTTCAATGTTATCTCCTTAATCTTAAAGTTAGCAGAGTATCAGCATCATTCCTTTTACAATGATGGAAGGTAGCCTTTGACGAATCAATAATTCTAGTCATTCTTGAATCACAGATCACCATGAGCTTTAGTTTCTGAGTACAGGGTTATAACTAAAATGGATTTTCTTATATTAGGGACCGGGGTGTGGGTAGTTAGCTAAAATTTGGCTTTTAGAAATGCATCCTTGTGAGTTTAACTTGTTTTTTGAGCCTCAAAATTGCATATTCTAAGCATCCTCTAGATCCTAAAGCCTTGGTTTCTATTTGGTATATATAGGCGTGGATGCAAGGCCTATAAATCAGTTGTCTTTTTAACTTACAAAAATTGTCATTTTTGTGAAGCTATGTCTACTCCTTTTGTTTCTCCCTTCCAGTTTAATTTCTGCTTCTGCTTCAAACAGATAAATGGACTTCATCAATTTCAAGCAGAGCAGATGATGATTTCCTTGAAAGAGGGAGGGGCAAGAGGGAGCGAAAGCCTAAACTACACTTTGATGTGAGTTGCCATCACCAGAATGGTTGTGGTAAAACTCATCTTACTCGCTACATTAACAGTTTAATTACTTTCATTTACAGGAGGTGACATTTACAATGACATCGGCTAAGAAGGTTCGGCGGCTTAGGATAATGCGGTACCTTGGCCTTAGCGCTCCAATTGGTTCTCCTTTTTGATCCACTCACCCAGTAATGTAGAATTCATGATGCTTGCTTTCCCATCTGTAATGATGATATCATCATTTGAATATAATGGTAGATACCTCTAATCTTCTTTATAATGTATAGAAGAGTCTTGTATAGTTTGTAACTTTTTTTTTTATTGTAAATTATTAGTTACCTCTTAACTAGGGGTAATTATACATCACTGTCTTTGGAAACTGCCACTAAACATCCTTGTGATTGGAGCTAGAAGAAATCTTCATATTTTCTGTTCTAATTGATGGATTTCCTCAACTAAAGTGCATTTATAGCCTGAAATACAAAATTTAGCTCCTTATTGGTCTTCAACAGGGTTATTTTTTATTTTCCTAACTGAATAAGGAAAAATATTACAGGGGATTCAACAGGTTAAATTAATGTTGCATGAATAGAGAGATAGCTGTTTGGAAAAATTTTAAAATCTGTTTTTTGTTTCTCAAGCATTGAAAACTATCTAAACAGACTTTCGGATGTGATCTTTATCACCAACACACTTTTCAAAAGAAACTAAAATAATCTTTTAAAAAAATAACTAGACCCAGCTATTTTTTTTTTGACATGTCCACGCAAGGGTAGGTGGAGGGGGAATTCGAACTTGACCTTCATTTCATAAAGCGTGATTCACAGCCGATTGAATTATCTCTTGGGACCCAATTATAAATGTTCTTATTATATATATATAGAAAATTAATAAATGCAAAGTAGCGGCTGGTTTGATGGCCATTAATTAGTTTTGCAGCGCCAGCCACCACGGTCATCGCCAAATCTGTGCCCTGCAACTGAGGTTGCCACCAGATCAACATCGTGGTGGCTGCCACTAGGCGGCCATCACCCATTGAAGGCTAGCTCCATGCTTCAATAACCATTTGTCTACATTTTATTTTTTATTCTGAAAACAATTATTATTATTATGAAACACTTCTCAAAACATTACCAAATGTTTTTTTTTTGGTTTGTAAACTTCAGGTACAATAATATTTTCAAATGCCATCTCCACCAAAACAATTTTTCACTCTTCACTTTTCTTTCATAACTCTTTTCAAAATCTAAAACACTTGTCCAAACTTTACCAAACCAAACCTCTTAATTATATTTTTCTGAGTTGTTTTTTGAAAGATTAACTTAGTTAAGAAATTTTCATACATCTAAAACTACACAAAATCTATATCAAAGTTCAAAATTCTTCTTTGTTTTTTTTGGATAGAAACAACTTTTTAGGCGACCTGATTGATGGTGGGACTGGCTTTCGTTTTTCGATGGGTGATGCTTTTTCATGTGATTGGTCAACTACAATTGCTGGATCATGCCACTTTATTATTAAAAAAAAAATAGCTATCAAATTTAATACAAAAAAGTGGTTGTTTTGAAGCAGGGGAACAAGGCAGCACGCTGAGATGAATATCAATTGATTTATGGCCCATAGCAGTAACTCCATGTTGAGAAAGTGGCAGGGAATTTGGTTTTCATGAGCATGTCATTGCAGCCAAAAGGGCTGCAGAGGAAGTGGGTCCCTGTTTATTTATTGTTTAGATCTCCATTTATAAATGATGAAGGGAATGGCTGTAACAAATTTTATACACAGATCAATCGAGTAGGTTTCAACCTCCAGTTCATGAGCATTGTGGTTTGGTTTCACAAAAATCAGGTTGTGTTTCCCAAAAGAGATTCTGTCTCACTGATAATTTTCAGTTGCAGAGCCAGAGTGCAAAATCCTTATCTTTCTGTTCTGTGCATCAGAAGTTGAAGTTGGAGACTTTCTACGTAGATACAATCACCAGGCTCCACCATTTGTCCTCTACTGACTGATTTGCGTGGTATTTTTGTTAAGCTACAAGAAATGGGAGGATATAAAAATATATATTACATATAAAAGATATCCTCAGCATTTGGAGTATGAGGATGAAGAAAACGAAAAGAAAATTAATGATGTTTGGTTATCACAAAAGAAAATATCTAAAATTGCATCTTTAATGCTGCAGCAAATAAATAAAAAATCTGATCTGTCAGTGTCAACTCAACAAAGATAAATGGCAGAATATCAAAGAAGCTACCTTTCACTATGTGGGTAGATGTTAAAAAACATATGGTGGTAATTAGTAGGAGGAGGGGAGGGGAACACGGGCAGCATTCTGGGATAAAATATCAATTGGAAAGCGAGCTCCCAATACTTCCAGCTACGTTAATGTCTCACTAGATTGCAAGCTCACGTTACCGAGCTCGATGCGAGCTGTGCTACGTGAAAGAATTGAACTTTATTTACGATTTTTCGTATTTTATAGATGTGGGACAATAACGAGCATTTATAAAGTCAAAAATCTACGGTTGTTAAAAAATTTACGTTGGAAATTTCGTTGTGGGTCCGACCAGCAGCGCTGCGCTGTCTCTGCTCCCTGAGGCGAGCTACGGTGTCGCCTTCTTCTTCTTCTTCTTCTTCTTCTTCTTCTGCTTGCAATTCATTCTTTCACTTTCTCATTTCTATCCCTTTCCTCTCTTCTTCCGATCCCCATTTTCCATGGCGTCGTCAAGCGGGGGAAGCTCAATCCCTGCGCCAGGTACTGTCGTTTGCACAACAACCCTGTAATCTTCAATTCGCTTAAGTACTTCTTTTCCCAGTCTCTGATTTCTGATTTTGTTTGCTTTGTTCGGTGGCTCAGAGGCCGTTCAGGTTATCGTCTCGTTGCTGGCGGACGAATCCCCCGTGGTCAGAGAGGCCTCCGCCGCTTCTCTCAAGGACATCGCCGTCTTGTACCTCTCTAACTCTCTGTGTGTGTAATTATGTATTTGGAAGAATGATTTGGTTGAATTGGAGCTAATGGAGCGTTTTCGATTGTAGGAACCCGCTTCTAGTGCTCGACTGTTGCTGGGCTGTTTCGCGAGGGGGACGCCGGGTACTCAATTCTCTCTTGCTTTGGATTCTAAGATGGAATTTGGGTTTGTTTCTTTCTGATTAGGGGTTTATTCCATGTTTTAGCGCTTCGGAAACATGGCCGGGGTGTTTCAAGTGATGGCATTCGGAGTTCGAGCGTTGGATAAGAAAGACGTGGATCCTCCTTTCATGGCCAAGCTGGCTAAGATTGCCACGGCCGAGATGATCTCCTCCAAGGTGTACTTTTTTGCTCGATTCTCCATCTGCATTGGGCTAAAACATTAATTTTCTACTTTGGGTTATTTGTTGATTGTTGCATGGGTCATTTGAGCTGGTCTAGCAGCTGAAAACCATAATTGAGCTGGAGAAAATATTAATTATTCACTTGGGTCGATACTTGGGGTAAGAGGAGATTTTTTTATCATAATTACTATGCGTAGAAATTCAGTTTGTTCTAGCTAAGTAGCATTTTGGCTTTAGGGTTGAAAACTTTGAAGCTTTCCAGGTAGGTAGGAACAAGTCTGTGTAATAGTAATTTGTCCTGATTCTTGTTTGACCTTTGCAAGCTTGTTGCACGATTGGTAGTGTTAATGGAGATGCATGTGTTGCTTGTGTGCAAAGTAGACAAAGAAGGGTGTTTAATGCTCTAACTTGGAAGATGAAACTGAGGTTATACGGTAATGTTGAAGGCAAAACAAGCTAGTCTGCTTTCCCTTTTAGAACATAATAGTTTGGGAGATGAAGATATTCATGTCTTTTTTTTTTTCATTCTTTCTTTGGGGAAACTTTAACCCCTTTTAACTTCCATCACTTTTGCAATGTTTCCTTAAAGTTCAAAAACTCTCAATTTAGTATATCAAGATTCTAATTTTTTGCAATGGCCCCCCATCCAGTTAGGGTTTGGGGTATAATCAAACAGAAAAGGGTTGAAATGACCTTTATGCCCCTAAATTTTTTTATAAAATTTCAAAATTACCCTTAATTTATTATTATTATTATTTAAAAAGAAGAAGAAGGGGAAACCCATACCATACCATTTTTTTTATTTTGGAAAATAATGAAGGCATTTTGGAAATTTCACACCCTCCGTTAGGATTTTCTGTTAAATCCTAACGGAGGACTTTTATTGTTAAATCCTAACGGAGGGGACATCACAAAAAATTAAAATTTTGATACACTAAATTGAAAATTTTTAAATTTTAGGGGGGCCATTGCAAAAGTGATGGAAGATTAGGGGGTTAAGTAGAGTTTTGTATTTTTATTTATT
This sequence comes from Carpinus viminea, assembly GCA_013348765.1. Taxonomy (NCBI): domain Eukaryota; kingdom Viridiplantae; phylum Streptophyta; class Magnoliopsida; order Fagales; family Betulaceae; genus Carpinus; species Carpinus viminea. Next base: position 37,377,399 of record CP054674.1, on the reverse strand, counting down.
ATTATTATTTTTTTTTTTCAAGTCAATGAGAGTAATAGGTGGTGTAACTTTCTTATTTAAAAAAAAAAAAGAGTAAGCAAGTGATGCCGAACAAATCTAAGGATTGGCGTAGGGTAGTAATTTGAACCTACGGATTAAAGGTTATAAAGAAATTATGGGAGAGAGAAGATATCGAAAATGGTAGAGAAAACCCCAATTGCCGAAAGTAGGGGTGAAAATGCGGATGCGGTTATTAGCAAAATCCGTATCTGCGGATAATGGTTTTTGGTATCTGTATTTGCATCATGTGATTACTATCCGCATTTGTGCGATTATTGTAGTTAATAAATGTGGTTATTATTCGCTATCCGTATATGAGGTAATGAGTGTTTGGACCTTGAAGTTGTATTTATTGCTTCAAAATGATTTTGTTTTGAGAAGAGAAAAGAAAAAAAAAAAAAACAGAAAACAGAAAACAGAAATGTTAACAAACAGAGCCAAAAGATTTAACAAACATAACTTTTGAAAGTTTATGAGTCAAAGTTGACAAGTATCTGGCTGTCTAAGATCATTACTAATAATTCAGTCAGAGTCATCATCAAATGAGTCAAGCCCTTAGTTTGCCAGGAAGTCTAAGTTGAGTCTTTACTGTGTTTGGTTCCAGGAGAAGTGTTGAAAATTCTAGGACTCTGAATATGTGCAATTCTATGGCTATTGTGTCAAATGTGCAATTGTAGGGCCTTTGTCACCAACATGCTATGCAATACAATAGATTGGTCATCAAAGCTTGTGATTTGGGGCACTGCTCAGGTTTACATATATCTTGTCTTGCTCAATTGAGTTGTCCCTGGAACAGCTTTTTTTTAATTCTCTTTGATTGTTCTCTTTGATATAGGAGCTGAATGCTGACTGGCAACGGGCTGCATCAGGCCTACTTGTTTCAATAGGCTCACATTTACCCGACTTAGTAAGTTTCTTGATTGGTTGCTAATTCTGAACAGGTTCTACAGTGGGAAACATACCATTATTTCTAATAAACTTTCTAACTTTTCCCTTCCATATTCTAGATAGTAAACTCTGTTAAATTAAATTCCATGTACGAGATGAATGGCAGATGGCATATTATTCCCCTTCTATATTATAAGCAGAAAAGTTCTTGTATTGAACTTTCAATGTACAAGATGAATGTATTGTGGAATATTTATTATCAGAAGAAGAAACTATGCGTTAGAAATTAAAGAAAAAAAGGGGACCAACTGGCCTGTAATACTAGGAGGTATTACTCCCACATTATTTAATACTATAATTAAAAATGCCATGTGGTATCACACTTGAAGAGCAACAACTTATTCAAAGTTGAAGATGAAAGGTGTGAGTTTTGGTGATGCATGATCTCTTAAGCATTACAATGGATTCTGCAAGGATTTAAGATTTCATCTAAAATGCTGATGAGGTTTGTTATAATTTGGATTCATCTTGCAAGCTATTGCCAACTATTGTGTTTAATCCTGTTATTTATTTATTTATTTTTATTGTTGTGTGTGTAAACACTTGGCATCATTTCTTTAATGATTTAACCTTTCCCCCCTTCTTCTTTCCTTCTGCCCACTGGCTTTCCACAATATTTTTCAATGTGTGTGTGTGAGTGTATATATATATATTTAATTTTTATAATTTTAATTTTAAATTAAATGACTACTGATTTTCTTGGTTTGGCAGATGATGGAAGAAATATTTATTCATTTGTCAGGGTCAAATCCAGCTCTACCAGCTATGGTTCAAATACTTGCAGACTTTGCTGCTGCTGATGGTTAATCATCAAACTTCTTTGTTCTTTGTGCTTTAGGCAGCTTTGGATGTTTCTTTGTCATTTCACTTTTCTGCTTAAACTGAAGTGTCTTCTGTACTTTTTAATTCTATTGAAGTGTTGCAGTTCACTCCACGATTGAAAGGTGTACTTTCACGAGTTCTGCCTATTCTTGGAAATGTGAGAGATGCCCACCGGCCAATTTTTGCAAATGGTATGCTGAATTTCTTTACTCATTATTGAGACATTTAATACCAGATGCAAAACCTAGGAATGCCCTTGTTGTTGATATATTTTCTGTGGTTTGTTGCTTTGATTAGGATCAATGTTTTCTGGTATCTACAGTCAGGATTCAAATGAATGAATCATGAGGCTTTACATTGGCAAACTGCATGATTTGTTAGGCATTCTAGAACTTGCCAACCTTGTATATACATCATGTCGTGATTGCACATGCTAAGTTCTATGTATTTATAGAAAAAATGTTTATTAAATTTTTTTTTGATACATAATGATTCATTCAAAGTGCAGGGAGGTACAACGTTAGTACACAGGAAGTATACATAAATAACCCCTAAAGTGTAGAAAGGAAGAGAAAAACTCCTAAAACTCATAAAAATTAGAAACATGCAAACTATTCCATGCTACTTTCCAAGTATACGGGGAGTGGAACCTCATCTTCTTCATCTCTAACATCACAATCTCTTGATCGTCAAAGCTCCTTCCATTCTGCTCTCTCCTGATACCCCACATTAAACACAAAGGAGCCAACCTTTATATTTTCAAAATAGTATGGTTTTCAATTGTCCCCCCCAACTCTCCGACAACTCGCTCAACCTACGAGGCATGACTCATGCAACACCAAACAACTCGAAAAGAGCGATCCATGAGAAAAGGAAATGGATTTCAATAATGGATCTCAATGCTAGTCACCAAAATAAACCTTCAAAGAAAATTTTATAATTACCTATTTTTATGTCATTGGTTCCAATTATCAAAAAATTGTCTTTGGTTCCAATTATCTTTTGTCAATTTTGAATACGAATTATGCTACTTAAGAGAAAGTTAATTTGTTCATTGGCTTAGGCTGGTGGATTGTCTACCATCTCGCTTCACTTATTAAATCTGTCCAAGGCTGTCTCAGAACCTGTGTTCAGTTCTCCCAATCCTGAACTTAGAACACCTTTATCTCCAAGCCTGTTAGTTAAAAATTAGTGTACATAAGTTTCTAACGATCTTATGGTTAACTTGCATACTTCACCATGGTTAACTTGATCCACTGTTTTTCTTAAGTAAGGTTTTATGTTGAATGTTTGAGCTTAAGTAATTCTAGGCAAACATTTTGTTTCATACTCCTAGCAAAAGTAAAAGTGTGCTCTTAAACACATCATTGGAAGCAAATAGGGCAGAGAGCATACTGTTTGTGTCTATTAGAGTTGCGAGCTTGTTATAGTTGGCCTTAAAGGGAGAATCTTGCTGCTTCTTGTATCCCTGCATTCTTCTTGCTTGACCTAGGAGTTGTTCCTGGGCATAAGAAAAAAAATGAAGACCTTCTGGAAAGTTTTCTATGAAAAGAGCATAGCCAACCAACATGACTGTCTGAGACCGGTCATTCCCATGGAATAAATTTTCCCCATATATTGATTTATCACCCGCTGATAAACGAGAAATGCTTGTGTCTATTCCCTCCCTTCGAGTAATGAAAAGTAGACAGCAAGTGAGCAGCAAGTTATTGTGATGAGCATACAAAAAAATTATGAATGGACACATTGGATGACTGGCAATCATTTGCCATTCATTACAACACTGCTCTGTCTCTGATCGTATGAGACATTCTTAGGAAGTTTGTTTGCAAAGCATTCTATTTGATATTTTTGTTTTGGTTGTGTTACAAACATGTGATTAGAATATTCTAGACCTTTATTTTTTGTTGGAGCTGATTTTGCTCTAGATATTTAATATTTTCTTTTACATGTATTAGCCTGCCAAGTTGTAATATATTTTATTCTGTTCCAGCATTCAAGTGCTGGTGTCAGGCTGTATGGCAATATAGTGTGGACTTTCCTTCGGATTCACCTCTTGGTGGTGATGTCATGTGAGATCAATTTGTGCTTTTACTACTTTGTTTGCCTATTCCCCCATATCATATTTTCAGTATGTTCTATCTTAAATACGCAAGTCATTTAGTGCAGGTCATTTCTGAATTCTGCTTTTGAGCTTTTATTGAGAGTTTGGGCAGTTTCACGGGATATAAAGGTGTGCAAAAATAAAGTTTTTGTTCTTTAACATTTTATTGCTCTATGTCCTTTTTGAACCTTCATTTTGTAGTTACAACTATATCTTGGCATTAAGGGTTTTTTATTTTTTTATTTTTTATTATTTGTATTTAGTCCCCTATCTCATCTTGACAGAACTTAGTTACAAATTATTTCTTGCTATGTTGTCTTTTTTTCTTCTTTGTTAATGGATCATTTTTCTGCTTAATGTTGAGTCATGTGCGCCTCAAGAATAGAAGAAGACCTCAAGAGTTCAAATAGCATGTCTTCGTCCTTTGTACCTCCGCTCTTAGATGATGTACTATACAATTTATTCATTTATTTTTCAGTTAGATCTTAAACGAAATTTTTATGAAAAGTTGAGTCTTCGCTAGAAAAAGCATGATTTTCGTGGAAAAGTTCTTTATGTATGTGAAATACCATGTCTGCACTATACTACTATATGGCTTTGCTTTTTCATTTTCTAAATTTATATATATTTTCTGGTTGATTGGTTATATGTCTTCCATTATTTTTATTTGCTTAGATTTGTAGCAATTAATTGAATGGATTTGATTATGTTGTTCTACTTAATTTGGTTTGGAACAGGTGCGCATATCTTCTGTGGAGGCCTTAGGTCAGATGGTTGGCCTTGTCACCCGTACGCAATTAAAGACAGCTTTACCCAGACTTGTCCCTACAATTTTGGAATTGTAAGATTGGTTGTAATTAGTAATTCTTCAAGCTGTATATTTACAATGCTGCACTTTTTTTTTTTGTTCCTATTGTCTGTGTAGTAGTTTTGTGAATTCGTGTTGTGCATATACATTTAAGAAACATTCACATACAAACACAATCATCCATATCATGCATATAGATAAAAGACAACAGGGATTACACTGCAATTTTCTGTTTTCTGTTAATCAGATATAAAAAAGATCAAGATATTGCGTTCCTGGCAACGTGTAGTCTCCATAGTCTCTTAAATGCCTCTTTGCTGTCAGAAAGTGGTCCTCCTTTGCTTGATTTTGAGGTAATGAACTCTTCATTCTGCTTGATTGTCTTCCCTATCAATATTTATGAGGCTTCTTTAACACATTCCATTTGATGTAAGCATACGCATTCCTAAATCCTTACCGAATCTGTGTACTATAGTAATTTGTGTTTTAGGTAAGTTGGCCTTGTAACATATTTCTAAGTAAGGGAGGATTCAATTTATTTGTTTTGGGTGATTTGGGAGGAGTGGCAATCTTTTAAGAGAGCTGTAGGAAATGTTCCTAGAAACATGATTCCTTATTTCAAGTCTGGTTATTACTTAAATTCTTATTGGATTGTCACTATCACCCTGAGATTTGTTGCTTTCATAACATTGTTAGCAACCTTTCTGTCATCTCATTTATGATTTTATCTTATGATGAAATGGTGGTCTTTTCCATTTAAAAATTTGACATGTTGACCTATATGGAAGGGCAAAACCCTTGATTGCAGAAGTAGATATAGGCAGTTTCTTAGGCTGGGGAGGGTGTAGAATTCACCGTCGTGTATTTTGTGGGATCTAGAGGATGCTGTGTTTACCTATAATTGGTATAAACTCTTCTTGCATGTCTGCATAGCATTTTTTATTCTCTGTTACAATTTCTTTTTCTATGCAGAAATTGTTGATTGTTCCTATAATTTGCAAATATTATGCAAAAATAAGTTATTTAGTGATGGTTTATTCTTGGGATGGCATACAGGACCTCACATTTATTCTATCAACACTTCTCCCAGTGGTTTGCATAAATGGCGACAGCAAAGAGCATTCAGATTTCTCAGTGGCTCTGAAGGTATAAAATTCAGTTTTGTGTAAATTCTTTGAAATCTGTTTGGCTTTTTGACCAAGCTTTTTTGCTTTCTACCAAAAAATTAAAAGCATTAATAAACAATTCAAAAACAAAAAACACTCACAAAATATTCAAAATTGCTCTCCTTTATGTCAAATCAAAACACTTTTCTTTCTAACAAAAAACAAAAAGCACCCTCTAAATAGTTTTGCCAATAGAACTCAATAACTTTCTTTGTTCTAGTTAGTGTTGGGGTGTATTACTTTTTCCAAATTTCCAAATTGTTGAATTCCAATAGTTTCATTTTGTTTCTTCTTTGTAGGGTTGGTGGCAAGTTATTATTTGGTTCATGTTCACTGGCCTGAATTTTTTGTTTCTGACATTACCATTTTCCATCTACTGTTGTTTCTTGTCTTAAGCTGTTTTTCTCATGTTAATGTGCTGTTTCTCCTGTTTGATGATGATAACTTTTCTTATCCTGCACTAGCCATCTAGAATTTTATATTCAAATGCACTTTTATTTGTGACAGACATATAATGAGGTCCAGCGCTGCTTTCTGACAGTTGGCTTTGTATACTCTGAGGATTTATTCATGTTCCTTCTGAATGTGAGTCCCCTGTCCAGCTTAGATTAAGATCTGCAAAGATTATAATCTTATTTCTTACTTGTTTGTTGGTCAGAGTTATGGTGTCTTTTTCTTATTAAAATAAGAAAAGTTATAAGTTTGTGCCCCTTTCCTGCAGAAGTTCTAAGATTTATTAAAATTTTAACATACTGCCTTTTATTTTATTTTATTTTGCTGCATATTTCTGCTACCAGAAATGCAGGTTGAAGGAACAACCTTTGACTTTTGGTGCACTTAGTGTTTTAAAGCATCTATTGCCCAGGTTTCTTCTCTTTCTGTTGTATGTGATAATTATTTATACAGGAACTTATAAAAAAAAAAAAAAAATTATTCTCTTACAGGAACCACCTTTCTTATAACTTCTATTGCAGGTTGTCTGAAGCATGGCACAGTAAAAGGCCTTTACTTGTTGAAGCAGTAAATTTTTTGCTAGATGAGCAAAATTTAGGTGTGCGAAAGGCGCTTGCAGAGGTAGGTTATGAGCTGATAGTCCTAGAGTTTCTTCTTATTTCCTTTTTCTTCTGATACAGTTAGTAAAATTTTCCTGTTTCTTATTAAATTCTGTTTGCTTTGGTGGTAGTTGATTGTGGTAATGGCTTCGCATTGTTACTTGGTTGGTCCATCTGGGGAGTTGTTTGTTGAATATCTTGTGCGGCATTGTTCTCTACCAGATCAAGATAGAAGTGAGCTTCAGAGCTCCAAGGAAGTCTTTGTGTCTAGCAGCACATATAGTCCTCCCCAGTACAAGAGATTGGAGGTTTAATTCTGCTTTTTATTTTTTTATTTTTAGAAAACTTGATATTCATTATTGATTAGATTTAAATGTCAGAAGAGAACTTCATATTCACAATGTCCAATGGCCCTAATGATGAGATCATATAGTTATAAAAAAAGGAAAAAAAGTTGATGATATTGCTAAACCCGACACCAGTGGATGCCGCACTGTTTCCAGTTTCCGAGATATTGTGCGCGTAAGTTCTTCTAGTGAAAATAGATAGTGCTTTGAGTCAGGTTTATGGGAGAGATGCCTAATGTTACCTTAATTTTTTATTTTTTATAAGTAAAGCAAATTCATTTATGCACAAGGGGCACAACCCAAGTATACAAGATGTATACAAGAGAAGAAACACCCAATTAGATCAAGAGCAATGAAAGAGAGCATGGAAATCTACAAAGTTAGAGATATTGAGAGAAGGGCGTTAACAGATCCACTCAAAAGAGTGATTTAAGAAAACAAAGTTGTAGCTCCGAACTCATCTTCTCGCAATCTTCGAAACTTCAAGTTACCTTAAATTATCAGAATTGTTGCATAAATCTAGTTGCCTCTGTCCATTATAGCCATTTAATAGTAGTTCATTGTTCTCAGGTGAAAATTGGGGCAGTTAGTCCTATGGAATTGAGAGCTATCTGTGAAAAAGGTCTTCTTTTGTTGACAATCACAATTCCTGAGAAATGGAGGTATTCCATTATTGTGAATTCTACAATGTTGAATTTTAGTGTTGGGTTTACCTTTTGTGAGGGTTCTTGGTTCCTTCATGACTGGTAATGCTAAACCAACTCTAACCTCTTTCTTTTTGTACTATATGATTGTACAGCATATTCTTTGGCCTTTTCTGTTGAAGATGATTATTCCACGGGATTATACTGGAGCAGCTGCCACAGTAAGACTTTTTCTACAACTCGTTGCATATTCCTTGCATGCAGGGAAATTGATTTCTGTTCTCAGGCTTTCAATGTTTCTTTCCCTGTATACCTCTGGTGTTTACGTGGGTTTGTTCTTAAATGTGATCCTGCCTTTTCTTGTTGGGAGTAGAAACTGTTAATGTCTGAAATTATGATGCAATTAGTGTTAATGGTGGCTTGATGTTCTATAGTGTTTTTTTTCCCATAAAATCAAACACATACTCGTCACTTTTACAGGTTTGCAGATGTATTTCAGAATTGTGCAGGCATAAATCTTCTTATAGCGATACTATGCTTAGTGAGTGTAAAGCTCGCTCTGATATACCAAATCCCGAGGTAATCTTTGCTGGTGTTTATAATGAATTTAGTTTCTGATTTCCTTGTCCACTATATCACAGTAATTTCAGCAATATGAGTGGTGCGCATGTGTTTAGGAGCTTTTTGCTCGGTTGGTGGTGCTTTTGCATGATCCTTTAGCAAGGGAGCAGCTGGCAACTCATATTTTGATGGTAGGCATCTGTTGTCCATGACCGGTGTAAAATATGTATATGTACTTTCTATATGTCAACAAAAATAAGTAAATTGAGGGAGTGCACTTTCTTCTGTCCTAGTCATATATATCGAAACAATTGATGGGAATGATCTCTTTTGAATATCTACAGCTATAGCAATTCTAAATCAAGGGATAGCCTTTGGATATGTTTTATGCGGTTAATATTCAAAGGTTGGAACTTTAGCTTAGAAATTTGGAAATTATATGAAATTGTGCGTGTTTATGTGAATTACATATGAGATATGATATTGTTTTCACTATCATGCTCCTTAACATAATTTTGTCTGTCTTGAATAAACATTCTTGATTGACGAAATATCTGTTACTTGTTTTTACTGACTTGCAGGTTCTTTGTTATCTGGCTCCTCTCTTCCCAAAAAATATCAACATGTTTTGGCAAGATGAGGTATATTACTACGCGCACAACACTGATTTAAGCTTTCTAATGAATACAAACTGTTCTGTGGTGAGTGAAAAAACTAGTGAATTGTTGCGGCCATGTATATGTATTTGATGCCAAAATGCAATAAAATTTCTATTTATGAATTAAAGTGCTAACCATATATCAAACATTTGTAGATCTCTTTAAAATATCTTTAACTATGGTATTGGGTTAAAGTGGGTTATGTTCACTCATTGAAGTACATTGTGAGATCAGGGAGATCTTTGCCAATTGTGATAGGGCTTTGATACATTTTAGATTTCCTAGTATATGTCCTTGTCCCTCATTAACAAATTGACAAGATCCATTGCACTTAAGCTTCTTAATGTACACATCTTGTTGCGCTCTGTTGTATCACCTACAAAGTAACATAAAGTGATTTTGCATTAGAATCTAATTAATTTTTGTCTTTACTAAGCTCTAGATTCCGAAAATGAAGGCATATGTTAGTGACACGGAAGACCTAAAGCAGGATCCTTCCTATCAAGACACTTGGGATGACATGATAATAAATGTAAGTCTCTTTTGACCTCTGAATTGTTCAGATGATCTGTTTCTCCTCTCATCAGCTTAGTTAATTAGCAATTTGCATCTTATAATTCCATTGTAGTTCATATGAGGGATGTTGGAAATGACATGTAAATCACATTTTTTGAGTTTGATTTCCACGACATTTGAACTTGATGCCTGTTCTTCCAAATAAGCGACAAAGTGGTTCCAGCAAAATGGTCTAAATTATTTCTGAAAGTTGTATAATCTGTATACTTCTATTAGGTGCATGACAAAACAATGTAATTCGAATTTTGCAAAAAACTGAGTTTACATATTTCTAAGTTCCTCCAAAAGTAGATATGTGCTGGGAAACTAAGTTACCTACTTGTTACAATTATCTTCAACGTATGTCTTTGTTTCTGGGTGACAGTTTCTTGCAGAATCTTTGGATGTAATTCAAGACACCAACTGGGTGATTTCTTTGGGAAATGCATTCACCAAACAATATGAGCTTTATACTTCTGATGATGAACATTCTGCACTTCTGCACCGGTAACAATATCTTTTTAATTCCATCTTGCTCTACTGGATTCATGGATGTACAATTGAATTTGATATTGCTTTCTTGTGCACTGGAAGAGACATTAATCTCTCATTTTCTTCTCATTGAAGTTTTTGTCGAATACATGATGTGTAGGGTATTTCCCTGCACATAAATCTTTGTTTCTAGATCTACTGGCCCTTCCAAGAAACCTCTTAAGGCCATTGTCAACCCAAGTGAGGTACATCACCTTTGATCTAGGAAGGGGTGTATAAAATGTTCTTTTTTTTCTTCTTTTTGCAGATGCTTGGGTGTGCTTCTTCAAAAGGTCAATGACAGGGCTTATGTTCGTGATAAGATGGATTGGATGTATAAACAAGCTAACGTTGCAATTCCTATGAACAGGCTCGGCTTGGCAAAGCCATGGGATTGGTACCTTAGAGTTCAGTCTTTGCTGTCTACTATTTCCATTCTGTAATGCATTTATGATTTATTGCTTTTGATCACTTCCAGGTTGCAGCATCCCACTTGGATACTGTGTTGGACAAACTGAAAGAAATTCTGGATAATATTGGGCAAAGTATCTTTCAAAGGTTTCTTCCTATCTTATAAGATGGAAATGTATTCTTTCTTTTTCTTTTTTTGGCTATATACAAATTTACCCAAACATACATATATTTCGTTTGAATTTTAATGTGCTTCTCCTCCCACTTTTTATGTATGTGTGCTTATGTCTGTGTGATTGTATATCAATTAAGGATATTCAAGTAAACAAGTTCATTACTTCATCTATTGCAGATTCCTATCTTTTTTCTCCGATAGCTTTAAAACAGAAGAGTCAGATGATATACATGCTGCTTTGGCTCTAATGTATGGATACGCTGCAAAATATGCTCCATCAACAGTTATTGAAGCCAGGATAGATGCACTTATTGTATGATTTATCTTGTCTTTTCTCCTAATGCTTCACCATGGAGATCTGAGTACACTCTTGGATTAATGTATTTGGTTTGCCTTGTTTCTGATTAGTTTATTTCATTTGCAGGGGACTAATATGCTTTCACGGCTTCTTCATGTTCGCCATCCTACAGCAAAGCAGGCTGTTATCACTGCAATTGATTTACTAGGTCTGTATAAGTTATGTGAAATAGAGCGCCTAAAAAATTAGCTTCAATTTTTTTGTGTGGAATTTTGATTTGTTTGTGTTTTCTTTTGATAAATATGAAGAAAGGTTTGTGGTGATGGACTTGGTTGGAATAACTTTTATGGGGTATGGACTGTATGGTACAAGGATACTGTACTCGTGAGGTACTCTCAGTGAGTTGTTCACTGGATGTCTATACCCATAGCATCATCAGTTTGTTCAAAGGTTGAGATTATTACCTAAAGCTTTCATTAATGTGTATCTAAAAGGTTGAGAAATAGAATATACTGATTTGCTTTCAACAAGTATATCTGAATGGTTTAAAATCACAATAATATTACTCTACAATAAAAAATTTGCAAATGTTGACCCCCCATCTAGAAAAGGGCTGAAATTATTGTGATTTATTATCAAGCATCAAGTTCCATAACTATCACGAAGGAGATATACATCAATATATTGCTATACATGCTTGTTTATGTGGTGTGTGCATATCAAAGTGCATGCACACACCTACACATGAGGTAGTGAGGGAGAGACACTAAAATGTATATGGTGTTTTGGCTATACCATCTTGAGAAATGTAAAATCACTATGAAACTTGCAACAAGGCAGAGAGCTGATTAGTTTTTGGACAATTGAAGAGTGAAAAATAATTTCATTTCTAAGGTTTAGCCGTTTTGTGTAAGAACAATATTGCATGCTGTTTTCTGTCTCAAGATTTTGTTGTAAGCAACAATGGAAAGCTTTGGGTGGATCACGTGTAATGGATATATCAAGAGTGGATCTTGTGTAATGTATATGTCAGGTGTGGATCTTGTGATATATTGAGGATTACTTTCAAAATATTTTGGGAAGTGTGCAAGGCCCATAGGCATTTAGAAGGGTTCAAGGATGGGAGTTTAGAGCTGAGTCAATCTTTGACATTCTCAAGAAAAAGAAACAATAAGAAATCATAGATAGCTTCCAGATTCTTTTTATTGATCCTACATTGTCTTTGGGACCCGTTGAATTTTGTTTTGGTGAATGTAAAGATTGCCCCTTTCTTTATAAGAGCTTCCAAATTTAGTCAAATTACAAATCACTTGGCATTTGTGTTATATGCTATGCATTACCCTACAGTTGAAATTTGATACTGATTAATTGTATTATGTCACATGTTCTATGGGGTGTGTTTTGAACTATTGAAATGATGTCATATTGATTTTGCTTATAATCAATCTTATGAAGATGATGGCATTATTGTAACATTGATAATGCAGGTCGTGCTGTCATCAATGCTGCGGAGAATGGTGCACCATTTTCCTTGAAAAGAAGGGATATAATGCTTGATTATATATTGACCTTAATGGGCCGAGAGGCTCAAGATGACAATGAAGGCTTTGTTGATTCCAATCTTGAACTTCTCCACACTCAGGTATATTACTTGGTCAAATTATTATGTCTAGGTCTAGAGACATGTTTTCCACTGAACTTTTGTTGGAACTCTTCTGATTTTTCCTCTTTTTTGGGGTGCTTCTGCAGGCCCTTGCTTTAAGTGCCTGCACCACCTTGGTTTCTGTGGAGCCAAAACTAAATATTGAAACACGAAACCATGTGATGAAGGTACCAAATTTTGTTAAATGAGATTCTATGCCTTTAACAATGGGAATTTTATTTGTCGGTAAAGTTTTTCTGTCATGAATCTTTGACAAATATGACAGGCCACCTTAGGGTTCTTTGCTTTACCAAATGATCCGGGAGATGTTGTCAATCCCCTTATTGACAACCTTATCACACTTTTGTGTGCAATTCTTCTAACAAGGTATTCAATACTCAAGAGGGCTATGCTTTTCCTGAACTGCTTATTCTTCTGAAACATTATAGTTTGTTTGTCTTTAGAAGTTTGAGTGAAATGCATTACATTAAGTGCCGACATAATTTGTTTCTGTTGTTACTTTTGTCTAATGTCTGAACAAGGAGTCTTAACCACGTGTAGCACTCTCAGTGGCTGAAGTTTCTTAACTTTAACCGGATGGTTTGTGACCTTTTGCATAATAACGCTTTTTGAGCTTGAACACGAGTGATGTTAAGAAATTGCTCTCTCTCTCTCTCTCTCTCTCTTGTGCACCTGGTAGCTTTTACAAACCTATAGGCCTTCTTTGTGATCTAATATTTACTGAAAGAGTGAAAAGAAGCAGGTCACATAGAACTGTATATATAACTTTGACTGGCCATGTATGCTAATAGGTTTTTCTTTTGAGATCATATATACCTCTTCTGCTTATCAAAATTTTAACACTTAGTGGAGAAGATGGGAGAAGTCGGGCAGAGCAACTATTACATATGTTGAGACAAATTGATCAATATGTTTCTTCACCTATGGAGTATCAAAGGAGAAGAGGCTGTCGTGCAGTGCATGAGATGCTTCTCAAGTTTAGGATGGTCTGCATCAGCGGATATTGTACACTAGGCTGCTATGGAAGTTGCACACATGGCAAGCAAGTTGACCGTGCTATACATGGGAATTTTTCCAACTTACCATGTAAAGATGTTTCCTGAAAGCTTCCCAATTATTTGTTTCTTTCACTATCTTATACCATTTATTTTTGTTCCAACTTCCAGCGGCATTTGTATTGCCAAGTCGTGAAGCGTTGTGTTTGGGAGATAGGGTTGTCATGTATCTTCCACGTTGTGCAGACACGGATTCTGAAGTTAGAAAAGTTTCTGCTCTGGTAAGTGATTGGCAGGAAACTTTAAAGGTCTCCAGTTGTTTCTCTGTACTGCATTACTTACCATCATAGTCGGAAGTTTATAGGCTCTGTAATTATTCTTTTTTATTTTCCCTTAAATTTGGTAAAATATCTCAATTTTTCTTTGGCTAGATCCTTGATCAACTCTTCAGCATCTCTCTTTCACTTCCAAGGCCTGCAGCTTCTAATTTTGGTATGGATATGGAAGTGTCCTACGGTGCATTGTCCTCCCTTGAGGATGTTATAGCCATCTTGAAGAGTGTAGGTTCATTGGAAACTCTTTGTATTCATTTTCTTTGTCTATCAATTATCTTGTTGAAGAGGATGATATTTGTTTTTTCTCTATGTAACCAGGATACATCTATTGATCCATCAGAGGTTTTCAACAGAATTATTTCCTCTGTCTGTATTTTATTAACAAAGGATGAGGTAAGGTTCTGTTTATATTAACTACAGTTGACAATTCAGGATTGGTGCTGCAATAGGTTCTTCTTACGTACTATTGAGTCTCTTGCAGCTTGTTGCTACCCTGCATGGTTGCACATCAGCTATATGTGATAAGATCAAGCAGTCAGCTGAAGGGGTTCTACAAGCTATCATTGAATTTGTTACAAAGAGGGGAAATGAGCTGAGCGAGAGTGATATTTCAAGGTTTCTCTGCTAAAAATTTGTGTAATAGTGAAAGACTTAAGAACCTTGAACTTGTATACGTGTATCTTCTGATAAAGATAGATTGCTATAATTTCAGTAGGACTGATCATTTATATGCCAACAGGACCACCCAATCTTTGCTCTCTGCTACAGTTCATGTAACTGAGAAGCATTTACGCATGGAAATTCTTGGTGCTGTATCCTTCTTTCATTTAGACTCGTTAATCTCTTTGATGTTAAAGTTGGCACCTTTTTTTGTTTACCTGTTTTTTCAACTGTCTGGCTTGGCTGGATCAACTATACAGTTGCCTTTTTCTTTTTCCTGTAGTTTCTTTATCTCTTAAGCATATCCTTGACTTTGAAAAGATTTCATCTCTAGCCGAGAACACTAGTTCAAAAATTGTTTTTAATGAAGTATTGGCTGCTGCTGGAAAGGATATAGTGACAAAGGACATATCTAGATTACGTGGTGGCTGGTCAATGCAGGATGCATTTTATGTAAGTTCTATTTGATCTACAGTAAGGAAATTGTTGTTGTAAGACTATTATTTATTTTGTATTGTTCGTGATATTACCAATAACCCTAGGTGAGTATTATACTAAATTGTTTGTGATATCAGCAGCATCGTTAATTGAGTACTCAGATAATTATCAATTACACAAGCTTCCACTCAAAGCAGATCCATTAACATAAGCAATCGTCTCCCTTCTTAAGGGTATAATTATTGAGGAACTGCAAAGAAATAGAAAAAATCAATAGGATGTCCTTGAAAGACAAAAGAAATCAATATCATGATGTCTAAGAATCAAGCATACATTCCCCACCTGCCCAGGGTGGGGTTGAAGCCCATCTTATTGTGGGGGTTTTTTAGTATTGTTTCACTTTCTGCCCCTCCTGAAAACTGGGGGAAGAAACAGAAAACCTGTTTGGGTTTGTTCATGTTTTTAGAAAACAATTCAGTTTTGATCTTCTGATAGAGGAGTTCTGGCTGTGATTCTGTGAACCAATAAATGTGTAATTAAATTAATAAATTAGCTATTTTCTATCAATTTAAGCCTTTGGGATAAGTTTTGATTTAACAATATTTATACTTTTGTATTTATGTATGTATGTGTTCACGCGCACGCGCACACACACATCATTAGCCAAAGTGAGGTGACTCTTCTACCTATCCATATTATGGAGTATCCATTTCAAATTTCATATATGCTCACTATTCTTGTAGAAATATAGTAATGATGATGGATGGGGTTTAAATTATTCTTGAGAGGTGTGATTGTTTTGTATTCGTGGATATTAATTTTATATGTTGCCACCTGTAATGAATATTGTTTCCTGTGTTTCATGTCTCCCTCTCTAGTACACGTGCAATTGTGTCATCTCTGCATGCATACATTTTCCTATTGTATGTCTTGTTTGACTTTCTTTTCTTTGTAATTATCCATTTTTAAAACTTTTTTTTTAATAGGCATTTTCCCAGCATACAGTGCTTTCACCTTTGTTCCTGGAGCATGTGATATTTGTTCTTAGCCAGACTCCAATTATTAAAGGTGATTCAAGGAAAGGAGAGAACTCTGGCCATCTTGTTGATGGTCAGATAGAACATGACATCCTGCAAGCTGCTATTTTTGCTCTCACTGCATTTTTCAGGTCTTGGTATTCAGCTGTATTCATCTAGTTTATGCTGTCTTATACAATGAACAATTTTGTAACACTTCATATTAATGCAGAGGTGGCGGTAAAGTTGGAAAGAAAGCTGTTGAACAAAAGTATGCTTCTGTTCTTGCAGAACTTACTCTCCAATTTGGTAGTTGTCATGGTCTAGCTAGCACTGGTCAGCATGAACCCCTACGGTAAGGCATAGCATATACTGCTTCATATATCTTGGTAAACCCATCATCATGTACTGTCGCTGTTGTTTAAGTTTGGTACATTTTAATACTACCCTTTTTTTCAACTTCTGCAGGGCTCTTCTAACTGCATTTCAGGCATTCTGCGAATGTGTTGGAGACCTTGAAATGGGAAAGGTAAACAAACATATGTGCTTTGCAATCTAATACAGTGGATGATGACTTGAATTGTTGGAGTTTGTAATATTAAGGGAAGGAAAGATAATCAGTTCTTGTTCGTGTATAGATTTTGGCCAGAGATGGAGAGCAAAATGAAAATGAGAGGTGGATCAATCTTATTGGAGACATAGCTGGCTGCATTTCTATAAAGAGACCGAAAGAGGTAATGGAAATCACATGGGATACTCTTTAAGCATATTATACATTTTTGTTTACATTTATTTTTAATATGGTAGTTGAAAACCATAACAAATGGAAGGAAATGAATTATGAGAAATCATTGACTGGGTATAGGCCAATAAACAATTCATACGTACAGCTAAGCTCTTGTGAAATAGATTAGTTGGCTATAAAAGAATAGGTGATTAATCACCTTGCTTGTTGCTGTATAAGAAAAGAGAAAGAGGAAAATATACTTTGGCCTCCCAACTACCACCCTTTTCTTTTACACCTCCAAATTATGAAGTGTGAAACTTAGATACATCAAATTATCATCACTTGTCAAAAAAGCTCCTCCGTCAGCGTTAGACTTTAAATGAATTTTTTTAAAAAAAAAGGGTATTTTAGGAAGAAAGACAGAAAAGCTCCATCCATGTTAGTGTCTGGCACTAACGGAGTGTTTTTTTTTTGACAAGCGATTGTAGTTTGACCTATCTAAGTGTCACACATGGTAATTTGGAGGTGTAAATGCAAAGGGGTTAGTAGTTCGTGGGGTCCAAAGTTTATTTTTCCCTATAATAGGACATGCACTTTCTTCTTTTTCCTTTACATCTAGTCACACGCCAGTTTTCTTCTTTGGAGCTATAGGAAAAGTCAAGGTTTTGACACTTTTGATCATGACTCCAGCCGAGAAATGATCTTGCAAGATGGAGATGGGACCTTAAATAAGAAATGAAGGCTTTGCAAGAGAAAGACGTGATAGATTAAAATTTATTTGCATCTATTTATGATTTACATGCTTGAATATACCTTCTAAATAAAAGTGATTCAATTCTAGTCTTGAAGCAGCCAAAGTTTGACATTTTTCACTTTGAAAACCACACTGAACCTTATTCTAACAAGGTTGACCAAATATTCAGTTTTAATTCATGCCAACTGTGGCTTTACTGATTTAGCATTGATCTAAAATATTCTGATGTTTTGTAATCTTGTGGTTAATTGCGTAGGTTGAAAGTATTTGTATCATTTTGAGTAAATCCCTAAATCGACAGCAAAGATACCAAAGGCAAGCTGCAGCTGCTGCATTGTCAGAATTTGTTCGTTATAGGTATATATTTAATGGTCTAAATAGACATTGGTGCTCTCTTTCTTGCATTGGTTTTATTTTTTGTAAAATATAATTTACTTAATTTTGTATTCATTGCTATTATTCGAATTGTATGTGTGGATGTTGTGATTATTGCTATTCATCTTACAGTTGCTGCTGCATTTTCTAGTCTTCTTTTTTTCTTCACTCTCTCTTTAATTTTATTATTATTTTTTTTTATTTGAACTTTTGTCATGTTAGGAAGGTAAAGATGGGGTGGAGTGATATTAATTTTATTTATTTATTGGTAAGTTACATGCGCCCGCCCAATGGGACTTGAACCCATAACCTTGCCCTCCATTTTGCTACAACAAAGGGGGAGGTAGGAGGGGGGGGTGGGGGTGGAGCGATATTATTTTCAATATGATGTTTAGTATTGCATCCCTTCCCTTTGTTGCTCCTAGGCCCATGTGATTTAATTCAAGTATTTTGCAGGCCCTATTCTTATTTTCTGACTTGTCTATCCCTTTTGGATTCTTTCATATCAAGTGTGGCCACACTAAATTTTTGGAGCCTGCTGAACATTTTTTAAAGCTATTTCCGAATTTCAATAACTTGAGATTTTTGGAGATCCTTATGAGCTCTTGGTTGGATTGTTTTTATCATTTGCTTATTGTTAGTTTATTACTTTTTGTCTTCCTGTTCTTTTCATTATGATGGTTAAATAGTTCTTGCTTACCTATGATTTCAAGTTATTATATTTAAAATTATTAATAATGCAGTGGTGGATTTGGTGCCCTATTGGAGGAGATGGTGGAGTTGTTGTGTCGACATGTATCGGATGACGCTCCAACTGTTAGACGGCTGTGTTTGAGAGGACTAGTACAGGTTTTATAAGTTATACTATCTTTAAGATTGTCTCGTGGAATTTCCGTGGGAGTAAATTTGAACTATTTGTATGTTTATTTTTCATTTATTTATTTTGAATTATTAAAAAAAATTAAAAATTGGTTTGCATCATTACCTTCTGCTATAATTTGTCAAGTGACAAAGGGGAATTGCTAATGTTTGGTGAATATTGGTGCTGTATATGTTTTGCACACGTGCACTTGCATGCAACTTGCAGGAGCGCAGGATCAAGGGCACCCAAGTGCACTCACATTAAGGCTCTATATGTTTTGGCAAAAGATCAAAATTACCGTTTTAGATGAAAATTGATTTACGTAGATATATTATTATGATGTTTAAGTGCTTCATGTTGAGAGAATTGTGGTTTTTAATTTGGTTTTGCAAGCTGTATTGTTATAGCTTCTCCGTGCCCAAAAACATGATGTGTTATATTTCTATAGAACTGGATATGCATCTGCATATGTTTCTGATTTCTTTTCTTCCTAACTGTTAAAGCATTTCCAATTTCTGGATGTGCAGATCCCATCTATTCATATTCTGCAGTATACATCCCAAGTGCTGGGTGTAATATTAGCTTTACTTGATGATTTAGATGAACTTGTGCAATTAACTGCAGTGTCATGCTTGCTAAAGGTGAACTCCCTTCTTTGTATTCACGTGTTTCGTAGAACAATCTCTGTGAATACTTGGTTATTTTTCTTGTACACTGCAATCTTGATTCATTTATTTTGCACTTTCTTTTGACATGTTTTAGATACTTGAGTCATCACCCAATGATGCAGCAGTGGAACCTGTTTTGCTGAATCTTTCTTTACGGCTCCGCAATCTTCAAGTGCGTCCCTCTACTTTTTGAAATATTAACTGAAAAAATTGTTATTTTGGTTCTTGATATCTCCATTGTTATCACTATATCGTGCTTTAGCTGATGATATGTTTCCAAATTAAAATCTCACTTGCATGAAGCTCCCCATCCCACTTGAATGACTTTTTTCCTCTGGAAGTGTATCTTTATATATGATGTTATTCTGGAATAACATTACTTATCAAAAAAAAAGTTATTCTGGAATAACACTGGGTTATTTTCAGATATTTCATCCACCTTGCTGATAGTCATAGATATCTCTCTGTTAATATTTTGGAATGCCTTAAAGAAAGTTTTTGGGTGTCTTATATTTGCACGTTTCACTGTTTTGGAGAGATCAGAAATTGACTACAATTTGATTGTAAAACACTAGTTCATCAGAGTTAAATAATGACAATTATGTCCATATTTATCTTTTTAATTGTTAATTTTATGGAAATAATCTTGAAAAGGAAAATGCAATGCATATGCAACCCTCCTAGAGAAATTTCATATACAGACAAAAAGGGAAGCTCCACAAATATGGTGAAATGATAGGTACTTAACCAGTGTGTATATCTCTACGTGATTCTGAAAGAATATCCCATGAGAGTAGCATTCTTCTTTTAAAAAATGATCATGCAACAGGAGCTAGCGCTGTTAATTTAGTGCTTGTACATGTTGGGCATGTATATCAAGGTTGTTGGTGGTTTTAATGGTTTATAGTATGTCCATGTTGGTAGTTTTCACTCAGTGGACTGGGAACTCTCTTGCTAACCCAATCCAGGGATAAAAATCTTGTGTCGTCATTTGGATACACAAGGAAATCACCAGCATAACTTACTTTTATAATGTAAGAACTTGCAATAAAGCTTCATTAGTGAAATGAAAATTCCACCGAATTGCTGGGACCAACAGCTTAATTACTTGCTAGCTCATAGCATTCGTAGAAAGAAATCAATTCATAGTTGTCTTACTGCAATTAAGCCCAGCCTATCAAGCTTAGGACCTGAGAGTTGATTTGACCAATGTTTCACATTTCATTTTCCATGTATACCATAGATGCTAGCTTGAAATGTGCCTATTGCTATCTAAAGCTAAACAGTAGGACAATCTATTTTTTTGGTACAGATATGCATGAACACAATGATGCGAGCCAATGCTTTTGCAGCATTTGGAGCATTAAGCAACTATGGATTTGGAGCACAGCATGAGGCATTTCTTGAACAGGTCTCTTACCCCGTGTGATTTTAGCAGCTAATTTATCCATGGCATTAGTCTTTCTAGTATAGAAATTTTGGATTTGTGGATTTACAGCTGCATTTTATCAGCCTAGCTTATGAACTATTCATATTATCTGTTTATTTATTCATTTTTGTATCTTGAGGACGTAGTTTTGATTCATTTTCTTTTCTTGGATAAGATGTCAACTCATTATATGTGTGTGCGTGTTGTTGTTAGGGAAATTTACTATCTTAGTCCATGAGTTTTGTGTCTTCTTCAAATCTTTTCCTGAGTTTAAATTTTTATCTTTTAGCTTTTTGAGTTTGTCCTCTGTCCACTTCTGTCGATTTTTCTACGGAGTCCATGTAAAATTACAGTTATTCCTTTTCTTCAAGAGAAAGAAAGAAAAAACAATAAAAAATTAAGACCCTAACTGAGGGGGTGGCTCACGTGTTATCAAGCTTAATTCAATTGCTTACCATGTCCATGGACAATTAACTATTGGTAATATGTTTTACACAACTCTGTTGGTCTTGATTCCATGATCTCATCTTCCATCCCATTCTTATTGGAGGAAGAAGGGCCTTTTTAGCTAAAGCATATCAGCCCTGATTGGTATGAGCATGCCGCAAAGTCTGCACAAAGTAATATCAAATTACTATTACTTAGTTTTCTATTTTTAACAGCTTTGCTTGTTGCATTGCATGCATTTTGCATTTTCCTTTCTGATCATATCTCGTACTACGTAGAAACATGGCATAGTATGATCTTTTGGCACTTGCTTGCCCATTGGTCAATCATTTCTGGTGCATGATGGATATGAACTTGATATTTGCTTCTTTTTTTTTTGTTGCATTTTACCATTCTCAGGTACATGCTGCCATCCCCCGATTGGTTCTGCATCTTCATGATGATGACATTAATGTCCGACAGGCATGCCGGGTATTTTCTTGCAATCCTTTTTGTTTTCTCTTGGCGTGAACCCTGCTAGAGATTCTTTAATGTGACTGACCCTCCTCTCTCTCTCTCTTTCTCTTAACAGAATACCTTTAAACGGATTTCGCCCTTATTGGAAATACAAGGATTGGTTTCTGTGTTTAACACACATTGTTTCAATTCTGATCACCGGTATGCATTAACAGATCTTTTTTGATCGGTTTTTTTAAATTTTTTTGATCGGTACAGATCTTTAAACAATTGAGTTGTGAAACAATATAAATCCATCCTTGATGTTTCATTATGATGGAAAACAGTACAATATAGTTCCTTGTCTCTTTCAGAGGTGACTATGAGGACTTTGTCAGAGATCTTACAAAGCAACTTACTCAACATCTTCCCTCCAGAGTTGATACTTACATGGCATCAACAATACAGGTTCACATTTGCTGAAATGTTCTCATATTAATGAAAGTGATATCTTTGCTTACTCATCTTCTGCTAACGTCACCTCTAGCTTCTTGTTAATGTAGATGTTTCAGATATTCATGCTTCCGGCATCTTAACATAAACACTCCCATATGGACGGAAATTTCCTACAAGTTGGGTTGTAGGAGTTCTTACAACCTAGTTTCTAAAAAAGTGGCATGTGTCCCTTAACATGTGAGAAGCACATGTTTTCTCACATGTTTTAGTTCTCACATGCTTTAACCACATGCTTTTTTAATAGCATTAATAAGAAAGCATGTGTTTCTTACATACTCAAAAACACATCACTTATTAGAGTTCGGGTCCCACAACCCAGTTTCTAAGAAATTTATGTCCCTCCCATATTACGGCCATTTTATATGCTATGTATAATGATGAAGAAGAATATATAATATTTAGTATCTTCACTGAAGTATGTCATGGAAAGATTTATTGATTGGTATGCTTGATTTATTCATGAATTATGGCTTGACTTGTAGCCATCTTGAACACGTTTCATTTGGTTATGAAGGTTTAGCTTAGGATTAGCATTTAGCAGCAATGAGAATACGTTCATGTTCTTTTTCTTGTGTGTCATCAAAATCATTAGCAATATCTTTAGTTTTAATTCTTAAATACGAGTTTATCAATTTTGAGGTAAAGTTCATGTTGTTGGAACCAGGGAAAATACTTAGGTTACATAGGGTTGTGTTACCTTTTGCTTAAAAGGGAATCACATTGATACCTGAGTTGTTTCCATGTGTGCTGAGGCAGGCTTTTGATACACCGTGGCCAATAATTCAGGCAAATGCTGTTTACTTCTCCAGTAGCATGCTTTCTCTTTCAGATGATCAGAACATTTTATCTCGTTACTATACACAGGTATTTTTGTATGTAGGTACTAGATGTTGGGTGTTATAATTGAACAAATTTACAAAAATTGTACCTTCAATTCTTTCAGGTGTTTGGGATTTTGGTAGGGAAACTGAGTCGCTCTGCAGATGCAATTGTTAGAGCAACAAGCTCTTCGGCCCTGGGTTTGTTACTAAAATCCTCCAATCCACTCTCATGGAAAGTAGATCGACTCGATCGCACTGACTCTAGCCGAAGGGCACATGAGTCAGAGTCTCCTAAGAAATAGTAACGATTAAAGGGGGATGAAAATGATTGTGTTGACTTGTTAGCTTTGAGATCTGTCCCCGTTGTCTTTACAAAAGTGATTGACTCAGTTCTAGTTGGAGACAAAAGAGTAATGAGAAATTGAAATGAACAAGAAAAAGTGAGGATTGCTGATTGAAGCACATTTGGCAATTTCTTGAGCTCTATATCTATGTTCATAGAAGTGTACAGTTCTCTGTAGTGTATCTATAGTGAGCCAAAGTCATTTGTTGAAAGCTTGTAACTGCAGTTTTGTACACTAATATTTTGTCCCAAAGTTAGTGTTTGAATTTAGGTTTGTAGGAGAGATATTGTATAACAGTAGTGTTAAGTTGCATATGACATGAGAAAGGTTAATTCACAGATACCACATATTCCTTTTCTCCATCAGAAATAATATTGTAGATCTTTTTCCCGTCCAACTGGGTATGCAAGGTACGACCATCTTCTTGTAATTTGAAGTTCAAAAATTCCAAGACCCAAAAAAAAAAAAAGGTTAAAAAATTTCAAGGAAAATGGATAAATTCCTGTGTTCTGATGTATTTGGTGCATGTTAATGAAGCCATCGTCGGAGTTTAAATAAAAAGTTAGAAGGAATTAAGTATTGCCTTGTCAACTAATTATTTTGTTTTCATTTATCTGCAATTCATTCATCTTTCCTCAAGATCTCTCAAGCTTATCAAAGCCAAATGTCCCCGAAATTATCACATTATTGTAATTTGGACTTTTTATTTTTTATTTTTTTATTATTTTTTTTATTTTTTATGAATAAGCAAATTCATTAAAGCTCAAAACCAAAACATAATATATAAAAAATAATAAAATAATAAAAAAAAAAGAAGCAAAAAACATAAATAAAAAAAGTTTTACCAAAACAATCTAAATGACTTGTGACTTATCCCAAGATGAGATCGAACAAAAAGAAAAAAAAAAAAAAATGGAGAGAGAAAGGAGATTGGCATAAGGATAAGTAAAGAGATCTCTAGTAATTTTATTGTTCGGATTGTTAGTAATTTAACTAACAAATGTGAAGGTCATTATGAAACCCATTTGCCCAGGTAGGCGGGTAGGCAATCCAAATTAAATTTATTTGGTTAGGTGGTTCCATGTGTGCTTTCTTATTATTGTTGTCAAATTTGTTAGTAATTTGAGCAATAAATATAAGAGAGTAGTTATATGAGATCTATTTGCTTGAATAAGTATAATAGTTGTACAATCCAAATTTTATTTGAACAAGTTCGTTCTATATAAGTTTTTCATAATTGCTTTTAAAATTACTAGCAATGTATTTAAAAAAAATAAATAAATAAATAAAAAACCAATGCCAGGCAATTAGTTAGCGACAATTTTGAACCAAGAAATATCTATAAGGCCATCTGTATGTGAAGGACTGTAAAGTAGTGGTGGGAAATGTATGCTTAGCAGCCATGCACCATGCTCGACAAGGAGTGAGAGTAACGTGAGGGGAAAATCAACTTCCACGTACATCATCATATTACATATTTATTCACAAGGATGTAATTATCTGTATCCACTGGTAGGCCACAGGATACGTTCAGTCTTCAGATATGCCAAAGTGCAATATGTAAGCTCTGACATCACCATGTGAAGGCCTTGGGAAGAAGTTAAAACACAAAATGCATGAAAGCTTCATCTATATATATATATATATATATCTCTATATATACTTGATTGGATTTTCAAGTAGGATCTTAGATAGTTACTATTTA
Source organism: Carpinus viminea (assembly GCA_013348765.1). Classification (NCBI taxonomy): domain Eukaryota; kingdom Viridiplantae; phylum Streptophyta; class Magnoliopsida; order Fagales; family Betulaceae; genus Carpinus; species Carpinus viminea. Next base: position 37,352,089 of record CP054674.1, on the reverse strand, counting down.
TAATTTATTTTATTGAAATCATTTTGTGCCGTGCAAACTTAATTGGCAGCTAGCCTATGGATTGATGGTACCCTCCAAAATTCATGCAGAGCTTGAGCTATCAATTCTTTCTGTTATATAAGCATTATTCTTTTCAAATACCTTACTTACTATTAATTGGAGAAACGGCCCAGCAATATCTTTATCGAATCAATGTGATTCTGTGGATCATATCATCTCCAAATAAACAAATTAATACTCATATGCATGCTCTTGCATCACCACCAAAGCGCCACTGCAGAGTCCTTTAAATCTTGTTACCTCTCATAGAACTCTTAATTTGTCTACCACCGGATATATGCTATGGCTTCTCAAGCTCAGCAGCTTCACTTTATCTTGTTTCCAATGATGGCGCAAGGCCACATGATTCCAATGATGGACATTGCCAAATTGCTGGCGCAGAGAGGCGTGGCTGTCACTGTAGTCACCACAACACATAATGCTGCGCGTTTCGAACCAACCATTGCTCGTGCAGTTCAGTCTGGTCTCCAAATCCAAGTCATCCGACTTCACTTTCCATATCAAGAAGCAGGTGATTTTCCAATAACTTAAGCTTTAATAATTTAATTTATATTCCAATACTCTCCCTCATGACTTGGGAGCCTCGAAAATGAATGATGAAGATAGGATTCGAACTCATGAATTCTGGTATTTAAATCAGCGTTTATCTTAAAATAGTAATTAATTTAATCATTTAATTTATATTCTAACGGCAGGAATACCAGAAGGGTGTGACAATCTCGACAAGCTCCCTTCACTACATCTGGCCGTGAATTTCTTCGGTTCAACTAGCATGCTGAAAGAACCGGTGGAGAAGTTGCTTGAGGAGCTGGCACCACCACCAAGCTGCATTATCTCTGACATGTTATTGCCGTGGACGGCTGATATTGCTCACAAGTTTCACATCCCAAGACTTTCGTTCCTTGGAGTAGGTTGCTTCTGTCTCTTGTGCCTTCACAGTATAGGTGTTCATAAACCTCACGAGACCATATCCTCGGAGTCTGAATATTTTGTCATGCCCGGCTTGCCTGATCATATTGAATTCACTAAATCACAATTAGCTTTAACCGCAAATCCAGAAATGGAAAAATATAGCCAAAAAATGATAGAAGTTGATTTAGCCTCATATGGGGTTCTAGTTAATACTTTCGAGGAGTTGGAGCCAAAGTACGTGAGAGAATATAGGAAGGCAAGAGAAAGTAGAGTATGGTGTATTGGCCCTGTTTCTCTTTGTAACAATGAATATTTAGATAAGCTTGAGAGAGGTAACATAGCCTCCATTGAAGAAGATGAATGCTTGAAATGTCTTGATTCTCAACAGCCCTGCTCTGTTGTCTATGCCTGCCTTGGAAGCCTATGTAATCTAATAACGTCCCAATTGATAGAGCTTGGATTGGGCTTGGAAGAGTCAAAGAAACCATTCATTTGGGTCATAAGGGGGTCAACAAAAAACAAAGAGGATTTGGAAAAGTGGATTTCAGAAGACAAATTTGAAGAAAGGATCAAAGGGAGAGGGCTTTTGGTTCGAGGTTGGGCTCCCCAATTACTGATATTGTCGCATCCTTCAGTTGGAGGGTTTTTAACGCATTGTGGTTGGAATTCAATCATAGAATCAATATCTGCTGGGGTGCCGATGCTTACATGGCCACTCTTCGGAGACCAATTTATGAATGAGAAACTTGTAGTGCAAGTACAAAAAATTGGTGTGAGGGTTGGGGTGGAGGATCCTGTGAAGTGGGGTGAGGAGGAGAAGATTGGGGTGTTGGTGGAGAAGGAAGATGTTAAAGCGGCCATAGACATGCTAATGGATGAAGGAGAGGAAAGAGAGGAGAGGAGGAAAAGAGTAAGAGAGCTCGGGGAGATGGCAAAGAGAGCTATTGCAGATGGGGGATCTTCTCACGTCCAAATTACACATCTGATTCAAGATATTATGCGACAAGCAAGTTATGAAGAATCAACCTAACAGACTTATTTTAGAGATAGAGAGTTATTTCTCTTCATCCCATAATATCAAAGTGCAAATTGTTATTTGCTAATTGAAGCAATTTCTTGAGCTGTGTATCTATGTTCATAGAAGTGTACAGTTCTCTGTAGTGTATCTATAGTGAGCCAGTCATTTGTTGAAAGCTTGTAACTGCAGTTTTGTACACTAATATTTTGTCCCAAAGTTAGTGTTTGAATTTAGGTTTGTAGGAGAGATATTGTATAACAGTAGTGTTAAGTTGCATATGACATGAGAAAGGTTAATTCACAGATACCACATATTCCTTTTCTCCATATATAAGAAATAATATTGTAATTTTTTTTTTTTTTCCGTCCAACTGATTATGCAATTAAAGTTCAAAATTCTAAGACCCCACCAAAAAAGGAAAGAGAAATTATACTTTACCTGAGCTATCCATCCATTTACTTTACCTCCAAAGTTTCAAAATGACACTTAATCCTCATCCCCAAACTTTCAAATTATTTTTTTTTTTTTTTTTTTTTTTTTTTTTTTTTTTTTTTTTTTTTTTTTTTTTTTTTTTTTTTTTTTTTTTTTTTTTTTTTTTTTTTTTTTTTTTTTTTTTTTTTTTTTTTTTTTTTTTTTTTTTTTTTTTTTTTTTTTTTTTTTTTTTTTTTTTTTTCTTTTTTTTTTTTTTTTTTTTTTTTTTTTTTTTTTTGTTTTTTTTTTTTTTTTTTTTTTCTTTTTTTTTTTTTTTTTTTTTTTTTTTTTTTTCTTTTTTTTTTTTTTTTTTTTTTTTTTTTTTTTTTTTTTGTTTTTTTTTGTTTTTTTTTTTTTTTTTTTTTTTTTTTTTTTTTTTTGCTTTTTTTTTTTTTTTTTTTTTTTTTTTTTTTTTTTTTTTTTTTTCTTTTTTTTTTTTTTTTTTTTTTTTTTTTTTTTTTTTTTTTTTTTTTTTTTTTTTTTTTTTTTTTTTTTTTTTTTTTTTTTTTTTTTTTTTTTTTTTTTTTTTTTTTTTTTTTTTTTTTTTTTTTTTTTTTTTTTTTTTTTTTTTTTTTTTTTTTTTTTTTTTTTTTTTTTTTTTTTTTTTTTTTTTTTTTTTTTTTTTTTTTTTTTTTTTTTTTTTTTTTTTTTTTTTTTTTTTTTTTTTTTTTTTTTTGTTTTTTTTTTTTTGTTTTTTTTTTTTTTTTTTTTTTTTTTTTTTTTTTTTTTTTTTATTTTTTTTTTTTTTTTTTTTTTTTTTTTTTTTTTTTTTTTTTTTTTTTTTTTTTTTTTTTTTTTTTTTTTTTTTTTTTTTTTTTTTTTTTTCTTTTCTTTTTTTTTTTTTTTTCTGCCTTCTCCTAAGAAAAATCAAACCAAAGCCCAAAAAATCCACCCACATTTCCCATTTTTCTGGGGTGTAGAGGGGAGAGGAAGATGAAAGATGAGAAAGAGAGAAGGGTCATTGAGGAGAGAGAGAGATGAAGAGGCCATGAAATGAGAGGAAAGGTGAATAGAGAGAAGATATTTTCTTTGTTTCTTTTTAATTTTTTTTTTTTATTAAATTCATTAACCTCTTTTTAGATTTAAGTTCAAAAAATCAAATATCTTCATTTCTTAGTTTATCTTGTAAATGGTTTTGTGAATAAATAAGCTTATATCAGGAGTGTTGGTAAGCAAGAGAGAGAGAAGAGGGAGAGAGGAAAAGATTCTAAGCTCTATTAAATTTTTTAAAAAAAATGTAGTATTATCTTACGCCATGCAGAAGCAAAAAACACCACAAATTCTATTTTCTCTATCATAATCCTTGCTTGAATGTTATTAATAACAAATTATTATATGTTTGAACGTCCATATATTTAATAAAAAAAGATCTGAATGCCATGGTATCAAATATATTATTTATATATATTTATAAATATATAACATTCTATATTTATATATATTTATTATTATTTAATATTATCTAATAATACCATTATAACATATTTATTATTAAACCAATCAAAAATTATTTAATATTTAAAACAATTAAATTAAATTTCAAATATATTCCATAATATATTTGATTTAATTTAAGACTGAAATTTATACTAAAATATTTTAGTAATCCTATTAAAATCCTCGGGTGACACTTTCCGACTTGTGCTTGCCGTGGACAGCTAATGTTGCTTGCAAATTTCACATCCCAAGATTTTCTTTCCTTACAGTGAGTTGCTTGTGTCTCTTGTGCTTGCACAATTTACGCATTCACAGTAAGGTTGTCGAGAGAGCATGACATCCTCCAAGTCAGAGCACTTTGTCTTGCCAGGGTTGCCTGACCGTCATTTGTTCACTAAATCACAGCTAGCTATTCCTCTGATCCAGATCCAGCAATGAAAAAATTTAATGATGAAATGGTAGCAGCAGACCTATCCTCATACGAGGCTATTGTGAAATACTTTCAGAGAGTTGGAGCCATAATATATTAAAGAATACAGCAGGACAAGAAAAGGAAAAGTTTGGTGTGTTGGTCCTGTTTCACTTCGTAACAAGGACAACTTATGGAAGGCTGAGAGACAACAAATCCTCCATTGAAGAATATGAATGCTTGAAGTGGCTTGATTCTCAGCAACCCTGCTCTGTTGTCTATTGCTGCTTTGGAAGCCTATGTAATCTAACACCTTCCCAGTTGATAGAGCTCGGATTGGGATTTGAAGAGTCAAAGAAACCATTCATTTGAGTCATTAGGGACACAAAAAACTCTGAAGAATTGAAAAAGTGGATTTTAGAAAATGGATTTGAAGAAAGAGTCAAAGGGAGAGGCCTTTTGATTCAGGGTTGGGCTCCAAAATTACTGACATTATCGCATCCTTCAATTGGAGGGTTCTTTACACATTGCGGTTGGAATTCAACCACAGAAGCAATATCTTCTGGGGTCCCCATGCTTACATGGCCGCTCTTTGGAGACTAGTTTATCAACGAGAAATTAGTGGTGCAGGTGCTTAAAATTGGTGTGAGGGTTGGCGTGAAGGATCCTGTAAATTGGGGTAAGGAGGAGGAGAAGATTGGGTTGTTGGTGGAGAAAGAAAATGTTAAGGAAGCCATAGACATGCTAATGGATGAAGGAGAGGGAGGAGAAGGGAGGAGGAATAGTGCAAGAGAGCTCGGGGAGATGGCAAAGAGAGCTGTTGAAGATGAGGGGTCTTCTCACATAGACATGACACTACTAATTCAGGACATCATGCTGCAAACAGGCTGTAGAGAATCAGCCTAATTAACTCATATGAATGTCTTTTTTTTTTTCTTTTTTTTTTTCACATAAAAACGTGCGTATTGTTGACTGCTAATTTTGCCTTGGTTGAGTTTGATAAATATATATATTTTTTTTTTTTTTTTTTTTTTTTTTTTTTTTTTATAATAAAATAGAGTTTACTAATTAAAAGAGAGAGCTTCATATATACATCGCAAATTTTAAATAATTAAAATCTACCACATCATACAAAATAAACAAATATAACAGATGTTAAAAATCAAACAAATCAACTCTCCCAACTCAGTTTCGTTTGTCTCTAGAGAACTTTTGCCAACCTTCAACTTCACTTGTCATTGCCAGCCGTTTCCAGCCACCAAATCCATAAGTAGTCCACTACCCACATTTCTTTCTCTTTCTCTCACTTCGCCTCAATTTCTCTTGTCCTCGCTTCGTTTTAAATGCCTTGGCGAGTTGTCTTCTCAGCGAATGGTTATCTCGGTTTGCCTTTCCAAACTCGGCTCCATTTTTTTTTTTAGGGTTTAGGCGGATTCAAAACTATAGCCTAGGAGGAAAGGGTGAACCCATTTGGGAAGCCATTAACCTCCTTACTAACGCCACACTTATTGCTAATCCTCACACTTGCTAATGTCCCTCAACTCTCTAAAATCTTTCCCAAAGCCCTCCAAAAATCCCCAGACCCTCAAAAAAATCTCCCAAACCCATTGATGGGACAAGAGTTTAAAAATGTTGGTTTTGTGGAATCCGGTGGCCACCATCGGTGAGGGAGAGGAAGATGAAAGATGAGAAAGAGAGGGGGAGGAGAGATTAGGTGAGGAGAGAGTGGAAAGAGAGATGAAGAGGCATGAAATGGGTGAGATGAGAGAAGACTCTGGAAGAGAGATATTCTAACCTAAATGCTTTTCTTTTTTAATGTTTTTTTATTAATAAAAAAGTATGAGCCTACTTGGTGTCTGGGCTGATTTTTGGAACGAAAAGTTTACCTCTTGTAGAAAATGGGGGTTCAAAATCAGATATCTTATCATTTTTAGTTTTATCTTGTTATGCGGTATTTTATTGAATCTTTAAATTTTTTGGATTTTCATTGATTTTTTTAAAATAACGAGGCCATTTATAGGAAGTTTTGAGATATCTTTTTATAAAAATTTATGGATTGAATATAAATCTAAATAAAATATTTGAATAATATCTCTTTATAGACACTTAAAAGTTTTAAGTTCTAGAAATTTATTTCCCCCATATTGATTTTTTAATATATATAAAGATGAAGAAGATTTATAATCTTCTGAATTATTCAGAAGAAATTTATTTTATATATTATATTATTATATTTGTATTATTTCATATTCATCAAAATATTTCATGAATTCAATTATTATATGGACATTTTAATTAGGTTTTTAAATGAGAATAATTCATGATTTAGCGTCATCAAATATATTTTCATAATATCTTTGTTTAATTAAATAAAATTTATCAATTTTTAGTAAATTTTAAAAACTTAGGTTTCATTGTGTTGGTTACACTTTTTGCTTAAAAAATCAGATTTTCTTTTACTGAGAGTTTTGTGCTGACACTTGTTGTTCACAAGGTTATGCATGCACTCCAGTAGCATTTTTTCAGGGTTCAGAACATGTTACTAAATAGTATTTTTATATAGATGATTTATTGATAATTATAGTATCTCATTTGAAATTGAAGGTTTGGGATTTTTAGAAACAGCAGGCAAGAGAAAAGTTTCGGTTTTGTTTTGTTATAAAATCAACTTATGGAAGCTGAGAGAGACAACTCTCCTGAAGTTTGAAGCTAAGGAGATGAAAATGATCGTGTTGATTTGTGAGCTTTGAGAATGATCTTTATTGATGAGCTATTGTTTGAAGGTTGATTCTTTGAGAAAGTTTGTCTGAGTTGAAAAAGTGGATTTAGAAAAATTTGAAAAGTCAAGGAAGCTTTTGCTTGCTCATACTGACATGTTCAATTGATCTTTCTATGTTAAGTACAAAGTATTTCTGTGAAGCTTGTAAGCAGTTTTGTACACTATTTTCCCAAAGGTAGTGTTGAATTTTTTGTAGATCTGTAAATTGTAAGAGAAGTTAAGTTGTTGTGAGAAAGGTTAAAATCCATATCTCTATAAGAAATAATATTGTAGATAGTCCAACTATGCAAGACTGTTGAAGAAAGTTCTTCCAAGAAAAAAAAAAAAGTAAAAGGTTAAAATGGATAAATTCCTGTGTTCTATGTGCATATTGTTGAAGCCATTGTCGGAGTTTAAATAAAAGTTAGAAATTAAGTTTTTTTTTTTTTGTTTTCATTTCTCTTTTGTATTTTAATATTTGGTTCAAATCATTGTTTTACTAATTAAAATTTGACTCAAAATTCATCAAAATTATTAAAATCAAGCAAATTCAAAAGAATCAAAATCATTCCAAATGATAAAAAATAAATAAATTTAAAATAAAAAATAATAAATCAGAGTCCCAATTTTTCCATATTATCCATTGATTATTTTGTAAAGTCCTTAGAATTAAAATGTTTCTCACCTATGCTTCTTCTATGGCAAAATAATGACTCCAAAATATTTACATTTTTGGAAATTTTATTACTAAAAAAATAAAAAGGAATACATTCTGATCTTTTGTAACTTTGCTAAATTCAATTGATATAAAATAGTATAGAACTACTAACATCTTATAAAATGAAATGTTTAGATTTATGCTAAAATGATGAAAAAACCCAAAACATTAAAAATTGAGACATAAATATAAATTGGATTGAGTATTTTATTATTTTTGTTTTAAATTTTATTATTTTCTATTTTCATTAAAACCTTTGTCTCTTACTTTGGGTATAAAGATTACAAAATTCTTGTGTAAATAAAAAAAAAAAAGTTGAGCTCGTTTGTGGAAAATATTTTTCTTTATTAATATCTCTCGAACCTTCAATACATTATAATTAAACTTTCAAACCCTGTTCTTTCCATAAAATTATAAAAGAAAGACCAAAGATGTTGATCTGTGGAAAACTTTTCTCTTTTTTCTTTTTTCCATCGTTGAAATAAAAATTAAAAAAATAAAAAATAAAAAAATAAAAAATTACAGAAAAGCAATGACTTCTTATCTTATGGTAAGACAAAACAGAGATCAAAAAGATATGGAAAACACAAATCTCATTTATCTTCCTCATAAAGAGTTTCTAAATCACCATCTTTTGAAATCTCATTACTCCTCTTTCAATTCCCAGTGTGCTTTCCCCAATCAAAAAAATGGTTTATGTCAATGTCTAGCATTGATTTTTTTTGGGTTCTTTAAAATTAGAGCAAGAATTTGAATCGAGTTTTCAATTTTTTTAATCTAACAAGGGCATTTTTATAACTTTTATAAAAAGCGTTTTGGATTTTCATCCATTTTTATTACAATAAAGAGCCATTTTATAATTTAGTTTAGCTATTTTAATCAATTGAAACTTTAGGGCTAAATGCAAATGCAGAAGTTTGAGCCATTTATCTTTTCCTTTCTTTTATAATTACTTTTAATTTTAAATATTATTTTTTGAATTTTTTTTAGTTATGGGATGTGTTTTTACATACTTAAAAAACACATCACTTATTAGAGTTTGGGTCCCAACCCAGTTTCTAAGAAGTTTATGTCCCTCCCATATTACGGCCATTTTATATGCTATGTATAATGATGAAGAAGAATATATAATATTTAGTATCTTGACTGAAGTATGTCATGGAAAGATTTATTGATTGGTATGCTTGATTTATTCATGAATTATGGCTTGACTTGTAGCCATCTTGAACACGTTTCATTTGGTTATGAAGGTTTAGCTTAGGATTAGCATTTAGCAGCAATGAGAATACGTTCATGTTCTTTTTCTTGTGCGTCATCAAAATCATTAGCAATATCTTTAGTTTTAATTCTTAAATACGAGTTTATCAATTTTGAGGTAAAGTTCATGTTATTGGAACCAGGGAAAATACTTAGGTTTCATAGGGTTGTGTTACCTTTTGCTTAAAAGGGAATCACATTGATACCTGAGTTGTTTCCATGTGTGCTGAGGCAGGCTTTTGATACACCGTGGCCAATAATTCAGGCAAATGCTGTTTACTTCTCCAGTAGCATGCTTTCTCTTTCAGATGATCAGAACATTTTATCTCGTTACTATACACAGGTATTTTTGTATGTAGGTACTAGATGTTGGGTGTTATAATTGAACAAATTTACAAAAATTGTACCTTCTTTCAGGTGTTTGGGATTTTGGTAGGGAAACTGAGTCGCTCTGCAGATGCAATTGTTAGAGCAACAAGCTCTTCGGCCCTGGGTTTGTTACTAAAATCCTCCAATCCACTCTCATGGAAAGTAGATCGACTCGATCGCACTGACTCTAGCCGAAGGGCACATGAGTCAGAGTCTCCTAAGAAATAGTAACGATTAAAGGAGGATGAAAATGATTGTGTTGACTTGTTAGCTTTGAGATCTGTCCCGTTGCCTTTACAAAAGTGATTGACTCAGTTCTAGTTGGAGACAAAGAGTTATGAGAAATTGAAATGAACAAGAAAAAGTGAGGATTGCTGATTGAAGCACATTTGGCAATTTCTTGAGCTCTATATCTATGTTCATAGAAGTGTACAGTTCTCTGTAGTGTATCTATAGTGAGCCAAAGTCATTTGTTGAAAGCTTGTAACTGCAGTTTTGTACACTAATATTTTGTCCCAAAGTTAGTGTTTGAATTTAGGTTTGTAGGAGAGATATTGTATAACAGTAGTGTTAAGTTGCATATGACATGAGAAAGGTTAATTCACAGATACCACATATTCCTTTTCTCCATCAGAAATAATATTGTAGATCTTTTTCCCGTCCAACTGGGTATGCAAGGTACGACCATCTTCTTGTAATTTGAAGTTCAAAAATTCCAAGACCCAAAAAAAAAAAAAGGTTAAAAAATTTCGAGGAAAATGGATAAATTCCTGTGTTTTGATGTATTTGGTGCATGTTAATGAAGCCATCGTCGGAGTTTAAATAAAAAGTTAGAAGGAATTAAGTATTGCCTTGTCAACTAATTATTTTGTTTTCATTTATCTGCAATTCATTCATCTTTCCTCAAGATCTCTCAAGCTTATCAAAGCGAAATGTCCCCGAAATTATCACATTATTGTAATTTGGACTTTTTTTTTTTTTTAAAAAAAATGAATAAGCAAATTCATTAAAGCTCAAAATCAAAACACCAAATATCAACAAATTACAAGCTCTGCAATGAGCTAAAATTAGTAAAATAGAACCTCACAGAGGCCACACATCAGCAGGCAGGTTCCATAAAGACACTAAGAGCAGACTCTCTCTAGTCTTAGGAAAATTTCCTTCGCCAATTATCCTAGTCCTCACTTCCCAAAGAATCCTCCTCAGCAGCCGATCTTCAATAAGAGGGTGCCCATAATGCTAAATTTCATTCCTGGTGCACCAAATATGATAGACAATAGAGCCTAATACCAAACGGCAAAGGATACCTTTCCGACTTTTGGACCCCAACTACTAATTCCCACTGAATAATCTCATCCCAATGTATAGAAGGACTAGTCATAGTGCATTTACACATAAAGAACTTTCAAATTCTATAGCTAAAACTGCATTCAAAGAAGAGATGCTCCCGGCTTTCAGCCTGATTATGGTAGTAAACACATTTGACATCTCCTTTATGTACTATGAAAATGTTTTGAGTTACTTTGAGTGATAGTGTCAGATTTGGCCGAATTTTCTTCATTGCATGTAAAAATTGCTTCTTTTTCTCATTTTATTACAAAATTTTGTGACTTTGTATGAGAATTAGCATAACTGAGTCGCAAAGAATGCTTCTAGCTAGTACTAGACTATCAGAGACATCATATATAGTTGGTGTTTGCTCCTGGGTAGGAAAGAGAAGCTCTATCTTTTAATCATTTTTAAAAGTGAAATATACCTTTCAAACGAATTGGTCTACAAAATAGCAACTTTTATAATTATTTATTATTTTCATTATAAATTACCTCTATATTCTGAATTTCCATGGCAAATTTAATTAGAAACTTCCACCCAATTTGTTGTGAGAGACATAGATGAGCTCTTTTGGCAACACTTTTTTACATAGCTTTTTTCTTTTTATAAAAAAATAATAATAATTAAAAAATACTTCAAAATACAAAATATTCAAAACTGCTTTTACCTTAATGTTATATCACAAAAAAAAAAAAAGAAGAAGAAGAAGCAAAAACATAATATAAAAAAAGTTTCACCAAACAATCTAAATGACTTGTGACTTATCCCAAGATGAGATCGAACAAAAAAAAAAAAATGGAGAGAGAGAGAGAGATTGGCATAAAGACAAGTAAAGAAATCTCTAGCAATTTTACTGTTTGCGTTGTTAGTAATTTAAGTAACAAATGTGAGAGTCCTTATGGAACCCATTTGCCCAGGTAGGTGGGTAGGCAATCCAAATTAAATTTATTTGGTTAGGTGGTTCCATGTGTGCTTTCTTATATACTATTGTTGCCAAATTTGTTAGTAATTTGAGTAATAAATATAAGAGAGTTATATGAGATCTATTTGCCTGAATAAGTATGGTAGTTGTACAATCCAAATTTTATTTGAACAAGTTCGTTCCATATAAGTTTTTCCATAATTGCTTTTAAAATTACTAGCAATGAATTAAAATAAATAAAAAATAAAAAAAACCAATGCCAGGCAATTAGTTAGCGACAATTTTGAACCAAGACATATCTCTAAGGCCATCTGTACGTAACGTGAGGGGAAAATCAACTTACGCGTACATCATCATTTATTCACAAGGATGTAATCATCTGTACGTATCCACAGGTAGCCCACAGGATACCTTCAGTCTTCAGATATGCCAAAATGCTATATGTAAGCTCTGACATCACCATGTGAAGGCCTTGGGAAGAAGTTAAAACACAAAATGCATGAAAGCTTCATCTATATCTATATCTATATATAAAAATCTCTCTCTATATCTATATATATACTTGATTGAATTTTCAAGAAGGATCCTAGATCGTTACTATATATAATTTATTTTATTGAAATCATTTTGTGCCGTGCAAACTTGGCAGCTAGCCTATGGATTGATGGTACCCTCCAAAATTCATGCAGAGCAAGAGCTATCAATTCTTTCTGTTATATAAGCCTTTTTCTTTTCAAATACCTTACTATTAATTGGAGAAACGGCCCAGCAATATCTTTATCAAATCAATGCATGTGATTCTGTTGACCATATCATCTCCAAATAAACAAATTAATACTCTTATGTAAGCTCTTGCATCACCACCAAAGCGCCACTGCAGAGTCCTTTAAATCTTGTTATCTCTCATCATAGAACTCTTAATTTGTCTACCACCGGATATATGCCATGGCTTCTCAAGCTCAGCAGCTTCACTTTATCTTGTTTCCAATGATGGCGCAAGGCCACATGATTCCAATGATGGACATTGCCAAATTGCTGGCGCAGCGAGGCGTGGTTGTCACCGTAGTCACCACAACACATAATGCTGCGCGTTTCGAACCAGCCATTGCTCGTGCAGTTCAGTCTGGTCTCCAAATCCAAGTTATCCCACTTCACTTTCCATATCAAGAAGCAGGTGATTTTCCAAATAACTTAAGATTTAATAATTTAATTTATGTTATGATATGCTCTCCCCCACCTGTAAGCTTCAAAAGTGAATGATGAATATAAGATTCAAACTCATGATTCATGAATTCTGGTATTTAAGTCGGCATTTATCTTAAAATAGCAATTAATTTATATTCTAATAGCAGGAATACCAGAAGGGTGCGACAATCTCGATAAGCTCCCTTCATTGCATTTGGCCATGAATATCTTCGGTTCAACTGGCATGCTGAAAGACCCGGTGGAGAAGTTGTTTGAGGAGCTAGCACCGCCACCAAGCTGTATAATCTCCGACATGTTATTGCCGTGGACGGCTGATATTGCTCACAAGTTTTGCATCCCAAGATTTTCGTTCCTCGGAGTAGGCTGCTTCTGTCTATTGTGCTTGCATAGTTTACGTGTTCACAAACCTCATGAGACTATATCCTCGGAGTCTGAATACTTTGTCTTGCCCGGCTTGCCTGACCATATTGAATTCACTAAATCGCAAATAGCTTTATCCGCAGATCCAGAAATAGACAAATTTGGTGAGAAAACGATAGAAGTTGATTTAGCCTCATATGGGGTTCTAGTTAATACTTTCCAGGAGCTAGAGCCAGAGTATGTGAAAGAATATAGGAAGGCAAGAGAAGATAGAGTATGGTGTGTTGGCCCTGTTTCTCTTTGTAACAATGAATATTTAGATAAGGTTGAGAGAGGTAACAAAGCCTCCATTGAAGAAGATGAATGCTTGAAGTGGCTTGATTCTCAACAACCTTGCTCTGTTGTCTATGCCTGCCTTGGAAGCCTATGTAATCTAATAACTTCCCAATTGATAGAGCTCGGGTTGGGCTTGGGGGAGTCAAAGAAACCATTCATTTGGGTCATAAGGGGGTCAGCAAAAAACAATGAGGAATTGGAAAAATGGATTTCAGAAGACAGATTTGAAGAAAGGATTAAAGGGAGGGGCCTTTTGATTCGGGGTTGGGCTCCCCAATTACTAATATTGTCGCATCCTTCAGTTGGAGGGTTTTTAACGCATTGTGGTTGGAATTCAATCATAGAATCAATATCTGCTGGGGTGCCGATGCTTACATGGCCGCTCTTTGGAGACCAGTTTATGAATGAGAAATTTGTAGTGCAGGTGCGAAAAATTGGTGTGAGGGTTGGGGTGGAGGATCCTGTGAAGTGGGGTGAGGAGGAGAAGATTGGGGTGTTGGTGGAGAAGGAAGATGTTAAAGCGGCCATAGACATGCTAATGAATGAAGGAGAGGAAAGAGAGGAGAGGAGGAAAAGAGTAAGAGAGCTTGGGGAGATGGCAAAGAGAGCTGTCGCAGATGGGGGATCTTCTCATGTCCAAATTACACAGCTAATTCAAGATATTATGCGACAAGCAGGTTTTGAAGAATCAACCTAACAGACTTATATATATTAGAGATAGGGAGTTATTTCTCTTCATCTCATAATATCGAAGTGCAAATTGTTATTTGCTAATTGAAGCAATTTCTTGAGCTCTGCATCTATGTTCATAGAAGGGTACAGTTCTCTGTAGTGTATCTATGGTGAGCCAAAGTCATTTGTTGAAAGCTTGTAACTGCAGTTTTGTACACTAGTATTTTGTCCCAAAGGTAGTGTTTGAATTTAGTTTTGTAGGAGAGATGTAACAGTAGTGTTAAGTTGCATATGACATGAGAAAGGTTCACAGATACCACATATTCCTTTTCTCCATGTATAAGAAATAATATTGTAAATTTTTTTTTCCCATCCAACTGGGTATGCAATTGAAGTTCAAAAATTCCAAGACCAAAAAAAAAAAAAGGTTAAAAATTTCGTGGGTGTTTAGATAAAAAGTTAGAAGGAATTAAGCATTGCCTTGTCTACTAATTATTTTGCTTTCCTTTATCTGCAATTCATTCATGCCTGTCTTTTCTCAAGATCTCTCAAGCCTATCAAAGCCAATTGTCGCCGAAACTATCATCTCATTTTCACTTCAACGGTTCAACCTCAATAGCTGGAAATGTCTTGTTATCGAATAAAAGGATGGAAGCTTACTGGAATCAGAGTCATACGTCGCTCTAGCTCGGAAGAGAGAGAGAGAGAGATTCTAGTTCTATCTGTAATCTCATCATCTTTGGATGAACCAAAATTCCCATGCAGAAGCAAACAAACTGCACCCACAGAATTCTACTTTTCTCTGTAACCTCATAATCCTTGGATAAAGTACTTGAATGCTTATGTAGGCTCTTACGTCACCAGAAAGGCCCTTGGATTGAGGGCCAGGCTGCCTCTTGAACTGTCATGCATATTTAAAAGAAAGAAAAAGAAACTCATCAATTGCCATGGCTTCCCAAGCCCACCAGCTTCACTTTCTCTTGTTTCCTTTGATGGCCCAAGGCCACATGATCCCCATGGTCGACATTGCTAGATTGTTGGCACAACGGGGTTTGATTATTACCGTTGTCACCACACCACATAATGCAGCCCGTTTCAAAACAACCATTGCTCGTGCTGTAGAATCCGGTCTCCAAATCCAATTGATTCAACTCCAGTTCCCATGTGAAGAAGCAGGATTACCAGAAGGGTGTGAGAGTTTCGACATGCTACCTTCAATAGACTTGGCTTTCAATTTCTTCACCGCAACTGAAATGTTATATCAGCCAATGGACAAGTTGTTCGAAAACCTTACACCCCGGCCAAGTTGCATAATCTCTGACACGTGTTTACCATGGACAGCAGATCTTGCTCGCAAGTTTCATGTTCCTAGGATTTCTTTCAATGGAATGTCTTGCTTCTGTCTCTCATGCATGCGCACTGCACACATTTCCAAGGTTCAAGAGAGCATAACTTCAGAATCTGAGTACTTTGTCTTGCCTGGCTTGCCTGACCAAATTGAAGTAACTAAAGCCCAGCTGCTAGGACTCCCGACTCAAAATATGAAAGAGTTTGGTGAGCGAATGAAAGCAGCTGAAATGGAATCCTATGGAATAATTATGAACACATTTGAAGAGCTGGAGCCTGCATACATCAAAGAATACAAGAAGGCAAGAAATGATAAAGTCTGGTGTGTTGGCCCTGTTTCACTTTGCAACAAAAACGACTTGGAAAAGGCTCAGAGAGGAAATATTAAGGCCTCAATGGATGAGCACCAATGTATGAAGTGGCTAAATTCAAGGGAACCAAGCTCTGTGGTCTATGTGTGCCTTGGAAGCCTTTGCAATTTGATACCATCCCAACTGATAGAGCTTGGGATGGGCTTAGAAGCATCAAAAAACCATTCATTTGGGTTTTAAGGGAGGAGATAAGCTAGAAGAATTGGAAAAGTGGATTAAAGGAGATGGATTTGAGGAAAGGATCAAGGGGAGAGGCCTCTTAATCAGGGGTTGGGCTCCCCAAGTACTTATACTATCGCATCCTGCAATTGGAGGGTTCTTAACACATTGCGGCTGGAATTCAATAATAGAGGGGATATGTGCAGGCATTCCTTTGGTTACTTGGCCACTATTTGCAGATCAGTTTTTGAATGAGAAACTTGCTGTACAAGTGCTGAAAATTGGTGTTGGGATTGGGGTAGAGGTTCCTGTAAATTTGGGAGAGGAGGAGAAGATTGGAGTGTTGGTGAGAAAGGAAGATGTTAAGAGGGCCATAGACAGGCTGATGGATGAAGGAGTGGAAAGAGAAGAAAGGCAAAAAAGAATAAGAGAGCTGAGTGAGAAGGCAAAGGGAGCTGTGGAAGAAGGGGGATCTTCTGACCTCAACATGAAATTACTAATCCAAGATATCATGGAATTAACAAGCTGCAAGTGGTGGAAATCAGAAGTAATGCAGTTATGTAAAGAGTAAGAGTGAGGGAATTTTCTTCATTGCATGTAAAAATTGCTTCTTTTTGTCTTATTTTTAGTGCAAAATCTTGTAACTTTGTATGAGAATTAATAAGCACAACCGAGTTGCAAAGAATGCTTCTAGTAGACTATCAGAGACATATCATAGTTGGGGTTTGCTCTTGGGTACGAAAGAGAAGCTCTTTTAATCATTTTTGAAAGTGAAATATACATTACAAATGAATTGGTCTACAAAATAATAACTGTTATAACTATTTATTATTTTTATTGTAAATTATTTCTATATTCTGAACTTCCGTGGCAAATTTAATTAGAAACTTCAACCCAAATTTGTTGAGAGAGACATAGATGGGCTATTTTGGCAACACTTTCTAGGATAGCTTTTTGCCGTTTTAGCAAAATTAAAGTATTAACAAACATTCAAATGTGAGAGAGTAGGTAGCTGAGCAGTTCAAAATTTATTTGAATAAGTAAATTTTCATGAGTTCAATCTCCTATAATTGCTGTTCGAATTGCTAATAATTTTTTTTTAAAAAAAAAAAAAATTATTACTGAAAAATCCAAAAAAAAAAAAAAAAAAAGAACACAGGCTAGTTAGCCAGAATTTTGAACCAAGACTTATCTCAACGGACATCTGTATCTATGCTGTACGTGAAAATGACTCGGCATTAGCAGGCATGCATTGCTCGACAAGGAGTGATGAAGGTAAAATCAACTTTCGGCCTACATCATATTACATATTCACAAATCACAAGGAAGTAATCTGTATCCACAAGATACATCGAATCTCATCATCTTCGGATGAGCCAAAATGCTTTGCAGGCTAGCTCTGACAACACCAACATATCAATTGGAATTTGGAATAAGCTAAACAGTAAAAACCAAATGCATGAAAGCTCCATCTATCCCGAGTTGCTCTGCGTGGCCCATGACAGCTTCATTAACTCTTATTTCCTAAACAATTGGCCGATGCAAAGTTGTCAAATACTTAATTATTGGCGTTAGAATATCTTGACCGAAAAGATGAACACCATAGTTGTTGAAATGATATAGTGTTGACCGAAAAGATCAACACCATAATTGCGTGTTGAAATGATGTAGTGTTGGCCATGTGAAGTGTGATTTTGAATGTCAGAAACTTTAGCTTTCCTCATTAAACATCAATTGGTTTTCAAATGAGATGAGTAAAGGCCCAATCCAACAAAATTGACGAGAATCTATTGACTCGGTCATGATTGGGGCAATATTTGTTACGAGTCTAAGAATTGCATATGACCCCAATTCGGAAGGCTCTTTTTGGCACAGATGTCATGGCCACCGAGCTATGCTTGATGAGCCCTATTTTCAGGCCCAGAATCCACTATTTAAGATCACATGACCTCAAATTCAATTTAAGATCTTAGATCTCGTCTTGGGTGCATTATAATATTTCTTAAACTACCAAACGTGAAAACAAATTATTGGTTGGGTTAACTGGATAATATATAACAATCTCTATACTTGATTGGATTTTTAGGAAGGATCCTAGCTAAGCTAGTTACTATTTCTTTATTTGATTCAAATCATTTTGTGCCAACCTTAATTGGCAGCTAGCCATGCAGACATATTATCAAACACCTTCTGCAATATTGGAGAGACGGCCAAGCATGTTTGACGAATCAATGTTGCAGTTTCTTCCGGTGGCCCCATGATTCTGTGAAGTAGCCACATCATCTCCAAACAGACAAAGATTTTGGTTCGTTTGGTAAACGAATTCGTTTTGGTTTCGGTTCAATATTATAGCGAAAATTGATTGATGTAAAAAAAAAAAAGAATTGTTTTGTAATATTTTTTATTTAAATAATAAAAAGTAATTGATGTGATGTAAAAATTGAGATTTTTGTGCTTTGTCTTTGCCTTTGCCAAACTGTTTAGCAAACGGTGCCATGTAAGCTCTTGCATCATCACCAAAGCGCCGCTGCAGAGTCCATCTTGTTGTTTCTCACAGATCTCTTTCTATACCAGTACGTACCACCAGATATATGCCATGGCCTCTCATGCTGATCAGCAGCTTCACTTTATCTTGTTTCCAATGATGGCGCAAGGCCACATGCATGATTCCAATGATGGACATTGGCATTGCCAAATTGCTGGCGCAGAGAAGCGTGGTTGTCACTGTAGTCACCACAACACATAATGCTGCGCGTTTCGAACCAACCATTACTCGTGCAATTCAGTCTGCAGGTCTCCAAATCGAAGTCATCCGACTTCACTTTCCATATCAAGAAGCAGGTGATTTTCCAATAACTTAAGCTTTAATAATTTAATTTATATTCCGATACCTCCTCATGACCTGTGAGCCTCGAAAGTGAATGATGAAGATAGGATTCTAACTCATGAATTCTGGTATTTAAATTGGCATTTATCTTAAAATAGTAATTAATTTAATAATTAGCTTCAGCCAGCCGCCACCCCCCACTCCCCCTCTCAGAAAGCCATAACTGCAGGGGCGGAGGGATGGCCTCCGCCATCCCTCCTCCCACGTCCCTTTCGCACCGGGTTTTAGTAGTTTACTTGATGTCCCTAGACCCGGTGCTCCCCGTCCCTTTTCCTCTTCCCCCGCCTCCTCCATCCTAGTATTTTGTTTTGGTATTTTGATGTATTATTTTTCTATCTATTTCTGTGTTTTTGAGTTTTTTTGCAGTTTCAGCCGATCTACTCTGCGCCGTTTCGTTGCCCTCTGTCCATTGCTGAGCTTTTTTCACGCCCCCACCGCGACGAGCTTCCATAGTGCTCTTCTTTGTATGGGGTTAGCGTATACGTGATCGGTTTCTTTCCCTGTATTTCTTTTTGCTTGTATTCAATTCTGCTACTTTTCTTTTTCATGTATTTCGTTTGTTATTTGCTTGTAATAATGCTCTGCCCTTGATGGTTCGATTGGATCCCCTTTGATCTTGACCTGTGTGTCGTTGATGTATATGTTACCCTAGCTTTCGGGTCGAGGAGAAAAAATTATCCAGACTTCTGTGTCGTGGATGAATGTGTATCTTGGCTTAATTGTCGAGGAGGATGAGTAGTGGCATAAGAGAGTTTACCTCTTAGGGTCGTGGAATAACGCTTCTATGCAAAATTGATGGTGTCCGATTGGTTCGAGTCTTTGAACCTAAGATTTGAATGTTTATCCTGTTGTTTAGTCATGGGGTAGCGGATGTGTTTTGAAATTTGGTTGATTAATTGGCCTTTGTTGCCTGAGTTGTATGAGATTTTGCTTGTGACTTTGTAGCTTAGGTTACGGTTACGGTTACTTCAGGGCTTGTCTTGTGATTGTAAGAGTTTTCGCTCTTGAGTTCTATGGAATGAGAATGAGTTATTTTCAAAAAAAAAAAAAAAAAGTAATTAATTTAATAATTTAATTTATATTCTAACCGCAGGAATACCATAAGGGTACGACAATCTCGACAATCTCCCTTCACTACATCTGGCCATGAATTTCTTCGATTCAACTAGTATGCTGAAAGAACCGGTGGAGAAGTTGCTTGAGGAGCTGGCACCACCACCAAGCTGCATTATCTCCAACATGTTATTGACGTGTGAAAAACCCTAAACAGATAAAATATCACAGTTTATGCGGAATTAACGGATATTTAATCTAAGCAAGCAATCACCAAAATATGAACAATCAAACACAAGGATTTTGGTGAAAGAGGAAACCAATTAGAAACCGATCTAATTGTAAAACCTCTAGCAGCCAAACCGAAATCACTATCGAAAAATTATCCGGAGATTACAGACACTAGGAACACTTACAACCCTTTGCAAGACCTTGGCTCTGTAAGATCGACAAACCTCCAACTTCGTCTCCTTGCTCACAATCTTCTTCAACGTGATTCCTTTACGGATCCTTCCGATAGACTTCTCAATTTACGCTCACAAACAAACTAACAAATATCCTCTAAGAGGAACAACAAGGCTCACAATACCTCTCACGAACTCTCGGGGTGAAAATCCTCTAACATTCTATAGAGGTGTATTTATAATAGCCCCACAAAACTAAACCTAGGACAGTTAGAATCCAAATAAACTGTTACGTAGGTAGCGTCTCGGACGGGAAGATTGGCCGTCAACGGTCATTTGAATATACATGGAAAATGGGCTTTGTCAGGTCCGTCGACGGTAATATGGGCGTCGGACGGTCACTATGAATATACATGGAAAATGGGCTTAGTGAACAAGGTCCGTCGGACGGTCATATGGGCTTCGGACGGTAACTATTCTGATGTGGAAATTTCTAGGTTTCCATCGCTTTCTTACGTCGCATTCTTCAATCTTGGTGCGGCGCGTTCGAAGGCGTCCGAACGGGCTGCGAACGGGATGCGAACGGGCCTGCGAACGGAGCTCTCGGGTTTTAGTATTGAAGTACTTGATTGCATCCCGTCGAGCGGCAATGAATCCCGTCCAACGCGGCTCTTCTTTTCATTTTGATCACGAAACTTAGCCAATACTTCAAACTAACAAACTCCCCCTTTGGCAATTTCGGGAACAAAATCATTTCCCCCAATAAACTCCCCCTTTTTGTCACAAATTGACAAAAGGTAACATGTTTCCTGAAACACTTAACAAACGCATCAAGGCACATGTGGAACAAAAAAAATAAACTCAACTCATGAATAAAAATGCAAAGAGATAATGCATAATCATGAACAATAGAAACTCCCCCTCAATATGTGACTCAAAAATCAACAAGAAACTGGAAATCAAACCATGTTTCTCCCCCTCAAAAGTCAAATGAACACACATGATACACCCATAAAAATCTCATGAAAATTCAGCAATGAATAACCCAAGCATGCTCCAAATATACAAAATATACATGAGACTTGAAGTGACAACCAGACATTGAAATTTGTTTAACTCAAGCGAATAAAATGTTTCATCCAACCCATGCTTGTGTGTAGTGTGTGTGAGCCATCAAAAACTTGGAGTTTCACCACCATGAGGTTTTGACAAGTATCTCAGATCAAAAGTCAAACCTTATCATACTAGGGCCTAGCCACTCTCATCCTATACATTTCTCATTGTAAAACAATTTGCACAAGTTTGACACAGTGAAATAAATTCCTTTTGGAATGTGATCTTTTGATTCATTTGTTTCACTATTTTGTTTCTTTTCTCTATGAGAAAGTGTCCTTAAACATGTAGTGCTTATCACAACCGAGAAAGGGAAATTTTTAAGCCCTAGGTTCAACTAGCAAATGGTCAATTTGAAACAAATACTAGTCAAAAACCTCATATGGTTACCCAAAAAATAAGCTTAAATGTGCAAAAAATTAAGCATAGGCAAAAGCGTACCTGTAAACTCAGGCTTTAGGTAACCACAATAACAAGTCCATTTAACAAAAGTTCATCTCATGCATACTAAGAACATTCCAAGGCATGAGAATTAAATCCACAAAGGCAACATGAGAATTTAATGGACAATCTAGGTGCATAAGACAAAAGAAGAAAGAGAAACAACTAACTAAACATATTTTTGTCTTTTGAAAAATTTTAACAACAAAAAACACAACAAAAAAAAATTAAACAAAAAAAAAGATATAACATGCTCTAGGAATCTCAAGGATAAACAGGAAAACAATCCTAGGCATGTTATTGGCTCACCTAAAATAAGGTGAGTTCATTACCACTCCCCTCAATGGGTGAATGGTATCATCCTTCCTAACCCACACTTGAGTGATCTTAGGTCTAGGTTTATGAATTTTTCAAACAGTCTAACCTAGATAGCACTCCTTTCATCATTGTGACCAAACCCTCACAATCTATCCTGAATCTGAAATTTTTATTCTTACGCACATGAGTTTTCAAATTAAAACAGTGAGGTCGAATGTGACCCACTTTTCCACAATGATGGCATGTAGGGACAAATCTTTGAGCAACTCTAGGCCTAGGGTAAGATGCATGAGATACAAGAGAGTTTTCTTACCTTTCTTACCTTCTTTGAGTCGAACAAGCTGGCTTTTCTTCACTGAAGATTTTCTACTTCAACTGGTTTAACAAACACAATCTTTGAAGGAGGCATGGTTAGAAGAACAAGATGCAGTTTTATCAAATCCTAAACCAGATCTTCACTAGAGCGCTTGAGCATGCAACATTTGATTAAGCTTTTCACTAGAGAAAGTACTCAAGTGATTTCTAGTTTCAATCAGATCATTTTGGAGGATTTATTCTTAGCAATTAACACATGATTTTCAGATTTTGAGAAATTGCAAACAGCATGTGAATCACTCAATTCTTTCAGAAATTATCCTTTCAAGTTCAAGATTCTTGACATCCTTAACAAGTTTTAGGTTAGAATTTCTAATTGTAGAAAAATTTTCCTGCAAATTGTTAAAGGAGTTTTGAAGGTCACTAACCCTATTTGATTCATTATCAGAAGCAGACTTATCATCTGATTGATTAGAATCATCAGAATCATAGGAAATCCCAAAAGCTACATAATTAGGGGAATCATCAGGAACCTCCTCATCAGTGTCACTCATGGTAATATTGAAAGCCTTTTTATCCTTTGGCTTATTACTCATGAGGTTAGCACAATCCTTGCGCAAATGACCATAACCAGAGCACTCATAACATTTTGGACCACGTGGGTCTCTTTCATTTCTATCCTTGTAACTCTCTTCTAGCTTTTCAAGTCTCTTGGGAAATCTATGCCTATACTTATGGTACTGTCTAGCTGCCAATGCTATTTTCTCATCATCTGGTTCCTCATCAGATGACTCATCAGAGTTCTTTCTAAGAGTTCTAAGGGCAAGATCCTTATAATTCCTAGGTTTAGACAAAGAAAACTCATAAGTTTGTAAGGCACCAACTAACTCTTCTATCCTCAAGGTCTCCAAATCAATGCATGACTCAATGGTCATACCTTCATTTTGAATCTATCTGGGAGTGATCTCATAACCTTTCTCACAATCTTAGTGTCAGAAACTTTCTTTCCTAGATTTATCATGGAGTTTCTAATTTCACTAAGTTTACCAAAGAAATCATCAAAAGTCTCATCTTCTAACATTTCAATTCTCTCAAACTTAGAAACTAACATTTGAAGTTTTGTAGCTTTAACAAGATTTGTTCCTTCATAAGTAGTTTCTAGAATCTCCCAAGCATCTTTAGCACTATCACAATTTGAAATTCCGGTTTGTGAAATTGCTAAGAACAATGCATTCATAGCTTTGTCATTACCCACACGAGATTTGTTTTCAACAATAGACCATTCGGTTGTCGGCTTATCGGAGCTTGAAATCCAAATTCAATAATGACAAACGTCTATTGACTTTAAGAAAAATCTCATACGGGACTTCAATAGCCATAATTAGTTCCATCAAAATTAGGCAAGAATTAAGGGTTTGAGACATGTTAGAAAACAAACAAGGATCACACTAGAATTTAATCCAAACAAAGTGAACTGGCTCGATACCAATTGAAAAACCTAAGCAGATAAAAATATCACAGTTTATGCGGAATTAACGGATATTTAATCTAAGCAAGCAATCACCAAAATATGAACAATCAGACACAAAGGATTTTGGTGACGAAGAGGAAACCAATTAGAAACCGATCTAATTGTAAAACCTCTCCGGGGCAGCCAAACCCAGGAAATCACTATCAGAAAATTATCCAGAGATTACAGACACTAGGAACACTTACAACCCTTTGCAAGACCTTGGCTCTGTAAGATCGACAAGCCTCCAACTCGTCTCCTTGCTCACAATCTTCTTCAACGTGATTCCTTTACCGGATCCTTCCGATAGACTTCTCAATTTACGCTCACAAACAAACTAACAAATATCCTCTAAGAGGAACAACAAGGCTCACAATATTTCTCTCTTTAAGTACAGCCTCTCTCACGAACTCTGGGGGTGAAAATCCGTACCTCTAACATTCTATAGAGGTGTATTTATAATAGCCCCACAAAACCTAAACCTAGGACACAGTTAGAATCCAAATAAAACAGGTAGGTAGCGTGGACGGGAAGATTGGCGTTCGAACGTCATTTGAATATACATGGAAAATGGGCTTTGTGAGCGGTCCGTCGATTGGGCCATATGGGCGTTCGGACGGTCACTATGAATATACATGGAAAATGGGCTTAGTGAGCGTGTCCGCTCGACGGTCACTATTCTGATGTGGAAATTTCTAGGTTTCCATCGCTTTCTTACGTCGCATTCTTCAATCTTGGGCGCGCGTTGAAGCGTCAACGGGCTGCGAACGGGATGCGAACGGCTCTGAACGGAGCTCTCGGGTTTTAGTATTGAAGTACTTGATTGCATCCCGTTCGGCGGCAATGAATCCCGTCCGAGCGGCTCTTTTTTCATTTTGATCACGAAACTTAGCCAATACTTCAAACTAACAACATGGATGGCTGATATTGCTCACAAGTTTCACATGCCAAGACTTTCATTCCTTGGTGTAGGTTGCTTCAGTTTCTTGTGCTTTTACAGTTTATTTGTTCATAAACCTCACGAGACCATATCCTCGGAGTCTGAATATCTTGTCGTGCCTGGCTTGCCTGATCATATTGAATTCACTAAATTACAAATAGTTGGAACCGCAAATCCAAAAATGGAAAAATATAGCTAGAAAATTAAAGAAGTTGATTTAGCCTCATATGGGGTTCTGGTTAATACTTTCCAGGAGCTGAAGCCAAAGTATGTGAAAGAATATAGGAAGGCAAGACAAGATAAAGTATGGTTTGTTGGCCCTGTTTCTCTCTGTAACAAAGAATATTTAGATAAGGTTGAGAGACGTAACAAAGCCTCCATTGAAGAAGATGAATGCTTGAAGTGGCTTGATTCTCAACAGCCCTGCTTTGTTGTCTATGCCTGCCTTGGAAGCCTATGTAATCTAATAACTTCCCAGTTGATAGAGCTTGGATTGGGCTTGGAAGAGTCGAAGAAACCATTTATTTGGGTCATAAGGGGGTCAGCAAAAAACAATGAGGAATTGGAAAAGTGGATTTCAAAAGATAGATTTGAAGAAAGGATCAAAGGGAGAGGCCTTTTGATTGGAGGTTGGGCTCCCCGATTACTGATATTGTTGCATCCTTCAGTTGGAGCGTTTTCAACGCATTGTGGTTGGAATTCAATCATAGAATCAATATCTACTAGGGTGCCGATGCTTACATGGCCGCTTTTGAAGACCAGTTTATGAATGAGAAACTTGTAATGCAGGTGCGAAAAATTGGTGTGAGGGTTGGGGTGGAGGATCCGGTGAAGTGGGGTGAGGAGGAGAAGATTGGGGTGTTGGTGGAGAAGGAAGATGTTAAGGCGGCCATAGACATGCTAATGGATGAAGGAGAGGAAAGAGAGGAGAGGAGGAAAGTTGATTGCTAAATTCATTTTGAGTTTGTTCTCTAATCTCATTTTTCATTGCTTCAACTATTTCCATTTATATTTTGTTTTAAATCTTTACCTTCAAACACATCATTTAATTGGAGCTTGTCCTGCATATGAAAGAAGCTAATATATATATCAAAGTGCCGATTGTTGATTGCTAAATTCATTTTGAGTTTGTTCTCTAATCTCATTTTTCCTATTGCTTCAACTATTTTTCCATTTATATTTTGTTTTAAATCTTTACCTTCAAACACATCATTTAATTGGAGCTTGTCCTGCATATGAAAGAAGCTAATTAGATAAGCAAACTTTAAGCATATATATATTTTTAGGCAGTTTTCCACTTCACACTGTATCATCAATGATTTAGTGTCCTTATTAATATTTATTATATTGCACAATCTCTAACAATATCTGTTAGTGTATATAACATAAACTTCAACCTGCAGTTTTCTTCTCTAATGGGTGCCCTGCAAGTACAAATTCTGGTCACACAAGCACAAACTTTCTCTTTTTGTGTGTGACCAGAATTTGTAATATTGCAGTTTTCTTTTCTTATATGCTTGACTTTGTTCTTGTTTCTTTCCCCTTTTTCTTTTGGTCACATGACCAGAATCTATAAAATATAAATTTAATTATAGTATTGATGCATACTCGTGCTCTCACATTCCAAGAAGAGGCATAATTTGGAGATATAACCTAATAGAAAATGCTAAGGGATAACCTTTTGAGGGGATCGCCATTGTTTCTTTTTAAAATTTGGAGAGGTGCAGGGGAGTAAATGTAATTTACCCAAAAATAATCATGCGCTCTGCAATATAGTAAGAATAAACAAATTGACCTACAAACTAACAAATATTTGGCGTTTTCACTGAGACAAATTGATTGATCAGCCCAACTAAGATAATAATTACAATAAAAAAATTATCATGGTCTAATCTGTTTAGCTAGTTAAACTTATCCACAACTTGATCAAACTCAAAACTTGCTTAAAAAATTGTCATTGTATATGTGAAATGGTTTTTGGCTTTTGCTTACATAAATTTTGGTATGTTTTGCAACTGTTTTTAGGAGTATTGTAGTGATTATAAATCGATTAGGAATCCTTGTTCATTAGAACTTATTTGTAAGAATTCTTATTTATTAAAAGATTAAGAATCTTTATTTAATTTGTTTTAGGATTTTTAGTAAAAAAGCTTAGGATATTTTAGATTTTTTTTAAGTGGATTGTAATGATTTCCAGGCGGATTTTATTGCCCTGTATATAAAGATACCATGTTTACATGACTTTGATTAACCTACAAAGATATTTTTATTGCCCTATAACACCTTCCATTGCATCGGATACTACCCACCAAACAAAAAATCTATCTTAAGTAGTCTTACATCACCAGCAAAGTATACAGAGAGTCCCCAAATTTCTTCTTGATATAGAAGAAGAATAAGAACATTGTCTGTTTAGTATCATCATGGCTTCTGATCATCAATCCCACCAGCTTCACTTCATCTTGTTTCCTTTAATTGCCCAAGGCCACCTGATTCCCATGATAGACATGGCCAAAATGCTGGCACAGCAGGGCATGACTGTCACCGTAGTCATCATATCACATAACGCAGCCCTTTCGGAAAAGAGTATGCCTCTTTCAATTGAATCTGGTCTCCATATTCGAGTTATCCTGCTTCAGCTCCCATGTCAAGCAGCAGGAATCCCTGAAGAGTGATCGATGATCTTTCAAATGGTCTTTCCCCGACTTTCTTCAATTCAACTAGCATGCTACAACAGCAACTGGAGAAGTTGTTTGAGGAGCTGTCACCGCAACCAAGCTGCATCCTTTCTTTAACACCCGAGGATTTTAATAGGATTACAAAAAATGCTTTAGTACAAATTTCAGTCTTAAGTTAAATCAAATATATTTGAAAAAATATATTTGATGTATAAATTATGAATTATTTGGCATTTAAGATTTACCTAATTAAATGCCCAAATGTTAATAGTAATGATGATATTAGTGTATTAGATAATTGTTTGATTGGTTTAATATGATAATATATATAAATATATATATTTATTTATAATATATAAATAATATATTTGGATGGGTTGTACAGCATTCAGAATGTTCATTAGATATATATATATATATATGGACGTTCTATGTACATGTATAACTCACTCTAGTATATTAATATTTTAATGCAAAGTGGGGTGAATGAGAGGATTCTAGAATTCATGAGACGAAGAATTTGTGAGGTGTCGCTCGCTTCACGTTGGCAGCAGCTGGTGTATGTGGATTACAGAGATACTTCTTGTTGGCAGCAGCTTGTATATGTGGAGCGTAGAGATAATACCACCACTTGAAATCTTTTATACAAATACTAGCCATATCCGAAAACTTAGAAACATATATATTAGTAATAAGCTTTGGAGCTACTTTAAGTGGGAGTGTTAGCTATAATTGACATAATTTAAATTCTAATAACTAGAATTGACATAAACTAAAGATAAAAGAATTATACCTAACATTCCCACTTAAAATAGCTCCAAAGCTTATTACTAATATATATGTTTCTCACTATTTTTTTTTTTTTTTCTTTTCTCTCTTTTTCTTTCTTCTCTTCTTTTTCTTTCCTCACTGTGCAAGAGGGAGAGAGAGAGCTGCTCGTGATGAAAAATAAGGCACAGCTGGCTTATTTATCTGCCACCCCCATGGCCATGGGGTGGCTTCAGCCACCCCATATGGCAAAATTGGCCAGCCACCCCAAAATATTTTATTATTTTTTGTTTTTAAATTTTATTATTTTCTTTTATAATTACTTTTTCAATTTTAAATATTATTTTAAAATTTTTTAATTAGTGGGACATGTGGCGGGATTTTGGCCTTTGGATTAAAATGGACGGTCATAATTCCTTAATTCTAGAATATGGAATCCCCTTAAGATTTCAAGGGATCCGGATCCGGGGGATAATGCACAAATATCCTTAATTGATACAAAATAATATCAATAATCAAACAATTGAAAATATAAGAGATACAAATGAGTTATAGAGAGATCTCACATTGTGCTATAGAATTATGCAAAAACATTGTTTTTAAAGATTGATTCGTTACCTTCTAGAATATAAAATTAGTGCAACTAAATCTCTTAATATGCAACCTTCTAGAATTAGATTATAGTATCCACTTTTGTTAAGGAAACACTTTCTGTATCGCGGTCTAATAGAAAAACCATTTTCTCAAAGAGGACAAAAGACTAAAAACCAAATCAAGAGAAAATCAAGTCGAAAAATACTACACCAAAAGAAAGAGAAGGCTTCACGATTTTTTTATTTGAGCAAAGAAGTTCTCTGCCTTAAAACACTTTTTCTAACATATTTTAAGTCTGTAATGATGGTTTTTTTTTTTTTTTTGGTAATGATGACCTTTTGTAATAATGTTACTTTTGTTCTTTTCATGGCATAGAGGCATCGACACGTCACATGCTCAGACGTTACAATCAATCCAACGAAGCACAAACATTAACGTGTCTTTAATTAGAAGATCCACTGAATGCACCAAGAAAGAGGCACAACAGATTCTCATCCCTGTATTGATCCAATTTCAGCAACCATCTCCCCATATAGCAATGGCATTGAAATCCCGCCAGCTTCACTTCGTGATGATCCCGGTGATGTCTCCAGGACACCTTATTCCCATGACTGACATGGCCAGGCTATTTGCCCAACATGGTGCTATCATCACAATAGTCACCACTCCCCTTAACGCCATCCGGATCAGACCAGCCATCAGCCGGGCCAAAGAATCCGGGCTCTCTATCCGGCTTCTCCAAATCCAATTTCCACTCCATGAGGCCGGCTTGCCAGAAGGGTGTGAAAATATGGATGCAGTCCCCTCACGCAGCTTATTCAGCAACTTCTTTGCTGCTGTTAGTAAGTTGCAGCAACCGATAGAACAATTACTTAAAGAGATGGAACCCTGCCCGAGCTGCATAATAGCAGATAACAATCTTGCTTGGACAGCTGATATTGCTGACAAGTTTCATATACCAAGACTTTTGTTTGATGGGACAAGTTGTTTCAATCTTTTGTGCTGTCATAATCTGCACGCATCATCCAAGGTTCTCGAGAGTGTCTCTGGTTCAGATCAGCCCTTTACGGTGCCCGGTTTACCTGATCGAATTGAATTAACCAAGGCAAAACTACCATCTAGCTTGAATCCGAGCATTACTGATTCTAGAGATTTTCATGCAAAGATAAGAGCTTCTGGGGAAAGAGCTTATGGCGTGGTGGTCAATAGTTTTGAGGAGTTGGAATCAGAATATGTTAAAGAATATCGCAAGGCAAAAGGAGATAGATCAGTTTGGTGTATTGGCGCAGTTTCATTGTCCAACAAGGCAGAGTTGGACAAGGCGCAGAGAGGTAACAACTCCTCAATTGATGAAAGCAAGTGCCTGAAGTGGCTTGATTCATGGCCTCAGAGCTCTGTTGTTTATGCTTGTCTTGGAAGCCTTAGCCGCCTTCCATCTTCACAACTAATAGAGCTTGGTTTAGGCTTAGAAGCCTGCAACAGGCCATTTATTTGGGTGCTTAGAGCCAGAGGAGATGAAAATGGAGAGATGGAGAAGTGGATAAAAGAGGATGGCTTTGAAGAGAAGACAAAAGGGAGAGGCCTGTTGATCCGGGGCTGGGCTCCGCAGGTACTAATCCTGTCACACCCTGCAAGTTGGAGGGTTTTTGACACATTGCGGCTGGAATTCGACACTGGAAGGGATTTGTGCAGGCGTGCCAATGGTAACATGGCCCATTTTTGCAGAACAATTTTTTAATGAGAAGTTGGTTGTACAAGTGTTGAAGATTGGGGAGAGAGTGGGGAATGAGGTAGCTGTTCCTTTAGGAGAGGAAGGGAAGTATGGAGTCTTGGTGAATAGGGAGCTGGTTAGGGAGGCTATTGGAAAGATAATGAGTGAAGGGAAAGAAGGAGAAGACAGAAGAGAGAGATCAAGCAAGCTTGCAGAGATGGCAAAGAAGGCAACAGAAGAGGGAGGATCTTCTTACCTCAATATTAAATTGTTAATGGAAGATATTAGGAAACTAGCCTTTGGTCATCTAGCTTTAAGTCATTAGACATTTGTGGATCAGTGGATGCATTATCTCAACCATAATAGCATTCTCAATTTCCTCTGTTTTTGTCTTCTTTTTTATTTTATTTTTATAGCTCTGTTTTTGTTGTTGAGGAAGTTGATCCATAGCTTTTTGCCTTTATTTGGTGGGGGTAATATGGTTGTATACTTGTGTTTGGTCAATGTTGGAAAACATCTATTTTTGACGATTCTCCAACTTAGGCAACAAATTAATCAACTCAAATTATTTTGACTGAGTCTTTGGTTTTAGTTTATTTTGGTATTGACTTTCCATATTTCTTATAGATTTCCAATTCTAGGATTTCCCATCTCTAGAATATTGCTAGCATAGTTATATTTTCCATATTTAAAAACAATGGCCATGTTTAGAATGATCCTAGCAATTAGTTTCTTTCCTTTTGAAGCTTTGTAGTTACCATTATAAAAAGACTGTTCTATGTATGTGGAAAATGGGAGCTATGTAATGAATTTTGATTAGAATTAATAAGGCTAGAAATCACATTTTTATTCCACAATTATCTCACAATGTTAATGTAATAATCTCAACCTTTAGATAGTCTTTGTTAATATATATACATTAGTGAAATTTTCAAGGTTTTTTTTTTTGGCATGCTCAGATAAGGGAAGGAGAATAGAGGATTTGAACTAGTAACCTTTGCTTCATGGAATGTAGTCCACAGCCAATTGAACTACCCATTGGAGACTGAAATTTTCAAGTTGCTTCACTTTTCAATGCTAATTTTTTAACTTGTTAAGTGTTAAAATTGTAGATGTCATCACACTGCATAAGAAGACAACAAAAGATGGAGGATCTTCTTAACTCAATAGTACATTGTTAATGAAAGATATTAGGAAACTAGCCATAGGGCATCAATCAGTCGTGAGACATGTGATTTGTTGATGCATTATCTCAACCATTATAGCCTTCTCAATTTCCTGTGTCTTTGTTGTCGAGAAAGTTGATCCATAACTCATAATCAACATTTTGCCTTTATTTTGGCGGGGGTTTATATGGTTGTATACTTGTTTTGGTCAAAGTTGAGGGGCTTTTTCCCCTCTTTTCGAGTAGGAAGAAGGGTACGCCACTACCACCAGCTTGCTATCGGGCTAGTTTATACTTCTTGTTGTGTGTGATTGGCAAGTATTTCTCTCATCTTCTCTCAGTTTCTCCTAAAAAAAAAGTCAACTCATTTGTTGGCGTTAATAAACTACTTATATATATATATATATCACCTTGATCCATTCTTATTATGATTATAGAAAGAAAAAAAATGAGAAGAGGCTTTACACCCATTATTTTTTTGTTCATTATTGAAATAATGAGGATGCGGAATATTAAGCGAAAGTAAGAGAGAAGATGAACACAAAAAACTTACAGGTGGTTCGTTGTTAGACACCTATACCACCATTCAGAACACCCTTAAGGGTTATATTGTGCTTATTGACTTGATTTGTCTACAATTCAAAAATCCCTACTTATAAGGTAATGTCTAAATACAAAATATACTCATTAAATCCCTTGATTTGATTACAATCCTAATATTTAATTACAATCAACTCATAAATAAAAAATATTTAGTATCAACATAATTATAAAATATATGAAAAATATAATATTTTTCATATATTCTAACAATTCTTAGCTCTGCCTTATGTTATCTTAATTATTGTTTTCCCCGGAGACCAGCCCACGAGTTAGCACGCCTCCAGCCAACCCGACCGGATCCCACAATGACCACTTTCAGCACGCTAAAGCAAGATGCTGTCTTGGCGTGCAGCACTTTTTGGCTCATTCTGCTCATAGATGTAACCGCATTTAGTCAAACATCATCAAACACCCAAGAAAATGAGTTTTGAGCTCCATTTCTGATCTCTATGCTCGCCAAAAAGAGTAAAGACACCAATAAATTTGCTACTTGCCTATTCAACTCCATTCCCTCAAACAACCCCAGATTGCAACAATGGCTTCCGAACCCGATCAGCTTCACTTTGTTCTCATACCGTTAATGGCACCGGGCCACCTTATCCCCTCCGCAGATATGGCCAGGATATTGGCACAGCGTGGCGTGACTGTCACCATCGTCACCACACACCTTAATGCCGCCCGACTCAACATGACCATTGATCGAGCCATCGAATCGGGGCTCCCGGTCCGGCTTATCAAGCTCCGGTTTCCATGCACCTGACGCCGGGTTGCCGGAGGGATGTGAGAACTTAGATGTCCTCCCCTCACGAGAGCTGTCCAAAAATTTCTTCCATGCAATTAGCATGCTGCAATACCCAGTTGAGCAATGCTTGAAAGGGCTTCAACCTCATCCAAATTGCATCATCTCCGACAGATATCTTCCATGGACAGCTGACACTGCTCGTAAGTTTCAGATTCCAAGGCTGGTTTTCGATGGGACAAGCTGCTTCGCCAACACATGCTCCCACAGCATAAGTGTTTCCAGGATTTACGAGAAGGTTAATTCTGAGTCGGAGTCTTTTATTGTGCCCTGTTTGCCTCATCGAATAGAGTTAACTAAGGCTCAATTACCCGAAATCTTCAATCCAGGCAAGATGCACTTGAGCAACTTACAACAGGAAATTGAAGCTGCAGAAATGGCAGCGTATGGGACAATTCTCAACACTTTTGAGGAGTTGGAAACAGAGTATATCAAAGAATATAGAAAGGTGAAAGGAGGTAAGGTTTGGTGTATTGGCCCAGTGTCACTGTACAACAAGGATACCTTAGATAAGTCTCAAAGAGGCAACAAATCCTCCATAGATGAAGTCCAGTGCTTAAAGTGGCTTGATTTATGGCCTGCAAACTCTGTACTTTATGCTTGTCTAGGAACCCTCAGTTGTCTTGAGCCTAAGCAACTGATTGAATTAGGACTGGGCTTAGAAGCTTCCAACCGTCCATTCATATGGGTTCTAAGAAAAGGATACAAATCAGATGAACTCGAGAAGTGGATTTCAGAAGAAAAATTTGAAGAGAGAACAAAAGGAAGAAGCCTTTTGATCCGCGGTTGGGCTCCACAGGTACCGTTAAATCACTGCTTATCCCAACACTGCTTATCCCAACAGTTCAAATCTTATATAAACGAATAAATTTAATCATTTAATTTATATTCTAACAGGTGTTGATACTATCTCACACAGCCATAGGAGGTTCTTGACGCACTGCGGTTGGAACTCTACACTCGAAGGGGTATGTGCAGGAGTGCCGATGATAACATGGCCTCTGTTCTCTGAGCAATTCTACAATGAGAAATTTGTTGTGCAAGTGTTGAGAACTGGAGTGAGTGTGGGGGCTGAGCATGCTATAAAGTGGGGGGACGAGGAGAATTATGGGGTGATGGTGAAGAGTGAGGA
Source organism: Carpinus viminea (assembly GCA_013348765.1). Lineage (NCBI taxonomy): Eukaryota > Viridiplantae > Streptophyta > Magnoliopsida > Fagales > Betulaceae > Carpinus > Carpinus viminea. Next base: position 37,317,544 of record CP054674.1, on the reverse strand, counting down.
TGTAAAGAAGGCCATAGAGCTGCTGATGGATGAAGGTGATTGGGAAGGAGAGAAGAGAAGAAAAAGAGCCAGAGAGCTTGCAGAGATGGCAAAGAAGGCTGCAGGAGGAGGATCTTCGTACCATAATATTACACTGCTGATAGAAGATATCAGGAAACATGCCATTGCCAACAAAGCTAAGAAGTGCTTGCCAATGGGAGCCTAAAGAGACTACCTTAGTCATATGATTAAGGGAAATTACAATGTAACCTTTCTCAACTTTAGAAAATTGCAAAATCACCGTTGATTTTGTCAGTGAATTAAGTATTTTGTCAAGAGAAGACAAACTGTTTAATGCGAAGGGTTATATTATTTTTTGGTGTTTCAAATTAAGGTGCATACTTCCTATTAGATGGTGCAAAATACCAAGCTTATACCACAATATAATTGAAACTATTCTCTCAAATAAAATAGTAATAATCATATTCATACCCAAAGTGCCAGGCACCAACAGAAATTCAATGAATTTTGCACAATCATCCAATCCTCCATAGACCAACCTGATTCACATGGCCTACAATAAAATCAATTATAAATGATTCTCTGCTATAAGCCTACGCATGCTCTTACGTCATTGTCACGATAAGAAGCAATACAAACAAGAAGGAGACACCAAAAGAATGGGCCAACCGGCAATATAAAACCAAATATGATCACAATTAATATTCACACTCAACAACAACACCAAATATCTGATCTCCAAACACCCAGATTGCAATGGCTTCTTCACTGTCGTCTCCCCAGCTTCACTTTCTATTGATACCTTTGATGTCCCAAGGCCACCTTATACCCATGATAGACATAGCCAAAATATTGGCACAACACAACGTCATAGTAACCATAATCGCCACGCCGCTCAATGCCGTCCGATTTACTGATACCGTCGACCGTGCAGTGAAATCCGGGCTGTCCATCCGAATTCTTCAGCTTCAGCTACCATGTGTAGAGGCTGGCTTGCCGGAAGGATGTGAGAATGTGGACTCTCTCCCTTCGGCAGATTTCATGAAGAATTTCATCACCGCGATGAGTATGTTGCAGCAACCGCTAGAGCAGTGGCTTGAAGATCAGCTAAAACCCTCTCCAAGCTGCATAATATCTGATAAGAATCTAGCATGGACGGCTGATACCGCGATCAAATTTCGTCTTCCAAGAATTTTGTTCGATGGAACAAATTGTTTCAATCTCTTGTGCACCCACAATTTACACAAGTCCAAGGTCTACGAAACTGCTTCAAGTTCAGAGCTTTTGAAGTGCCCGGGTTGCCGGATCGAATCGAATTCACAAGAGCTCAGCTTCCCCGAGCCTTCAACCCAGGCTCGAACCTGCAAGATATGAAGATTATTCGTGAAAAGATAAGGGAAGCTGAAGCAGGAGCTTATGGATTACTAGTCAACAGTTACGAGGAATTGGAACCAGCATATCTCCAAGAATATCGGAAGACTATAGGAGGAAGAATTTGGTGCATTGGCCCCGTTTCTCTGTGCAACAAGGAAAAATCGGACATGTCCGAGAGAGGTAACCTTAAAAGTTAAATCATCAATAATCTTAAAAGTTTAAATTGTTAATCATTTAATTTATATTTTATAGGAAAGAAGGCTTCTACGGATGAAAACCAGTGCTTGAGGTGGCTTGATTCACGGCCGCCAAATTCTGTGATTTTTGCATGTCTAGGAAGCCTGGATCGCCTTCCACCCCAGCAATTGATAGAGCTGGGTTTAGGCTTGGAAGCATCGAACAGGCCATTCATCTGGGTTATACGAGGTGGATATAAAAGAGAAGAAATGGAAACTCTGTTATCAGAAGATGGTTTTGAGGAAAGGGTAAAAGGAAGAGGCTTCTTGATCTGGGGCTGGGCACCACAAGTGCTGATTTTGTCGCATCCAGCAGTTGGTGGGTTTTTAACACATTGTGGCTGGAATTCGACGCTGGAAGGCATTAGTGCTGGCGTTCCGATGGTAACATGGCCTTTGTTTGCTGAACAGTTTTTCAATGAGAAGTTTGTGGTGCAAGTGTTAGAGATTGGTGTAAGGGTGGGAGTTGAGGTGGCCATGCACTGGGGGGATGGAGAGAAGTTTGGGGTGCTGGTGAAGAAGGAGAATGTTAAGGAGGCTGTAGAAAGGGTAATGGGTGAAGGAAATGAAAGGGAAGAGAGAAGAGAAAGAGCAAGAAAGCTTGCACAGATGGCAAAGAAGGCAATTGAAGAGGGGGGATCTTCTTACCTCAACGTCAAATTACTTCTTGAAGACATCATGCAATTGGCCAAAAAGCAATCAAATACATCATGATTACATGTAAGAAACTAAAACAAGCTAGTAAGAATGATTGCCTACGAAACTTGTCTGGGTAGCCCCCCAAAATCTACTTGTCTGGAAATAATGTTTCACAAAGGAAATCGTGAGGAAGAAAGTGGCACTTATTGGCAGGACACTCTGGCCATAAATGAATACTTACTAGTTAATTTATTCTTCTTTCACTTTAATTTTGGAGACCCTAAAGGGAAACTTTTTTTTTAATTTTAAGGGAGATTGATACATTGTAGATTTTTTTTAGAAAGTCCACGATATAGATAATATATGTTGAGATACGATTCAACTCAAAAACTTAAGTGTGTGGTTTAAACCTAACTATTAATCACTCACGCTTAATAACATCTTTCTAATATGGGCTCAAACCTTTTTTATACTCATATGTATATATTCAACAATATCTTCTTGAGTCTATCACCGCATTGTTATACTCTCCTTCAAACGGAAGCTTTTTATCAATCTTATAAGCTCCTCCAGGATCACTAGCTTGTAGGCTACATGGATTGCTCACACCACACACATTTATCCCCACTTCAAAAACTAGCTCTCATATGTTCCCGTACCATGAACCTTTGCCCCTTACTCCTCAAACCCTAGTTTATATTTGCACTTTACACCTTTGTCCCTACTACAAAGGATCATTGTCCTTGCATGTACCATTCCATCATGCCGCATGCTACTATCAGCTCGATCCGATATGACTTAATAAAAAGATTAATACCTTAAAGTCCTTTTAACAAGCCTATATAAATATAGTATATTGAGACTATACTCGACCCAAAAAAAGCTTAAATAATGAGTTTAAAACTACTTATATTATATTAATCCCTCTTACTCGCTATATTTTTTTGACAATGAAACTCAAACATTTCTCCACTCAAGTGATCGATCACTCAAGACTTTTCTTTTGAAGAGTTGAAAGATCTTGAAATAAAATGACATGTGTGAAGTACTGCCTTAAAGCCCACCGACGGGCTTCCACTGGTTTCATTTTGGGCCCACCGGTCCGGCATGTTATTATCCAACCAAGTACTGCCAAAAATTCAACCATTTCATTTTGTCGGTGGAAATGTTGGAAAAGAAATTAAAGAGATTAGAATCTGAAAACTGCAACTACGTACATTTTGTTGGCCAAGCTAGCTACTAGCACTACTACATGGTGTGACCGTCACCATAATCACCACCCCCTCAACGCCGCTCGAGCAAAACCGATCGTTGATCGGGCCTCCGACGCCGGACTTCATATCCAACTTCTCCAAGTACAATTTCCATACGCTGATGTTGGATTGCCTCAAGGATGCGAAAGCATGGACGCCCTTCCCTCTAGATCCTCTAGAGACATGTTCAACAAAGTTGTTTAGCGCTCGTGTGCACACACAACAGAATCACATCCAAGATTTGTGAGAGAGTGTCGTGGTCGGAGCCCTTTGTGGTGCCTGGTTTGCCTGACAGAATTGAGATAACAAAATCCTAGTTACTCCATGTCATCAATCTTGTCCCTTCGAATACAATGGGTATTCGTAAAGAAGCTAGAGAGGCTGAACTCTCAGCATATGGGATAATTGTTAACACCTTCGAGGAATTGGAACCAGCGTCTGTTGAAGAACTCAGAAAGGTAAGAAAACAGAAAGCTTAGTGCGTTGGACCCATGTCACTATCCAACCAAGAAAACTCAGACAAGGTTGTTAGAGGCAACAAGGCATCAATTGTTGAAAATCAATGTCTGAAGTGGCTTGACTCGCGGAAACAAAGTTCTGTCGTATATGCTTGTCTGGGAATCCTCAGTCGCTCAACATCGGCATAATTGATAGAGCTTCTGTTGTATATGCTTAGAAGCATCGAACCGGCCTTTCATATGAGCACCTCACCGGGTGAAACTTCTTGAACAACGTGATTACTGTTCACCCAACCGGGTTACTGTTCACGAATTACTGTTCATGGATACTGTTCACCCGAGGAGCACACTTCTCACCAAGCATTTTCACCAAGCATCTTCACCGGATGCTGAGACAACATTGTTCACCCGGGCTTATGATTAAGACTACAGTAGATAGGCTTGGCCGTACGTGGTCAAGGCTACAAAATGGGAGAAATAAACGCTGTCAAGCGTTATCACGTGAGGGCCATATGCTGTCGGCTGATTGTTAGCCGAAAGGGACGGATAGAAAAGTTGTCATGCAAAGTATCACCAAGTCAGGCCATTCAGTACAGAGGTTATCATTTGGTCAAAAGCCATAAGTGGTATTAGGTAGAGTCAGCACATGATGAATTATTTTAATTGTTTTTTTTTTTAGATTACTTTATTGTTTTTCTTTTCCTATAAATAGGAAGCTTGTAAATTTTGTAAATGTTCAAGAATCAATCAATTTTTGAAATATTATCAAACCTTTGAATTTTATCTCATTGTCTCTTTACGGAGAACCCTTTTAACATGTGGATTGTGTTGCAATCTGTAAATTACGTTTTTATTTTCTTGATTAAGAGACGAAGAAGCATTTAATCTTTTGTTATCAAGTCTTCTGCTTCGTCAATAGGTCAACAATGACAGCATGTTTAGATGAACCGTTGTTCTGGTTAGCGTTTGTGAAAAAAATGCTATCAGTGTTGAGTAAGGCATCATTTCTTTCCATTGTTTATTAAACGTTGTCCTTTCTTTTGGCAGAAGGAAACTTGATGCACGTCCACAGATTTAACATAAATATAGGTAGTTATGTAGCAACTCTTTGCCTAGCTTCCACCCTAGCCGGCCACCTTAGCATCCCTGTAACACTAAAATGGCTGCCACTTTAGGACCGTAGCATTGCATAAGGATTATAATCATATTGCATAAGGATTATAATCATATGTTAATCCTCAAGGAGTAGATCAATCAACCACATCTCATAAAGATGAAGTTATTAGTTCGAATCTTTCCTTCTCCTTCCCTTGTGTAGACATGTCAAAAAAAAAAAATAATAATCATATACTAACTGCCAAAAAAATGTGATTTTCGGAAAACCCTAGAGGGGCATCACTAGTGTTTTTTTTTTTTTTTGTTTTTTTTTGGGTGGCTTATCTTTTGGACTGCTCCCACTGTGTTGGGTTGTCCTTGGCCCAACTATTGCTGGATATTTTGGTCTCAATAGCCGGATATATAGTTGAACCGAATAAAAGAATCATAGGAAAGAATAACAAAATTGAAAAACAAAGGCCCAATTTTTAATTTTGTCACTCCACACATTTCATTATAAATGTAACAATTAACCATAAAGTACTACTCCACTATTACGTATAAAATTACTATTGTCTCCCTTTTTTCTATCAAATCACGTGTTCGGCCCAAAGATCCATGCCTAAGTAATTAAATAAGGAAGTTTCTTTGACCACATACCACGGAATCTCCCCACCCACTTCTGAGTTTTGGACACCAAAATCTCTAAAACTAGCCAAAACAGGAGCTCCCATCATAGTTTTGTCGGTGATTTTGTCGATGAATTAAGTATTTTGTCAAAAGAAGACAAATTGTTTAATGTAAAGAGTTCAATTATTTTTTGGTGTTTTCTTCTTATTAGATGGTGAAATATACCCAATTTTTAAATTATTCTCTCAAATAAAATAGTAATTATCATTTTCATACCCAAAGCGCCAGGCAACACCACCAGAAGATCAATGAATTTTGCACAATCATCCAATCCTCCATAGACCAACCTGATTCACATGGCCAGCAATAAAAACAATTATAAATAATTCTCATCTATAAGCCTATGCATGTTCTTACGTCACTGTCACGATAAGAAGCAATACAAACAAGAAGGAGACACCAAAAAGAATGGGCCAACCGGCAATATAAAACCAAATATGATCACAATTAATATTCACACTCAACAACAACACCAAATATCTGATCTCCAAACACCCAGATTGCAATGGCTTCTTCACTGTCGTCTCCCCAGCTTCACTTTCTATTGATACCTTTGATGTCCCAAGGCCACCTTATACCCATGATAGACATAGCCAAAATATTGGCACAACACAACGTCATAGTAACCATAATCACCACGCCGGTCAATGCCGTCCGATTTACCGATACCGTCGACCGTGCAGTGAAATCCGGGCTGTCCATCCGAATTCTCCAGCTACAGCTGCCATGTGTAGAGGCTGGCTTGCCGGAAGGATGTGAGAATCAGGACTCTCTCCCTTCGCCAGATTTCATGAAGAATTTCATCACCGCGATGAGTATGTTGCAGCAACCGCTAGAGCAGTGGCTTGAAGATCAGCTAAAACCCTCTCCAAGCTGCATAATATCTGATAAAAATCTAGCATGGACGGCTGATACCGCGATCAAATTTCGTCTTCCAAGAATTTTGTTCGATGGAACAAATTGTTTCAATCTCTTGTGCACCCACAATTTACACAAGACCAAGGTCTACGAAACTGCTTCAAGTTCAGAGCTTTTTGAAGTGCCCGGGTTGCCAGATCGAATCGAATTCACAAGAGCTCAGCTTCCCCGAGCCTTCAATCCAGGCTCGAACCTGCAAGATATGAAGATTATTCGTGAAAAGATAAGGGAAGCTGAAGCAGGAGCTTATGGATTACTGGTCAACAGTTACGAGGAATTGGAACCAGCATATCTCCAAGAATATCGGAAGACTATAGGAGGAAGAATTTGGTGCATTGGCCCCGTTTCTCTGTGCAACAAGGAAAAATCGGACATGTCCGAGAGAGGTAACCTTAAAAGTTAAATCATCAATAATCTTAAAAGTTTAAATTGTTAATCATTTAATTTATATTTTATAGGAAAGAAGGCTTCTACGGATGAAAACCAGTGCTTGAGGTGGCTTGATTCACGGCCGCCGAATTCTGTGATTTTCGCATGTCTAGGAAGCCTGAATCGCCTTCCACCCCAGCAATTGATAGAGCTGGGTTTAGGCTTGGAAGCATCGAACAGGCCATTCATCTGGGTTATACGAGGTGGATATAAAAGAGAAGAAATGGAAACTCTGTTATCAGAAGATGGTTTTGAGGAAAGGGTAAAAGGAAGAGGCTTCTTGATCTGGGGCTGGGCACCACAATTGCTGATTTTGTCGCATCCAGCAATTGGTGGGTTTTTAACACATTGTGGCTGGAATTCGACGCTGGAAGGCATTAGTGCTGGCGTTCCGATGGTAACATGGCCTTTGTTTGCTGAACAGTTTTTCAATGAGAAGTTTGTGGTGCAAGTGTTAGAGATCGGTGTAAGGGTGGGAGTTGAGGTGGTCATGCACTGGGGGGATGAAGAGAAGTTTGGGGTGCTGGTGAAGAAGGAGAATGTTAAGGAGGCTGTAGAAAGGGTAATGGGTGAAGGAAATGAAAAAGAAGAGAGAAGAGAAAGAGCAAGAAAGCTTGCACAGACGGCAAAGAAGGCAATTGAAGAGGGGGGATCTTCTTACCTCAACGTTAAATTACTTCTTGAAGACATCATGCAATTGGCCAAAAAGCAATCAAATACATCATGATTACATGTAAGAAACTAAAACAAGCTAGTAGGAATGATTTTTTGAGGAAAAGCTAGTAAGAATGATTGCCTACGAAACTTGTCTGGGTGTCCCCAAAATCTACTTGTCTGGAAATAATGTTTCACAAAGGAAATCTTGAGGAAGAAAGTGGCACTTATTGGCAAGACACTCTGAACATAAATGAATACTAACTGGTTAATTGATTCATCTTCTTTCACTTTAATTTTGGAGATCTAAAGGGAATTTATTATTTATTATTTATTATTTATTATTATTATTATTATTTTATAGAAAGTCCACAATATAAGTATATGTTGAGATACGACTCAACCCAAAAACTTAAGTGTGTGGTTTAAGCCCAACTATTAATCACTCACACTATTAGCATCTTTCCAATATGGGCTCAAACCTTTTTCATACTCACGCGTATATATTCAACAATGTCTCCTGAGTCTATCACCACATTGCTATATTCTCCTTCAAACAAAAGCTTTTTATCAATCTTATAAGCTCCTTCAAGATCACTTGTAGGCTACATGGATTGCTCACACCACACACATTTATCCCCACTTTAAAAGCTAGCTCTCATATGTTCCCGTACCATGAACCTTTGTCCCTTACTCCTCAAACCCTAGTTTATATTTGCACTTTACACCTTTGTCCCTACTACAAAGGATCGTTGTCCTTGCATGTACCATTCCACCATGCCGCATGCTACTATCAGCTCGATCCGATATGACTTAATAAAAAGATTAATACCTTAAAGTCCTTTTAGCAAGCCTATATAAATATGGTATATTGAGACTATACTCAACCCAAAAAGAGCTTAAATAATGAGTTTAAAACTACTTATATTATATTAATCCCTCTTACTCGCTATATTTTTTTGACAATGAAACTAAAACCTTTCTCCCTTCAAGTGATCACTCAAGACTTTTCTTTTGAAGAGTTGAAAGATCTTGAAATAAAATGACGTGTGAAGTACTGCCTTAGAGCCCACCAACGAGCATCCACTGATTTCATTTTGGGCCCACCGGCCCGACCTGTCGTGTCGCCCATGTGCTGCTGACACGGCCCCGATGCACTGAACCAAAAAACCAAAAATTCAACCATTTCATTTTGTCGGTGGAAATGATTGAAAATAAATTATAGAGATTAGAATCTGAAAACTTCAACCTCGTACATTTTGTTGGCCAAGCTACTAGCACTACATGGTGTGACCGTCACCATAATCACCACCCCCTCAACGCCGCTCGAGCAAAACCGATTGTAGATCGGGCCTCCGACGCCGGACTTCATATCCAACTTCTCCTAGTACAATTTCCATACGCTGATGTTGGATTGCCTCAAGGATGCGAAAGCATGGACGCGCTTCCCTCTAGATCCTCTAGAGACATGTTCAACAATATTTTCTATACAGGCATTAATTAGCATGCTACAGCCACAAGTGGAGCAAATCTTGGTCGAGCTAAAGCCTCACCCAAGTTGCATAATTTCCGGTAATTTTCGGATTCCAAGGCTTGTTTTTGACGGCACAAGTTGTTTAGCGCTCGTGTGCACACACAACATAATCACATCCAAGATTTGTGAGAGAGTGTCGTGGTCGGAGCCCTTTGTGGTGCCTGGTTTGCCTGACAGAATTGAGATAACTAAATCCCAGTTACTCCATGCCATCAATCTTGTCCCTTCGAATACAATGGGTATTCGTAAAGAAGTTAGAGAGGCTGAACTCTCAGCATATATAAGCTAGCTGGAGATATGGATTTCAGAAGAAAAGTTAGAGGAATTGAAAGGGTGAAAGGGAGAGGCCTTTTTTATTAAGGGTTGGGCTCCACAGGTGTTGATTTTGTCACACCCTGCAGTTGGAGGGTTCGACTCCTTGTGGTTTGAATTCGACACTGGAAGGTGTTGTGTGGAAGCGTCCCAAATCACACATACAAATATTCAAGCAAACAAATGTAATAGAATTTTTAAGATTTGACGATTTGCTTACATTCACAATGCAACGATAAAATGATAGATAAATTTTACTAATTCCAAAAGGGAGATACAAGAGTCTTTAATCACTCACATATGCCAAAGACTGCTTCCTAATTAAATGAACCCACCCACATCCATAAATGACCTCATTTAATCTACCAAATTTCCTCAACCAATTGCTTTGACCAATGGCTTGCAAAAGTCTTCCAATTTTTCCTTTTTCTTTCATTTCTTTCTCCTTCCTTTCTCCCAAGATTGCCGACAAGCTCCATCTCCACTGGCTTTCTTCTTTCTTCCAATTATTTGACAAGAGTGGTGCAACTCACACCAGAATTTTTTAATATAAAATAATATTAAAAAATAAAATATTATTATGATATATAATATTTTATATTAAAAAATTCTGACGTGAGTGATTGTTCACTCTAGCCAGTTGTATGTTTATCATCAGTCATTCCACCAAAATGCTCCACTGAAAAAGGCTATAAAACAAGACTCCATATTTTTATGGCTTGTTCCTTTGCTTGTTGATCTTCTTTTCTCACCAAATCATCCCACTTGCAAAATGCTCAACCTAACTGGATGATTACAACAAAACAAGCATACAAATTGAGAGAGCAAAACAAATAATCAACATGATTTGGGGCCATATTTGATTTGTGAAATACAAGGCAATATTTAATAGAAGGGATATGTGACGGCTTGCCAATGATAACGTGGCCGCTGTTTTCTGATCAGTTTTATAACGAAAAGTTTGTAGAACAATTGTTGAAGATTGGTGTGAGTTTAGTGGCTCAGTTTGTTGTGCAGTGGGGAGATGAAGAGAAATTTGGGGTTGTGATGAAAAAGGAACAACTTAAAAGGGGTATAGATGAGATGATGGATGGAGGAAGGACAGGAAAGGAGAAAGAGAGCTAGAGAGCTTGGGGAGATGGCCAAGAGGGCAATTGAAGAAGGAACATGAAATCCTTAGTCCAAGATATCATGCAAGTGCGCAACAAGTGATGGTATAGTTTTTTCCCTTCTTTTTTTGGTAACAAAATTTGTGTTCATTAATGGTGACCAAATTTTCTTGATTCTTTTTCCTGGCAACAAGGCATAAACTAAGGGACTACATATACTAAAATAATAGGAGGGATTTTTTATTAATCCATTCACTTTGCGTTGGGATATTCAACTTCTCAATGTGAGACTACAACGTTTCAAGCACCACATGACGTTATTAGGTTATTATAATATTATTTTTAACAACCCAAAAAAGCTATATATTATCTCAAAATGATTAATTAATTTAAAGTTTTTCTATAATCATTTATTTACACGATCTAGACATGTGTAATCATTTTATTTTATTTTTCTAATGTGTACAATTCATCTTTATAAAAAGAATGAAATTTCTATTAAAGTTACTAATTAAGGCCTCCAACGTACGTCATAAAGTTTTCAATGTATATAAATTCTAAAATGTCCACTAGTTTACTTTCTTATTTTCGCATTCATGTAAGTTTAACATGCATAACTTTCTCTCTAAGGTGGCAACGCTAATAAATCAAGATTCCTTTAACTATATATATAATTTTTTAAATTACAAAATTTAAGCCGATTGTTTATAAATATGTCCTTTTAACTTCAACATCTATGGACGATGGCCTAATTGATTGTTTTAGCTAGGCATCTGGGCCCTACTTAATTCAACTCTTTCTGGCATGTGTGGGCCGGGCAACAAAAATGCACGACTCCGAGCTGTCAGATGTCACCTTAATCGGAGCGATCGAGATATGTTGTTAGAGGACAAAGAGTAACGATAAGTAGCATGCCGGTCATCACGCTAGTTTTTTATAATAATTAAATATTATTTAAAAAATTATGAATAGCCCCTTCAAAAAAAAAATTATGAATAGTAATAATATTTAATAATTATAAAAAGCTAATTGAACAATCGCTCACGCTAGCATACTATTTATCATTACTCAAGGAGAAAAGAGAGGCAAGATTTTCCATTTAATTGTTGACAAACCTTGGAATCTTAGGCTGTGTTTAGCAATGGACTATACTTGAGGAAGTAGATTAACTGTAGTAGATTTGATTGATGTGAGAAAAAAAGTAAGAATGTTTTGTATAAAAAAGTGAAATTTTTTGGTTTGTAGTAATTTTTTTATTTGAATAATAATAAATAGTTATTGATGTGATATAAAAAGTAAGAATATTGGAGTTGATTTTGAGAAGAATTTTTTGAGATTTTAAGTTGGGTCTAGTCCAGTCCATCACCAAACAAGGCCTTAAAGCCTAGGTTTTAAGTTTCAACTCTCCTACCCACTTAATTCTCAGGTGGTTTTTAATTTGCAGCTTCAAAAAATTGTGGTTTATATTTTACGAGCCCTCGTGTTCATATTTGCAACCTTGCTAGCTATAGTATATGGAATATTATATTAACAAAGAATTGTGGGACTACATGATCGACAGAGAGGGGATTTTGAATAGTAGTATAAATAATAATGGAGTTTCTTTACATCTTAATTTGTATGTCCTTGAATGCATGCATGGCGTCTTTCAAAAAATATTATTCCTAAAAAATAAAAAATTCACTAAAATCACTCTTTAATTATCTTGTCCGAGGGCAGCCAAAGAAAAAAAAAAGAGAGCAAAAGAAAATTTATTTTCTTGCGTTGCAAACATGTATTAATGTTAGGTGGCCTGAAGTGGGAATTAAGAGAAGCTGATCTTCTCTCTCTCTTAAACGCTCTCTTTAAAAAAACAAACTTGCCCATCCCCCTTGATCATATATATCTTAGTTAAGGAGTCTCTCCACGGCAAGCCATCATGTAATCTTCCTCGTATTTTGTTTTTGTTTTTGTTTTTTGTTTTCTGTTTTTGTTTTGTTTTGTTTTGTTTTGTTTTGTTTTTTGTTTAGGGTTATTAGGGGTTAATGGGTTATAGATATATTGAAAGCCTATATATAACCTTCGCAACCAAAAAGCGCCTCCTCCTCCTCGCCAGCTACCATTCAACCATCCGCTGGCCTCCTCCCTTGCGCGCGCATGATGCCCATATGCACTGTTGCTGAGAAGGAAAAGAAGCTGACATCCAATACACAGCTGAAATACAAGTGAAGGAGCTAGCACAAGCAAAAAGTAACTAATCCCCACTCATGCAGCTGGACTTGGTGGGAAGCAAAGAAACAATAACAAGAAGAATAATTAAATAATTCTTAGATGTTGAGTCTATCAATGATCTAAGAACTCTTCTCAAAATATAAAGTCTATCTATAGCTTAAGGAAAAATAGAAAGAAAAATCATCTATGAGTAATTCTTATTTAAGAGAAAATTGATAAATCAACTTAAACTAAATTGTCCTAGTAATTAATAAAGACTAGATGTCTTTATATGGACTATGCATCTCCAAAATTAATAAGGAAAAAGAAAACAAACCTAATTAGAAAAAGAAAACAAATCCTAATAAGAAAATGAAAACAATTCCTAATAAGAAATGAAAAACTCAATTCTTATTCTAAAAAGAAAATTAAAACACGCATGCATAATTAAAATAACGGTTTTCTCAATTTCCTCCTACATTAGATCATGTCACCATCTTTCAGAGTGTCTTCACGCTATCATCTTTTCATGTCTTCCTCATATAGTCCCAAGCATTGTGGTCTACATCACCCACTTAGTCAAATTAATCACGCTACAAAGTTGATGCACGTGGCATATTTAATTTGCAAACTACAAACCCTATCATCAATTAAAGGTGGCTGATCACTCTCATCTCTCCCACGATAATTTCAGCCATGGCTACCCAAATTGATCACCAGCTTCACTTTCTTCTTGTTCCGCTGATGTCCCAAAGCCATCTCATTCCCTTCACAGACATGGCCAAACAACTTGCACGCCGTGGCCTAAAGGTTACCATTATCCTTACACCTCTTAATGCAGCCCGGTTCAACACAATCCTTGATCACGCAAAAGCCTCCAACCTCAACATACAATTCATTTCACTACCGTTTCCTTGCCAAGAAGCTGGCTTGCCTGAAGGCTGCGAGAACATGGACACCCTCGCATCTCCCGACTTACTGCCACAATTTTTTGAAGCAAGTAACATGCTTCAAAAACCACTGGAAAAGTGGCTTGAAGGGTTGGAATCTTCTAGCCCTAGCTGCATTATTTGTGACATATGTCTTCCTTGGACCTCAGATGTCGCTCGCAGGTTCAAGATTCCAAGGTTTATCTTTCATGGAATATCTTGCTTCACTCTCTTGTGCTCTCACAACATATCTAGCTCCAAGGTGCTCGAGGGAGTCAAATCTGAATCGGAGACATTTTTGGTGCCAAACATGCCAGATAGAACTGAATTCACTACGGCCCAGCTGCCTGAAATAATGAGACAAATTTCTGGTGACTTGAGAGATCGTGTGGACCGATTTAATGCTGCAGCGCTTTCGGCACAAGGGATGTTGGTGAACACTTTTGAAGAGTTGGAGGCAAGGCACGTCAAAGAATACCAGAAAGTGGTCAAGAAGATTTGGTGCATCGGGCCACTATCTTTAGCAAACAAGTCCTCGATTGATGAGCCGGAGCCCGAGTGCTTGAGGTGGCTGGATTCAATGAAGCCAAACTCTGTGATTTATGTTTGTTTTGGTAGTCTCTGCCACTTGTTAGCCTCACAATTAGTGGAGCTTGCTTTGGGCTTAGAAGAATCCAACCATCCTTTCATCTGGGTGGTTAGGAAAGGAGATTACTCAACAGAATTAGAAAAATGGTTTGTAGAAGAAAAGTTTGAGAAGAGGATTGAAGGGAGGGGTGTTGTGATAGGAGGATGGGCGCCACAAGTTCTAATCCTTTCACATCCAGCCATTGGAGGGTTCTTAACTCACTGTGGATGGAATTCAACGCTAGAAGGAATAAGTGCCGGCTTGCCGATGATAACTTGGCCGATGTTTGCTGAGCAGTTCTTCAATGAGAAGTTGGTTGTACAAGTGTTGAGGATTGGTGTGAGGGTGGGAGTTGAAGCGTGTGTGCAGTGGGGGGATGAAGAGAAGGCTGGGGTGTTGGTGAAGAGGGAGGATGTAAAGAAGGCCATAGACCAGTTGATGGATGAAGGTGAAGAGGGAGAAGAAAGAAGAAAGAGAGCTAGAGATCTTGGAGGGATGGCGAAGAGGGCAGTTGAAGATGGGGGATCCTCTTACTTCAACGTCACATCCTTCATCAAACATATCAGTGAACAGGTATCAGGCAAACAAAATAAGGAGTTTCAGAAATGTGTGCCTCTTTTTGTTGAAAATGCATGTGCTTAATTTTCCTTGCTTGAAAGAACAAAAAACAAGTAGTAATAATGTCATTCCTCCTGTCATGCATGTAAATAAGTATTTGAATAAACTTCAATTTATCGAACTTTTATTATTATTGTTGTTATTATTATTTTTATGAATGAGTAACTTTCATTAATAAACAATTAAACATGCACTTTACAAATTTGGATCAAGCTCATGCAGCACTTTTGGATTATTAAATTTTTAGAGCATCTCGAGGGCTCTAAAACTTTTTATATCGTGTATATTACTTCAAAAAAAAAAAAAAAACCTATAAATATATTCTCATAATTAAACATAGTGCCTCAACTATTTCTCTCAAAAATGAAAAGTCTTTGAAAATAATATTTCTAAAAAACCATTTGCCATTTTTATTACGGTCTTTATCTTGGATGGGGTGACAAGCCACTTCAACTAAACCAATAGGGTGATCGCATTACCTACGGAGCCGTTAGAGATGGTTTCGGCCACCCCTAATGACCGACTTGCCATCTAGTTACCGTACCAATCAAAAAAGGGGAATGCAACTAATTGTGTTTTTTTTTTTTTTTTAAAGTACGGGGTATTTTAAAAAATTTGGTCAAAATTTGGTTTCATTCCAATTAAAAGAGCCACCGGGGATGGTTGCATTCATCCTGATGACCGACTTGCTGTCTAGTTACTGCACCAACCCAAACGAGGTTGTTACTTTTGTGTTGTTTTTTAGAAAGAGTATGTGAAAGAATTTGGTTGAAATTTGATTTCATTCCAATCAAAAATGTTAGTGTACGTGCTGTCACCAAGTGAATACAATGAATTAAAAATCATAGATTTGACCATACTTTTTGCCGGTGCTTAGTGCTATTATAACAATAATAATAGCTATAATCAATAACATCGATGATGATGATGATATATATATATATATATATATATATTTTTAAGAAGAAGAAAAAGACAAAGAAACCAGACTCAAAGAGTCAAAAGCTAGCCCAGGCAACTACCCTTGGAAGTTTGACCTCAAAGTATTCTTAATTCACACAATTAATTAATCTTATTTCACACACAACTAATCATGACGTATCAATTACGTGATTGAAATCTAATTAGAATAACTAATATTTATAGTTGACCAACATATATAACAGAATACAACAAATTATTTGCCTCCTTGCACACGCAAACTGACTGATCAGTCCAAAATTATTAAATAATAATAATCATAACTAAAAAAAATTGTATCATTGTCGACTAATTGTATTATCCACCGAATGAGCTACTTGGCGCCATGATCAGCCAATGAGCTACTTAATTAATGTTGTGTTAAAATTGATTCATATACGGTCATCCATAATTGATGATGTTACCGATCAAGGGCACGGAAATAGATCCAACCAAGTTTTCCCTTTCGCCCTTGATTGAAACAAAAAAAAACCAAGCGCAGGTGGACACGTGGAGGATAAGAGCTACATTTGTGTGGTTCAAATTTCTGAGCTACTTTGTAAGGCTCGAAAAAGGCTACAGAGACTTCAGGTACGTACGTTTGAATACAATTAATTCATCAATAAAAAATAAAAACAATATATCTGTGGCCGAAATAACATCAGAAAGCATTGCCTGTCACACACGCAAATTAATAGACCATGCAGTCTGGGTTGAAAGCATGAATGTGACATTGTGACTAATTGGCAATCTACAGTCTACTCACACACAAACAATATCGTCCATGCATGCCACGACTCGCACGCAAATTGACTAGTCTTTCTTCAAAAAAAAAAAAAAAATTGACTATTCTGGGTTGAAACTTGAAAGCATTTGATTGGCAATCTACGAAGAAAAAGACATGCATGTCACGACTCACACGCAGATTGATTGACTAGTTCTTCATGCAGTCCGGGGTTGAAGGTTGAAAGCCTGTTGATAATTGGCAATCTACTAAGAAAATAGCATCGTGCATGCGCAGTAGTACTCTAGCCTCTAGGTAATTTATTGAAAGTATATATGTGATTGGTAATCTTCTAAGAAAAAAACATCGTGCATGCATGTCGCACACAAATTGATTGACTAGATCTTCAATTCCCAGTTGAGACGATGAACTAAAACTGCTAAATTAAAAGTAATCTTTCTCGAATATGCTTACCAACTACCAGTAAATTGTTGAACCATTCAAAGTCAAGGTCACTGAATCATCAGAACCTGCCCAACAAATACGCCATAGCATGCATTACAAATAATTTGGCGATCATTCACCAAATTAAAACCCATCTCCACCTGTTCGATTCTTCTGCTTTCAATTAATCACCACCATCACTGATCGATTCTAGCTTCTGCAAATTAATTAATGGCTTCCACAACTTACCAGCCTCACTTTGTTCTGATACCACTCATGGCACAAGGCCACATGATCCCCATGATAGACATGGCCAGGCTCTTAGCAGAGCGTGGCGTTATTGTAAGCCTGGTGACAACCCCCTACAATGCCTCAAGATTTCAAAGAGCTATCAACCAAGCAAGAGGGGATGGCCTCCCGTTTCGCCTTGTTCAGCTCGAATTTCCATGCCAAGAAGTTGGACTTCCTGCAGGATACGAGAACCTTGACATCCTCCCCTCAAGAGACCTACTGAGAAAGTTCTACAAAGCTCTTAGCATGCTCCAACAACCACTAGAAAAACACCTCGAGAAAGAAACCCCCCCTCCAACTTGCATTATATCTGACAAGTGCCTCTCCTGGACATCCATCACAGCTCAAAACTTCAACATCCCAAGGCTTGTGTTCCACGGGATGGGCTGCTTCTCACTTTTGAGCTCCCATAATATTAAACTTCACGATGCTCACAATTCTGTCACTTCTGATTCAGAACCCTTTGTGATCCCGGGACTCCCCCATAGAATTGAGATAACAAAAGCTCAGCTGCCGGGAGCTTTTGTTACCCTGCCTGACTTGGATGATTTCCGAAACAAGATGCAAGATGCTGAATCAACCGCCTATGGGGTTGTGGTGAATAGTTTCCATGAATTGGAGAGTGAATACATTGAGGAGTACGAGAAGGCTATTAAGAAGAAGGTGTGGTGTGTCGGGCCTGTTTCTTTAAGTAACAAGGAGAATTCAGACAAGTTTGAGAGAGGTAATTTTAAATTATCATTTATCTTGAAAGATTAAACAGATAGAAAAAAAATATATATATATATATATATTAATCTTTTAATTTATATTCTAACAGGTAACAAAGCATCAATTGACGAACAGCTTTGCATGGGATGGCTTGACTCGAAGAAACCAAGGTCGGTTATTTATGCGTGTCTAGGTAGCCTTTGCCGCCTGGTTCCGGCACAATTAATAGAGCTTGGACTCGGCCTAGAAGCATCAAATCAGCCATTTATATGGGTGATCAAAACAGGAGATCAAAGATATTTGGAGGAGCTGGAGGAGTGGTTGGTGAAGGAAAGATTTGAGGAGAGGATCAAAGGGAGGGGGCTCTTGATCAAAGGATGGGCTCCACAGGTGCTTATTTTGTCTCATCCAGCCGTTGGAGGGTTCATAACACACTGTGGATGGAACTCAACGCTAGAGAGTGTGTGCTCTGGTGTGCCGATGATAACATGGCCTCTCTTTGCTGAGCAGTTCTTCAATGAAAAACTGGTCGTCGAAGTTCTGAGGATTGGGATTAAGGTGGGCGTCGAGATCCCTGTGAGATGGGGGGATGAAGAGAAAGTTGGGGTGTTGGTGAAAAAAGATGGAGTTGAGAAGGCAATAGCCATGCTGATGGATGGGGGAGAAGAAGGCGAAAAGAGAAGAGAGAAAGCCAGAGAGCTTGGAGAGGTGGCAAAGAAGGCACTGGAGAAAGGCGGTTCTTCTCAATTAAACATGTCATTCTTGATCGAAGATATAACAAAACAATCCACCCATGACAAGGCGTAAGTGTATATATATATACATATAATAACTATGTCATTATATTAATCAATTATTCATGAGTGGAGAGATTCAAGGGGTTACTTTCATGATTTTCTCCATTAATTAAAATAAATTTCATGTATTATGTTATATATTTAATTTGTATTTATTGTTAGCAGCTTACACATGGTGCTTTCTCAAGACAAAATTATTTAAATAAATGGATAATATCATATAAAATGTGCTATTTCAGCATTTGTAATTTTTTTTTTTTTGGACCAATTCTGCATTTGTAATAAGTAAAGTGTGCTTGTGTATTCTGTATTTATTTTCGTTCTCTCATTAATTTATTTAATTTGTTCATCTACCCTTTTTTTTTTTTGTTCCTTATTATCACTATCATTATATAAAAATAAATTTTTTTTAAAAAAAAAGTGTAAATTTACTTGTTCTAGATCGAGTCTAGAGCCCAATCCTGTTTTGGTCTATTAATAGAAAATTAATTAAGTACCCTTTTGCTAATGAATTCGAATGGTTGACTTTGAAGGGTTCAAGCCTCCTATTATCTGAACCTAGCTCCTATTATCATATATATATATGATGATTACTTTTCTTTTACAACTTCCTTTCGTGGAAATTAAAACGTCTAAATTTCTATAATAATTAATTAATCAGTGTTGAAAATCTCGTGCTAACAAATTAAAGAGAAACTGATATCCCAAATGGCAATCGATCGGAAGGCGTGACAAATTCAAATTAAATCATCAGTTTTGACTTCAAACCGATCAATTAGTGATGATATGGATCACAAGAAAATATTAATGGGACTCTTTGTCGGTAGATCTCGTCAATTCTCTAGATATTGTCTCTACAATAAAGGCAATAATAAGCTGGACCGTACATTAATTGATCAAAGTTTTTTATGCTCCGATTTAAGGGATCCGGCTCCTCTCCGGTCCAAGATGGACGGGATGAGAGCCGGTTGATGGCTAAGATCTCTCCTTAAAGATCGTAAGGCCATCACCTGACACAGTCCCACTTAAAAAATAATAATAAAATAATAATTTACATTTAAAAAGAAATATAAAATAAAATAATAATAATTTTTTTTTTTTTCGGTCTCTTCCCTGTACAGACAAACTCAACTGTTCAAAAAAAAAAAAACAAAACAAAGCTTCAACAACCCCAAGCAGACGAACACACAGAGTGAGATTGAGTGATCAAGAGAATGAAGGAAGAGAGGGAGAGCTGGGAGAGGGACAGAGACAGTGAGGGGAGAGAGAGAAAAGAGAAAGAAGATAAGAGATGACTGTGGGTCTCTGCAGAAATGGCGCTGGCCGGACCCACGACGCCGTGGGTCTCGCCGGATTTTATACTCCTTCTCCGGCTAGGGTCTCACCGGATTTGCCGCTGCTATTATATTTCCTGTGGAGCCAATTAATTCCTTTTAGAGATTATATTGTTGATTTCCAATAAGCTCTAAAAGGAAGCTTGACTGTAATTTCTGATTGGGTTGTTGAAGTAGTTGATTGCATAAATTTTTTTTTTGTTGATTTTGTTGGGTCTCCCTTGGTTCGGCTGAGTATGGCCAGTTGGTCTTGTACAACCACTCCTTCCACCACCACCACCACCTAACCTCCTCCAACCAAATCAAACCCAAACTTCAAACAAACTCAACAAAGAAACCCGCTTGCTTAACAGAGCTTTCCAAAGGGATATGGTTCCTTTTTCTTGAGAAAGGGTCATAAATAGAGTTTTCCACCCACCAATCGTTTAAAATGGCACGTTGATAACCTCCGGTGAAGGATTTGGCGGTGAGGAAGGAGAGGAGGACGACGACGGAGAGGAGGTTTGGCGATGAGGAAAAGAAGGGTTTGTGGTAAATAATATTATTTTATTTTTAAAATATTAAATAATATTTTATTATTTTTAAATGAGTGGGACATGTGGTGTTTTTATGTCCCTAGGATTTCTCTTAAGGGGATCCTCACCGTTAACTGGAGAGGATCCTTTTCCCGATTTAAGGGAGCATAAAAAAGAAAATCTTAGTTATTAAATTTTCAAATATTGATCGATGAGATGGAGAACAATTATGTGACTAAATGATGTGTTGAATAAATGATGAAAAAAAACAAAAGAAAAAAAAAAAGAAAAAAGAGATTGATTTCATAATTTCCACCGTCAAGTAAAATGCTTATCTTGTATGATGTTGTCTTGTACTCTTGTACATATGCATAGAACTTTATAAATATAATAAACTATATGCCTTTGACGGATGGATTACAATGTCTTCCAACTTGATAACCTTTTATATATATATATATATATATATATATATATATTATCTTGTATGATATTGTCTTGTACTCTTGTACATATGCATAGAACTTTATAAATATAATAAAACGGATGGATTACAAAGTCTTTCAACTTGATAACCTTTTATATATATATGACAATTTTTAGTACAAGCGGTAAAATAACATGGTATAGGTCATGAGTTCAAACATTATCTTTGTCATTCACTTATTAAGAAAAAATTTAAGTTCACACGTGAGAAAGATGTTAGAATATTAATTAAATTTCTTATCTTCTTAAGCTTTTATAATAAATGATGATTTAGTGAATGTTTTAGTTGAATTCTGCATTGAGGTTTTTCAAATTATTATGGTTTTTATATAAAAATTTAAAGTTGGTACATCTAATCCGACTAATCGTGTACATGATACCACATTATTTAATTAAAAAAAAAAAAAAATTTATGTCTCGTACACGCACCGACACACACATATATATAGTAATAAATTCTTACATATAATAGTATCAGTATGTATGAATATCTTCTTTATCCCTTTCAAGATCAGGAGCAGATAAAATATATTGATGATAGAGAAGCCATTCATCTCCATTAATGTAGCCAATATCCATGTAGGGAGCTGCTTCAGATTGCTCTAGTTGCTTTGCGTACGAGGCCCTATATGTGTAATTTGCTCCTGCTCCCACACATTTATACTCTCCAAAGAACACCGTTCTGCATGTATTCACAATCATCTTCAACAACAGTAAACGACTTTGATACAAGGAAGGAACAAACAAACAAACCAGTAAGTTTTGGATGCAAAAGAGGGTATATGAAGGTGAGTTGGTCGTGAGAGCTAAGAAAAGAAGAACTTAATTAATTGTGTAAAGAAGAGAAGTAAATATATAAGAGATTAATTAGCCACAATTACTGATCTCTTGAGGGGTCTCTCCAATCATTCCAACCATCCGGAGCTACGACATCCGACATGTATGTTGTAGAAAACACCACAGTGGCATAAACCCCCCAAGCTCGCCCAAGCCACACCCTCCCACTTCCACTGATGCTACAATTCACAAAGGAAAAACCAGTTTCCTCGTTCATCGACTGCCTCCCATGAGCTGTGATAGCGCCGCTAATCCCCACAGCCACTTCCTTTGCTATTGAATTAATGGTGCACCCCTGCCATGTACAAATCTTATATCTGAGGGAAACTATAGCAAATTAAAGCATGTTCTTGATGGAAGGTTGCGGTACCTCGTAGAGGGATCTAGCACTTCCAAAAATGAAATCAATGGATCCTTGGATGAAACATTCTACGAAATAATGCCTCCCATGGTCATCATTAAGTGTGTCTTGGGCTCCATAAAATCCACATCCATAAAATGCAGCCCTGTCGCCTGCAATTCGAAGTGCCACTGCCTGCCCTCCAACTATTCCCTGGGGTGGGGAAGGAGCCGTGTTCTTTTCAAAGAAACACAAACAAAATTCCCATAAAATTACTGGTCAATTAATAGGAAATTAAGCAATATTATCTAACATTAATTTATGCAGTGATTAAATTAATTTCTTCCTATAAGCTTAAACTTGTGAAATAATTGATGATTTAACATGTCATGCAAGATTGGTTACCTTAAAGGTAATGTTGTAAGCATTAAAGTCGGAAGCATAAATAGCAACGGAAGAGCTATAGGCAGTCCCTCCGGTGGAATTTGCGGTGTCATTCCATGCTATAGCTGTATTGAGATATCCCTGACCTTGAAATATCAGATTTGTTTTGTTGGCCTCCACCACCACTTTTTCCCTGCCAACAATATTTGGTAAATATTCTAGCTAAGTTAATTATTGCTTGCAAATGTGTCTAACACGTCATTTCTCAATGATGAACTCTTTGTTTTTTGACCTAATGATTAAAAGGGGAAAAATGTTTGATAACTTTGTATGAGATAATGACCTGTATGTACCAGAATCAATGATGATGAGGGTCCTAGAGGGACTATTCTCAGGAACAGCATCTACTGCCTTCTGGACGCTGCTAAAATTTGCACAACCCTTCAAGTCGACTGTCAAAATGAGTGCCACTTTGTAGATGGACACGAGCCTAGAATTCCATTTTCTTGTGTCACATCTTCTATTAGGCTTCCTACGATGATGATGGTGGTGTCTAGATACGAGATGGGACAAAAGATCCTCAATCCCACTTTGCTTGACAACCTTATTGAAGACAGCAAGATAGAAACTGTGTTGAGAAGTAATGGTACTACTAGTAATGAAAGGAGTTGGAATAGTATAGAGAGTGATGATGATGGAAAGGAGTGCAATGGCAAAGGCAGAGAGCCAAAACAAGGTTGTTGTTTTGATTCTCATGGTTAATGCTCTGGTATTGAGTTAAATGCACAATGTTATTGAGTTTTAAAAAAGTGGGGTTAGGGTTTCATCATGTGCCAACATGGTGAGTGCTTCATGATTGACGTGTGAGGTACGAAATGTTGCCACACACGGGAAAGTGGAGAGATGGTGATTAGAAAGTTTGCTCCAAAAGGTGATTTTGTATGGAAAGAGGGAGAAGGTAAGATGGGCAGCAATGAAGAGAGGAAGTAGGAAGAAAAATGGGAAGCAATGGAGAAAGGAAAACTCACACGCTAAGCCAAAGAAAATAGCTAGAGCAATGATGGAAGCCACCGAAAGTGTAAAGAGGGCGTGCGTGCGTTTGTTCAGGTGGTGGCTCCTTTGACTACTCTGAGACAATGCCGAACTGAGTAGTGGGATTGGGGGAAGAAATTAAGATGGGTTCTTCCTTAGCGACAATGCACAATTCAAGCAAGCTTACGGCATCAATGGCACCGCCCTCGTTGATGGGTGGAGTGCTAGCTTTTGGTAGCAAGAAATCTTGGCCCGAAAATCCGAATGAGGAAATGCTATCTTGATTCTTGAGGATGGCCAACGTGGGTTTGTCCCTCGAAGTTACTTTGAGCTGGTTAAAGCAAACATGCAATCTGTGATCGTATACAACATCTTCATATGATCTAATATAGATCACGATCACCCCAAATTGGTTGGCTGGAAGGGGTCAAAGAGAGTGGTTCATCAACTCTCAATAGCCACCTTTGTGGTGCCCTAATGCAAGAGCCACCATGTCGTGCTCTTGTGCCCTAAACCATTCATTTTAAATGAACGGCTCAAGGTTGATGCAATTATGTTTGTCAAACAGAACAAGAAGGCAGTTCCTATTCAACTCTTACAACTCTGTACATAGGCTTGCTTCGATCAAAACTTCCATGGAAAAGTCTTGACAGTAAAGCTCCCGATTTTCTTTTGACTGGTTACTTGTGCTATATTGGTGTTAACACTTGTGTTTGACTGGTTCCATGGAAAAGTCTTGACAGTATTTGACTGGTTCCATGGAAAAGTCTTGACAGTAATATTTCTGGTGTTAATAATACTTGTCACGTTTAGGCCTTCGGCAATGTTGAACATTTCTTTGTCCTTACTTTTTGTTGGGCCTAATAACCCAATACCCAGTCCACTGGCCAATCTGCCCAAGTACAGCTCGCAGCCCGCGGGATATCACACAGGGTAACCTCCAATGAGGATGTGCCACATGGCCAGTGGATACAGCAAAACTGCTATAAAAAGCAGCAAACATCTTCTGGACGTTCATCTTTGGCTTTCCCAAGAAGTACTACTTAACTTAAGCGTCAGAGCATCACTTCAGCATTCGATCAACTGTTCTAGCACTTTATTTTTATTCTTTTTTTTTTTTTTTTTCGTTTTCTTTTTTCATGGCACAAACTCTGGTTCCGCCAGGTTTTATACTCTCAGTTAAAATTGGTTATCCAATACCAAGGGAAAAAAGATGTGTTCTTAAAGCAACTTAAACAGGAGATTTACAAAAACCAACCCAAGCGGGGAGGGAAAAGAAAAGACTTTGCATCTCTGCTTTTATAATCAAGTGTTGATGACTCGACATTGGCGAACCATTTTCTGAAGCATGGACGTCCCTTTGAAGGTCACCATCTGACAGCAGCTTCTTCGGTATTTGCTAAGCTGCAGCATGGTACACAGAATTGTGATGCAAGTAAAGTTCAAATGCAAGCGAAAATAGAAAGCAAATGCAGAGGCATATTAGAATACCTGGTCAGGTTTCATTCTCTCAAAACCAAATTTATCCGTCCATATGGATTCTGCTTCTACAGCAGCCGGGAGGACAATGCTCTTCACATTCAAGAACGCCAGCAGCTTCTCAATGCAGGAAAACAAGATTTGGAAGTAGCCCTGCAAGACAGAGTGAGTTCCATGACATAAAAAACCAAACTTGCACAGATACTGCAGTAGGTGAAAAATAAGAAAATACCAGGGAAACAATGATTGTCAAAGAGCATATTTACAGTCCCAAACAGAGTTCAACACATGCCAAAACTAATTATCATGAACATGGGAATAGGTAGACTCCAAAGGCATCTTCTTGTTTTTTTTCCCCCTTTTTTTTAATCTACAAGAGAACCCAGTCACTTTCCCCCCACTGATTCTTTTATCACCACTGGTTTTCCAACTGAATTTTAGGAAAGATATTTCCATCATTAGTCAGAAACAATTAACAATTCTAGCGCCACTGATTTCCAGAATCTGAGTTACACGTTTGTAAAGGTATGTACCAATCGTACATAAGATTGCAGGACATTATGTCACCTAAAAGCCACAAAAATAACATTTGTAAATCTAGGGAAAAAGTTGTGTGAACATACAGAAATCGTGGTATAGTGTTGACCAGGGATAAAGGTGGATTACAAAACCAACGCGTTATTGGGTGCAGGGGTGGATGGTAACGATTAGTAGCCAAGCAGGGCACATTAGCTTCTCACCTTTCCATGGTTACCATTACTTGTTGCAACTAAAGGGAGTTCTGCAACTTCTCGCCCAAAAACTCGAAGCATTCCCACTGATACGACGGATGAGCTGCAATGTTGGCAAATGAGACTGTTATCATATCTTACAGTGAGACAACATATGGGTTAAACCTTAGATATAGAAGACCAGTTCTTACTTGACCATCAGTATTGCACAGTACATTCCACCAAATTCTTGACCCCTTATGTTCCTTCTGTGTGAGAGAAAGCGAGAGAGAGAAGAGGTGTTTAAGTTGATAAGAAGAAAAGGATAGGATAAAGACAGCTAAACATGCACTTTAAAAGTGCATTAACAATAATGAAAATATCTTATCTCTCACCCGTAAACCATGGCTGGAATAAGATCGCGTCCACTGACTGAGTCAATTATAGGGGCAAAGCAATCCTGAAATACAGATATTTTCAATTAAATATTGTACATTGATGAAGAACGATTCACTTGTTTCCCTCACATGCATGCATCACATATATGATCTCAATAAGCATGAAGCTTAAAAGCAATTACATCGGCTAAAAGTACAGAAAAGACTCCATATGTATCTCTAGGGTCCAAGCATGAGATGTGATGAATTTCCATTACAGTAGCAAATCACATTTTCCTAGTGGTTGAGCAATAGATCACACTGGTATAAGGGAGATACAGAAAAAAAGTGCACTTCAGGAGAATACAATCAACTGCTGCACAAACCATAAAACAGTAAAAGTCTTTTAATTAAAATGCAAACCACAAGCATCGAGTGGTAGCATTTCAATTAAAATGCAAAACCACAAGCATCAAGTGGTAGCGTTTCAATTAAAATGCAAAACCACAAGCATCAAGTGGTAGCGTTTCAATTAAAATGCAAAACCACAAGCATTGAGTGGTAGCAAACATGTTAATCTGCCACAAGAAAAGGTGATCAAATGCAGACCCTGTGAGAGAAAGCAGTACTTTAGGCAGTGCCAAAACATGCGCCTTATAGCCAGTATTTTGCCACCACTTTTTCAACTATAGAATTAAATTGGAACCATTTATCAAAATCTGGAACTTTATGGATTGCTACTCTAAGGCAATAATCAATTCACTTCAATTGTTAGATGTATTCAAAGCTACTTTATCATGTGTTCAACTAATTAATTACTTCAGATCCAACAATTGAGGACAATATCAACTACTGCTGGGACTACAAGCAATATGGAAAAATAATATATCAAAACCTTCAAGAAAAGAAATATCTACACACAGCCTGGGGTGAACTTACATGGAAGATAGCAACAGCCTCTGAAAGATAGAACCTAGTTTCAGGAGAAGCAATTTTACCGCTGAGAAGCCTCCATCTAACATCAATATCATTAATGGACTCTAAACCTCTCTCCTCTTGCTTTCCCTTTATAACATCCAAAAGAGAGTCTGGGAGCTTTTCAGGTCCTCTTACAAGCAACTTCTGCAAAGTAGAATTTATCCTGGTGCACTCCGGGCTACAGAACCACTCTCCTTCTGGCAATTCCTGTTGTAAAAGTGCATCAACATTTTGATCCAGAAAGAGAGGTGCATGTCCACTGGACAGGAAAAAAGAGTTGTTCATACAAAGTAATCCAAATAGAAAACAAATAGAAATCATTTATGTGCACACCTTCAGATATGCCATTTTTTGATCCCTCAAACAGCCAACATGAAATTCCATCTCACACTGGCATGATAGTAAAGCCAAAAGAGTAGAGAAAATGTAATTAGTTATTTAGTCATTAGCAACAATAAATTCATAAATGACATTACATGCTCACATCAGTTGAGAGCTCAAATCTGACAAAAGATGACATGAAACAAGGAGATTACCTGATCACAAAGTAAAATTGTCCTTGGACCAAATCCTGATTTGCTAAAATCATAACCTCTGCATGTGCAAAGATTTTTTTTTAAAAAAATGCCAAGCTATGGCTAATTCAAACAGGATTGATACATAAAAATATATATTATGATGAAGGTAATATAAAAATCAAGTGTATCGTAGCTCATTACAATATATATAGATCATGACAAAGCTCATAAGCTTCAATAAATTTCAGACAGAAACAAAGAGTAATTATTACCTGCATAACACACATCCACTAATGTCAGCTTCTATGTTTTTGACAATACGGATGCATCTCAAAGTTATTTGTTCTATAGGATCAACCCCAGAAACCCTTCCAGCTGCAACAGCATTTTCATTATGCTCCACAAATTTTTCTTTTAGGAACTTATTCTGGCAATATGTACAGTACCAATCACCACGAGGAATACTAGTTAAAGATGCACATTCTGCAGAAGCAAATACACAAGTACATCAAAATCTATTAAAGCAGACCACCATCATGTGAAAATTAAAGAGAGGCAACTAATATAGTCGACCAAAATGATGCCACAGATTATGAAAAAAGAACATAAATAATGAGCAAACTTTGAGCAGTCTCATGAAAAATCACCCGCTAGGCAATGCTACCTTGGGGAGGAGACTAGGGCATTAAAGAAAGTAACCACATTTTTCTTTTCAAAACAAATCGAAACCCATTACAAATACATATCATAAGCCCATAAATACTTAGAAATTTAGAGGAAGACAACCAAATGCACAAATGAGATGCATACAAACCATGCATAATATGATAAGGAATTGAACATAAAGATTAGACATCCAATTTTAAAGCTAGAGCGGTTGGACTTCGGGTCCATAATTCTAACATTAAAAAATATAAAACAATTTAAGTTAAAATCATGAGTGTGAAGTTGAGTTTTTTTTTTTTTTGGGGGGGGGGGGGGTTCAGAATTGAACCCAGGATTTCATGTTGCAATGTAATGTGCAAAACACTCCTCATGTTAGAGCAAAGGTCTGATTCCCCCTTCTTCCAACAGGGGCCAAAGAAGAAGTTTATATAAGTTAACAATCAACTAACCACTTAATTCAATATGTTAATCATAATTTATATTTCACCTTTGTGGAAGGCCCTTGGGCATCCATCACAAAGCAAAAGATTCCCACCATCTGCACAAATGATGCATAGGTTATCATTATCCTCAGCAGAATACTTGCGCCCTTTTGAGAGAGATATCGCCAGTTCATGAAGAGAGACCCCATTGGAAGTGTAAATGTATGCATAACTGCAAAAGAGCACAAACGCCATCATAAAATTTAAAAGAAAGGGGTTATTCAAGAACCAGGAAAATATCTCACGCACAAACTTACGGTTTCCTGCGAGAGGCCCAGCCAGCATGAGCTTCAAACTGTGAGGGGCTGACCTGCACGTTAAACATGAACAATGTGAAAAATAGTCAAGTATACACTGCTACTTAGATATACAATAATTAATATATGTACCTCATGATTGCAGCAACGACAAAATATACCGAAGCCCATTTTATAACCCTCAAGTAATTTCTGCCGAGGAAACAGAGAAACGTCACACATCAAAAAAATACAAAAATATGTAAGCATTTGAGATGTTTATCTCAACAACCTGTCCGCGTGCATAATAGGCCACTTCAGTTCCATCAGGCAATCCACCTTCCTCAAAAACCAACTTATGGAATCGTTGATATCTTGAGGGGAAAAAAAAAAGAAAAAAAAAAAGTCATCCAACAGACGAAAGAGGTTATCTACTTGCAATAAAAGGAAAGGAACTTAAGCAACATGCTACACACACCATAAAAAATATAAAAAAATTAAAATTTTAAAATATTTTTTTTAAAAAAAAAAAGACAAAAAATACCAACTTTGTTGTTATTTTCCATTGACTCTTAGTTTGGGGAGGGACACACATAGAAGCACTTTTGGACGGTCTTGATAGCAAAACTGACTTTGATGATCTGCAAATACCATCAGTACCATCAATAGAAGCATATAAATAACAGGAAAGGATAAAATATAATAAGAGTACCGATCACTCTATAAACTACATAGTGAAAACATAAGCAAAGAACCAAATTGATTATTTCCTCACCAGGAAATAGGCTACATAAAAAAATAACTAAATAAATCAACCAAAGAAGATACTGACTTTGCGGTTATTTTCCATGGTCTTCTATTTTTTGAAGAAATACAAGCAGAAGCACTTTTGGAGGACTTTGAGAAGAGACCTCGTTTTGGTGACCTGAAATAACACAGTTGGAAGTGTGTTAAAAGAAAATAAAATTTTGAAGAGGGGAAATAGGAAAATCGTGTATTGTGCATATGAAAACAAAATAAAAAGAGTATCTGGATAAGAGTACTGTAAACCAACAAAATATAATGAGAAAAAATTGTCCCATAGAATTATATTCTTGCCAACTCCATCTGGTTCAAGAGCATTAAATCTAAGAGATTAAGTACTCGCAGTGAATTGGAAGAAAAAAACTAATCAGAAATAAGCTATATGCAAAACAAACCAACAAGACCATAAAGATACCAACTTTGTTTTTAACTTCCATTGACTTTTAATTTGTGGGGAGTCAGAGACTGAAGCCTTCAATTGACTCTTATTTTGTGGAGAAATAGAAACTGAAGCAGTTCTGGGGGTCTTTGAGATCAATACTGGTGTTGAGGACCTGAAACAAGGCATATGATAGCATATTGTAAAAGGAATCTGAAGATCAACAACATACACTAGCTAAAAACCAAAACAGAGATATATCCCTTAAACTATACCCTTGCACTCACCACATGGTTCCATAAATTGGAAAACCCCTCCTTTCATTTCACTTGAAGACAGGGTTTGACATTAAGATATAGTGAATTTGCTAGAGTAGCTACTTGTAGCACAACCAAATCCATTTAAAATGAGTAAGACACAGGATTCTTATCAAGAAAGCAATAGCATGTTCGAAGTATGAGAATTCATTTTTTGTTGGTGGACTCTCCTCCGTTATTGTTTGATTGCATGCAATATACTGTGTACTCTTTTCCTATCTAAATCCACTTCACATGTAACTGCAACATCCAATGAGTTGACAAAATATTAATAACAGCGGTCTACCTGGGGGCCATCACACACTCCTATAAGAATTGACATTTAAACAATGCTTTTCCCCCGCTTTTTTTTTTTTTTTTGATAAGTAGACATTTGAACATTGTTACTTTTACGCAAACTAGCTAATTACCGGGAGGAAAAAAAAAAAAAAAAAGCCTAGCGAAATGAACTTCACAATTTTACTGCCCACCAAGAAAGCAACATAAACTGCAAAGCTGCAGAAAGTAACTTGTCAAGAAACTGTACCTGAGTCTTTTGACATCTTCGTGAGCACTGGTATCATGAGATTCCTGTAAATCCACACATGAATTGCATAGAAGCCCTACATTTGCCACACAAGACCTAGGAAGGCATCCTAGAATGTTGAACACCCACCAGAATCAACGAATTTTAAAAAGTAGAATAAAATCAGGCTAATCGTCATATCCTGTCAATTTTCTGCTACAAGAACACTAATAAATCAGAAATAATAAGGAAAAACCCACCTTTGCATCTCCTACACGTAACATATTTGTCTTCAGGTGGGGAACCAATGATGCTCTGAATTGTTGCCTCCACCGTATGCAGAGGAGAGGCCCTGCATGCCTTCACCAGGTCAAGCAGGCTCTTCCCATTTTCGAGGCAAATATACTGTGCTGCCCGTTTGTACGTCTTACAAGCATGAATCTCAAACTTTGACGGCGGAATAATCTACAATAATGGAGAGAGAGAGAGAGAGAGAGAGAGAGAGAAGAAGAAGAAGAAGAAGTAAATGCATTAATCATTTGCTAAAGTGCCTAAAATGCTTAACTAGAGTAATAATATCCAATACTAACTCTGCATCCTTTGCATGAAGTACACGAGCACAGAATTCCACCACCGCTAATCGTGCCACGCAGACCAGATCCCTGAGACTAAAATACCACCAATTTCAGCCTTAAGACATTCGGATTATAGTCTAGACTTATCAGCAAACATCAATTATTAAACAATATCAACCTGGTTGGTACCCATGTAAACCACCGTCACGCCGTCGAGAAAACCAGTTTCAAAAAGCTCCTTGACGGTCATCGGCTTCTTATTAAGCGCAATCTTCTTCGACATTTTCAATTCCAACTTATTCTTCGGCGTCTTAGAGGCACTCACTCCACCCGTTGCCTCCCCATCTAAATTCAAATTTGATTCATTCTGAGCAGCCTCTGATGAATTTACGACACTCTCCATCGTCGGCTCAACCTTCGGTCTCACCGCCGATATGGGCGTGAACCCCCAAACTTTTTCTTTGGGAAAATCGTTCTTTCCCTCACTACTCTCAGCAGAAACTAGTGCAAAATTCCCCTCGACGCCTCCTTCCTTGGTTGGACACTGTACCAGCTCGCTCTCTTGCCCCTCTCTACAAATGGGCATTCCCAAATTGCAATTGGGTCCGTCTCGAACCACAACTTGGGAAGCATTTCCATTGATTTCTTGCTCATCCGAGCTCCTAACTGGCTTATCATGGCCGTTCTCAGAAATTCCATTAGACCAATTAAACCGAGACTTTCTTTCACGGGTATAAACAATTAAACCCTTCACCACAGAGCCTTTGAATCTCTTACGATCACTACTACTATTCTCAGATACCTCAACACAAGAAGAACTCTCCTGAGTCGTCTCGGCCCGAGTCCCACCACCGGGTGAATCGCCCAACTCCAACTCCCGCTTCATGCCGCTCGCGAATCGGCCCCCAAATCTGTAAAAATCCCCCCAAGAAAATAGCATCAGAATACACTGAAACCCCCCCCCCCCCTAAAATTTCCAGGGTTTAGAAGGCGAATTGGGGAACGAAGAATGTACCTGATAAAATCAGAGGAGGGCCATGAGATATTAACGAGCTCAAATCGGCGACTGAGCGAAGGTGGAGCAATGTACGGATCTGGGATTAGGGTTTTTGGAGTTCAGGGTTTCGTTAACTTAGATTTGAATTGAAAGTGGGAACACAAGAGATAGACGTCCAGAGTGACCAACCAAAGCTGTGAGCCTGTGAGACAGAGAGAGAGAGAGAGAGAGTGAGAGTAAAGGCCAAAGAGGAATTGGGGAAAATGGCAGGATTCGTAAATAAAACAGCCATGATAAAAAATAATAATATAAACAAAAAAAAAAAATACTGTAAGATCAGCAGTACTGTTTTTCTGTTTCGTCTGAATTTAATTGTAATTTTTTTTTCTTGGAGAAATTACATTTTACCCCTGAATTATCTATCCATTTTCATTTTTACCTTCAAAGTTTAAAATGTGACATTTTACCCCCCAAACTTTCAAATTGTGACAATTTAACCTATTTAGTCTATTTATTTCCAAAATGCCCCATCACATTTTTAAAAAAAGAAAAAATCAAAAAAATATGCTAGGGTGGCTAAACCACCCCATAGGTGGTGGCCGGCCACCCCGTTTGTCCTAGGATGGTTTGGCCACACCTAGGCCAGTCGTTTAGGGGTAGTTTGGCCGCCTCAGATGAGACACTGGGTGGTCGAACCAATTTAAACTGGTGGCCACCCAACATATTTTTTTTGATTTTTCTTTTTTTGATTTTTTTAAATTAGATGGGGGCATTTTGGGAAGCTTTTTTTTTTTTTGGATTTTCTTTTTTTTTTTAATGAGATGGGGGCATTTTGGGAATAAATAGGATAAATGGGTTAAATTGCCATAATTTGAAAGTTTGGGAGGATAAAATGTCACATTTTAAACTTAGGAGGCAAAAGTGAAAATGGATGGATACTTAAAAGGGTAAAATGTAATTTTCCTTTTTTCTTTTTAATCCTTCTCATATAATACAGAAATAACTTAAAAGCTTTTATATTATAATAAAGGTGGCTTATTCATTCTTCTTCTTATTTAAATAGCTAAATAAAAAGTGAACAATTAAGAGCTTTACCAACGGGGAACAAGATGAAAATGGAAATAAAGGCTCCGTTTGTTGAGAGAACAGAACAACAAACGGAGCAGGTTTGAAATTATGTTTTAGAAATGGAGTATATCTTCAATTCAGTCTTTGCGTAAAGGATGGAGTTTACGCCCACTAATAGGAGTAAGACACCTCATTTAAAATAAAAAAATTGCAAAAAACTTGTGTAGAAAAAATACATTGGATTCAGTCGTGGCCAGCAGAGAAAGAAGAGAAAGAAGAGAAGGAAGAAGGAAGAAGGTTGGTCTGGTTTTGTAGCACCCATGGCCGGCGACGCCCACCCAACTACGCCACCCATCCTGCGGCGGACCGTAGTCTCGTGACCGTTCATCTTCTCCGGTGGATCCCAAACCCCTATAGGGTTAACTTTCAAAATTTAGGTTTTAGTTTTGAAACCAAAAACGATTTTTGAGGAATTAGAATCGAGTTTTGAGGCATTAAAATCGAGATTTGAGGCATTAGAAACGGATTTTGATGCATTAGAATCGATTTTTGAGGTTGGGTTTGTGATTTTCGGTGTTTTCCGGTTCAGTTTGGCCGGAAATGGAGAACGTCGCCGGAGATGAGTTGGTCGGAGATGGTGGGTGACGGCTGGGTTAGTCGTCGCCGGAGAGGTGAGGGAGAAGAAGAAGAAGACAAAAAAAAAAAAAAGAACCAGGTTCAGGGGCGTGCATGAGGTGAAGGGGAAGAAGAAGAAAAAAAAGAAAAAGAAAAAAGCTTGGGTATTATCATGTGAAACAAGCTTATTTTGTATATTGAAATAGCATGAGGTGTCAAAATTTGAGTGAAAGACAGAAACCCCATGGTTTTTGCCTTGACCGTATGGCAGCTGCTCCCTTTAGAAATGTAGTTTTTAAGTTAAAAAGAATTTTTATCAAAAACTTTATTTTTAAGTTTTTATTAGAAATACATTTTAGTCATTTTCAGACTTTGTGGATCCTTAAAATTGTTTTTAATTTTTTTATCAATCGAGTATTTTTTTTAAAACAAATTATTTTAGTACTAAAAATACTTTTAAACTCCTCAAACAGGCTTTTAATAATATATAGATGTAATCCCTTCAAAAGAAGCGCAAGCTTAATACTATTATATGGTGAGATTGTAGTTGAGTATTTTTAGTGTTTGTATGGTTTTGCAATTTTAAAATGTGATAATTATAAAATAAAATAAAATTAATTTAAAAAGTCACAATTAAATTTGTCATCTAAAATCTCAATTCCACATTTAAATTGTGCTTTTCACTTATTTCTTTTTCTCTCATCTATAAATTAAAAGAAAAAAAGGGGATTAAAATTATATTAATCCAAGGTGCAATATTGATGTTGAGGGTATTTACTCTGTTGCCATGTTGCGGCAAAGTGCTAGGCCCATACGGGCTCTAAGCTTTTACATTAAAGACCAAGAGAAATGTCTATTCTTAGATCAAATGGATCCAAAAATATAATTCAAATACCAACACATCTTTGGAAACTTGCTCGGCCCATGCCCAACTTGATGAAATAAATTATCTTTTTTTTTTAATTCAAGTGTATGCCAAATCCTATTCAACTCCAGCCTCCAGGCCAATTTAAAAGAAGAAAGTAATCATGACGAAAGCAAGTACCCTTCTGTATAAACAAAGTGGAAACTTTCCCATATACATAAAATGATAGTTTGCTACTACTTTTGATTTTAATTTAGAGATCAACCCCAAAACCTGAAAATATTTATTACTTGGTCCAATTGCAGCTACCCCCACATTGGGCAAGAGTAAAGCCATTTTCTCTCCTATATGGTTTAATTTTAGTATAATTTTTCATTTTATATTTGCTTGGATGTTCGGTGCAAAAGAATATTTGAGTAAAAATCCGACCCGTGTAATAGGATTGTTTTATTGCAAGTCCATGGATGAGTCGTCTATATCAGATTTCATCTACTTGGATTGCTTCTTGTCCAAGTAAGTCGAATAAAGACATGCTCTTTCGGCTTTATTGATCGAGGAGCAAAACTAAGCAATTTTTAGAGCACACATATATATCACTTAAACAAAGCCTGTGAAAGACTCTTCATGGAGGATGGAGTGTAATGATTGTATAGGCCATCATGATTTCTTAAGCATATATTAGGAGCAACTAATTAAATTTCATTTAGTAATATTGCACATTACATTAACTAATATGCACAATTTACGTCATAAAACTATATATCCATACACAGATTCTTTGATTATTTATGTGATCACATTAACATTTCGTTGGCCAAATATTTTAATTATACAATGATTATGAAAGCGAAATTGAACCATATACATGCACACTCACGTAACTATATGTTTCGTGTTCGTGGTGGCCGGAATTGGTAGATGAACCCAGCAGGCAATTAAGCCAAAAAAATCCTACGTTGATACAATTAAGGTTATCCTAGTACCCTCTCCCCCACTCACCCCAAAAAAAAATAATAATAAAGAAAGAAAAAGTGAACCTAATTATGCTGTCTGTAGTGGGACATTATTTTCTGGGGCTTCTGATGTGAAATTCAACTATTATATATATATATATATATAATCTACCTGTAATTTGTCAGGGCAATAGTATTTTAGCCCACTAATATTAACAAATACCGATGATATATACGGTGACCGAACGCCAGACACCAGAAGAAGGCTGCAAAGGGAGCAAACAGTGGGACGGGGTGGGTTTCCGGTGACAATTATCCCATCAAATTACTAGGACCACAGCACTCAAGCAAATGTGTCCGAAGTTTATCCATGACAACAAAGACAGCAATAACAAATATGCATGGAATATGCTCAAAGTTCAATTATAGACTTAATTTATTGCATTAATATAGGCTGCCCAGAGAGGCAAATTAAGATACATGATTTGCTAGTGCCAGGACAAGCAGCAATTATTCAAAGCAAAAGAAAACAAGAAAATTAACATATAATCTCACTCCTGGAGCCCAAATGTAGGTGAAGCGTACGTTGAGAGAGAGAGTCCGAGGAGGAAGTACTGTGGAAATGCCAAAGGATCGAAGTTGCCCTTCAAGAGAGACCGCCCCTTCAGGAAGGCGATTCAGTTTCAGCGAACTTTATTTTTCTTTCTTTTTTCCTTAATTTCCCCACTGCCCCCTGCAGGATGAGACAGCTTGGGGAAAAGATAACACACCACCACCGACCACCCCCTCCGGCCACCAGTTGGGCTGGCATTGGAGGGGGTGGCGGAGGACCCAAAGGATTATGATGGGATGGTGCAGTAGTAAGAGGGTTTGATCATGGAGGTTGGATTGGTTGATATAGGATTTGCTTGGTCGATCGTGAAGGCAATAAAAGGTTGAGATGACTTAAGTAGAGTACTGTGATCGCTTTTTGTTAAAGAAAGTAGGAGAAGAGTGAAATGGAGGCTACAAAGTTCAGCATCTTCCATGGGATATGCCATTGGCACCTTCTTTCCTCCACATATATCTGATGACTACCTCACCTTTCACTCTCTCCATTTTGGTTTTCTTTTCAAGCCCATGGATTTTATATTCGCAATTTGTCACACTGAACCCTTTTTTGTTGCTTAACCAATGAGGAGACCTATTCTTAACCTAATAGGAATGTACTATGATGACATGGCCTGCCATGTGCCAAAATTTTTGGTCATAAAAGCTTTGATTACTATAATTTTTATTACAATCATGTGTCAGTCTACATTTTTATGAAATTACTTACGTAGCAAATTATTACATGCGTACCATGTTGATTGCTAGATGTCGATCTACATTTTAATAGTTGACGTAACTAATGGCATTATATTCAAGTTTCGATCATCATGATATCTTTTAACTAGTTGTGTCAAGTATACAAAGCACTCCCTGATGTCATTCAAGGGAAACACATCACTTCCTACGTACTAGAAGGCAAAAAGCCTTTTTCTTCATTTTTTTAAGGCTGTAATTGTTTGAGTCAGATTCATGTTCAGCCCAGTGACACCAGCAACTTCCTTCTCTTGCTCTCTTGAACACAAAAAAAAAAAAAAAATTGTTTGATAATCCTTTTGATTGCGTAATGACTTTGGAAGAGGCGATTTGCACTTTCATGAGTCATGTGAGAGTGAGACCAACTCGAGTAGTGGATTATGGGTAATGTAAATATTAAGTTAATTAATAGAATACTCGCATTTTCTACGTGAGGTGCTACTATTTTTACTTCGGTAACCCTAATATTTCTAAATCTTCTTAGTAAAAGTAAAGCCTAAAATAAGTTCCTTAATAATAAATTAAAGCCTATAAACACAATGCATGGTAGTTTTTGAATAAGTTTCTGCTATGGTAGTTTTTGAATGTTTAATGCTCTGTTCCAATTTCTTTTTCTTTTTATCACTTGCCCCTTCTTCTATATTTATGCAGTTGAATTTTTTTTTTCATTCATTTGATATTTTTTGGGATTATAAAACTAAGGTATAAAATGACCACCAAAAACGTAAAATTCTTGTGGCAGGCCTCAAATTGAACTGGGATTAAAGGCTCTGTTGAGTAGAAAAATCATGAGAAAATTGGGAAGTAAAACAAAAAGAGAATCTAAAAGGAAGAGATGCTGAAGTTGGTGTATATGGGTGCCCAGGAAGCTTTGGAGGAATATTATTTGATACCGAAACTAACCAATATATGCTAATTCCACGTACGTTTCCAACATCAACTACACTGTGACCACTAACTAGAGAGAGATCAATTGCACTACGCATTAAAAGAATCATGGATAGAGTTTTCATACCTCTGTAGTCTTTTTGCATCTTAACTAAAGAATGGGGAAGAAATAATTACAGGATACTTTAATACGAGTATTCAATTGATATTGGGTTTTGTGGCATTACTTTACAAAACCTTTGTTTAAGAGTAGGCCAAGAAGGTAGTAGACCTTTATGATCACTTATTAACTCTAGGATACTCTGGCTTTGTTTGTAAGAATTTTCTTCTTCCGTCTTTTGTTTTATGTTCTCAAAACAAAAACATTAATAAATAATCTAAAACACAAAATGCTCAAAACTAAGTTCACCTTTATATTACATCAGAACATTTTTTGAAACCAAAAACAAGAAACGCCCATCAAAACACATTCACAAACATTACCACTGTGCCACTAGAGAAGGAAAAAAGAAAAAAAAGAAGGGCGTTTTCTTTTGTTGCTTCAATTCCATATTTGACTCTGGCCTCCAGCAGACCATAACATCATGTAAGTCACCCCTCAATTGTTCATCATTTACAAGCCTTGACTAAGGGTGTATTATCCTCCTATACAATAATTCACACTCTGGAATATTGCTAAAGATTGAGAATTGTGGTATACTCAAAAGATTCGTGGAAAAAGCAGCCTAAAAGAAAATAAAAAAGAAGTTGCAACTTAAATTCACGAATTCATGAGAACCAACTTTTCTTACCCTTGGCTGCCTTGAGCTTCATCACAAGTTCCTCACGCTGAGCTTCTACCTCGGCGTATTGGAGGCTCATGTGCAGATAGCGTTCGCGGATGTCTATTAACTCTGCCTCTAGTGATGAATCTGTGCGTCCACTACTTTCTTTTGCCCCTATTTCATCTTCTGTTGATTTTCTAGCAGCATGCGCATGGGCGTTTTGGCCCTCAGACAACAACCTGCAGGAGTCTGGTTAGACTGAAGAACACAAGTACTAAAATAAAGTGAAAATTTTGCATGCTACAAGGCATATGCTATTTTCTCAAAATTGAAAAACTTACAGTTCTATTTTTATTTCTTGCTGAACAGTCAGATTTCAACCTCAGACTCCTAGACTATGATGCTTGCAGTTAAAGTTTGTTTCATTTTCTTATAATGCTAGACTATACTTAGTTGTGTGAAGTGTGTAAATGTAGACATCTGCCTCCGCTCCCCTCCCCTCCCCAAAAAAGAAATGGGATGTACTATGGTTATGGTTTAATGATTTCATAAATAATTACCAATCGTCCAATATAACCGAATTAGATCCAGCATATTGATGGTTCTATCATACCTTGTTCAGTCAATCGCTCAACTAAGATAATAATCACATTTAGAAAATCAACATTGTATTGTCTGACTTTCTTTTTCAAGGGAAAACATTGGTTTAATTTTAAACCTCTATATATATGTATGCATGTTTTTATGTATAGATGCACGCACATATGTATGCATGTGTATATGTATACATGTGTGTGTGTGTGTGTGTGATTGATTGACTTCGGTGGCTTTGATTGCAAACTATACCTACAGAAATATTAAATCACCGTAGAAGTTTTGAGCTTATTTATGTGATTAATTGGCTTGTGGCGCAATGTAAAGAGAGCTTGCACTGAAAAAATAAGCTCATGAGCTGAGTCTTATTTCACCGCCAAGAAAAGAAAGAAGACTTCCATCTCTAAGTTTAATCTAGCTGTAGCTTGCTTCTTTTTGGGTGTGAAGCAGTGTCAAACCAAAATACCCAACAAGCGTTAGCTAGACACAACCCAACACAAAGAACAGACCAGCAGCACATAGTTAAAACAGAGAAAAACACACCAAAACAAGAACCCTCATATGGCATTTCATGTGGTAGGCCAACAAAAGGCTACTTCAATCTAGGAAACGGCTGCAAACTTGAGAAGATCGCCTTTTGAAGCATTCTTCAGTAACACAAGTCAAGCCCCCTCAATTCAGCAACAAAAGACGGTTATGGATTAGTCTTTTGGTTGGCTTTGAGGGTTGTGCTCATTGCGGGACTTAACCCTTTTTTTTCTATGAAAGCACGTGAGTGAAAGTGTTCTAAATTCTGCCTTATTCCATTCCATGAAATCTAGAAACCCTTCAAGAGAGTCAATCTTAAAAGCTGTGATCAACTTGAAGCTTGAAAATGTGAAAGGCTGAAGTTGATAACAATGAACTTTCCTAGTTTTGTTATTGCTTTATAGAACGAAAAGATAGAATCAAATTTAGGCCT
The DNA here is from genome assembly GCA_013348765.1 of Carpinus viminea. Lineage (NCBI taxonomy): Eukaryota > Viridiplantae > Streptophyta > Magnoliopsida > Fagales > Betulaceae > Carpinus > Carpinus viminea. The sequence continues at coordinate 37,276,548 of CP054674.1, read as the reverse complement.
CTATTCTTCTGAAAACCATATTTTCATGCTGCTAAATTGGTTATAATTAACTACAAGAACCTAATGGCATACAAGGGACTTAAAATGGAAGAAATTTATTTATCTTGTTAGCCACTTATAAATGAAGGTTTTGCATTATAAACCAGTACAAGCATATACGGAGGATACCAAGCATAAAAAATTGCACATAAGTGTTTTGAATGCGTAATGTGCTCCACTTACCTGTCAACCTGAGCTTTATACATGTTATTTGCTTCCATAGCCTTAGCCAGTTCATTCTCAAGCAACTGAACCTTTGAAGCAGGATCAACTCCAACAGCATGAGGACTTCCGTCAAGAATCTCATGGCCACTATCATCCTTTTCAAGAATTAAGAAAAAGACAAATGAAAGCTTTAAAGAGTTGGCTGAAATAGTTCATGCTAAAAGGATTCTTATGCACTTAGATATTATAATGAAGATTTTGACGGTATGCATGACCAAAGAGATAAGAAATATCTTTTGGAAACAGTAGCTATAGAAACAGAATTGAATAAAACGAACAACAGATGTCTTACCTCTCTTTGATGTTGGTTGTTATGAAGCCTTTGTTGCTCTTTTAAAAGTTCTTGTACTTTACCATTCTTCGAGGCTTGTCTCCTTTTAACATCACGATGCTGACTAGAGTTCTTCACCATGTCATTCTTCTAAATCAGTACACAAGGAAAGAGTTAACTAGTAAGTTTAAACATTGAATATTACTGTGCAATTAAATAAGTAACTGACACTAACCTTTGAGAGCTTCATATCTTCATGGACAGGAGTAACTTTGGTATTGGTTTTAGAAAAACTAGAAATCTTCGTAGTGCTGGACTCCCTTTGATTCTGCTTTCCTTCCTTCATCAACTTTAATTCTTCTTCAAGGGCTTGAGCTCTTGTTATGCACTGATCTCTCTCCTCCTCAAGCAGTTGTATCTTCCGCTGATATTGGCTGTTTAGTTTCCTGATCTGGCTGAGCTCATTTTCTAACGTGACTTTGCAGCCCTCTAATTCAGACATGGCTTTCTGCAATGCAGAGATCTTCTCAACGAGTGAAATCTTCCCTGCCTTCAGATCTTCACATTCCCCAGATATTAAATGCAGTGAAGCTTCCAGTTTCTCCTTTTCAAACTTGGTTCCATTAAGCTCATTCTTAAGAGCCAAAACTTCATCACAAAGATGCGTCATATTCTGCAACTGAACCTTCAAATTATCAGATTTTTCTGCAAGTTGTTGCCTTTCATATTCAGAAACGTTAAGCTTTAGTTCAAGACCATTCACAGTGGTTTTAAAATTTGCTTCATCTGATTTGTAGTTCTCCAACAGCTTCAACACTTTCTCATTCTCGGCCACCAGCATTTCCTGGTTTTGTTTAGAGGCATCAAGCTCATCCATCAGGCTTTGCAGCTTTGATTCAGATTCTATTTGCCTGATATTGAGCTCATTCTCAATCCATTTCAGCTCTGATTGAGATTCGTGAAGAGCAGATTCCAGATTAGCTTTATCTGCCCGTAAACTGGATATTTCAAGCACAGCATCAGAAGTTATTCTTTCTTTTTCTTCATGATTTGCAGAAAGTTGCTTTGTTAGGTGGTTTACCTCTTGTTGAAGGTTCTCAACTTCAATTTTTTTCTCCAAATACATCCTATTTAATAAGCCTCCCTCCGCAATAAGTTTTTCTTTGTGTCTTTTGTTTTCATCAAGAAGTGCTTCTAATTCTGAAGTAAGGCTTTTCTCTTTTGAGGAAATTTCTTCCAGCATTGAAGAAAGACTTTCTTCTAAGATTTCAACTCTTTTGGAGCTATCAGCAAAATTTCTCTCTGATTCTCTCAACTTTTCCTCCAAGAGGGAACAATGCACGTTCCACTCCAATTTTTGCTTCCTCAACTCTCCATTTGATTTCTGAAGATTACTGCATTCTTCGATGAGACTCTCGGCTGTAGCTTTTAACTTTGGATTGGCTCTTCTAAGATCTTCACATTCTTCTTGAGCTTCTGACCACCGGTGTTGCATGTCCTGTAACTTTTCTTTCATACAGACCTTTTCAGAATCTATCTCAATTCTTAGTCTAGTGATCTCATCTTGGAGGCTTTGAACATGAGATTTGGAATTCTCTAGTTCCAATTGATTGGTCTCCCTCTCATCTGTCAAATATTCTAGTTGATCTTCCAAACCAGATATATGTGCTGACAACTGTACATTTTCTTGTCTAAGATCTGATATGCGGAGCTCCAGTTCATATTTTCCATGTTCTAGCTCTGAAGATTTTCTTTCAAGAATCTTATTGGCAGAAACATGAGAATCCAAGCCGCCACTGACTGCCATTAAATCATTTCGCAAATCATCTAAGCATTTAGATGTGATATCACTTTCTCTCTGCATGACTCCCATTTGTTCCTCTAGCTGGATTTTTTCCTTTTGAAGATTAGAGACCTTAGCCTCTAATTCGCTCCGGCACCGTCTAAGTACTCCAATCTCCTCTTCTTTAGACTGCAAAATAGACTCCAGTTTTGCAGTCTCGGAAATTTTTTGAGTCAATTCCGTACCCAGTTCTGTGACTTTAACTTCCATTTCCATGTTCAGACGCTCAAGTTCTTGAATTGAAATATTGTCATTATCTTCAGTCTCCCTGAAATTTTTCCTCATTAACTTGTCTTCCAGATGGTGTGTTTGGGATTTATGTTCGCTGACTTCAGACTCAAAGCTGGTAAAAGATTTATCTAAAAGCTCATGGGGTATAAGATCAAAAGGAGTGCCTCCCACCATGGAATTCTTTGTTGCTTCCTTAAGCTTGAATAAAAGCTCTAGGTTTTCATCTGTCAGCTCATTGCAATCCCTTTCTAGCTCCTGCACTTTTTCTTTCAATACCTCGATTTCCCTTGTCATATTCTCATCACCTTCATTTATGGACCCAATTTCAGAAAAATGTCTTCCTCTGAGAGACTCAGATAACTTTGCTTTTGAACTGATGATTTCTTCTTCTTTGGCATACAACTTACGTTTGTATTCTGTCTCAATTTCAAATAGGGTTTGGTTGCTCAGACTCCCTTCATTCTCTATTTGATGATTTTTACTCTCCAATGCTTGTTCCAGCAGTTGCACCTTATCTTGCAAATTCTTTTCTGATTCCTGCAATTGCTGTAGCTGGAGCAATAAACTTCTGTTTTCCTCTTTATTTACTTGGATAAAGTGCTCAATATCACCAAATTGTGAGTGTGGTGCTGAAAGATTCTCTATCTCAATCTTCAGCTTTTCTATGGTCTCTTCCAGCTCCTGAAGAATAGAAACAAGCTCAAGGTTTGATGCTTGACTCCTCTGCAACTGCAGAGCCAAATCGGCATTGGACTCTTTCTGAAACTTCAGTTCATCTTTTAGTTCCTTTTGAATATGGGATACACCTTCATCTTGAAAGGATGAATCTGTGGTTGCTATTTGTTGCACCATTGGATTCTCTGGTGAAAATTTCAATTGTTCAACTTCTTTCTTCAAACCATCAAGTTCTGCATATGCTGCTGAAAGCTCCATGTTTAGATTTTCTTCATTTTTGGACTGATCGGAGAATTCCTTCCTCAGAATATCCAAATCAAGCATGAGCTTGCGGGCATTCCTCTCCCACATCTTAGCTTCAGCACGAAGCTCATCAATTGTTTCTTGTGCAGCTTCCTTAAGGTTTTTAGAAGAACCAGCTGGTTTCAAAGATGATGTAACAAATTCTTTCAAACTATCCTGGGAATGATTTTGTGAACCCATTAGCTGTGAAGTAAATGATGAATGACTTGATTTAAAAGGATCATCAACAGGATTAGTATGTACACTATTTTCGGAGCTGATCGATTCTTGTCTTCCAATCAGACCATGCCCTTCACTACTTAATGGGGAGCACATTTCCCTCGTCATGGAACCCTCCCTTGAGTCATGGCTGTGATATGAACCCGATGCAGAGAAACTTGTTTCCTATAGTGAAGTGAGGAGATAATGTTAGTTTTACGGTAACAAGGGCTGGTTAACAGTAGTTAATGCACATAACTATCCACAAGATGTGTAGTATACAAATAAAATAAACTAATGTACAGGAAACTCTTGATTGCTAGTGGTCAAATAAAATGCAACTTTATGCAAAACTGAATTTAATCAAACAGAGCAGAATTTAAGATGACTTCCAAGTTAGTTTCCAAAATAACAATCTGCATAGATATTTTTAAGACACAGAAGGTATAAAGGAAGGACTTAATGGAAGGTAAGGTGTTGAAGGCAAGAGACTAGTTTTTTAAGCCTAAGAGAGAATGGACTTGGATCCAACTTAACTAGTGAAAAGAAAAAGCTTTCAGGTTATCTTTTAGGCCCAAATTGAGCTAGAGTTACAGAAATTCAGGAGAATCACCGCAGTCTCAGATTACTCTCTCATGTCTAATAATGCACAATAACTGAAGATCTCAAGGTTAAATATATCATAACCAAAAAAGTGCTTTAACCAATTTAGAAAAGAAAAAAATACCACACTGCGTGCAATGCATGCTTCATCATAATTTGTGTTAAAACCAAACATCAAAGGAAACAAGTTAGTATAAGAACTATAATTTATTGATGAGCATAGGTTGAAATGCTGATATGTTTAATGTCTAACAACATAGAAATATAGCCACTTTTGAGTGGAAATGTAATCATACCCTGCTCCCAAGTTCTCCTGGGTGTGAGGTAGAGCCCAAATCTTTGCTTGAGGAAGATCCAGCACTCCTTGCAAATGTACTTCCAGACCCATCTGACTTAGAGTCCAGATCATGATAGTTTGCTTCCTGGTCTTCTTCCATATGGAAATTACTCTCTTTTGATCCGTCACCCCTGAAAAAATGAGTAGCAAATCTCCATAACCGAATGGAAGGTTAAAGTTTTAATGCAATGTTGAAGAATATCCACCATAGAATTCAAACCTGAGATTTGTTCTTGGTGTGAGGCAGTGAATTTTTACCTGCAAAACAGATATGAAAGAAAACTGTTTGAAGCCACATTTTTTATAGTGCAGTAGCATACTATATAAGCCCAAGCTTTTCTACTAAAATGGAAGGAAAGCCACTGCAAATTCTGAATGGAAGGAAACATGAGCTCCAAACTAAGTACAAGTACTTGACGTTCTCCCCCCCCCTGCTGCGTGTGCATATGTAATAATTAATTTGCACCCTTTAAACTGACTTAACATAAATGTAAAACTGCTGTTCCTTCAAGCAGCCAATCATCTGGTCCTCACTATAAATAATAAATCATCTTAGTGCATTCCCATTTTTGCACTTGATTGAAGCTATCTGTATCTCGATTTTTCAACTTAGACTTCTCAACTATTAAAACATCTTCATTTTAACAATGATCATATTATGGGAGATGCTGTTTCTCGACTACCTTGCATTCCACACCATAAAGCATATCAGGCCTGTAGCCATCTTATGATAGTACCCCTCTTGCACAAAGCAAGCCATAAATGTATCATACTGACAAATAAGCCCAAACAAATCTAGAAGAAACAGGGCTGATCCTCGCAGAAAGCATAGCAGGTCTCATCCAACTTGTAGAAGTTTTACATTTATTAGATATTACTCATCTATCACATACCAATGCAGTGGTGTCATACCATTGACAAACCCTAGCAATCCTAGGAAATAGCCTTCTTTGTTTTCTCATTAGTTTAGCCAGCCTTAAACTCAAAACTGATTTCAATCTTCTCTTCTGGCCGTCAGCCATCAAATAAAAACATAATAAAGTTTCTATTTGGTGATTGATCAGAATGTCTGAGGCGATTGCTTCATAACATATACACATAGCAAAAATGACCAAAGAAGCAAAAATCTTTGGTTTGAGGGAGAGGCAGAACTTAAATGAACAAAGTATTATCTATACCATCCCATAAAGATCACTAAACATGTCAAACAGATTGCTACACATATATCTCTCTTGCAAAATAAACAGAAATACAGTATCATGAACCATCCATGGCCATCCCATTACACGAATGATGGAAAACCATATTTTACAGGGATATAGGTGAAGAGTTACAACCTTTATATAGCTTCATATAGAGGTATGACAAAGTTGACTAAATCTGAAATTTTGAAGAAGCTTTATGTCAATTGCATTAAAACAAGATGATGCTATCATTATAAAGACATAAAATCTCTCCACAAAGTGGGCAAAAGATCGCATAGGATAATAAAAAGGCCCTAATATTTTCAATGAGTGTGGTATAGTCAAAACAAACACCAAGAAATAAATACATAAAATTATAAAACTCACTTGTAAAATTGTCCCATAATTGCACTTTTTCAATGGCAGCGAAACTGGAACAGGAGCATTTGAACTCATATAGCCTGTCATATTGACTGTGGCCTCTCCAAGGATGCCAGATCTAGCTGAACCCTACAGTAAGAAAGTCGTTTCTAGTAGAATGTACAATGGATTTCAGGCATGCAAGAAGCACATTATTAGCAGAAAAAATGTATAAAAAAAGATTAAAAATATATATATATATATATATATATATATATATAAGAAGCATATTCAAATTTTATTCAGAGACTAGAAAATCAGCAAAGAGAAGATGTCATGTATATTTCATCCTCATTCAGGGAAAAAAAAAAAAGGAAGAAGAAAACGGTTAACGGCCACAGAACGGGTATGAGGTGGCAACAACAATACCGTGGAGACCACAAGCTTGAAGAAACAATCTTGTAGCTCCTTTGAAGAGTCATCCTCTGAAAACCATATAGATTCTGACAGGGTATCTGTCCATTGACAACTTCCATTTTGCACCAGTGCTTTGCCTGACTTTGCAATTGTTTTCCCAGTTTCCACAGAGACAATAGATACAAGCAGCTTGTCCCAGCCTTTCGGTACCTTTTACCACAAAAATTAGTAGTAAGCAAATATGGGACTATTGACTAAAGACCCTTCAAAAGCTTGTTTATGGCTCAACTGAACGAAAAATTTACCAGACTAATTTGAAAAGGCAGTAGTTAAGATAAATCAAATGGAAAAAATAAAAAATAAAAAAAGGAAAACAATCACCACAACTGCAATATTCAAAAGTTTAGGAGTGCATATCAAATCTGATGTGATGCATGTATTGCGGTCAGACCCCTCTTAGAGAAGATGCTATTATGGTAAAATCCATCCAGAGAGTTTCAGCCTCTCATTGATCTTCCTTTCGCTTTTAATTTTTTTAAAAAAAAAATTATGTGATCCATGATAATCATTCATATTAAAAACAATTTCCTCGTGTCTGACAAATGAATGGTAATTTTATCCTTGAATGGCGCTCGGTTTCTCCTAAATTAACTCCTAGTAATTGCATGATCTTTTCAATAGTTATCATCTTCCAGCTACGTGATTGATGATTCAAACTGCAAAGAACATTGGAATTATAACTCTGTATAAAAATTCAAAGGTTATTTAAATCATGATCCTTGAGAATGACTTCTTGTTATCTACCACCAAAAATATAAAAAGAAATGCGGTCTGTTAGCATTTTTATCTTTTGAAGAAAGAAAATGTATTGCTATCGCTACGCTGAAATCAAAGTCCTCCAATTTCAAAAGTCGTGCAACATCATGTCTTTCCTAAGAAAGCTCCAAGCCAAGTTGTATCCACAAAACCTAATAAATCCAGATAAAAACTAACTTAGAGTCAAAGAAAATAAACCTATATATTCATAATCGCCTAACAATTCTGTACTCAAGACTCAATTACAAAAATTGAATATATGAATAAATATTGAATGACAATTTCAGCCCCTAGTAGGTGAGGGAATGAAGGCTCGCACTGAAGCCTCCTATCAGAACAAAGAACAAGATGTGGGTAGCAATCACTATTTATGACTTGGACCTAAATCTACACAATGGCAATAAAAACCCACTCCCTAGATCCTTTTTCAGAGTTTGAATATAATAATCAACGACAAAAGTTAAAGACTGATAATTGCATCAACAATTTGCTACACCCAACCTTCATAAAAGTTTCCTTGCATCCCTAAGCATCTCACAGTTCATCTCAAGAACTGACGAATACCCTTTAATTAAAAATCTCCCATAATAACTGTTACCAACAGTAATAACTTTTACCATCAAAGAATTTCTTGTTCTTCATCTAATTATAATAAATGGTATCAATTATATGCCATTGTTCTATTATTTCATAAGCCCAGAACATTCATTTGTAAAGATCATTTGCATTCTGAGCAAACATACAACATATCTGATTCGAACAATGCACCAACAATCCATTCGAAAGCAAAAAACAAAAAATAAGTTTGTACCCAATGAATCATGGAACGAAATAGAAGTTTACCTGGAGGGCCTTAAAGCGGGAGAGCTTGAAATCAACTCTGTCCCCAGATTTGGCATGCTTGTTCTTGTGGTGTAGCCTGAACATTTTCTTCTCATTCACTCACTCTCTCACCGATTCGAACATGTAAAATTCAACACCACCACAACCACCATCATCATTCACTACCAACCAGAGAGAGAGAGAGAGAGAGAACGTTAGCTAGCTGGTCATTGTTGCGAAGGTTGTTATTTTATTTTCCTTGGTTTGGCGTTTCATAGAGAACAGTGCGAGAGAGAGAGAGAGAGAGATAGAGAAGTTCGTATCTGAAAACGGCCAGTAGAGCTGTTAAACTGAACGCAGAGAGGCCCGCCTTCGGCACAAAAGACCACGACATGTCATGACTCAATGAATTGAGTAATTCCTTTTGAACTTCTTTGATAATAACAAAGCAATGCACCTTTCCACTGAAGATTACGAGGCAAACTAGATCTTTCTTATATATATATATATATATACACACTTCCTCGACGCCATCGACGTTTCAATATATTCCAACATATTGTTCTTGTTCTTCATCTCTTCATTTGTCAACTTATATTACTTCATTTTTATTTTATTTTTTATCAAAATATATTACTTTAACTTTAGGGATAAATCTAAGGGAAATACTATGCTTTACACTTATTTTATCGCACCAATTTCACTTCGGTACCATGATATATTATATTTTTCTTTAAGTAATTATTCGACTTGTTAGGCTGTCACGATATGCGATGTAAAATGGGTCTGATAAGATGTCATGTCAATTGATGTTAAGTAAGTGTAATAAATGATTGTAAATAGTAACATTACTCCAATCTAATGTATTTATCAAAACACTTTTGAACTAAAAAATGTTATTTAGTTGACTAATATACATAATTATCATATAACTAGAATGATGTGACAATAAAAATCAATAATCAATTTTTTTTTTTACAAAGTTCTTATATATTTAGATTAATTTTTACTGTTAAATCATCTTAATTATATTACAATTATATAGTAGTCTTTATCGGACATGTTTGCTACCTACCTCTACAAAAATTGTCCCGTATATATTTTTACCATTTCAACATATATTTTAAAACAAATAAAAAGGGGTGGTAAAAAAGAAATCCGTCTAACCACTTTCAAATTTTACTCGTGCTAAGTATTATTAGCGGTCTCACCAAATTTTACTCACAAAAATAACCAAAAATATACTTTTTTTTTCTCTATTTTAACTATTCACTTTTTTATAGCATTTCCAACGGCCCCACTATTTTAACAATCTATTTTCACTTCAAATATTATTTTTAAAGATTTTTTTTATTATTTCTTTAACTATTAAAGGAGGAGGGGCCGGGAAAAAAAAAAAGAGGGGAAAGAAAAATCATTTTTTATTCATTTGGTGAGTGAATAGTTCACTGATCGCTATATATATATTGGTCAAATTGTTTAGGTTGAAAATAAAGGTTTTGAGGCTTTTTCAATTTTGGTAAGGCTTCAAATAGTGCTCTAAGACGTTAGTGGGTTATCGGACGACCTACTCATTATAGACTTCTTTTTTCCAATTACCCATTACAGACTTTAATCCAATACAAATTACAATGTATACCTTAATTTAAAATCTCAATAATACTTGGACAAAATCCCTAAACTTGATAAACAAATCTTATACAATTAAACGTACATTATAAACAACTAAACAAGAATGTCAGAGTCACGAGAATATAAGCATCACCATGCCATCTTTATTTATTTACATGCCATAGTAAGAAGTAAGAACTACTATTACAGAAATTTGTTTGTTTACATCTCTTAAATACAAATTATAATGATGGAAATCATAACAACATAATCAAGCAGGAACAAATATCTTTGGAACTGAGCTGCATTGAGGCTTAATAGTTGCTGCATCTCTTGCTCAAGTCATGCCATGGAAGCTGCGAATATATATAGACATGTAAACTTAAGATGAGAATAAAACGAGTGAAAAATACTGGATTGCAGTAGAAAAATAAACAAACAATATTAACGATATATAGATTGATATTGAAATGTTAAAGAATGCGATCTAATTACCAGCTACTTCATTTCTGGGCTATTATGATCTAGGAGTTGAATAGTCTGTATATGAGCAATCTTGGACAGATCTTCCTCTTTGCATTTTCTAATCAATTCAGGGCAATCTCCAATGTTCAATTCTCTTAGCTCAGTGAGAAGACCCATCCTTTCCGGAAGAGATGACAAGTTGAAGCAACCAAAAATCTCAAGTGTGTGAAGTGATTTCAGACTTGGTAGCCACTCTGGCAATGCTGTAAGGTTTTTACAAGTTGAAATGTGCAGGCACTGTAAAGTGTTAGCATATCTTTGGAGCCATGGCGGCAAAACCTCCAGCTTTGGTAAATTACAAATCTTCAATTTCTTAAGGCTCAACTTGGCATTCCAGTTGTCTTCTGCTCCCATCAAACTAAGCTCTTTGCAACCCTCAATTGCCAGGGTCTCTAAGGCGGTTAGGTATTTGATGTCATATGTCAAAGAGGTCAACTTTTCACAATCTGTAACAACCAATGTCCGAAGGTTCGTAAGGCTCCCGTCCATAGATGCCCCTTGAAACAAAGATTCTAGTCTCGGACATCCCACAACAGCCAAAAACCGAAGAGAATTCAAGAAGCATACATCATTCTCAAACAAGTGGATGTAAGTTGTTGTTACCGTCAAATACCTAAGACTGATCATCTTTGTTGTATCTTTGGGCAACCGCTCAAGTCGCACGCACCCATGAAGTAGCAAAGTTTGCAAATTGTATAGATTGCAAATGGAATGAGGAAGTGTCTTGATACTGCCATTCCAAGCTAGGCTCAGATATCTCAAATGCTTCAAAGTATCGATAGAGCTTGACAACACCTCAAAAGATGATAAGCTTAGGTCAAGCACCCGCAAGTACTTGAATCTCGAGATGCATGCTTCAACTAAGGTCGACACTTGTTGCTCGGTTGGGAACAAAGTGGTCCGCATACCACTACTTAACTTGGAAAAGTAACTCGGAACTTGTTGACCATCTTGTAAAAATGACAAATGACGAGCTGTTCTAGCAACATTTTGGGTGTAGGAGTTGACTATTGAACACTCTTCTTCAGCAACCTTGAGTGCAAGGTCATGAACAAGATCATGCATTTTAAACCTATACCTGTAGTACCAAAGTTCATTCTCAACATCTTCGAAGAAAGATCTGGACCACAACTCCTTGAAATACACATCACCAACATCTTCCAACTCTTGAGTATTAAGCGTTTTGTTAAGGAGTCCATGTGCCATCCAAAATGCAATTAACTCACCACTATCGAACATATAATCCTTCGGGAAAAGAGAACAGAAAGCAAAGCATTGCTCAAGTGGGATGACATTTGATCGTAACTTAGTTTTAATGCAGGTAAAATATCATCTTCCTTTTGTTCTAGTTTCCATATCTCATTATCTCTCACAAATTTCCACTCCCGTTCAACAACCTTTGAGAAAAGTAGGCTCCCTAAAGTCCTTATTGCCAATGGAACTCCTTTACATTTTTCCACAATTTCTTTTCCAATTTCTAAGAGGTTTGGATATTTGCTGTCTTCCCCTTCCCTAAATGCATATTTTCTAAACAAAGACAAAGAATCTTTTTCGGATAAACCTTTTAAATTATGTGTAGAAACCGTGCCCATAATGGAAGCAACCTTATTACTACGTGTTGTCACTAAAATTTTACTTCCTTTGGAACAACCAAGTAACAAATCTCTCAATTCCATCCATTTATTACGATTTTCATTCCAAACATCATCCAAGACAAGTAAAAATCTCTTATTCCTCAAATTTTCTCTCAAGTTGGTTTGCAACTCATTTAGAGTACCCAACTTTTCATCAGTTCTAACACCTAATTCTGCAATGATTTCTCTTATCAATTTAGTAATATCAAAATCCTCAGACACATAAACCCACATTCTTAATTCAAAATGCTCAGCTACACATTTATCATTGTATGCCAACTTAGCAAGTGTGGTCTTCCCTATCCCTCCTAATCCAACAATAGAAATTACACTGACATTATCTCTGTTAGCATCATGTTTCATCAAAAGATCTGTTACATATTTTTGATCATTCTCCCTACCAATGACATTTGAAGGAGGAACATATGAGTGTGTCATGGCCCTCCTCCGGTGCATGACATACCTATCTTCAACTCGTTCAACGAGATGAAATTTATCCTTTTCAGCTGCAATCTTACCCAACCTCTCCCTAATGTTCTTGATTTTGTGACCCAGTTGAGAACGAAATGCAAGGGCAGGAAAGCATGCAAAGAAATCACATACCTTTCTGCTAGTGCTCCCATATGTTGAGACCACTTGCTTCCTTAAAACTTGGCACTCCACTTCATCCAACACATCCTCGGCATCATATAAGATATCTTTGAGCTGCCTTAGCCAGATGCTCAGCGCCAGATTGCTAGCTTGCTTCTCTTCAGCATCCAAGAGCACGGCTTTAATGGTTGTCACGGTGCCCTCAAGCTCTGTCAGCTCTCTTTTGATAACCAAAACCAAGCGGAGCTCTTCGTGAACAAGTGATCCTAGCTTCTCCAAGATCTTTTGTGCGATGCCAGAGGCAAGTTCAGTCATGTTGTTGAGTTGATGGAGAGTAATGAGAGTTGGGGGCTTGTGAGTTGTGAAGATGGTGATTGATCGAACTAGATTTATAGATAGTCTCTTGATTCCATGTGTTTTCACCAAGTATGCAGCTTGGTTAATTCAAGTGTATATTCCTGTTTCTACTTCATAAAAAAGCAATCAAAAGCTTTGGAGTGTAAATGGGTGCTTCTTTGTTCTCCTTTTGTCTCACTCATTCTTTTCTTCATGTTTTTTTTTTTTTTTTCCTATTTATTATCATATTCTTGTTCTTTATTCTCCTAGTGTAAATGAGGCAAGTATATATTCTTTCCGTTTTTCTTTAGTCTCCTAGTGTACGTAAGCTGGTGTGCACGAAAATTGAAATGTCTTTCCTCTTGACTCTTGTTATCTGATGTATTTATGACGTTACCGTTATAAAGACGTGTTCAAACAAACAATCCTCAAAAGCACAATCATCCGAACAATCAAGGTGATAATGAATTTTATTTTATTTTATTTTTTGTTAAAAGATAAAAATAAAAAATAAAAAATAAAATTGAAATTTTTGGGTTGGCTCTTAGGCGTGGCCGAACCACCCCCTATGACCATGGGGTGGCCGAAGTCACCTCAACTGGCCCTTAAGCCACCCCCATGTCTTAACTGAGGTAGCTGGCCACCCATACTTTTTTTAAAAATTTATTATTTTGTTTTATATTTATTTTTAAAATTTAAATAATAAAATATTGTTTTTTAATTAATGGAATGCATGACATCTTGTAAACCCTTGGATGAGATTTAAGGGCCAAAATAAAAATAAAAAACTGATGGGCAATTGGGCAATTTCTCAACTATTGCTGAGATCTGACCCCAAATGACCACCACATGGCATGACTCAATGGATTTAGTATAATTCCTTTTACACTTACTTTTATAATACGCCTTTCCGTTGAAGACTACGAGGCAAACTAGATCTTTCTTTTATACATACATATTTTTACTAGTAATTATTTGAAAAGTAGTTTTTAAAGCGGTAAAGAATGAAATTAACTTCTATTATTGTTCATTCCTTTACAAAAAGCAAAGAGTAACAAAAACAAATTGTAAATACTTTTTGAAAAAATGCTATAATTAGTCTACAACTCTTTTACAACTTGCTAATATGATAGTAGTGCGATAAAATTAAAGTAAAATTTCGTGTGCCCAAATTCTCATAATTCACTCACAGTGCAAGCTCATACAACTACCTGCTGAATATAATAAAAAGGTCTAGAAAAGTATAGAATACAGTCTCGAAGAAACTGCAATTATACAACTTTCAGCCTATGTAAATTCTTCTTTCAAGTAACCGGGGCCAGGCTTAAAGGGGTCAGATTCCTCGTATGCCTCTGGTCGGAAAAACCCAGCATCATTAATACGGTTGCTGAGCACATGAAGGATGGCTTTTTTCCTACCTCCATACTCGTCCCGGTTGTTCTCAACAAATTCATTGGCCTCAGCAGCTACCTCGTTCACAAAATCAAAGCGGTTATCCTCTGATAGCAACAATCTTTCAATGTCCATTGTCAACACCTTTCCTGTTTCCTTTATCTTCCTCACCTGCTCCTCAAGGAAGGGAATCCGCTCCATTTTGTAGCGCAACATGTCATCCTTCTTCGTCTGAAACAAAGAAAAAGTACGTGTGAGCACGGTGTCAGAGAAGGTTAATTTGCCCATAACATAATCACCATGATTACTTTCTTGGAAAGGACTCTCAATGGTGATTCAATTACAATTTTGTTCTTGAACAGGTAAACAGCAATGCATAAGAAGCAGTGGGAAAACTGCTTGCCTAGTACCTTTCCTTGGCTTTAAATACTTAATACATCGAGATTGAGCAGAATATACAAGAAGTCTTTATTTGGGTTATAGGGCAGAGACAAAACAAGCATATACTACTTCATTGGCCAATTCCATCTCAGGGAAAAAAGATAAGAGATCAGATGCTTTGTTCCAAACCTAAAGTAGGTCAATCCAATTAAGAGTGTATTTGGCACTACAATTTTGCAAGCCAAGAGTGCCATTTTAAACCAAATTGCGTAGAAAAATGCCCATTTCCTTCTAGTGGGTGTTTGAACTCTATAAGAGCAGCATCCATACTCAAACTTGCCATAAAGTCCACACAAAAGTTTCATTCCCTCAACTTATTTTGAATCTGAGAATGTTATGAACATGCCATGTGCTTTGTTCTATCCAGCATGTATGTTGAAATACCTACCCACCCATTTCTGAAAACACGACCAGGCCATATACTAAGCCACCCAAAATTCTTAACAATAGTAGGAATAAGAGATGAGCAGCATGAATTGCTTTCGGCAATAAAATGTGTCTAACCATATACCAAGCAGGAGCAAGAAAAAACTCTATGAATGGCCGAAATCTTTTATCTAATGCTTGCTTCTTTGTTGCACCAGATTTACTCCACCTCCAATCATTACTTATTTTTGGCCGATTCAGACTATCTTTAAACCGCAAATTCTACTTCTCCTTCTAAATGAGCATTTCTCTTGTATAGTTCTTATGTATTGCGCTTTGCACTTTTAATGATATTTCAATTACTTATAAAAATAAAACAAAATAAAAAACTGCAAATTCTACTCCTTTACAAACAATTAGCACTACCCATTGATTTTACACTCAATGTCACTACCAATAGATACTATTTCCTAGCACAGTCAAAGTTATTCCTGCATCAAATTGACAAAAAGAAAGTAAATAATAATAATTATAAAATTAAAACATGAATACCATTTACTTCATTAGTCATGTCATCTTTCCCCTTAAGAAATTCTAATCGCCTCCTCTTTTTCAAAAACTTCTTTCTATTTGTAATATTGCTATCAACAAATTGAAAAAGAAAAAATTAATTAAACGAATAAATTCATAGATTATATAGCAAAAAATAAGGGGCTTTTCTTGGTACCAATTTCCTTCGCCGCCACACTCGCCTGCCACGGCCGTCCTTTTGCATTTGAGATATTACCTGCCAACGATTTGTACACTACATTAAAATAATTATATATAAATAAATAAATAAAACTAATTTTACCCTAATTTCCTGAACAATTAATTCGCACAGAGCTTCGAAATGCAATATTAACCTGTGCGCGAACAGAGCAGCTCGGCCCCCATTGATTCCCAACTCTTATCTCAATCCTCTGAATTTCAAAAAAACAAAACATTTACGGTATGAAGATGGTGCAACAAAATAAGTTACCAATTTCCTGTTTGGTTCCCGAGAAAAAAAAAGAGAGAGAGAGAGAGATTCAAAGAAAATAAAATAAGGTTTCGAGTTTTATGTTGTTACTTACTTCATTAATTCAATACTAAAAGTTTAAGTTCGATAAGTTTTCTCGAGAAACAAACAGAAAAGTTTTCCAGGAAAGCGAGAGAGAGAAAATCACAGGTGAAACCGAAGAGAGACAGAAGGGCAGTGTGGAAATCGCCATCTGTGCTATCCCCGTTACTGGGTTCCTCTTTTACTTTTGTCTTGAGCCTTTGCTTTACTCGGCGAGAATGCCACCAAATCCTTAGGTAAACTACGAGAATACCATCGCTTGTTGGGCTCGACGCTCGAGTGCTTGACCCCTAGTCGGATCTGACTTAAATGCCGTTAAAAATGAGTAGTAAAGATTTATCATAATAAATAATTGAAATAATTGAAGGGTTTAGATTTATCATAATAAATATTAATAAATAAATAAAATAATAGATGAGAGAAAAAATTAATATTTATTATGACATATTTAAATTCTTCAATTATTTTAACAACATGTAAATCAGACCATTCAATTTTTTAACATGTAAACCAGATCCCCGTAATCTACTTGAGCGGTTGTTGCATAAACAGAGATTTTTTGTTCACCAATAAAGAAAGACACGTTAGCATAAGCACAAAAATTGCCTACAAGGAAATCACTAGATTTTGAGCTTCACCAACATGAATTCGTTCTCATCTTGTCAAGCCAAAACTCATCCAAACAAATACACAACCAACCAACCAAATGAGTCAAATGACTCACAAATGTTTAACTACCATAAGCCAATTTTTCAAGAAAACCCAACATACTCTCAATTCATAGACTAACCGAGAACTACCCAAAATTTCAGCCATGGCGGAGAACAGAAAATCAAGCTGAAAGTTTAATTAACAACAAACCCAATCTTCGATACCCATTCGGCCAATAATATCCACAAAAATCAACAAAGATTAACACTCAAAATCAAACTCTAAAACTCATACCCATCGAATATTCTTATCCTAATGATTTTCATTGAACCCCCAAAAGCTACAAAAAGCAGGATGAGGATGTCGGAATCCACCACTTAGCCGCTACCCATAACACGACACCGGTGGCCTAACTATCCACGGCAGCGATCTTTTTCTCCCACGCTCCCTCAATCTTTCTCACAGCCACTCTCTCTCTCTCTCTCTCTCGGGTCCCTCTCTACTCCTCGTCATCTAGTGTTTTGATCTTATTTTATTAGGATATAATAGGTGAGGTGTCATCATTTGAATGGATGGCAAAAAACTCATATTTTCTACTAAGACCGCATATAAGCAACTGTCAATCTACTTATGAAAAGAATTTGTACAAAATATTTTAGAGTAAACCACACATTTTAATGAACCAATCAAAAGACACTTTATAAATGCACTCGTAATAAAAGAAATTGTAAAATAAGTTTTTATTTTATTTTTAAGTAGCGCTAGAAACTACAATTTGATTTTGCAACTATTATATTATGGAAGACATACCTCGTCCAAAAAAATATCATACCTCGTCCAAAAAATAACAGTTAGGATTATACCAATTACATGGTCTGCCTCCAACCTCTTTCAGTCTTTTGTTATGCCGTGGTCTTGGCATGAGAGTAATTATAATAAAAACTTCACTTTTCACTCCTGTTTTCGTCACTTTTACAATCATATCCTTAAACTTTCAAATGTGTCAATTTAGTGTTTCCATTTTTTCAATTTTTTTTTTTAAAAAATTTCACTATCCAAATTTCCAAAATACCCCTATTAAAAAAAAAAAAATACTAAGATTTAGGTGTTGGTAAGGATTTAACGGATTTTGCAAAAAAAATACCCATGCTTGAATCTTTAAAAATAAATTAATATTTCTTTTTAAAAAGGAAATAAGGGTATTTTTGGAATATTGATAGGCTTTAATGAAAAATCCTAATAGATGGGTGAAATTGAAAAAAATTGAAAAACAATTGAAAGATAGATATACTAAGTTAATTTTTTTTTTTTTAAAAGTTTAAAGGTATGATTGCAAAAGTGATAAAATATGAGGGTGATAAGTGAAGTTTTTTTTAATTACGGGCCTTAACTTTTTAAGTTTGGACTTTGGATACAACAATTAATGTTCAAAGAAATAATACTTCAATTCGACAAAATTCGTAAACTTGATAAAACAAATTAAATATTATAAACAAGAATATTGTAGTCGCGAGAGTATAAGCATCACCATGCATCTTAATTTATTTTTGCATGCCATATATATTATATAGTAAGAACTACAATTACAGCAATTTATTTATTTACATCTCTTAATACAAATTATAATGATCGAAATATTGTTTACAACATAATCAAGGAACAAGTTTCTTTGAACTGAGCCGCATTGAGGCTTAATATATAGTTGCTGCATGCATCTCTTGCTAAAAGTCATGCCATGGAAGCTGCAAATATAAATAGACATGTAAACTAATTAAGATGATAATAAAATAATTAAGATGATAATCTCTTTTGTAATCATGTATTTGTAATCATGCTAAAAATACATGATTACAAAAGAAAAATAAAACAAATGTTAGAGAATGCAATCTTAATTAATTACCAGCTACTTCTTCAGTTTGGGCGAGTCGAAACCTGCGTATACGAGCAGTGAGATGATCCATCCGCTTCCCAAGGGTGAAAAACTTGGAGCAATTAAAAATCTCAAGCGTGTGAAGTGATTTCAGACTTGGCAGCCACTCCGGCAAGCCCATGAGGTTCCGACAACATGAAATTCTTAGAAATTGTAAAGTGTTAGCAGATTTTTGAAGCCATTGCGGCAAAACCTCCAACTTTGGTAATTCTTCAATCTCCAAGTATCGAAGGCTCAATTTGAGATCCTGATTGTCTTCTCCTGCCGTCAAACTAAGCTCTTGACAATTATCAATTACGAGGGTCTCCAAGGTAGTCAGGTTGGTAGGGCATATTCCGTCCATCCCTCGAAACAAAACTTCTAGTCTCGGACAATGAGATACATGCAAAAACCGAAGAGAATTCAAGCAGCATTCACCATTTTCAAACAAGCATGTGTAAGTTGTTGTCACTGTCAAATGCCTAAGGTTGATCATCTTCATTGAATCTTTCGGCAACCGCTCAAGATTTGAACATCCATGAAGTAGTAAAGTCTGCAAATTGTACAACTTACAAATGGAATGAGGAAGTTTCTTGATGTTGACATTCCCAGCTAAGTTCAGATATCTCAAATGCTTCAAAGTACCAATAGAGTTTGACAACACCTCAAAAGATGAATGACTCAAGTCAAGCGCTCGCAAACACTTGAATCTCAAGATGCATGCTTCAACTAAGGCCGGCACTTCTTGTTTGGTTTGGAACAAAGTCGTCCGCACACCACGATTTGACTTGTAAAAGTTACTTGGAACTTGTCGACAATTATGTGAGAACGACAAATGGCGAACTGTTCCAGCAATGTCTTGGGTGTGAGTGTCGACTATTGAACACTCTTCTTGTGCAACCTTGAGTGCAAGATCATGGACGAGATCGTGCATCTTAAACCTATAGCACCAAGAGAAATTTGTAACATCATGGAAGAAAGATTTGGACAACAACTCTCTGATATACATGTCACCAACATCCTCCAACGCTATATTTTGACTATTATTGAGAAGTCCATGTGCCATCCAAAATGCAATTAACTGCTCACTATCAAATTCATGATCCTTTGGGAAAAGAGAACATAAGGCAAATCATTGCTTCAAGTGAGATGACATTTGATCATAACTTAGTTTTAATGCAGGTAAAATATCACCCTCCTTTTGCTCTAATTTCCATATCCCATTATCTCTTACAAATTTCCACTCCCGTTCATCAACCTTTGAAAAAAGTAGGCCACCTAAAGTCTTTATTGCCAATGGAACTCCTTTACATTTTTCCACAATTTCTTTTCCAATTTCTAAGAGGTTTGGATATTTTTTGTCTTCCCCTTCCTTAAATGCATATTTCACAAACAAAGACAAACAATCCTTTTAGATAAACCCTTTAAATCATGTGCGGAAACGGTGCCCATAATGGAGGCAACCTTATAACCACGTGTTGTCACTAAAATTCTACTTCCTTTAGAACCACCAAATAGCAAATCTCTCAATTCAATCCATTTATTAAGATCTTCATTCCAAACATCATCCAAAACGAGTAAAAATCTCTTATTCTTTAACTTTTCTCTCAACTTGGTTTGCAACTCATTTAAAGTAGTCGAGTTTTCATCAATTCTAACACCAAATTCCGCAAGAATTTCTCTTATTAACCTAGTAACATCAAAATCCTTAGACACGCAAACCCACATTCTCAATTCAAAATGCGCGCTTAGCTACAAGTTTATCATCGTATGCCAACTTAGCGATGGTTGTCTTCCCCAAGCCTCCTATACCAACAATAGGAATTACATTGACATTTCTGCTATAATCTGGGTGCAACAAAAGATCTATTATCTTTTTTTTATCATTCTCCCTACCAATGACTTCTGAAGGACGAACAAATGAGTGGGTCATGTCCCTTCTCACATACATGACATGTCTATCTTCAACTCGTTCTACGAGATTAAATTTATCCTTCTGAGCTACAAGGTTGTCTAACCTCTCCCTAATGTTCTTGATTTTGTGACCCAATTGAAAACGAAATGCAAGGGCGTTACAACATGGAAAGTAATCGCATACCTCCTTGCTAGAGCACCCATGTGTTCTGACAACTTGCTTCCTTAAAACTTCGCACTCAACTCCATCCAGAACATCCTCGGCATCATAAAATATGTCTTTGAGCAGCCTTAGCCAAATGCTCAGCGCATGATTGCTAGCTTGCTTCTCTTCAGCATCCAAGAGCACGGCTTTAATGGTTGTCATGGTGCCCTGGAGGTCTGTCAGCTTGCTTTTGATGTCCAACACCAAGCGGAGCTCTTCATGAACAAGGTCTCCTAGCTTCCCAAGATATTTTCTGCGATGGTAGAGGCAAAGTCAGCCATGTTTGTTGACTTGGTTGCTTGTTTCTTTAATAAATTGGCCGGGATGAGTGTTTGGGGGTTTGTGAGTTGTGAAGATGGTGAGCTAATTATCATGCATTTTATAGGTAGTCGATCTCTTGGCTCCATGTGTTTCACGAAGCGTATATATATGCAGCTTGGGTTAGTTCAAGTATATATTCCTTCTTCTATTTCATAAAAATGCAATCAAAAGCTTTGGAGTGTAAGTGGGTGCTCCTTTATTCTCCTTTTGTCTCACTTATTCTTTAGTACATATTTTTTCCTATTTATTATCATATTCTTTTTCTTTATTTGGAAGGTGCTTCGTATGTTTTGATTTGAATTTCATTTTTTTTTTTTTTTTTTGTGAAAAGGAATTTCTATTTTTTAGATACCATAGAAAGTTGAAAGTGTTGAACATTTGAGAAGGTGTTTTTTTGAAGGTCTATTTATGAAAATTGTTCGGTAAGTAAAGAATCAGAGACACTTAAAAAATAAGGAAGCGGTTACGCAATCAATCATAAATAAGATAAAGGTAGTTGCACGGCTACTCCTCTTTGTATTCTTGTTTTTATAAATTTGTAAGGAATATGTGCGTAAGTATCCCCATTCTAATGTAAAGAACAAGTGTTTCTATTCTCAAAATATTCCTATAAGAAGGTTTAGAAAGTTTTATAAGAAGTGGGTTATGTTTTGCTTGTGTTCTATTTTTTAAGAACATATATTCTGACTCACCAGCAAAAGAAGGAGAAAGCCATTGGAATGGTTTTCATTTAACAAGTCAAATCCGGATACTTAATAATTTATTATTTGTACTGTTAGCAATTCGAATAACAAATGTGAGAGAGTTAATACAAGGTTCACCTGTCCAAGCAACAGAGGGCTGAGGGCAGGCAGCCCAAAACTTATTTAAACAGGCAAGTCCCGTATTAACTTTCTCACATTTGCTACCTAAAACACTAACAAATTCGAACAACAAAATTGTTAAAGATATCTATATCCAAGGTTGTCATGCAACATGAAAATTAGGAAGAAGTATCAAGATACATTTATTTTTGCTTGGTAGGGTTTTTGTAGAAAAGTAATACAAGAGACTAGTAACCCTAATTTCTGTTTTGTTTTTTTTTTTTTTTTGAAGCTATGTTATTGGTAAGGGTTACAGTAAGTAACACAGATCTCTTGATGCATTCACTTCCGGAATTCTAAAACGGTAAAGACATAATCAATGTAGAATGCCTGGATATGGGGGAAACCAGCCGAGTGACCAAGCTGCCGGTATTCTTCTTCAGTCCTGTGCTTACCCTTTGCCCTGTAGATCGTCATCACAAAGATGTCTCCTTCTAAGAGGGCACGTGTCCTGTGACTTTCATCCGTCTTCTCCGGCAGCACAGGCTCACAGACAATCATTTTCCCTCCAACTGGGAGTGCCTTGTAACAGTTCTCCATGATCAACTTCACTTCATCGTCTGTCCATGTCGTCAAGATCCACTGACAAATTACATTGTAGAGGATGATAATTAGCTTTCAAGTACATTGTGGGTGGAAAAAAGACAGCCAACGCTATTATTTGAGATTATGTTTGAGAGCTTAAAAAGTACTTAAAAAAAAAGAAGAAAGAAGACATTATAAGTTTCATTAACATGTCCGCTCACATCACACTTCCCAAATAAGTCACTAAACAATCAAACCTAAATTTAGCTAATTTGGTAGTGTCACGTGTACACGATAATGACAATTTATAAAGGTACAAAAATGAAACAAAATCAACAATGCATGGTATATTGTGGCCAAATACAACAAAGTGGATATTGAAGCCCATTTGATGCACACAAAATATAAGATCTTTTATTCTATTTACTAGCTAGCCATTTTAAGATCTGACAAATTTAAAAATATTCGTGTGTCAAGTTTAATTTAAGTTAGTGTCAAGACATGATCAGTATAAAACAATATAAATTAATCATAATCTAATTTCTTTAGTTAAAATTATCAGAACTTCTAAATCTTAACCTCTTAATTTTATGTCGGTTTCGTAGATCGTGTAAAAATAGTAAGATACTCTTGTAAATTAAATTAAATAAAAAAATAAAAAACCCAACTCGAACTTAATAGATAGACCCCATGATGAACACAGGCGCAGGGCAACTTTATGAGTCTTTAAGAATATTGGTGACTGGTGAGAGAGAGAGAGAGAGAGTTTGGCCGGTGGGGTTCCCAAGCCACATATTCAGATCAGGCTACATGTGGTTGAAAGGTAGCACAACAAGGCCGCCTTTATTAATTTAGTTATCAAGAAGATAAATGGCCGATTTTAAATTCATTTTTCGTTTTTCTTTTCGAGATGTGGAAATCATATATATATATAAAATAAAAAACTTATTCATTCTTTTTTTAAAAAAAACATAAAAATATATTTTGAAAAGTTTTTATCTTTTTTATTTGTTTATTTTATTTTTAATTTTTGTTAAAAACCAAATAAAAAAATTATTATTAAAAAATAATTACAAATAAAATAAAAAATTGCTACACATACTCTGGTAACTGTGAAAATCACATGATATTTGATTTATTATTTTATTCAATAATAATTTTATAATAGAAAGTGATCATGCATGTACTAGCTCTTCCAGTTTACGAGTAGTCAAACCTTCATGAAGATAGCATCAGCAGCAGGTATTGCCTCGAACATGTTGCCACCCACGTGGGTCACTCCTGCCAAAAGAAGTACCATTTTGATGTTATTAGAGCTCTAATATTGGTTCTATCACCCTCAATATTTGAGTTATTACAACTTTTTTTCTTTTTTTTTTTTCTTTTTTAACGAATTAGCTCTTCCATAATATAATAATTATTAAATGGGACAAAATCGCAGACCCCATATTTGATAAAAATAAGTAAGGGTCTATAAAAAGTCACCCACCTACGTACCGAAATTGCCCAAGACTCGACGGCCCATACCCTAAGGGTGCCTACAGCATAGACAATCAGCAAGAAAAAAAAAATGCAACAGATTGGGAATGGAGTTTTAAGAAAGGCATTGAATCACTTTGGGCTTCTGTTATGGGTGGCCGCCACTGGCCAGTCATATATATTCACCTAGCTCTTTTTTTTTTTTTTTTTTTAAGGAAAAACAGGAGAAACAGGTGGGTTGTTGTTCCGACTCGTGTACTCGATGTGTGAGGGAGAAATTATTTGAGTTATCTCATATCAGTCATGGAAGGAGCTAATAGTCAATTTATAAGCGTAAAGAAAAACATAACTTCTTGAGTTAACTTTTTAGGTTGAGAGATGCCGAATACCAATAATTAAGGTTGCTTGTAAGATTATTATTAATTTATTTTTAAATTTTGACGTACTAATCATTTTAGGACAAAAGCAAAAACAATTTAGGACAAAAATAAAAACAACGCTTACGAGGAATCTGGGGGGCTTTGGCAACGACCTCAGGCAAATCAAAGTTGATCCCTTCACGAACGTGAGGATGCTTCCGTAGGATCATCCGCAGGCAATCCCCTGCACTCCCGCCCACATCGACCAGTCTTTGCACTCCTCCGAACCCATCGTATCCGTCCAACAGCGCCGTCACGAACGGAACGGATACCCCCGACATGGCCTTCTGCATCAGGCCGTTCATCTCGGGCATCTTCCCGTAGTACCCGTACGCCGGCTCGCCGTTGGCCTTCACGAACGGTTCGCACGTTGGGTCCACTACGGCCTCGTGCACCAGCGGCCACGCTCCCATGAGCGCGTCCTGGTGGTGCTGGAGGACGTAGGGCCCGTAGGAAAGGCCATCGGCGTCGGAGACGAGCGTTTTGCCGATCTCGGTGAGCGAGTACTTTCTCTCAGAGTGGGTAAGGTGCTCCTGGAACACGCCGTAGCTGGTGAGCATGCGGAGGATGCGCTGGAGGTTCTCGGGATCGCCAGAGGGGTGAACACGAGCGAGGATCTGGGCGGCGGAAAGTGGGGTGTTGGAACCGCCTTCCCAGATGGCATCCGGGACGTTGAGGCGGACGATGGCGTTGAGAGACATGGGCACGCTTATCATGTTGGCCAGCTCCATTATTGCCAGCCGTGCTGTGTTCCTGCTCTCTCTGCTCTCCTCCTCCATGCTCTCTGACTCACTCTGTTCACTTTCTCTTCTTTCCCTTATCTCTTTCTTCACCAACGCATCAAAACGTACATGATATATATACGGAAAAAATACGTTTTAGCCCCTTCAACTATCACCAAATTATGTTTTAACTCTCTAAACTATCAAAAATTGTTAAATGACCTCTTTAACTATCAAACAGTTACGTTTTAGTCTCCTTTGTTAGTCTTTGCCGTGAAATTGGATAGAAACATCAAAACTACGTCATTTTAAGATTATAAGTTACCAAAATACCCTCAACTAACAGAGAGAACTAAAACACAACTTTTTGATAATTGAGAGGTCATTTAACAACTTTCCCATTTAACAGTGTGGCGCTGGCTCTCTCAGGTAGCCCAGACGGAGAACCCTGTCCAAGAAAATGGTTTTTCTATTTCCAAAATGCCCCCTTCGATTACTCTCCTCCACCTTACAACGGGCCCTCCGCCGGCGAGATCTTGGCCAAGCGCAAGGCGTATCTCAGCCCTTCTTTGTTACAGTTACACAGCAAAGCCGTGAGTACGCGTCATACTTGATCGTTTCTCATCATCGTTTTGTCGTTTTCTGTGAATTCATCCCCAGTATAATTGCTGATTATCAAAGATCATGCACGTTTTTTATGGGTGAAATATTTTTTAGTTAATATTTTCTAGAAGTGAAGGAAAAAAATTTAGACCGTGTGATTGGTTACAGTGGGGTCCATGAGAATATACTCGATCGATCGTGATTTTGTATTATGCAGTTGAACGTGGTGGATGGAAAGAGGCAGTACTTGTTCGACGAGGAGGGGCGTAGATATCTGGATGCCTTTGGGGGCATTGCGATGGTGTGCTGCGGCCACTGCCACCCGGATGTGGTCGAGGCAATTGTCAACCAAACGAAGCGCCTGCAACACTCCACTGTCTTCTACCTCAACTCTGCCATCGCTGATTTCGCCGAGGCCCTCGCCTCCAAGTTTCCCGGTGACCTCAAGGTGCGTAAATGTCCTTCTGCCGTTGCGGGATTCCTTAACATACCCTCTCATGTTGAAACGTATATAATTACATGTGTTTCTTTTTTTTTTTTGAAACAATAATTGCATGTGTTTCGTGTCGTGTTATAGTTGACTTTTTTTTTTTTTTTTTGAAAATGGTTGATATAAGAAAATATTACTTTTTAAAATATGCCATTTTAGCTGTAAGACATGAAAAATACCATTCCTCTAATTGTATACCGAGACAAACGGTCCCATGATTTTATTTATTTTTTTAATAATTTATCAAACAAATTTTCAATCCCATTTTTCAATCTCTGTCCGCCATTTTCTTGGACAGGGTTCTCCTTCTGGGTTACTTGAGAGAGCCAGCGCTGCACTGTTAAATGGGAAAGTTGTTAAATGGCCTCCCAACTACCAAAAAGTTATGTTTTAGCCCCCTCTGTTAGTTGAGGGTATTTTGGTAACTTGCAATCTCAAAATGACGTAGTTTTGATGTTTCCATCCAATTTCATGGCAAAGACTAACGGAAGGGACTAAACCGTAACTGTTTGGTAGTTGATGGGGGCCATTTAACAACTTTTGATAGTTTATGGGGCTAAAACGTAATTGGGTGGTAGTTGAGGGGGTTAAAACGTATTTTCCCTATATATATATATATATATATATATATATATATATATATTATATGCCCACGCAAGGGTAGGGGAGAGGGATTCGAACTTGTGAACTCTATTTCATAAAGCGTGATTCGCAGCCGATTGGAAGAGTAACCTTATAGGACAAAGTTTTCCTCCAAACTGGGTTGGAGGAATTTCCTTCAATCTGATCTAGAAAAGTGACATGTATACATTTTTTAGAAACGTATGAGATGCAGTGAGTTTTAATAAAATTTATTAACTTTGTCCCGACTATTAAAAAACATATCATCTCATTAAACTGGCGTATCTTAGATCAGTTGAAGAAATTCCTCCAACCTTTATATATTTAATCAACAATGAAGGCGATGGCACCGAAAAATGGATTATCTATATTTTTTATTATTTAAAATATAAATCAAAAGCTTTTTTTTTTCTTTTCTTTTTTTATCTGAATTTCATCCTAACTTTTTTTTTTAATCGGGATAAAAAAAATGGTTCCAAACATCATTTAAATTTTTTTTTATTCTTTATTTTATTTTCAGTTTTCAAATATATACTTGCTCTTAGATGAAAAAAAAAAAGAAAAGAAAAAAGAAAAAAGAAGAAGAAGAAGAAAGAAAAAAGTCATAAAAAACGGATGCATCCATGTACATTGCATTTGTACAATATTTGAGTGATTGCACATGACTTTAGAGAGTCGGATGGAGATGTTTTTGAAGGGTTTGATTAACCATTTTACATAAAAATTCAAAATAGCATTTCTCTATAAAATTTTTGACTATTATATATTTATAGACAAACACCGTGTTATTATATTTATAGGGGTCGTGGGAGAGGATCTATATTC